>JAOTQM010000428.1:1512500-2712500 GCA_026939265.1 Oreonectes daqikongensis
AACAGTCATAACAGCTGTTTTACACACACACTTAACCCACAAACCTGAGCTCCGAACATCACCACATGCCAGTAAAACAATAAGCTTCCACTAACCACATCATTTATTCAGGCTGAAATGCAAAGCTGAGAACCCACTACCTGTACAGCAGCAGCATCTTTCTATACGAAATGACAGTTAGACTAGTTCTAGGACAGGTTCAATATGCATTTAGTATTTGTGATACAAAAGACTAGTTAAATGTAGAGTGTGCTTGTAAAAAAAAGATGAAGGGATGCACCTTGCGTCTCTCCTCTGCAGCCTCGAGCTTCCTCTGGATCTCCTCCAGGGAAAGATCTTTCTTCTTTGGAGGAGACAGAGGGAACTCGATCTTGGCTTCTGGGCCGGGACTGGAAAGGATGACCTCAAACGCTTGACCTGAGGCCCGCTTGTCCAGCTCCTTAACCTGAATATCTGAAAATGACATTTCACTGGTTTATCTCTGCCATCTGATGCAAATAACTAAATTGTGCATAAATACAGAAGTCTTACCATTTAAAGCAGCCATTGGTGCAGAAGACTAATGGTTCAGTGTATGTCTGAAAGAAAGAAAATGAAGCACATTAAAACAGGGGGACAAAACTTAACAGCCAAAGCCCTTGCAATAATCGAATGAAGGCGAAAGCTACCAAACACAAAAAGGGGGGAACAACAGCTTTATCCGGTCGCATATGCAGCATAGAACACACCTCTAACGTTACTGCGCGTGAGCACGTGTGTTGACATGTTCTAAATTTGGCGCGAAAGTTTAGAGGTTCGCGGGTAACAAAAACAAAAACAGGCGCGCAATCTTCCAACATGAGTAACTTTACTGTAAATCATAACTTTACCTGCACGTGTGGAATGAAATACACACCGTCCCTGTGCAAGATATTTGTATTTCTAAACCAGAAGGAATTTCGATCCTAAACTGCTTTTAGACGCTTTTGTTACAAACAAAAACAACGTTGTTAGCTTAGCACACATAAAAACTACAGATGCAAACAAAGACAGTCAAATGTGCACAGATCCGTGCTCTGACTAAGTTATATCTAGACACCACGAGCACAACAACATGTAACGTTAATGTTAAGTAAATAACTGTACGATGACATATTTTAGTCAATACATCGATAACAACAGACGCATAACGTTAAAACATCCTACATTCGTGAACTACAATAGACTAAAATGCAACACCGATAAACGCGTGCAAAGTTTTAAAGACGACCTCACTCTAAAAGAACAGCTTTGCCATACATTTGCAAGATATTTACATGATTTTATTTTTTTCAACTTGTTTTCTACTGTGGGACTTTATCCGACACTATAAAACTCATTCTTTCACTAAGGGCACGACAAATACGAATAAAAACCTGTTATTCACTGAGGTAACGTTAGTCACTTTAAAACGCTTTGTTTGTTGAACTCGAGCAGATGCACTGAAAAAGGTTCAAACGAAACGCGACACGTATGATTTTATAACAATAATTTGATAACTCTTAAATAATGACATGAACATACAAAAAGTTCCAGAATATCTACGTATACGACTACATCGCAAATCTCGACCTTCATGTTATCTGTTTTTACGTTAATCAAAATATTACAAGCACACTCACCTTAAAACAAAATGTAAGTTACACGTCCGGTGATAGAGCTCAGCTCACCGCGCGCGAGTCAGGTTCGCGCATAAAAGGATTGAATGAATGGCGTCACGTCTCGTTATCGATTTTTATTGGCTGCAGCCACCGACTCCCGCGCTCTTCTGGGTAATGTAGTTCAAAACAACACCAGCGCTGAATCTTTTTACATGACCCCTTTGTGCACGCATTTTAAACTGGAGTCGCGGCTCTCTCTGTTTTCCGCAAATATAATTTACGAGTGCAAGCAACGGGAGATTGTGAGAAAGCGGCGCATTCTGGGTTTTCCACGAGATTTAGATGTTAATGGCCACTAAACAATGTATCTTCTGCAAGCATTTCATAATTTCTTCCAAAAAGTGTTGGGACATGTCACACATATCCACCCGCAAATTACGCCTATTATCGTCCTGTAAGAAAACCACGATTCTATTAGTAAAAGTTAGCCATGCAGATTGGTTACTTTTTCCATAGTTTTATTACAAATATCATAGTTAAAATATGCTTGCACTAGTGATGTAATGGTAAATTTGTGCCTACCATTGTTTCACTATTGTATACTGTAGTAAAAGCATGGTTAGATTTCATTAATGGTGTTTTCAATTTGATGTAATCTGTTAAGTTTCTGATGGTTAACATGGGTTGTCTGCTTAAAACTCATTGACAAATGACACAGGCATGTCATACCAGAATAAGAATGCCCCAAATAACATCTAACACGTTTTGTTGGACAAAGGAGTTAATGCTCAATGTCACATATTTGTGGCAAGTAAATGGCAGACCAAGATATGTTACAAACCTTATGTTGAAATCAATTTACTATGTGATAAATTATGTGACCACATGTTCAATAACAACACCAGCAGGCAAAGCTTTGTACTGTCCAAGACTCATCTTTTGGTCAGATATCGATTGACATATCCACTCGGCATTGTTAATCTTGGTTATTAAGATACTAATGTCTGTGGTGGGGCTGTCAATCAATCCTTACCAGATGACACAATCTTTCAACTGATAGCCCATAATATACCCCCACTGAATAAACTGATTGTGTTCAACACATCTACTATCAGTTTTAATAGCTCGGAACTGAACTCATTCATAAAGTCCAAAAATAAAGTCGAGTAAGAAAGACATTAACTTAAACATGTTTTAATTTAAGCACAGCAATATTATCAAATAATCAGTGTCCCCCCCCCAAATGTATTCATTGAAGGTCTGGACCTCAAGCTGTTTTGAGAGATTCAATGTAAAGACCGGAATTGAACTGAATGAATTTATGAATGGATTGAGAAAGGCACTACACCTGTCCAAATACTCCGGAATAGTTTCAAAAATATCTCCAGTACTTTCTTCAACCGGACCAATTATTGTTACGGACCAGTTTTGTAGTGAAGGATGAAATTAAAGTTTTACACTTTGTAAAGCAAAGCCATTTAATGTAAGGATATATTTAGCAGCACATTTTTCGGCAAAAAAAATGTATCTGTTTGTGCTGTTATATTGTGCTATTCTCAGCGGTTATAATGTTTATAATGTTAATAATGTTTATTTTATAATATTATATATTCAATGAAAGGCTCTTGATATATACACGGATTGTGCACAGCACGGTTAAATGACAATCTGCAGAGGTGCTTTTGTTAATTACAGTTTATTGATTTGTGTGTATGTGTAATACTGCATCATTCCTGTCTACTGATATGTTGTGTGGAGGTGGGGGGGGGGCCACATGGGGGAACAGATGGTGTTGTGCTTCATGCTAACAAACCACCAGGCCCTTGTGGGACAAAAGCAGGCAGACTAGACTCCTCTTCTAAAGATTTCACCTGTGCAGCCATAATACATATGCAGTACATACCTAGATATTTAGAAGAAGAGTTTTTATGAAGGTTAAAAACATGCTGAGCTGCTTCAGTTTGGAGGTATTCAGAAGGTTGTATGGAGTGTATGTTGACTGCATGTCAACATATGTCAACTTATTTTACTAACCCTGACTGTCCCTAAACCCTAACCTTAACCTAATTTACTAATCTAACAATCTACTAATAGTGAAATGAGAGGTAATTGACATGTAGGTGCAGAGTTCTTTCAATCAAAATAAAGTGTGACTGAGATTTAATCAATAAAGTTTCGGCTGTAAGAAGTTTATACTCTTTCTTTTGAATGTTCATTATAATATGCCCTGAACACAGAGCTGGGAAGTAACGGATTACATGTCATCTGGATTACGTAATCAGATTCCAAAAATCAAGTACTTGTAATTAGAGTAAACAACATTTTAAAATACTCATAATCAGACTACAGTTACTTTTTTATGGATTACATGATTACATTTAGTCATTTAGCAGACGCTTTTATCCAAAGCGATTTACAGAGAGATTAGGAAGCAATAAAGCGATATGTCATACAGGGGCAAAAATACAATAAGTGCTAACACCTAGTTACTAGTTTCCACAAAAGCCAGAACACTACCTATTGATAGAAAAAGATAGAGGGTTATGTTTTTTTTATTTGTCAAGTATTCACAGAAGAGTGAAAAAAATTATAAATTACATATGATTACATATTAATCACAAAGTGATAGTAAGTTGTTCACAATGTAGTGATCCTTCTAATTTATTTTACATTTTTAATAATAAACAGTACCTGGCACTTGTATACGTTCGTGATTCTTTGAATTTTTTCGACTGAGAGGGGTGTGTAATTGCACCAGGAGATCAGCAACAAGACATGGCAAAATGAAGCGGCGCTCAGCGTTTGACCACTATATGTTTAAATGTTAACTGTCTGCTGCAGCCGTGCAAATGCATGAGACAGAATAAAAGCATATTTATGACATGAAATGACTCTGAGTGAGAGAAGTGATAAACTAACACTCGGCCTCGTCCTGGAAGTTCCGCCTCACACTGGAGGTATTTAGCCAATCACAATGCACAGCTCAACTGTCCAATCAGAGAGCACGGCACTTAAACGCACGAGATGCCAAAATGAGTCGTTTCAGAAGGCAGGGCATAGAGGAGATACAATAATGTACGGTATGCGGAAAGTAATGTGTTTTTTCTTCCTTAAAATGTATAAACACATTGCATTACATCAAATACAAACAATAATATTGGTTTTAGCTTGGCAATATTTCTCCTTTAATGCAGTTCTAGGCCTCCACGTTGTGCATTAAAATCCTTTAATGCATAGCTAGTCATGGATTATCCCTTATGTAATCAGTAACTGATTACAATTCGTAAGTAATCTACCCAGCCCTGCCTGAACACAACAGCTATGTTAACTAAACCAATCGTTTAGTGTGTTGACAAAATGTTTTATGCTCAAATGAATAAATGTAATGTAATGAATAAATGTTGACAAAAACAACCATAGCTGATTCTGGATACACATATTTGAAGAATTCTGAATAAATCAAAAGCATGGCTGCAGAAACTGAAGCGTCACTAAAGTGATCAGAAAAAATCAACCATTTTAGCATTGCTTAAAGGGTAATGAT
Source organism: Oreonectes daqikongensis (assembly GCA_026939265.1). Lineage (NCBI taxonomy): Eukaryota > Metazoa > Chordata > Actinopteri > Cypriniformes > Nemacheilidae > Oreonectes > Oreonectes daqikongensis. Next base: position 1,517,664 of record JAOTQM010000428.1, read on the forward strand.
ACAATTCACAATATTTATGCCATTTTGTGTCTATGAAAGTAAGATTTGCCTGCCTAGAGCTGGCAAGCAGAAGTCAATGATATTTTCTGAATTCACTGTGAATCACTTGTCTACAAAACAAACTTTAAATTAATACAAAACAAAAAGCATTTTTTACATGAATAATGCAATATATCACACATTGAAACAAAACCTCCAAATAGCTGGGCAGAAGAAAAGAGACATGCAGTTGGCCAAATGCCTATATTCATAAGCGAGAGTCTCAAACTAAGAGGCAGAATGTGTTAAATTAAACATGATGACACTTTTAGGTAAGAGAGAGAAACACCACAGAAGATTTGGTTCCTTTGTTTAATAAACAGGTGACAAATTGACAGGTAAACAGATAAACGTTCCACAGGTAGATAGGTAAGTAATCCACAGGTAAACAGATAAACGTTCCACAGGTAGATAGGTAAGTAATCCACAGGTAAACAGATAAACGTTCCACAGGTAGATAGGTAAGTAATCCACAGGTAAACAAATAACAACTGGGTCGGCGCTAGTGACAACAGCGTACTGACAACTAGACCAGACAAAGACACACTGAACCAAGGTAAAGTTTATAAGGAGTCCGGGGCAACAGGCTGCAGGTGCAATCAACAGGCTGGTGAGCGGGAGAAGCAGGAGGCTTGTTCGACATGATGGCACCGCAAGAACCGACAGGTGGATGACATCATATTACCGTGAGAGTGAGTTGAGAGCCGACTGCATCAAACGCTTTTGACTCACTCTCGCGGTAATGTGATGTCATTCGCCTGTTTGTTTCTGTGTTTCTCAGGGTCAGGTCAGTGCTTAAAGTGAGCCACTACGTGCCGGTATGCAGTGCGCAGTACTGGCACTTCTGATTTAATCTTTAGCGTAATTAGCGCGGACAGAGATACTCTTATTATAGGGAGATGAAAGTGTCTGTAAAACTTCTAGTTGGAGAAAGCGTAACGGCTCACAACTCCCATTAAAATCTATTAAAAAAGCTCAACTCTGGGCTCCTTTCCTGCGTTTCACTGGAGCTACGACCTTAGCATTAGCCATAATGCTTTTTGGCTATGGTTGCAGGCTTTCCATTTAGTAGCTTTGGTGCAGAGCTATACCCAATTTCAACAGACTGACCAATCAAACAGTCAAGTCATAGATAGTAATACCAGTAGATTTTGACCTTGACTCCTGTGAGGAAAACAGTCTATGTTTAGGGGTAGGATATAGAATATATCATAAGCCTGACATAAAATTAATGGAAGTCTACGTCATGTCCTATGTCTATGGAAACGTGTGTGTGTGTGTGTGTGTGTGTGTGTGTGTGTGTGTGTGTGTGTGTGTGTGTGTGTGTGTGAGTGAGGAACCCACCCAGACACATGCACACAGATATAACTATGAATTTGTACCAGCAATTAAGGAAAGTGTCTGCAGACATTTCAGAGTTTTTTGTTGTTTTACCATGATTTGTTTATTTTATCATCACCTGCTTTTCATAAATGAAATGTCAGACATATGTTGATCAATTGCATATGTGAGTAGCCAAAAAACTACATGAAAGATTGAATTATTGTATGTGCAAAAGTAAGTGAAGCCCCAGCTGCATTGGTAAAGTCAAGTGGGTAACAGATTTAGGTGAAACACATTTGGGTGCTTAATTACTCAGTTAAGAAGACCAATCATATGAGACATCCTTAGGAAAGTGGTTGGGCAACACTGATTAAAAGAGAGAAGAAACCAACCAAACCACTGTAGTGCCAAGCAGTCAAACATTGCCAAGAGGAAAGGAGATATCCGAGGACATCAGGAAGAAGGTGGTGACATCCCATCAGTCTGGGGAAGGCTATAAGACCATCTCCAAGAGATTCCAACTCCATCCATCCACTGTAAGAAAAACAACTACAAATGGAGGGCATTCAACATGACCCCAACTCTGCCTAGAAGTGGATGCCCATCAAAACTATCATCAAGAAACACCAGAAAAATCACACATCAACTCTAGAAAATTCCAGACCTCTCTGCAGCATCTGGGGTAAATGTACAGGCATCTACAATCAGATGAAAATTGAACAGACATGACATTTATGGGAGGGTTGCTAGAAAGAAGCCTCTGCTCTCAAAAAAGAACAAAACTGCCCGTTTCAACTTGTTTACACAAAACCTGATGTCTGAAGGGTTAAGCAGCACTGTATATATTTTTTTAATTAAAAATGGGTCAAAACAACATTCAGTCATACAGTCAAACCAAAAATTATTCAGACACCAGATATCATTTTTGATATTATTTTACTAGTGGGTGCAGGACACTGTAGTTAATTTATGTAAGTGAGGAAAGCAAAATAAACTGTGACAAATTATACCCAAATATGTGCATTGTAATTCTGTGCCTTAACCTCGTCCTGTGCACAGCTTCAAAGATGTCTCCTTGCATATCAATATTTTTTGATGTCATTAACAACTTGCTTAGTGTCATGACGGGGACACATAGGCATGCTAGATTTATGGAAATCCAGCAACAGCTGCGGCCAGGGAAAACGACTTTGGAGCTGGAGAGATCCTGTGATGTCCGATGGAGCTTGTGGTCAAGTGCAGTGAGTAAAGTGCTGACACTTCTGGGTCCTATATTGGAGACTTGCTGTTTTTTCTGAAAGGTCAGGCCAGACAAAATTTGAAGCTGACGCACTACTGCAACAAATGCAAATGGAAAAATATCTGTTTCTACTTGTAACGTTCAACAAGTTGTTTGAAACGAGTAACTATGCCACTAAGGGCTTGCAGTCTGCCACTATATCCGTATCAGATTGCATTGATCTAATTGAAGGGCTTAAGGAGAGCTACACTACATTCAGGAATGAAGAAAATGACTTATAAGATAATAAAGTAATGGCACTAACGGATGATTTGACTAAAAGGCATGACATTGTGAATTGGGTCATCACTGGGGCCCGAAAGAGGAAGTTGCCAGCTAAGTTGGGCGATACGCTGATCGGGTCAACTATAGGCAAAGCATTACCTGTCAAGGACAACTCTGACCTGAAACAATTATGGAATGATATGCTAGACAGACAGATCAAGGAACTGAACACCCATTTTAAGGTGGACACGTACAGGTTAATGAGAGCTGCCGCTGCTTGCTTGCCTCAGTCGAACCTTCGGCGATAAGACTTTATTACAGCCGGCCAGTGCACACTTTAACATCGCTGTTGAGGATTCTGAACATGAGGTGTTTGTTCAGCAGCTGGAAAGAAAAGTATTAAATGGCAGAGCATTTCCATCACTTGCGGAAGTTTTGATGCATACCCAGGCGATATCTTTCCGAAAATGAACCGTCTTCTACACGGGCCCTCATCACAATACTCATAACAAGCTGTACTGTCGAACGATTATTTTCAACTTTAAATCAGATAAAAAACTGGTATCAGAGCAACCAGTGGCAGCTCTAAACAAATTTTACTAGGGGGGCCAAGGAGGGGCCAGTGTTTAACCAGAGGGGCACATTAAAAATGGCAACACACCCCTCCCTACCTAACACGGGCAGATAAGGATGAAGAGATGGATGAAGTTACGTGGTTAACATCACAACATTGTGTAGACCTAGCAACGATACTGACATTTAGATATTCTCTTCTGCTTCGATAAGTTTGCTTAGATATCAGGAATGCAAACATGTATGGTCAAAAAAGAGAGAGGTTAACTTAGTGAGTGTATCAGCAGCAAAAAGTAATTCTTGAAAAAATCTGCACAGTAATTTTATACAATCTAAACATGTTAATAAAAACAAATTACTATTAGTACTCTTATAAAATTCAATCAGGCAATCATACATTTCACAATTTTATATTTATATATGAATGTCAAGAATTCAGAAGTGTATATATTTATAATGCTTACACTACACAGAAATAATATACAATTAAATTATGATTATTTTAAATGTATTGTGCAGGCTAAAAATATATCAGCTTTTAATAATCTTTCAGTGCGCAAAACCATGATAATATGAAACGCTTCAAAACAGAGCTCACAAAGCGTTTTTAAAAGTTCACGGCTTTTAAAACATTTAAAAGTTCACGGTACAAAGCGAAGAAATGTCGAGCGCAACATATGGGGGGGCAGTTGTGGCCTAATGGTTAGAGAGTCGGACTCGTAACCAGAAGGTCGCTGGTTCGATTCTCAGTATGACTGAAGATCAAAGTCATAATCCGTCCCTGACCATAACAACATTTCAAATGCTGTGTAACAAGATCAGTACTCTGGTTAGTCAGGTTACACCGTCTTGTGCAGTTACATGACTTTTTTGGAGGAATTTATTCGGCAAATGCATTTCCATCTTTTTCTCAAAAAATAATTTTTGTGAATTAACGGTTTTTATTTCAAAATCTGATGCGAAACTTCAAATTGCACATAAAACCAGGGTGATGGAAACCCGGTTACTGCTTCTTGAAATTTCAAAACTTTTACAAATCTTTGTCGGAGCGCTTATCAAATTGAGAAGGTCTTCACTGCGGAACACAAGATCCAGGGGGCGGGGTTGGATCCAGATCCAATCTAGTTAGCTAAACTAATTAGCGTTGGGAAATACAGCTTGAATGTTCCGATTTCTATAGCTAGGGTAAGCTAACATTTGGACTGTTGTCAGCCACGGTTAGTTTGATAACTTAACAAGAAATACCATTTGAAATACATTTAATGTTGTAATGCATTGTTAGTTGTTTCTATAGAGTGCTTTCAAAGATGAATTAAAACTTATGAGTAAATTCCTAGAGTCCTGTGGGCAGGATCATGACAGTGCCGGGTCTTTGTGTTTATGTTATGTGTGGAAACGCATGGCCTGGACGGAGCTCGCCTGCGTCATGCGTCCTCTCGTCATGCGTCCCCTCGTCATGCATCTTGACCACGCCCTCCGGATACTGTCGTGATCCTGTCCTCCTTGTCCAAGTCCTAGATTCTTGGTTTGTGTTATACAAATACTCAACCTGTCACACATAAATGCAAAAACACAAAGGCACTAATATTAAAAAAAAAAAACTATGGATTTGTAATTTATTTTGAAACCATACAGTTTCAAGGAAACTTTCTTAATAATCTGTAATTGAGTTTAGCCTGAGATCTTGATGCTTTACCACCATATTTTACCAGTAGGTGGCGCCAGCACGCTGTGTTTCAAACGCTTCAAAAAATGATTCATTTTGCAAAGAGTTAGGCTCTGATGACATCAGATGAAGTGAACAGTCACGTGCCTTCAATACCTTCAATACTTTTAACAACTGGTATTTTGCACGGTCAAGCCAATCACATTAGCAAATATCCTGATATCTTGGTGTCAGTATGTTGTGAAACAAATATGATCGCATTAAAGAGTAAATTCATTATTTAACAATTTGGGGAAAAAAATTACGTAAACGCTTCTGGCCTCTGCGTTGTGGTCAGAAAGTCTCTTTTGGGAAGGAATAATCCACACATGACACAGTTCACTGTTTAAACATTGTACGTTGTTGTAGCCTATTAATTATAGTGACATTGTAATCAGCAGGGGCCTCATTTATAACCATTGTGTACTCACAAAACATGCCCTGAAAGATGCGTACAGACTTTTTGGAGATGGGTTTACCACTCATTGTCTGATTATAATGACAAGATGTAAAGGATTGAATTTGAACAGTGTAAACATATAAATACTGCGCTGCGGTGACACTTCTACATATAGTATTGCATGATGAATGTGCTTGCATTGCTGGAGAACTATGCCAATGGCAGCTTTATGTCCCGTTCACATTACAACCGACAAAGCGACATGATCCCATTCATTTCAATGGAGAGCTGGCAACTTCTGGCGACACGAGCAGGAGCAACCATAATCTCATTATGTTCTCATAAGTTTCTCTGTATTTAAGCCTTCGTGTTTCAGTTGTGTGGTGTCGGTCGTTGTTTAAGATTATTTTTTTGTTATCGGTCTGTCTGTTGTGGATTACCTTGTTGTTCTGTTACTTTATTTTATGTCATTAAAAGATCTTTACTGCACGTGGATCCATCATGAGTTGTGTGTCCGAGCCCACCTTCTTCACATCCAATATCCTGGGTGACAGCTGCTGATAATGACTTTGTAGGGTTTCCAACAATGCAACACATCATCAGTTGTGTACCTCAGCCTCATTGGGTGTTTCAGCCCTTTACCACAAGGGAGGCCCAAACCAGGCTGATCAGACCTGGGTGTGTGTTGCATTGTTGCATGGTCATTGGCAGCGTATACAGTGTCCATTCGCTTCAACCAAAGCCAGTGGCTTCTTCTTTTTAGCAACTTTGGAAAGTTCTTCATTACCCTCTGCTTGACCTGTGATTAGTGGCTGCAGCTTCAACAACACTTACTTTGTTAGTAGTTCGTTTAGTAGTCCATCACACCTCATTGCAACCATATGCGATGGCTAAGGCTGTTGTTTGTCCCAAACCAAGCCTCCCTCTGCCATATTTGACTTGTCCTACAATGTCCCTGTGTCTGAGGGCTGCCTTCACCTCCGCAACTGCCGTTACTGGGTTCCATTTCCTCCCAGTTGCTAATAGCAGCATCTCCAGCCTTGGTGCATTTTGGTGCATTTATACTCTTCCACAAGGCTTGAAATGGGAAGAGAGAGAGCTCCTATTCCCCTACAGCCCTTTATTGTTAACTCATCTCGGTAGCCCAAGCCATTTCCTCCCTTGTGTACTTGCCAATCTCTCCAGCTGTTTGGCATGAGATAACGTGAGCTCATACATTGAAACTGGCCACATCACGTGTGGCAACAAGCTGAATTGGAAGCACCAGAGTTTCAGCTTCCCAGGAAGAGCTGTATTATTGTTTTCTCTTGCCTAAGTTGTTCCACCTCTTCTGCGTCTTTAAGGTCTGCGCTGTACCATCGTCCACACTACAAAAAATTACTTTCTTACTTATGTTTGTCTTGATTTCCAGAAAAAAATTCAAAAAATTCTTCAATCAAGATGCATTTTCTTGATAAGCAAAAGGACCTAAGTAAAAAACAAAAAAAATCACATTTAAGTGAATTTGTGCAAACAAAAAAATCTGCCAATGGGGTAAGAAAAATAATCTTGAATTTAGTGACCAAGAAAAAGGTTCAACTTAGTTTTTTTTCTTACCCTATTGGCAGATTTTTCTGTGCGTGTGTTTGATGAGTGTGTGTTCTGTGCCTGTGTTTCTTATATGTGCTCCATTTTAGCATGAGCATATGTGGTTGCATGTGTTTGTGTGTGTGTGCCATATATTATTTTTTTATTTTCTGCGTGTTATGTGAGATTGGGGTGTATTTATTCATTTTGTTGTGGTTTTGCTTAGTCATTTTGTCTCATGTACAGCTGCTTTGTAACAATGAAAGTGTTATATAAATAAACTTGAGTTGAGAATATATGATGATTTAGGGGAGGAGATGGGATGGATATGCACGTACGCACAATCTTCCCCTGGGATTTCTGCGCATGTTTCTGCCGTACATGGTTTTATAAACCTGAAAACGAGTGGGTGTACACAAAATGTAGCTTTTGTGCGTATGAACAGTTTTAGTATGAAATCTATGCAGAGTTTTATAAACAAGGCCCCTGGTCAAACAACAAACTATAGGCCAAATTTACTAACAGTTTACGACAGTGCAAACTAATCTTTTGGCATAAAAAAAAGTACTGTCTGTGTTTACTAAAGACACGCAGTGAGAATTAGCGCTGAAATGGCATGGACACAGCTGTTTTTGCAACTGACCTTATTGCATATGCATTTGTTTCCTTTTTAGACACAAACTTCATGGGAGGAGAGTATTTAAATGAATCACACAACGTTATTTACTAAGGTTTGTGCTCGTCATTGCACTGGTATTTGCGACTTTATTTAACGCCTATGATGAGTATTATATTTTAAGGCATTTGTGTATGTTTCCAGTTTAGAGGACCTTAAATCTCTGAGGCCCACATTTCATGCCAAATACCTGGTGTTTTTATTTCTCCTGGGATGTAACCGTAACTATTAGAATTTTATTATTCATCAGCTTGTTAATAATTTGCTCATTAAAGATGTAATTTCTTTTGTCTTGTCATTTAGAATTTTTTTTCTTTTTCAAAGATTTTTCAAAGACCACAGATGGAGAATTGCAGATATTAGTTGAATTGTAGTGTCCAAAAAATAAAATAAAGGAAAACTGCATCTCCATCACCACAGTTGTTTGGGACACTGTTCAAGAAACAAATCTTCTGCTCTCATGCAAACTCCACCATATTAATCTGCCAACTTCAAACAGAACAGGGGTCTATGGCCATATGAAATGAAAAAGAGTTTTTTTGGCAGCAATAACCCAAGATGGGTTTGGTGCACACAGGGATAATAAAGTGCAGCATGTCCACAGTTAAATATATCACCAGATCTTCATTGTTGTGGACCTACTTTTATACCAGAGGTTCTGGACAGCTTGTTTAGATACATGGCATCATGGATTATATCACATAGCAACAGATAAAAACCTGACTTGCTCTGCTAGAAATCTTAAAATGCATTGTGGTTAGATCTTTCATCATTGGTTCAAAACAAACATCAAAATCAACAAAAAATGGGTCACTGAACACAAGATCAAGATCCTGCCATCCATCCCAGTTCCCTGATCTGAACACTATAGAAAATGAGTGGGATGAACTGAAGAAAAGGGAGCACCAACATTTGAATGATCTGGAGAAATTCTGTACAGAGGAATAGGCTCAGATGACTCTCAATGTATTCTCAAACCTCATCAGACTGAAAAGAAAAGACTCTGAGCTGTTTTTCTTGCAAACAGAAATGGGAAAAAAAAGCTCTCTCGCGCACATGTCCCTCCTCATTATTTCCTCCCTGTTATTTCCCCTCTGCTCTTTTCCCAATGCTAGTGTGTTTTGCTGTTTTGCTTCTCACCTTGCCCAGTACTTAAGTACTTCTTGTTTAGTTGGTTTTGTCTTGTGGATTAACCCTTTGTCTTTTGCCCATTGTGTGTGCAGCTACCTGTGCTGGTGATCGCCGCCCTGAACTTCTTGGACTGCCTTTTCGGTTTGACTTCTGCCTACCTGTTCCTGTGTTGCCTTCCTCCCCTGTGATAGCGACCGCACCTCGGTTGACCCCTGCCTGTTCAGTTTTTGAGTTTGTTCTCTCCCTAATTCAGATCACGTTCGCACATGGCCTGACCTCTGCCTGCCCGAACTTGTCTTGTCCCGTTATCTACCCGAGCCCGCCTCGGATGTCAATACTCTTGTTTGCTCCATTTGTCCAATTAAATATTTAAGTTTACGTCTGCTTTTGGGTCTCTCTCTCCAGTGCTTGACACAACACACTAGCCAGCATGGACCCAGCAGATGAGTCGTCTCTTCACTCTGCTGTAGAAATACAAGGAGCTTTGCTGGGTCAGCATGAGGAGGGTCTGTTGACTACTCGGCAGACGGTGGAGACATTGTCTGCCCAAGTTCACGAGTTGACCTCTCGACTGGAGCACCTGCACTTTTCCGAAGCGGATTCTCAGCTCTTCGGGGCAGCCTCTCAGGAACATCCTCATGAGCCCCGAGTTAATAATCCTCCACCGTATTATGGTGAGCCAACATAGCAGTAGCAGATTACGGCATCGAGTTTCGCACCCTGGCGGCCACCTGCCACTGGAATCCCGAAGCGCTTGTGGCACGCTTCCTTAAAGGTTTGCTAGTGACGTCAAGGATAAGATTTATGCTCGTGACCCCTCGTACGAATTTGATGACCTCAACGACCTCATCGATATAGCCGTCCGCATTGACGCTAGAATGGATTTGAATCAGCGAGTCAAGGCATCGTCCAGATCTCTGTCAGACTCCTGGTCTTCCCCTCTTAGAACACCAGGCTCCCTGGACGAACCGGAGCCTATGCAGCTGGGTAGACTACGCCTCTCCGCCAAAGAGAAACTACGACATCTTAACGAAGGATTGTGCCTCTATTGTGGCGGTCATGGACATCAAGCCGCTTCCTGTCCAGGAAAAGCCAGCGCTTGCCGGTAGTCAGGGGAGTCCTGGCGAGCGGTATTACCACCTCCCCTAGTTTGAGCCCTCCTGCCGGTCCCGTGCCACCTCTCTTCCTTTTCATCGCACGTATGATTGTCTCAACTCAAGTTTATTAATATAGCGCTTTTTACAATTTTCATTGTTACAAAGCAGCTTTACATAAGATAAAATGACTATAAGCAAAACATTACATTTGTAAAAGCAAAGTAAGGACAACATATTGAAAGATTACACCCACACCACATGCTCATCAAACACACACACTCACGCACAGAACATACACACGAACGCGGACACACACACACACACACATGCGCACACACACACACACACACACACACACGAACACATATAGGAAAAAGAAACACAGGTAACATACACAAACTATAAATTCCTATATGGAGTATTAAATACATTACATAGAATGATTACATTTAAAATGGTATTAATAAATGCAAAAACTTTACATTCTAGAGCTGATGTCAGCAGCCCCCCCAGTCGGGCAAATAGTGCAAAACAATATGCAAACAGTGGTGAGGAACCCAAAATTCCTGTGGAGGAAAAAACCTTGGGAGAACCCAGACCCAATTAGAGGAACCAGTTCCCCTCTGGCAAAAGTTGCAGCATCTCTACAAGCTCGACAGTGCTTGCACAACTAAGTTAAAATAAAATAAAATGTAGATGATAGGTGTACGATTATCAATAATATTCTAGTAGTTAATTGCAGTTGCAGTTTTGTAGTGAGGACTTGTCGGGTCGCCGCTTCCCTCTTTCAGCTTTACCATCTGGCCTGGGTACGGACTGCATCCTGCTCGCTGGGTAACCTCCGAAACAATTGAGAAAAGACAACTGAGAGCAAATTACTGTTCAATACTCTTTAATGCAGTGTTTCTGGTTCTGGTTGCTATAACAAATGCAGCCTAAATCCCTTAGAGGATGTGTATTATAGAAGTGGTGTGTATGCAAGGTTAAAGAGATGTGTCTTTAACCTTGATTTAAACTGACAGATTGTGTCTGCCTCACGCACAGTACTAGGAAGACTGTTCCAAAGTTCAGGTGCTAGATAGGAAAACGATCTACCGCCTGCACTTGATTTCAAAATTCTAGGTTTTACCATCTGACCGGAGCCTTGAGAGTGTAGTGGACGAGAAGGGCTGTAATGCAATAGAAGCTCACTCAGGTACTGAGGAGCTAAACCATATAGGGCCTTATAGGTAAGCAGTAAGGTTTTAAAGTGAATACGTTGCTTGATAGGTAACCAGTGCAAGTTTGACAGAACCGGGCTAATATGCTCATACTTTTTTGTTCGTGTAAGAACTCTGTGGTGTCTTACCATTTATGTTATGTTAAAAAGGACACTAGGGGGAAATAGCGTGCCTCGAATATCGGGGAGAAAAGAAAAGGAGAAGAAGGATGATATAGTGTGCACTGAGAACTGTTAATAAACCTCTCAATGTAACCAGTTCAAATGCGGTCTTGGCTTCGCAATTATTCAAGAATACAACAAATTGGCGACGAGGATGGCATCATCTGCACCATTTCCTATTTTTTCTTGCCTGCTCCGGGCGACCCTGCGATTCCCTTCAAAACGTGGGAGCGGATGTTTCAGAATTATCTGCTGGTGATCGATGTTGACGGACAGGATTGGTCAGAAGCCAAGAAAAGGGCCCTTCTGTTACATTGCCTGGGTACGGAGGGGCAGAGAATATTCTACACATTACCGGACACGGGTGATACAGTGTCTGCTGCTATTGCTGCTTTACATGCGCATTTTACGCCTGCGCTTTCTGGGACACTTGATTACATCACAAGGGGTTCAACCAGATACTGAACATTTGCAAGTTATTGTACAAGCTCCTGCTCCTACAGATGCGCCGACCTTACGCTCATTCCTGGGTATGGTCTCATGGTATAATAAATTTATACCAAGTTATGCTACCGTAGTTGAACCATTACGTGCATGTCTCTGCAAAGACGGACCATTTCAGTGGAGTACGGAAGCAGAGAGCTGCTTTGCTACTGTGAAGCAATTGTTGGTGTCAAGTCCAGCATTAGCATTGTACAATCCGGACTTTCCATCCATTATCTCTACAGATGCGTCTGATTATGGTCTTGCTGCTGTGTTCATCCAAATCCACCCAGATAACACAGAGCGTACAGTCGCTTTTGCTTCCAGATCCTTGACTCCAGCTGAACGGAAGTATGCTACAGTGGAGAAAGAGGCTTTGGAATGCGTATGGGCAGTGGAAAAGTTGCGAACCTTTCTGTGGGGATGTAAGTTTACACTACGAACTGACCATCAAGCTCTAACAACCTTACTCTGTACAAAAGGAGCAGACAGGGCTGGAATGCGTATAGCTAGATGGGCTGCACGCCTGTTGTGCTTCAATTATGACGTGGTTTATCGTGCAGGTTCCATAAATTGTACAGCTGATTGTCTTTCACAGCTTCCTTTGCCAGGTACCGCAGGCACGGACTTGGACACAGAACCTGAGCTAGTTGCATTACTGTTAAGCTCTCTCACGTCAGTGAATCCAAAGGAGTTTGAATCTGCTTTTATGGCCTGTTCTGAGCTTTCTGCCCTGCGTACTCAGATTAGTAAAGGCTGGCCAACTTTGGTAAAGGTACTAGATTTCTCGTTGCAACAGTACTACAAGATGAGACATGAACTTTGTGTGAGGGGCAACCTTGTTCTTCGGGGTGCACGTTTGGTGGTGCCAGTGGCACTGCGCAGAACCATGGTCACATTGGCTCATGAGAACCACCAAGGTATAGTAAGAACCAAGCAGCGGTTGCGGGAGCTATACTGGTTTCCAGGCATGGATGCTTTGGTTCAGACTCAGATTGCTGCATGTTCGTTGTGCCAAGAGTCAGACTAGTACTCCACCTTTGCAGCCAGTGCCTATTCCTGATGCTCTGTGGTTGAAGTTGGGTTTGGACATAGTCGGACCCTTTAAGACAGCTGCCTATGATTGTAGATATGCCGTTACGCTGACAGACTATTACTCCAAATGGCGTGAAGTGATGTTTACGCCATCCATCACGACATCTGTAGTAATTGGATTCCTGAATTCTGTTTTCAGCAGACATGGGTATTCGGAATGTCTGGTGACTGATAATGGACCGCAGCTTACCTCCTTAGTCTTTACTGCTTTCTTGGATGAACGGAATATCAAACACACCAAGACATCCTTATATCATCCGGCAGCCAATGGGGTCGTGGAAAGATTCAATAAAGTTCTTAAGGACTGTGTTCAAATGGCCATTCTTCAGAAGCGACCATGGAAGCAAGCAGTTTTGGACTTTTTGCAGACATATCGCTCTACCCCACATGCAACGACTGGTGTTTCACCCTTTGAACTATTGTTCGGTAGAAAAATGAGGACCAAACTTACTGTGTTTACACCTATACTACACACTCCAATAATGCCCGGGATGGGGAAGTCAGACAATGGGTGTTGATTCGTCAAGGGAAAATGAAGCAATATGCAGATGTGAAACAAGGGGCTCGGATGCCTAAGTTCCAGGTGGGGAATAGAGTGCGGATTTGGAAACCAACACACATCCCTAAAGGACATTCAAAGTTCACTCAGCCTTTGGAAATAAAGAACCAGGTCGGTCCAAGCACATACAGTTTGGCAGATGGACGACACTGGCATTCTTCTCACTTATCCTTGGCTCCAGTGGTTGGGAAATCAACTCCAGATCAGATCAGCCGGCTGCTGATGTCTTAGTGGCCAATGTTCCAAACACTGAGCAGAACACAGGAGGGCGTTCTGTTAGACAGCGTAAACCACCTTTTAAGGTGAAAGATTATGTGAGTCAGTAAAAGCATACTGGGGTTGAATATAGTCACTATTATGTAGTTATTCGAGTGGCGTAAGGAATGAAGAAGTGAAATGTTCTTGGCTTAGAAATAAGTTAGTGCTTAAATAGGTAAAATAACTTGTTATAATAAGGGAAGTTATGCATGTATGTTCATATTGAAGTTATTTTGGTTAAGTAAATAGTACTTAGTGACATTGTTTACGTAACGGGAGATGTGGTGTCTTACCATTTATGTTATGTTTAAAAAGGCCACTAGGGGGACATAGTGTGCCTCGAATTTCGGGGGGTGTAAGAAAAGGAGAAGAAGGATGATATAGTGTGTACTGAGAACTGTTAATAAACCTCTCAATGTAACCAGTTCAAATGCTGTCTTGGCTTCGCAATTATTCAAGAATACAACAAACTCGAGCTGCTGCGTTTTGAACTAGCTGGAGTTTTTGTAATAAGTTTGTAGGACAGCCACCTAATAGTGCGTCACAGTAGTCTAGTCTTGATGTCATGAATGCATGAATTAACTTTTCTGCATCTGATAGTGACAAGCAATGATGGTGTCATCCACCTCTTCGCAACACGGCCGGCTTTTCTCTTTGTCTGCTCCGGAACGGGCAGCCATGGAGAAATACCTTAACGAGTCTCTAGCAGCAGGCATGATTCGTCCCTCTTCATCACCGGCCGGCCGCTTTTTTCTTTGTGAAGAAGGATGGCTCCCTGCGCCCCTGCATAGATTACAGAGGTCTGAATGACATAACTGTTAAGGACCGGTATCCTCTACCGCTTATGTCCTCAGCCTTTGAACTCTTGCAGGGGGCAATGTTCTTTGCGAAGTTAGATCTCCACAATGCTGACCACCTGGTCCGGATCAGGGAGGAGGATGAATGGAAGATGAATGGAACACATTATTTCCTCTAAGGGGATTCTCATAGATCTTGCCAAGGTAAGAGCAGCCACCCGGTTACCGTAAGGCTTTACAACAGTTCCAGGGGTTCGCCAATTTTTATCGGCAGGTGGCGGCTCCCCTCCCGGCTTTGACCTCAACCAAGACTAAATTTGTGTTGACAGCCATGACTCAGGCGACTTTTGGGGAGCTTAAGAATAGATTTGTGTCAGCCCCCATTCTCGTCACCCCTGACCCGGCCCGACAGTTTGTGGTGGAGGTCGATGCTTCAGAGGTGGTAGTCAGGGCAGAAATTACGATGTCGGCAACTGAGAGCTGTTGGCAGTCCGTCTAGCTCTGGAGGAGTGGCGCCATTGGCTAGAGAAAACTACTTTCCCCTTCATTGTGTGGACCGACCATAAAAATCTGGAGTACATTCGGTCCGCTACAGGGCTCTAAACTAACATTTCAGAGAGGTGCAGAGAGGTGACACTTGGGGAATATGTTTTTTTTTTTGGTGACCAAAACACGGTGTGCTATAAAGCTAATCGTAAGACAGGATTGCACTCCGACTTTATTAACAAATAAAATAGTACCGTTGGTTGAAATGGAGTGCAATGGAGACGTCTGAAATTAGTTTAGGAAACACATCATTAAAACTTGTATGAATGTTCTTTAGATGTCATGTGATGTTGAAATGATGTCTGAAATTATTAATTTGTGTTTATGGACACAAATTTTCCAATTTTTCGTGACAACTCAGCATGACTTTCAATACACAGACTGCGTCTGTATGTACATTTATATATTTATAGCCTGATATCAAAAGAAGTCGTAAATATTTTAGGAGTTAGGTAACCAACACCTTATCTCACCCTTAACCCTAAAATCACAACCGCAAAGGCTAATTCCACGAGGTGGCAAAGCAATAAAGACCCTATTTGATAAAGACCCACCCTAACCCCGCCCCTAAACCTAACGTCATAACAAAACATACGAACGAGATAAAATTTCACACCAATGAGCCACCTTGTAAGGTATGATATTTATACATATGAAAGATATTGCGTATTAAAATATGTTAGGTTGAAAGTTGTGCTGACTGACACGAAAAAAGGGGGAAATTCATGTCCATTAACACGAATTAATAGATTACAGTTCGTGACAATGAACAATGAAATCAACAGAGACAACAAAATTGACAGTTTGCATCAGTAAAACATATTGTTTATAAACAGGTAAATGCAACCAAATTTGACACTTTTTACAAAAATGCGTTGGTTCTTTAGCGTTTCCCTGGAAGCTTGTCCCAGCGAACTCAGTCTCATATCTAAAGCTCTCTGTCTGATCACTGATGCTGTTGTCTAACAGTACTAATGTTAAAAGCTGTGAGCAGACGTCCATCTCAAGCTGCTGAGAGGAAGAAGGTGACATTACAAGCTGTGTGTTAGCGACACTACTGACGGTGCCAGTTTCTCCAGCAGCATATGCAGATGACACGCGCTAACACAGCTTACTGTGAATAAATACATCAGATATATGACATCATGCACACAAGACTCTTTCAAAAGCTTTTAAAGATGTGAATGTTAGAGGAGACCTGCCTCTTTCAGACAACATACTGAACTGTCACTTCTGTCCTGTTATTTAAGAATAAAACAACACTCTTATAACACACACACACATAACACATGCTGTACACTGTACAAGAACTAAAAACTGTTCTTTTTTGGGATCGCTGTGAAGAAATTGTTGTAACTCCCTTTTGTTAAGAGTGTAAATTCTGACTAAGTATGTATACTATGTAAAGATATAATTTGTGAATTGGGTAAACAGTTGAAATGTCTTCAACGATGACACAGAGAAACAATTATAGAAGAAGACTTTGAGGATATCAATGGAATAACCTTCCACAAGTGCCTTATGTATCATGTCAATGTCTTAATGTCTACCCTTTAGTGTCAGTATGTCACAGAAATATCCACTATTGCACCTGTTCTGGCTTCACAAAAATGTGTGTGTTGAGGGTGGACAGGGCTCGCTGAACTATAAAATCCTACAGTTTTGTCCATATCAAGTATGTGTTGCAGAGCATCTTTTCATTGAGGGAGGAGAAGAGAGTCTTCAGGATCTCTGGTTCTCATCTAAACCGTCTGCAGGGGGCGGGGTGTCGTGTGAAGATGGAGACTGAGCCCCTCCAGGACCATCTGCAGAAACAGAGACACAGTTTATAACATGGAACTATCATTAGTTCATTGTTTTCTTTTTGTTTTTTTGAGGTTGCGAGTGTATTAGTGAACCTCCCAGACCCGTAAGGGTGACCTCAGCAAGTTTGAGAGGTAGGTCGGAGGGGCTGACACCTGCCGGAGAGCCCAGGATGTCAGGAAGAGCATTACGTCGACCCGACCGACCTGATGATGCAAAGTCCAACACCGGCTCAACCTCCGTCATCTCACCACTGCCCTGAGAGAGAAAAGAAGAAAGCATTCCTGGTCTCAAAAATACTCATAACATCTAACACACTTGGATGATAATGTGTTAATTCTGCTGAGCAAGAATAATGTGTAATGTAATGTGTTTTATTTTGAATGTTATGACCTCAAGTCTATTCTGAGTGTATGTGCACTAATCCCTCTGGACAAAACACATTTTTTGCTCGAGTAAAGGCAGAGACAATCACATCACTGCTGTTTCTATGGTAATGGGTAAAAAATAACCTCTGCTAGACAAACATGTGATCATCCTATTCTCTTCCTCGCTTCCTGTCTGGATCTTCTTAATAACCCTCGGCCCGCTGCTCCTCAATCTAAACTCCTTAAACACTCCAGACTCTAGCGATGAACACTCGCTTCTGTCTCACACATCCTCTGTGTCACACAGACACACACATGAGCAGTGTTACTGTACTACTAAGATGAAATTCAACATTCACATGCTGTTGCTTTTACAAAGTCTAAGTTATTAATGGCTTCGCAATCAATTTATGTTAAAGTGATTCATTAAAAGATTTTTAATTACTGTCTCTCTATAATAGAATATTACAGCATGTGTCCCGTCCGCTCCTTCTGCTTCCATGACAACCGTCTCAATATCTTACATGGGTGGCAAATTGTTTTGGGATTTGACACAATATTATAATAAGAACTAGAAAGGTACATTTTCTGAAGAAAATGTGAAGTGGTGCTTGCGTGGCAAAACTCGGCACTGGGCAGTCACTAGGGTGATGACACTTTAAGCCACAAGTGAAACAAACCAACCCCCATGTCTCTAGATGTTCTGATGCAGAGATATGTTTGCTAGCATGATGCTAACACGATTAGCATGTTTGCTAGCATGATGCTAACACGATTAGCATGTTTGCTAGCATGATGCTAACACGATTAGCATGTTTGCCAACACGATTAGCATGTTGCTAGCATGATGCAAACACGATTAGCATGTTTGCCAACACGATTAGCATGTTGCTAGCATAATTAGCCTGCCTGATCGCTTATAAAAGTCATAGCACACCATTCCCCAATAGGCCGCTCGACAATAATAGTGTGAGCACAGAGATTGTGTTCCTTATTAACTTCTGTGAGCACTCACTTTGATAAGAATATAAAGTATTAAGGAAATTAAGTGTTAATTAGTTCTTGTTGAGCCCAATATTAGGTTTTATTTTACAAAGTAAATAAAAACAATAGACTACAAAAGCAATACTAGGCAGCATTGTTGTTGTTCCATCATACTCTAATTGAGTAAATGTTAACAGTAGAGAATGTAACTGTGCTGTGCTGAACAAGGTTCCAGTGGAAATATACTGTAAATATTCCTTACCATTCTAAGAACCATTCGTCTCAATGGTGGAAAAGCAGCTATTGACAACATTTTCAACCCAGCGTTGGGTCAGAAAGGGACAAAATTAACACAGAAAATGTTCACATTTGAACCAAAAATCACTTTATGCTGGGTTGCCAATTGCCCAGCGTTTTACTTAAACCACCATACATGTTAATTAATGTTTGTATTAGTGCCTTCATACTGACAAAATATTGTGTGACATTTAGGAAGTAGTTTGTGAGGAATACACCTAGTGATATATCAACCAGTAATATGATATTTTGACATTATTGACAATGACCAATGATTGTATCCAACTGGCTGATTCAGCTTAACAGAAATGGCCAAATTTATGGCCATTACACTGTGAATATTGTATCACCATTATATATTACCATAGCATGGTTATATGCATATATGATATTGTGAAAGCCCTAATTGTGTGATGTATGGTGCCATACAAAGGGTTATGGGTCTTTCAAACCCTCAAAAATAAAAAGTTTGATCTTGCAGCATTTGATGAGGTGAGCTATTATCATTATTTTAATAACTCGTGAATTTTGTCAGCAGCCAAAACAACAGGTGAACATATCCTACAGGCTTAAATTGAGGGAGAAACCCAAGTCATTTGTCCTGACCAGATCACAAAACATGGTGCTGTGTTCTTTTTTCAGATGTGGGCCAACCACACAAAGAATCCAAGTGACCACATCACAATGCACTTCAACCACTCAGAACATCTTAGTAACCAGACAGCAACACACTGGCAACCACCCACAACACCCTCACCCTTTTTATGTATAAAAACCTTGTTGCTGAATATGATTTTGGAGCCTCACCTAAGTCTGATGTCCAAAAAAAAAACCAATAAAAACAAACATGCTAAAAGATGCTCAACCAGGATGCTCTCTATAAACCAGGGAGTATTAAGAGAGAGCAAACTGAGAGAGAGAGAGAGAGAGAGAGAGAGATTAAAGATGATTAAATGTGATCACAAAGAGACCGTAAACGCAGAGCCACTCAAAACATCTCACAAAGCAATGAAAAGGCGTGGGCTGACTGTGTTAAATTACCCATAATACCACACACTTCGACATCTTACACAACAACCACATGTTGCTGGGAATCAAAAGTGCACGTTTATGCCCTCGCTGT
The DNA here is from genome assembly GCA_026939265.1 of Oreonectes daqikongensis. Lineage (NCBI taxonomy): Eukaryota > Metazoa > Chordata > Actinopteri > Cypriniformes > Nemacheilidae > Oreonectes > Oreonectes daqikongensis. Next base: position 1,537,372 of record JAOTQM010000428.1, read on the forward strand.
TCTCTTCTGCACAGCATAATAGCTGTATGTCCCAGATCACCGGCCGGGGGGTATACAACACCAAACCAAAACATGAGGAGATGTTTCCTTTGCTCTGTGCATGGTGACTAGCTAGATCATTGCAGAAAGAGATTTAGATTTAAAAATGTGGTCATTGTTTAGTCTCCTTCTAAATTATTTTCTTGATTTATACAAAAGAAAGTTTTTCTAAATAAATTGGTAGAGCATTTTTGTTTATGGTGTAAGATGGGACATTGCCAATAAATAATGCCATATGCATTAAAAAGACAGATAGGCTGACAATTAACAGATTGTATGAATGTACAGTATAACATTTTAAACACACAAGAAAACCTGCATCTAACATCATTAGTATTTATCATCTAAATTTAAATGTAATTGTCTTGATGTATCTTCATGCTATAGTTGAATCTTAATGTATAACTTTGTGGTTGTTTGTGTTTAATTTTTGTAACAGCTATCATTGTAACTTTCATTCAGAGGACATATATTATCCTATACAAATTAGTTTGAAACCGACACACAAGACAACTAACCCTAATCATTTTAACAATTAGATTTACAGTATGATATATACATATATTTCTAGGATAATATATGAATAGCATCACTCACCAATAATGAGCAGTGCTACAGCGAGATGAGTTTCATTTCTCTATTCATTCTGTTTCTCTTGGACAGAACAGGTTTGTATCAGGGCATCTTCAGTGCGTGTGTGTCATTGAGTCCCCTCAAAGCATGTGTGGAAACAGACCATACCATCTTCACCACTTTAAAGGGGAAGACAGAATGAACTCTGATTGGTTTGTTGCCCACAAAGCTCCACCATGATCAGTAAAGTGCAACCAGCATTCAATCACAAAAACAGCTTAAATACACAATTATTCAAATGATAATGTAATTTAATGATATTAGCATATTAATAAGTAGGGTTAATAAAGAATATCCTGTACATGTTCAATTGAGAGACTAATAAATAGCATTTTATTCTTAGATGCCTACAGTTGCTTAGCTCAGATTCAATTCAAGCACAGGTTATTACTGCCTACATACAAAACAGCACGTCAGTATATCTGTGGTACAATATACCATTCCTTCACCCACTGTTTTGCCACCTTTTAGCAGCTATAATTATACATCTTTTTTCCAAAAAGTCTAATAAAGATTTGTTCAGATGTGTTCAACAGACTCATGTTAACAGCGTCTACTCCTGCTTTTTTGTTGTCTGCACTTTCCCAGAGAGCAGTTTGTGACGGAATGATGGATATTAGAAAATTACCAAGATACCAAAGATACCAAAATTTGCTTGTGCTTATACTTGCTCTATTTCCGTACTCCAGACGTGAAAAGAATCAAATAAAAGCAGTGTCTAATAAAGTGAGACAATGCCTTGATATGCTTGGCAAAATCTGCCAAAAGCAGAGAGATTAATCTTTGGTGCTTGAAGATTGAAGGTGTTTGTATTTTTTTAGCTTATTTGGCAATTATTCCGTCACATATATATACTTATCATGGAACAAGGGTGAAACAATAATGGCTGCACCTGAAAGCTCTAAAACGTTGCCTTCGCACGAAAAATAAAATGCCGTTGGAGCACAGTTTCTTATAAATGTAAGCTTCAATTTCACTTACAACAACTTTTGACTGCATTTCCAGCAAGAAATTAGCACTGTAGTTTTTAAATATGTGATTGGTTATTGCAAAGACGCTCTCTGTTTATAATTTAAATAGAATTCCATCACGCTGCCTATGAAACTTGTCCAAATCCATCCACGTCACTGCCGTTATATGATTGGCTGAGGGTGCCTCACGTGATCCATGCCTGGCCTGGCATCTCATTGCTTTTACAAGGTTTATGCCAGCCTGCGCTCAACAGCTTTGTTTTCCAGTGCATTTCAAATGGGGTATAACGCCCTCCGAAGGGCACTTCGTAGTGAAAACAATCACGGCTGCCATATTGAAGTGTCATTCCAAATCCCTTCAAAAGGCCCTTCGGAATGAAGGATTTCAAAGGGTACAACTGATGGACACTTCGCACCCCAATGATTCTTCACGTGGCGACGGCGCCTCCTTATGGGCATGAAATGGTGATGCAGAAGGGCACTTCAAGAAACAGTTGTTTGGTCCCCTACACCCTTCAACTCTTTGAAGCTCTCACTCTGGAGGGTAAACACTTTGAAGGGCTTAGGGCATAGGGATGAGCCTTTCGAAATGGAACGCAGGGTTAACTCCTCTGTTGGATACCATTTTCAATACAAATGTTCATTATTATTGTATTGTATAAAGTGAAGCAATAAAAAAACTCCTCTCTTGGAAAAATGGCGTGGAAGCTGTATCTCATTTGCAATTAAATAGACACACCACAATAATATGTGTGCTTCAACCCCAAATGGGCATTTAGGGCATGGTTTAAGCTGATTTTAGACGGAAACTTCACAAACACATTCTGTGGATACATAAGTCACATAAGGTACAAGAGAAGCAGTACATTTTTTATAAAATACAACCCCCATGAGTAACGCTGAAAGCATTAGAAGCTAAACCATATGTATGTGCAACTGATGTGAAATAAGCAAAGCAGTTATTTAATTTGAATCCTTATGCTCTGTTTTCATTAGAGTTGCCAAGTCTGCTGTTTTCACACAGAACTGAGCTACTTAATCTGTTGCTGCAGGTTGTGATTTATTCTGCAAGTTTAAGGTGGAAGGATTTTATCAGCGGTCATTCTTAGGATAGGAAGTTATGAAACTGTTTATAATTACTACTACACGGTCATGTGTGTAATGTATAACAATAACTGTAAAATATGTTTAGCTATAGGAGTGGCACAGGGGCCCGTTTCAATAAGGAGGTTCAACCAACTCTAAATTAAGACTTGAGATAATTTACTTTGAGATGAGAAACTTTGAGTTTTTGGATTCAGAACAGCTGAATTGAGTTAGTTCTACCAACTCTGTGTAAGCTTACTTTGAGTTTAGCTCGGGTTTGACATACCAGAGTTTCCCTCATTTCAGGGTTAACATACTCAGGGGTGGTTTCCCAGACAGGGATTATCCTTATGCCTGGACTAGGCCTTAGTTTAATTGGGAAATGTAAGTAGTTTTAACAAACATACCTTACTAGAAACATTACTTGTGTGCATTTTGAAACAACACAAAGGCACTGATGTATTTTGAGATTATGTCAGTGCAAGTTGTTTTCAGTTTGGACAGCTCTTGCATTTCTTTTAGTCTAGGACTAGTCTAATCCCTGTCCAGGAAACCACCCCTCAGAGTTTTAACTAAGGCTCCGTTCTGAAACAGGCCCCAGAATGGGAGAATTGTGCTCGTTTTATTACGCAAACCTGGCAACCCTGCTTCTCATGCTTGACTCCACGTGAAAAACAAGAACTCTACAAAAAACATGCGTGAGTTACGTAAGAGCTATAAATGTATGTATGACCTTTTTATGTACACGTTTCTATTTACTAATTGCAATCAAATTCAAAGCTTAACGACTGTATTAGAATTTATGGAAATAAGAAAAATAGAACGAAAGCTCGCGACATCTATACTTTAATTGGCCCATATTTATGTCAATCCCCCAAAAATGGTTGCTGCTTTTTGACGGTTAATGGCTGCCGCAGATGTCAAGCTAAATCTTTGAGCTGATTGGACGGAAATCTGCTTTCCTGCTCTAAAGCTGAACGATTCGTCCTTTGCGCGTCCAATAGTATTCGTGCTAGCTTTCGAGAGGCGGGACTATTTTATTTTGCACATTTCGATTGGCCGCGCACTCCAAAGAGAGGCGGGTCATGTTAAGGAAATTATCTCCTTGTCTTTTTGTCAGCGATATGGTCGTGTAGGATGGCGACTTAAATTACGCAAAAAAACAAATAAAATAAATGTAACTATTAGTTCCAATGTTTTAGATATTTCGTTAGCGGATGGACGTGTCTGTGGACTTAGCACGAATCAGCTGGATGTAAATTTGATCGCTTTAGTGTGATTTCCTGGTGTCTCAGTGTGGAGGAGACGCGCAAGTGTGACGATGACTGCCGACCTGCTGCTGTCGGACCTGGACAGTCGCTTCTGCGCTGATAACCTGCTAACCAGCGAGGACTGGGGTGAGTAACTTACTGCATTAAAAACACCTCATAACCTGTTAATCATTGAGGGCTGGGGTGTCTACTGCATCACAGACATCTTTTCCCCCCTATGTTTTCGATCAGTGTCTCACTTCATGGTTGATGTTTAGATCGGCGGTTACAGATTTGGGATGGAAAACGAAATGTTGTGGTTTCAAACAACACGTATATTTCTTGTTAAACTAACCTGAATGTATGGAAGTCACTTTCCTCTAGCTATGACTGAAATGCTATTCTAGGAAGAGACTGCGGAGCGCCCACCGGATGTAGTTGTTTGTATTCAACGCACACTGACTAATAAACAAATGTCTGTGTGAGTCGTGACCTGAACCTTAGTGAAAAGAAATGAATGCGACTCTGAACATAACAATAATGTTGTGTCATGTTTTCAGAAAGACCATATTAATGCACGATGGAATCTAAGCTAAAGCAGTGTAGTTTAAGTTACATACAAATATTATTAAACATATAAAGCCTGCTGAAAACTGAAAAAAATTGATTGTTTGCTTTTAAAACCAATACTGTTCCCATTATTGGAACATATAATGCTGTCTGTGGATTTTTACTGTAATGTGTTGGGTTCTATTGGTGGGATGTTATCTGGCAAATGGGAACCATTAAAACGCCATTATTTTACTGGAATGAAACCCAAAACACACAACATAAAATAAGTTTATAATGTTTTTAATGGTAAACATCTAATCTGGCTCATAGTGGTGTATGTATATGTAATATGTGTGTGTATTTTGTTGGTGGTGGTGGTGCAGCAGCTGTATCTGTTGTAGCAGGTGGTGTCATTCAGATGCGCATCGTTCATTCATGTTGCCTTCTGTCCTGAGGGGAGCAGGTCTGTCAGACTTCATTGACCTCGGGACTTGGGGTAGGGCTACAAAGCAAAAAAAGTCAAAAGTAAAAAAAAAAACTGATTCTGCTGACCATCAGAAAAAAAACGAGACCCGGTCTTTGGTCTGGTGGGGGTTGTTAAAAAAACAGGGTGTTTTCTGTAGCACATTTGTGTTTTGAAAATGCTTCTCACCATTCTACTCCCACTATTATTCCTGTAAAATGATCCCTGTCTCTCTGGAGTCACAGTGTCAGTAAATATTCACCTGTCTTTGGAGAGCGGATGCTTCATGAAAGCACCTGAAGCTTAAAACACACATAAGAGTGAATACTTGACGAATAAATAAAAAAACTAACCCTCTATCTCCTTCTATCAATAGGTTGTGTTGTGGCTTTTGTGGAAAGTAGTAACTTGCTGTTAGCACTTATTGTATTATTGCCCCTGTTTGACATATCGCTTTATTGCTTCCTAAATCAGAGGCTCTGTAATCGCTTTGGATAAAAGCGTCTGCTAAATGACTAAATTGCTCTTGTAACACATGATATAATTTATGTAAATATTACATTTAATGTTGTCTATAACATTTTCTGTTTCAGATGCGTGCTTGTATCAGTGTGAGGATATGGAGGAGGGTGAAGAGCCCCGTTTCATCAGAGAACTGAGATATGACACATCAGTATGTTCATATTAAACACACAGTCAACTTAAAACACTGAGTTGAAAGAGAGCAACTTGTTCTGTTACTGAGGCGTTTACATGAGAGCGCTTTCAAATAATTATGGCGTTTTCATAGCGTTATAGAAAAGATCCTCTTCACACTACGCTTCCGAAAATGAACATGACATGCATACAATTATGCACATTGGGCATGCACATATAAGTGTAGGGCTTACGCGCTTGAAATTACATTTGATTGCAATTTGCGTCTTGTGCCTGTCGGCAGCTGCAGTATTTTTAAATGCAGAGTTTAACTGCACAATGCCTACTTTAAGACAACAAAGTCAGCTAAGGCTGCAGTTCCATTTCCATGGTATTGTTCACATAGATGTTGAGGCTGTCAAACTAAAACAGGGTCTGCAGCATTTTCAAAAGATTTTGAGGGTAGAAAACTTCGGAATAATGTAGACTTTAGGCAAAACCGTAGCAAAGGTTATGCGTTTTAAAAAAAAACTCAGTAATGGAACTAGAGAAGTAGCTTTGAAGTTCTGAAGTAACACTGGCCCTTGAGGTATTATATTAGGTGAAGCCCTATAAACACTTACATATACTTATAAATAGTGAAAAGGGAGCTATGTTTTTTTTTCAAATGATGCTTGACATTTGCTTGACAACTGTGCCTTACAACAATAACAAATTTTCTGACAATGAAAAAGTTAAACTATAGAAAAGTGGACCTCTAGGGCCAGAGTTGAGAACTTCTAAGCTAAGCTAAACAGTACTATACTATATTTTCACTATAATACACTAAAATAAGTGTTTTTGAGTGTACATTTATTGTCATGTTTGTGAAGTTTATGTGCTTGTTTCTTAGACAAGGTATTGTCTGATCACATTCATTTTTCAGTCAAATTGTTTGACTGACCATGTTTTTCTCAGTTGGACAGTGATCTTGTTCTTACTCTGGACCCTGATAACCCCACTTCACCATGGAAAAACCTCACAGGTATGATCAGTGTTAAGGCTCTTTTACTCCAAACTTAGTTTGTGGCTGCAAGTGCTTATTGAAGATGCATGATGCACAGCTCCAGACACATTATGGCACTTTTTTGTGAATCTGTAAATGATCACAGTCGGTGTGGATGGCTTTTTTAGGGTCAAAATGTTCCTCTCTTTCAAAATCCTCCTGTTTGTTAATGTGCTCCGTCAAGCTAAATGTGTTTAAGTTGTGGATTGTGAAGAGGATATATTGGCTGTTCATTCAAAAGGACTCTGACCTGCAAACAGTCTTGTTTGATGATGAAAAATTGCTTGTTTAATGAGTAACAGCTACTGTCTAGTGCTTTAAACTAGGAATGGGTCGTTAGTCTTTGTTGCTGGTGTAACGCGCTGTCCATTGTAGGGGTGATCTTGAATAGTCGAAGATTCGGTGCTTCGATAGCAGGAGTCTTGGCAGAGGTGTTATGCAATGGGGATCATGCCATTTTGGTTATATGGGCAGTGGCGTAGCAGACGGGCATGCACTGCGCCGCCAAATATATTATTTATGATGTAAAGAAATGGGACATTTTTAGGGATGGGTACCGAAACCCCCAGTGCATATGAGCGCGAGGTCTGGCTATGACCCGGCGCAGGATTGCGTCCCTCTGCGTGTTCTGTGCTGTGAGCCGGTAAAGAGAAGCAGCATGTTCCGCAGGAAAAAATGGTAAGATGCTTTATTGCATTCCTTCTTTACATGCAGTAAATAAAGTAACTTTAAATACCAATCAAGTTACTTTATTTACTGCATGTAAAGAAGGAATGCAATAAAGCATCTTACCATTTTTTCCTGCGGAACATGCTGCCATTGGTAATGGATCTGCTGTATACAAAATCATTCATTGTTATCTAGTAATTTTAAAAAGAGTTTTAAAATGTCGTCCCCACATGCACGCATACACATGTGTGCACTGTGCGATTCGACTATAGGCAAGACGTGACAATTCTGATTCGAGTATGTAAATCCTTAGTCGGGGACACCCCTAGTCCACCGATTACGTTACTTGCCCACCGCCATGTTCAGTTGGACAACAGACCCAACAGTTTGTGAAGTGTGCCCGCTTGTTTCAGTGCGAGCAGCAGGCGTCACGTGACAACAGTGAGTTCACAAAGAAAATCCTTAAAAAAAAGTGATATTTCAGAGGCAAACAAATATTACACCGTTTTTTACTTCAAAGGCAGTATAGGTGTATATGACTTTCTTCTTTTAGACAAATACAGTCACAGTTATAATACCATTTATCCTTTTTCTTAATTTCTTTGTTCAATATAAGTGAATCTGTATTTGTTTTATTGTTGTATTGTCAGTTTCAATAATAAACCACAAACCAAGCATTCTGTTTATAGTGGAAAATCCAACTTAGCATGTGTAAGCCTCACCTCTCTCCACAATGTTGTATTCGTTTTGTTAAGAAAGTTTTATTTTTAATATAAACAAACAAGTTTATATTTGTTTCTTATTTATTTGGTTCCACAGTGTTTGCTGATTTTCATGTTTTTGCACAGTGTGTGGCCTGCAGTGCTTAGGCTATTAGTTTTGTTAGTAAAACTTTAACATTAAATAAAACTTTAATGTTTAATATAAGTGTCATAGTACTGTTTGTTTTAAGACCCCATTAAAGCTATTGCCGTCCTCGAAATGCTGCTAAAAAGTGAAAGTAAAAAGCAAAATGTACATGTCCGCACAACCCCCTGCTCCCCAATGAAACCGGAATTTCCGGTGTTGTCACCCATTTTTACCCGATGGGAAATTTTCCTCACCGTCACAGTCTTACTTCAAATGATATGTGTGTGTTCATTACATCCTTTGCTTTGTTGCAATGTTATATCTTGTGTTTATTTGTAGGTGAAACATCAGTAATAAAGAATATGACCGTAACACAGCCACTCCCAGTAGACCTGTGTAAGTCACAGTCTCTTCATTTCATCACCTATCTTACATGTGTCCAGCTAATAACATTGATGTTATTGCAACATTATGTGTGTTCATAGAGTTTTAAGAACATAATAAAAATTACATGATTTAAAGCATAAGAGTGGTGTTATTATCAAGTTAGCAGTAGTTTGAGAACTATTGTAGTATCTATGATAGTTTGGTGTAGACTATTACTCATGTGTGTAATATATGTGTGTACATTGCAGTTTTCCAGGTGAAGACAGAACCTCCATCACCCTCATCGTCTCTGACCTCTGACAGCTCCATACTGTCCCTACCTGAACCTCAGGTACACACAGCTCTGCATAAATAGTTCACACTGCTATTTAAACTACAAATGCAATGTGATCAAAAGCGTTTTATTGTCTCAGTGTAACAAAATATTTGGGACCCTGTTTATACCTGTATTTAGTGGAATTTAATGAAATTGGATTAAGCCAATTATTGTCAGGTGTAAGGGTCTAATTTGTGTTTTTCTCAGGTGACAGTGAAAAGCGAGAATCCGCCCACTCCTCCATACATGTATGGAGACGTTCTGTCACCGCCACTTGCCGGCGTGGAGGTGACGGTCGCTAGCATCACGCCACAGCATCAGACTCCACAGGGCTGTATGTTAACCTTTTTTACACATCAGTCTTGTCTGTTTTTGTAAATGAACTCTAGCTTAAGTTAAATATTCATGATAAAATGACATACATAGCATGTGATGTTTATGTTGTTTATGTGGGAAGGGAACACTGTCACATCATGCTGTTTATAAAGTGCAATACACAGAAAACATGAACACAGGCATCAGTGTATAACAGCTGTCAGTTCACACAAAACGCAGCCCAGCTTTACTTCCTGTCCACAGTCCTACACACACAAACTCACCAGCCTTAACACAAACCACAGGTCTACACACACTCCGTGATCCTAAAATACAACACATATTTTATCAGCAGGTACTTATTTGAGGCAGCATTGTCCTTTGATATAGTTCAATGCTATATCATATAGTTCAGTTTCAAAATTCACAGCCATGTTAAGTGTATGCGTGTGCACATGTGTCTGTGTGTGTTATGTATGCTATGAAAGGCTTGGTTTTAACTGCACACAGACCATCCGGTATGTTTTGGGCCTTAACACTCTAGTTTGGACACGGATACAATCTTAAGTGCTGAAGTGAGCCGACAGGACAAGCAACTCCTTCCAGTATACGAGTAACATGACACTGAAAGCCTGAGTGTTGATCTGTTCCTTTACACTGATACTGTCATTTTTATCTCCTGCTGCGATCCAGCTGTCTGCTCTCGTGCAGGATGTGCAATGGATCATTTATTCACCTTCATGTCGTTCAAAACCTGTATGACTTTCTTCTTCAGTGGAACACAAAAGAAGATATTTTGAGAAATGCCTCCATAGTTTTTGATACATACAATAGAAATCAACAGGGTTCAATGTTGTTTGTTATTTAACGTTCTTTAAAATATCAGTCTTCTGCAGAAGAAAGTCATACAGGTGAAATGACACTCCCTTTAAATTGTTCCTGAAGAGGAAATAAACAAATACATGCTAAATTTGGATAATGGTGGCCTAGTTCGTAAGAAGTAAATGTAAATGTTTCCTGTGGCTCAGTGGTTAGAGCATGGCGCTAGCAGCGCCAAGGTCATGGGTTCAATCCCAGGCATTGCACATGTCCAGAAACAAATTTAGAATGTATAATGCAATGTAAGTCGCTTTGGATAAAAGCATCTGCCAAATGCATAAATGTAATGTAAATTATGTGTAAAACAAGTGTCGCATATTTTGTTGCATTGAATTGCTTGTCATTGTGACATTTTACATAAGAGGTTTTACAAAAGTTTACTTAATAAGTTTTATTGTTTTATTAATAAGACTGCCCCTAAATAAATTTGTGTAAATAATGCATGCACGTATATTTGGAATATCTGGAGCTTCTTACTATAACTTTGTTGATGTGCTTCTATGAGGTATCGCAGGATTGTTTTTATGGGATAATTATCATGTTTTTTTATTTTATTGTCTTCTCAGTTCTTTCCTCATCAGCGACGTTAAAGGCCAGCAGCATTTTGAGCAGCAAACCTCTGATCCAGCCCAAACCTGTATGTGTGACCGCTCTGCCGGTGACCCAGAGCCCGAGTCCAGCTAAAGCTCTTATCCTGCAGAGTGTCCCTGTACCACCTATGGACCAGAACACATCACCTGGTGAGCTTCTCAAACTTCAGACTACTCATTATGTTAAACCCTCCTAACTGAGGTCTAACTCATGGCTGAACAAATATGTTTTTTTGCAAAGTAGGCACACAAAGGGAAAAAAAGATAAATATTTGGTTTAGACAGTATTAGAAAGGAAATAATACAAAAATAATAATAATCGTGCACCACTTTCTTTCCCAAATATTGATTGGTTTAACAATAATCTAAGCCAATGATTCTCAAACTGTGGTATGCATACCACTAGTGGTACATGACACGACAGGAAATTTAAAAACTCGATATATTCATTTTGTGTTTTAAATACAGTTTCAAATGTTATACATGATCAATAAATATGGAATACATCTCATATAGCCTATGTGCAATTTTAATATAGTTGTATGAATTATTGTTTATATATCATTGGTCGATGTAACTCAGGCGTGACAGGCAGCTTAAACACAGAGCGGGATAGACAGACGCTTGTGTGTCTCTCACTCTTTCACTTCAGATGAGATGCGTGTAAGTTAAGCTTCTTATGTATTTCTGAACCTGAACCACTATTTAAAACTGTTATTAATGCTGTAAAGAGCTAATTCAACACATGTCTGCATCTACTCGAGGTTAAATCAATGAAGCGTGCGTTGCGATTTAGTTTTGACGCGCCGCTTCGACATGAGTCACTGCAGTAAAGTGCGAGTCTAATAGAAAGTAAACAAGACAGACTTAAAACAGACTCTATAATAGGGCTGGGCGATATATCCAGTTTTAAGATATATTGATATCTTTTTCCAACAGGATGCGGGATTAGACAATATCGTTAATATCGATATGGGGTGTGTTAGACTTGAAGCGGCTCTGTGGAGAACGATGGTGTCTGACGTGTGCAGTGCCCATGTGCAGATTGAGCACATTCTTAAATATCTATTTGATTTAATATAGATTATATTTATTTATTTGTTTATTTATTATTATAAGTTTTTTTACAATTTACATGTTTAAGTGGTGTGCAGCTGTATGTTTTTAAATAGGGAAGAAAACCCTGTCATTCAATTTCTTTCAATATTTTAATAACGTGATTGTGACATCTCACATGCAAGTAAACATTAATTCCACTTTGTAGAAAATATCGGATATCGCCTTTTTTCCCCGAAAATACAGAGATATGAATTTTGGTCAATATCGCCCAGCCCTACTATATAAGCACCACATTAAAACACACATTCAACCTGTCCCATTTATAAACTAATCTCTAGATATCTGTTTGTTATATACAGCTGTTCTCTGCATGTTTATATATATATATATATTTTTTAATATAGGTTTAATACAGGTTTGAAGTCTTCCACACAAAGTTAATAAATCCCCCATAAGATCATTTATAGAGCCCTGTTTACAGTGCACTACAGAAAAGTTTTTCGTGTCCACTATTACTGCTGACTAACTTTAAAAAACCTCACAGAAAAAACATGTTTGTTTGAAACCGCTGGTAAATAAAAAAAGTGTTTGTATTTTTAATAATAAATTCGAATTGGAGGAAGAGGTGTATCTAATCATAAGGCAAGTAAAGTGTTAATTCATGTGTTTTTCTATGCCGTTCATTAGGTAACTAATTTTATTAAAGATGGTACTTGATCTGAAAAGTTTGAGAACAACTGATCTAAGCAATCTGTGTGGGACTTTGTAATATCTGGCAGATTAAAAGATAAGGTGATAAAAGATGCCCATAACAGAAGAAAGTTAACTATTTAGTACACGTTTATGAACGTGAATGATTTTCATCTGCAGTACTTCAGTAAATAATGCGCTTTTACTGTGTGTCTCCTGCAGTGGTTTTGTCTCAGTCGGTTTGTTTGGGTTCTGCTCCTGCTATTGTTAAAGTTGAGCCGTTGCCTGCCAGCATTCCTCACTGCACCAGTCCTTTAACACAACCGCCGAGCAAACCCATTATCCCAGCATCCACCCTGCCTGCCAACAGCTGCAATGACATTGATGTGAGTGTGCATTTCTCTAATGTGATCCTCACGTTTAAAGGTGTAGTTCTCTCTCATTATTTACCCATCATGCAAACCCAGGAATATACTGTATGACTTCATTCCTTTGGCTAAACACACAAACATCCATCATTGCAGTAATACATATTGACTTGAGTGGGATAACAGATGTGTTTGGAAACTATGGGTTTCTGTAAGAATAGGGTGGCTGCAAGTTCTGAAAAAGCCTTCAATTCAGATTCTTAAATATAATTTAATACAACTGATCATTTACTTAAACCTACATACCTATGAATAGTAAATTCAGATAAACTCAGACACTGTGTAGAAAAATATTTATATTTTATGTGAGATGCAGTATGAACAACTTTCTCATGAATGTGAACATGAATATTCTAAAACCCATCATTTGAATGAAATATCCTTTAACCACAACAGTTCATCTATGCCTAGAACATCATGTCAGTGCATTTTAGATTATATTTTGAATATGAAATGAATCTGGCTTTAATAGACTGTCATAAGATGTTAAAGGTAACTTTTGTACATATCTTACATAACTTACACATGTATCCTTCTCAGATGAAAGTTCTGAAGAGACAACAGCGGATGATTAAGAACCGTGAATCAGCCTGTCAGAGCCGGAAGAAGAAGAAAGAGTACCTGCAGAACCTGGAGGCTCAGCTCAGAGACGCACAGCTGGAGAACGAGCGGCTGCGCAAAGAGAATCAAGCCCTACGATTGCGGCTCGCTGGGAAAGAGGTGAGGGGAAAACTTCTGTCATATCCATCAGCCTACACCACACTTGTACATGATTATAAACTCTTTTTTTATAAAAAATTATATGTTTTGCTTCACAGGCGAGTGAATCTGGCAACAATAAGAGAGCGGTGTGTGTAATGGGTTTGTTTCTCTTCATCACCTTCACCTTCGGGCCTGTCAGGTAAACACTACAGCTACGATCACACACACACACACACACACTAAACAAGAAGCGTATGATCAAGATGTTGACAGATACGAAAATGCTGATTTGGTTCATGTCATATAGTCTCAAAGACAGAAGTCTGGACACTGGCTTAGAGGAAGCTGCTGTGCCGCTCACAAGAAGACACCTGCTAGAATTCCAGAACCCTGAAGAGTTGAACATGAAGAGAGTGAATGAGAAACCAGCAAAAGAGAAGACGGACAGAGAAGATGGAAAAGATCAGTGGAGTAAAGGAGAACTGGACAAAGAGTCTGCAGTGTCGTATCAGTTCAGGTACATGACAGCACACACACACTTGTGTACAGCACATATTATCAGCCCGTCTGACCATCTGTTCTCATTACAGGAATCAGAGTGATGTGTTCAGCGATGTGAAAGATCTGCTTCTGCAGGATTTAGATCGATACTTCTCCTCACCTGACTGCAGACAGTTCAATCGCTCCGAATCGCTCAGGTGAGCACGCGAAATACGTCATTTTCACATGACACGCTATCTTTCCCTGTCGATGTCTTCATCAGGACTTGACAGAATTGTCTTTTCACAAGGATGCTTTCACAAATACATCATGTTTCCTGTTGGTTGTGCTCTCTGTGTCAGGTTGGCGGATGAGTTGCGTGGATGGGTACACAGACATCAGATCAACCGCAAGTCTGATGGAAAACCGAAGATTGCAAAGAAGACTAAAATAGCTCAGGTGTGAAACCATAGCAAATCACATTTGAACCCTAACTACACAACAACTTATTCTTTAAGTACTTCATGTTAAAGAAGAATAGGAAAGTAATGAAAACTATTAAATTGCAGCACTGAACGCGCACCCTTGAGGGGAAAAACACTCAGCAAAATGACTGCTTGCTTACAATATGAGGAAACGCAATTCGAGCAACATTTCAGTGTCCAGGAAAACCTGATTCCTTTGTAAGTCGTAAGGATTACAGAGTGCAGCTGCTTGTACTTTCAGCAAATTTGTTTTCTCCTCAGTCATTTTGCTCAGTGTTTTGCCACTCAAGGAAGCGTTTCCCGAGACGTGTCCGCGTGGGAAAGTATGGGTCAAAATTATCGATTTTTCTTTTATGCCAAAAATCATTAAGACATTAAGTAAAGATCATGTTTCATGAACATATTTTGTTAATTTCCTACTGTAAATATATCAAAACTTTATTTTTGAGAGTGGATGCAGCAAAATCGTTAACAAAAATGTCCGGAAACACGTCTACACACTTCATTCGCTGTTGTCGCTCTTTGGGAATTACCCGCTCAAGTTTGGTATCTGTGTAAAGCTTAGAATTTCAGCTTTCAGGTTCATCTACTCTCCACAACGTCATTACAGCGGTAAGCCAACAAAGAGCATAAAAACAAACCGGTTTCCTCTTAGCAGCGCCCTGCTACAGTGCCTCTGATGAACAACTTTAAAGGCGATTTTCTCAATGTTTTAATTTTTTAAATGGTCATATCTCGACCAAATATTGTCCTATATCAATAGAAAGCTTATTTATTCAGCTTTCAGATGAAGTAAAAATCTCAATTTCAGCTTGGCATATAGTCACAGACAGAAATAAACTGAAAGAAGAGAACATGTAATGTGTCAGTTATAAGAAGCTGCTGTCACCTGTCCTTTGTTATTGTTGAATTATATCCAACTGCATATAGTATATTCTATTTAAATAAATATTTTCCTTTCATCAGCAGAAAGCTCAGCAGAGGAAGGCAAACATTTCCAGGTACCTTCCAATTCAGGCTCATCGATCAATTGAAAGGTAAATATCAACGTCCAGCAGCCTTTCAGCAAATCTATTCCAATGATTATCAGAGGACTGATGGAGATGTATTGGTTGTTTGTGCTTCTAGTCAGTTGCAGGTGTTGCCAGGACCAGAGATAAGCTACAGTGATTTTCTCGATGCTATTGATCGGCGTGAGGACACATTCTATGTTGTTTCGTTTAGAAGGGTAAGTCCACTGATGTGTGTTACAAACAGACTGTTTATATTCAAAACTGAACAATATTAAAGGTGTTTGTGTGTCTCTGTAGGATCACCTGCTGCTGCCGGCCATCAGCCACAATAAAACAACAAGACCCAAAATGTCTCTGGTCATGCCTGCCATGGCCATCAACGGTGAGTGTCATAGAGCTAAAGGAAAATGATGTAGTTGAGTTTTGCTTAAAGGGTTGCCATCAGCCTTCTTCAGACTACATATTTGAACGCAAATGAGAATTGTTTTACGAGAATTGAGTTAAACGGCAGATTTGGTTGTGGAACACAAAAACCTCTTGTGTTCCTTTTTTGTCGATTCTTTGTGCTCATTGTTTAGGTTTGTCTGTGTGCAGATTCGGTGTATAACTCCTCTCAGGGTGGCTATGAGATGATGATGCAGGTGGACTGTGAGGTCATGGACACCAGGATCATCCCAATCAAATCCTCTGTAGTCCCGCCCTCTCTTCGAGACCCTCCCCCATCCCCACCTCCTCACCATCACCACGGCAACCACACCTCCCTCCGCAGCAGAAACCACCATTCCCATGGTAATGGGGCATCATCGAGGCGGAGGGCAATGGGTTATTTCATCAGTCAGAGCGGATCCGTTTGAGAGGGTAAACTAATGGAGAGTATACACTGTTAAAAGTTCCGAGTAGGAATTTTTTATTAGGATATAAATACATGTACAGGGCTGCAGCACACTCTTGATATTACAGTTGTTTAGCAAAACAATATTATAAATGTTTTCTCATGAAATCTGATCACAAAGGAATACAAAACACAACACTGAAAACACCTTCTCCAGACCAACAAAAACAATCCATTGCACTTAATGCGGCTAGCATAGCATCTTCCTAAGGTGGGATGCATAGTCACCAGACATCAATGAAATTAAGTTCGTTCTTAAATTCCTTAAGGCAATTTATCATCTACTGTTCTTTTTTTATACGTTGTTTTTTGTTGTTGATTTTTTTTTAACAGATTTTATTAAGATTATTTATAAAACAAAATGGGTTAGATGTGTGTACTAAATTCATTTGGATATAATTTTGTGTTTCTTCTTGCCCATCACAGGCAGTCATTTATACACATGTATATACTGTACCCTGCTCTCACCGGTTTCCTTGTTTGCAAACATAGTCAGGAAAGTTGTCATAAATGTGTTGGCCTTATAATGCTTATTCTGTCCTGTTGTCAGATCTAAATTATTTAGACACTGAAAGTGACAGCGCAGTTTCAGTCACATGAACTGATGTTTGATATTCAGGAGCAGATTTGCAGTGTGAATGAAGGAGCTTGTGTGTATGTGTGTGTGTGTGTGTGTGTGTGTGTGTGTGCGCGCGCGTGTGTGTGCTTGCGTGAAGGAGCTTGTCATCGGACATGCTGTAAGAATATTCCGTCTTTTTGCATGCTTTGGATTATTTAGGATTTTCTGTTTTGTCTTGAATGTGTCGCTACTTGACACAAACCACTATGATTCGAGTTCCCGTGTTTAGTGCTTTCCAAGGGCTTACAGCTAATGAGTGGCAGAAAAGATTAAATGGAATTGCTACAGTACTGGTTAAATTCTTACATGACTCATTTGGTTTGTTTTATCATGCATTATTCATTGAAGTGAATTGACTGTATACCAATCAAAAACTATTTATGTTTGTGAGTGAGTTTAGAGAATTTGTTAACAAGATTGTTTCAGTGATTCAAATAATATACTGTAGTACATCAACTCTTGTTTAAATGTGTCTGCTTGTATACGTAAAGGGAACATTTGATGTCAATTTAGTGTTTAGAGACTTTTTTTTAAAAGTTATGATGCGGGTGTTTTGCATCTGAATCCTTTGCGGTCATCGCGGCTTCTTTTGGACATTGCAGTTATGCAATGATGGTGGCATATTCATCTGAAACGTTCCCAGGATGCTCATGCGTCTGTTCTTTGTGATAGAGCAATGGTGTATGTACATTTGAACCTGCTTTTTTACTTTTTTATTTAAATGAGCTTTCACAATAAAAACAGGTTAATTTTCTCTTCCTGACTGTATAAAATATTTGAGCAAGTGTCTTGATTTGTAGAGGAGAAAATAAATTTGTTAAACACAACCGTGTATTGTGGAAGTGCGTGTTGTATGTAGAGTGTAACCTGAGAGTGTGTGGTTTTGGTCTGAATATATGTTATTTTGAGGGAAAGATTTAATTTGCAGTGTTCATCTTCATGAATATTAACAGCATTTTCCAATTACTGTACCAGATAACATATCTATGTGCTGGTCTGCAGCTTGTTCCTCAGTCATGTGCCACCAAATGATGACCACTGCTATGCACATGCTGCATGAACTCAACCAGTCAGCATGTTCATCGCTCCTGAAGCTTCTTAAACTTTGAAAAAGTATTGTGAGCAGGGACTTTCTGAGGGGAAACAATTTTTAACCAGGAACTTTATTTAGATCCTAAGTGAAATACAGTGTCTAAATTGCCTATTTTTGTTGTAATGGAGCATACAACATATGTTTCATTATTAATGACCTCATATTAATAAATTAACCTCATAACATTGTTCATCAAAATGCATTAAAAGAGGGAGAGGACTCGGGTAGAGTCTGAGATGCAGCTGACGGCCAGCAGAGGGCCGTCAGCAAAAGGAAGGCCGACTGGATCAACAGGACAGGTGAATCCTTGCATTCTGGGAAGCCAGAGAGGTGGTATAGTGGTATCTTTCTTTCGCTTTCTGTGGAAGACCTGTTTTTAAAGGTTGGTACATTTTTTGATAATGAAGCAGGTGTCTTTTCCTATAACCGTGGAGAGTGTAGTAGTGTACCATCTCGCTCGAGGTTCCAAGTGAGCCGAACCGATACTAAAATGTGACGCAGAAACACTGCAGATCACTGATTGGTCAGCGGAGAATCTATCGAGAAATATCGAGACCATAAACACATTGCTAAATTCAAGATTATCTTACCATTGTGTGCTGTCGATTAAACCAAGCAATGTCGTTGTCTGCACTTTCTTGTAAGAGTTCCCAAACTCTCTTGTATTTTTTAGCAGTAGTTTGTTTTGCCGACATAATTCTCCTTTGAAACAAAATTCTTGGTCTCGCAGTGAACAACATCCACATACCAAGAATCAATAACATCATTCCATCGAGATGCGCCATTGCTACTGTTTGCAGCATGCGTTTGTTGTGTCGCGGTTACGATGTCACGGCAGTAAGGGCGGCGCAATATGACGATACATTTATAATCCCACCTACTTTGAAGCGGTACTAAACTGCAGTGGAAAAGCAAAAGTGAAGTGAGGCGAGCTGTACCAAACCGGGTCGTACCAAACCTGACCGTACCATGCAGTGGAAAAGCACCATAAGGCACCCGTCACAATAGTAGCATGCTCCGGTGGTCCTGGAGGTCCCTTGTTCGGTAGTCCCGGACCAGAATAAGATGAGGCGGACCCCTGGAGGCTGACAAGACCCCTGAGCTTCCTGTGCTCGCAGTTATGGTCAAAATGGCCACCCTGGATTTCCCTGTGCACAGGTTTTCTCTTTCTCCACCAGCACCTTTATCTCTGGGGTCTTCATACCCATCTACCCCCCTGGTGTCCAGCTTTACTGGCTCCATCCTGGTTTTTAGTCCCCATTCCCGTCATCGGCCTCTTGTGTCCTACTCCTCTTCTTCATGGTCTGATCCCTCTTTCCCATATTTTTCATTTGGGTGCTTCCTAAGCACTTGCGTTGCTGGACAGAGGCTGCCACTAAGAACAGTGGATGTCTCTCATCCTTATTTAAGATCATGTGTTGCTACCATGGCAACAACATTTTACAAAACCAGTCAGAAACTGAACATCTTGTCCAAAGACCGTTTAGGCTTTTAGTCAACACGGTTTCACGAGGACTGTGAAAGCTGCCCATTTTGGTTTGGATAATCTGAGTTATGGAAAAAGAGACAAGAACACACAAGGAAAGAAGAGATGTGTGGGAGAAACCCTATAAAGTTTGTTATGATCCAAGACCATAAATGACAGTCTTGAGGCATCCAGTGAAGGAGAGAGCAGCTGTAAGGCAGATTAATATAAAAAACACACAAACACATTCAAAAAATGTGAATAAGTCAGTGAAGGAGGAATGGAAACAGATACTGAACACAAGGAAGCTTTGTGTTCTGATTTAGTGTTTTTGCAAATCACATTAATGCTGTATTTCTTACAGAAAATGTTGAGGATTTTCGCTTGTCTCATGAAAATGTACTATTGTTTTATTATAGTACAGTAAGCCTGGTTTTAGGCTTGTCAAAAGTCAGCATTCACAATTACAACATAAAGTATGGAAGTGATCAGAAATGCTGGACCTTTCTAATATTAGATCAGTCGTCAATACAACAAATATAAAACAACATAAAAATACAAAATCACAAATGAAGTTCAAAATAAAAACTAAAGGAGCAAAGGAAAACTACAACATCTGTTACCCCAGACAGAAGTAAACACAACCTCACTGGCTTAGTTTAGCCAAATCAGTTTTGCTTCTGTCTGACGTCTGTGCTGTTCTTTAATAGCTCTATAACCCTTACAAGGGAAATTATCTTTCTTCACTTTACAAGACCAAGAAATCTGCACTTCACATGAATAGGCACTGTTCGGCACTGGTGCAATGCATTAACAGTTTCTAACAACCATGGCTTTATGTCTCATCTATTGCCCTCTAAAACAGAGGACAGTGAAAGTGCACAGAAACCTGTCAAATAATATGGCCCAGGCTCAATAAGTTATGCACACTGTGTTTAAGTGGTGAGAAATTCTAACCCAAGACTTGCTAGCCTAAGACTTGTAGTTAATATTGCAGTGCATAAAAGAATTTAAACAAGCGTTTAACAGCTTGTAACAGCTGCGGCTTCTAACACGTGATGTAAAGCTCATATGTAACTGCATGGCTTGTGAAAATGTACTTGACGGAAAAACATTTGCATTTTCGGCACGCGAATGTTCGCTTTCTATGTGAAGAGTTTCATGGAAATTTAATGTTTTAGTTCTATCGGGATGAACATAGGCGCCAAATATTCGCTGGCAGTGTGGAGATTTCTTAATCTGGAATGCTAATAAAAAACATTGTTAGGTGAACATGAAACAAGAATATTGTCATAGCATAGGAGTCAGGACCACATGGATGTTTCAACCACATGGCAAACATTGCCAGCCTGAAAGTAAAGAAAATCAGACTCCATGCTCCAATGTGAAGACAACAAAGAGCACATGGCACCAATAGAAATAAAAGGCCATGTGCTCACCATAAAACAGGACAATACACAGAGCTTTAGTTGAAATCCTGACACCAAAGACAAAACCTAAGTGTGATGTCGCTGGATATTAGTGTGATGTCATGTAATTGAACCTGTTGTTTTGGAATGTATGTGTGCATGTCACTTCTCATAATTGACATTTGGAGGGAAAAAAACTGTATGTACTGAATGTGTCACTGTTTGTATGTGTCAACATCAACAAAAACATGTTTAGACATCCATTAAAAAAGAAAGAAAAGAAGATTACCACAAAAGGGGATAGCAACAGTTGTTAGGTAGCATTCAACCTCAGAACCATAGGTAAAAGCTTATGCACAAGGTCATGTTCAGTGAAAACAGCTGTTTGATGTTAATGTTGTTTGTCACAAAAAAGGTTTGTGCTTCACAAAGAGCAGAGACCCACAATCAATTCTAACACAGTGACATTCACCTGAAATCCATTAACCTGACAGTTGTGTTTCAGGGGACGGGTCTTTGTGCAGTCATGTGTCCACTATAAAAAGGGTTTCCCTCAAGGACCAGATGTTCTACAGAGATGTCTTTTACAGCTGTTGTGAAATATGCATTGCTAATCTAACACAGACAAACACCCACATCAGAAAGAGGTACACACACTGAGACATAAACCAAACACACACACACGTAAACTTTGCCTTTGCCATAATCAATGACACTTCCCAGGTCTGTGTATGATCAATCGTTTAAAAATATGGTATAAAACATATTTTCTTGTAATATGTACAGCGTATTATACTATAATCTGTTGATCACAGTTGGAAATTAATTGTAACAGTTCAAGGATGACGGGACGATGCACACAAGGGATAGTGATGAAAGGGTTTAATATGCAGGGTGACAACACACATCCATGGGGAGACAGTCACAGGTAAACATCCACAGATAACAGGAACCGGTTAGTAACATCCAAGAATAATCATCCACAGGGAACAAAACATCCATGAGTAAGTATACATGGGGTCAGAACTAGAGTCACAAGACTAACAGCTTACAACTACAAAGAAAAATAGGTCACTACAACAAGACCAAGGAAAAGAAGTCCAAGGGGAAAACTCAGGAGAGACCGGTAGGGGGAACAGACAGGGACTGTGAAAGTAATCATATCACACACACACACAGTCATTGCGTGTCACACTTACTCTCCGTTCATTCACGTTCCGGCCCATATTCATTTATCAGTAACTTCATTAAAGAATCGCTATATGTTTCAGCAATGGGTGTACATCCCAGTTTTTGACCTGAACTCTCGCAGCTTCACTTGGCAGAGATGTGCACAGTGCAGGTGATTCATGCATCTCGCTCTCACCTAACTCAAATAAATGCTATAATTCATTCAAATAATGCAGTCGTATTGCTCTACTTTATCTCTGTGTCGGACAAAAATACTTTTTATTTTTACCCGTCTGATCAAAAATTGCACTGCAAACATCAAAAACAGCTTTAAATTGTTGTAACTTATCTTAACTTGGCAAATGACCATGGTTAAAGCAAGATAATCCATGGCTAGGACAAGCAGCTGGTTTGCCCAGCGCCTCTCCGCCTGTCGACCTGCTGGCACTCCTCCACCCACTCAGACTTCAGCCTCGGCGCCCCCCCAGAACCCATGCAAGTGGATCGCTATAGCCAGACTGAACGAGCCAAGTCTGCAGATAAAGACATTGTAAGTACCAGCATTTTTTTAAGCAAGACCTCAGGGACCCGTGTCAACTTGTGTAAAAGTAGGTAAAATGTCACTGTGACACATTTGTCTATTCACTCCTATATAGCAATGTGTATGGCTTGTAAACAAGGTTGTCCTGTGTAACGCCCATTTCACACCGCACGCGTAAGCAGTACGTAGGCAGAGCAGTGGCAGCGTTAGCAGCGCGGAGCTAAACCGCAACTCTTGTAGAGCAGCCTGTAAATAATGGGTAAGTTTGTGTTTATTTCTGTTTCAAATGCGTGTCATTCTTCCTCATGGTAAGCAGCAGAGCCGTTGGATATGAGAATTACGACACTTGCATAGACGTCCGTTGGAAAAATGGAATGCGAAAGTAACTAGTGCCGTGGAACGAACAATAGTTCCAAACACAGCACTGAAGCCCATTCATTTCAATGTCACCCAGCTGTATGACATGGAAGATCTCTGTGTGGCAGTTATGGGACTGCACGTTTCTACAATGCCTAGTAGTGAAATCTTGATTAGCTGGTGCAGGTTGGAGCTGAATTCTGCAGGATAGTAGATCTCCAGGACCGAGTTTGGGCACCCCTGGTCTAGGGATTAGCACTGTGTCAGAGTCTGTTCACATGACTTGTAGAGCCATTGAGCAGCAAATGATGACATCACAGTTTCCTAAACTAACAGAGGAAAGGTGGAGAGCCATAGCCTCCAAGTTTTGGGAGAAATGGAACTTCCCAAACTGCCTATGTGCTATTAATGGTAAACACGCAGTGTGTCACCTGCACATTCCGGAAGTACGAAAGGACTTTCTCTATTGTCCTACTGGCACTTACTGATGCAGACTACAAGTTCACATTTATCCAGGTGGGTGATTTTGGATGAACTAGTGATAGTGGAGTTTACAGGGTCTGCTCTTGGAAGAGGCATGGAGGAAAAGACTTTGTCGGTCCCTGCAGACAGCCCATTGCCAGGATCTGGTGTGCAAGGCCCAATGCCCTACTACACCATTGTAGAAAAGACCTCACGCTCACCGGGCAGAACATGTGGCATATACTGAATGAAAGCTAGGGTTTACCCAAAAAATCGGAACATCACCGCAAACACACAAAATTAGAAATTATTTTGAGATGTGTGAAATGTTTTCAATTTGTTTAAAAACTATCGTGGAAAAAATTGAACCAGGAATGTAGTTAATGGGAACGGCTGCAACATACAAACATTTCAGAGAAACAAGGAATAAGGTCATTCCTGTTTCACAATGGAAGGCTGTGGGTGAGAAAGTTCCTGTAATGGATTCACAAGAGACCACAACACCAGCCATTGAAAAAAATGATGCACATTTCCAACACAACCGTGCTTCTTTCTTTTTTCATGAAAAATGAGCGTACATTATTCCTTAAATATAAACTTCGTATACAGATCTGACATATGCTGTCATTTTATTTCATATCTCTGACGTTTCAGTGTGTATGGAGATCTATTCTCTCACACCCACCGACAACATTGCTAGGATTCCTGTGTTGATTTTCTGAATGGTCAGCTTTGACGCACTTTACGAACACAATGGCAGCCCTTCACATTGTGAATATTTCTTTGTGCTTATGTCTGACAATTACAGACCAACACCAACAGAGAATAACCACTCAGTCTGAATCATCATATGGGATGTTTCATGAATACTGATCTTGAAAAATACTAACAGATAATGAACCAGAATTCACATAATTCCCCCTTCCGTATAGACTCGGCGGCAGTTTACATGGGACACATACTATTGTTTTCTATATCTGAGATGTTTCTGCTAACACATGAATATGGATTGCTTTTACTTGCTGTGAGTAACAGGATACTGTGCTAAGTTAAAAACTGAACTTTTTTGTACAATAATGTTATTCTGTCATGGTTCTGCCCTTCTTGTCTAGCGATCTCCTAGTGCCTTGTGGGCAGGATCATGACAGTGCCATGTCTCTGTGTTTATGTTATGTGTGGAAGCACGTGGCTCGGACTCGTTTGCCTTTGCCGTGTGTTTTCATTGTTTCCCCGTTGATCTCCTCGCTAATGTTTTCATGCCTTACACATGTCCCCGTGTAATTATTCCTTGTTTGTCCCCCTATTTAAAGCCCTCGTGTTCATTGTCTTGTGCTGGTTCGTTTTGATTTAAGTCATCTGTCAAGGTCTGTTTGTGAATCGGTTTGTAACAGAGTTCGTTGAGGTGAGAGGAAAGAGACAGGATTGGCGGGGTAAAATCCAACAAAGTTTATTAACAAGTAAATCAAAGTGGCCTCAAAACACCCAAACAAACAAACAAACAAACAAACAAACAAAAGGTTGTAGCCACGTGTTAGCTCCTCCGCTATGCTACGTCTTAACACCACACGCCCCTGCGTGTGCTCGTGCATGTCTCTTATAGTTCCTCTCACCAATCACCGGAACGAGAGACAGCAGGTTAGAAACCACACCTGACCTACTCACCGCCCTCCGTGCTGAAGCTCCTCCCTCCCAGGTGGAGCGTGGCCACGCCCCCCTTGCCACACAGTTCTTATCCCGCGTTTGTATATTACGTTCTGATTTCTCCTGATTTCCCCCCTTGTGGGACGTTTATGTTTTGCAGTTTTATTTTGTGTATCTTGTTCTTGTTTGTTGTATATTTGTTTCATTCAATGTTAATTGTCAACTTGAATCAATCACACGCACGCTGACATTGTTGAACAGCCGCTTTACTGCTTTTCATAAACACACCGTACTACAACTCCACCTCTGGTTCCCGACATGCATAGCACATTGTTCTTAAAGACACAGAGCATCATTCCAGTACATGACATTGTTCTTGCGTTCTGTTCTCCCCATCGTGGGCTTTTATTTTGATACCTTTTATAATTAAAGTCTTTTGTTCTGTACCGCTGTCTTGATCTGGGTTTTCTGTCAAAACCATGACATATTCGTCCACTGAATTGTTTTACAAAGGCATATTCATGATGTTTTTGCTGTACATTAGCACATAAAGCCCTAAACAATGTCAAACAGTCCATGGGTAGAGCTGTTTGGGTCATTTTATTGGGCTATTTTTTCAGTGTTGGGTAGTTTAATGCCATTCAATGGGTTACAAGTTATCTCATGTATACGGTGTTGTTTCTCTGCTGTTTTTTTGGCCTTTTATTGAAAGTGGTAATGGAGAGGACAGGAAATGAAGTGGGAGAGAGAGAGGGGGTGGGGTCGGGAAAGGACCTCGAGTTGGGACTCGAACCCGGGTCGCCCGGAGCACAACCGCACTATACACCATCGGCTCTGGCTTTTCTCTGCCATTTTTAACAGGTTGGGGCCAACATGGTAAGTTATTGATAGAGATAAAAATGGTGTTTACACAACGAAAACAATGGAAAACGTTTTTATACGTGTTGGCAGTTCATTTACACAACAACTGCGTTTTGAAAACTTTTGAGAACGAGAAACTGTGAAAATGTTGATGTCATACAATGTGTTCAGTGGCATGCACATGAGTATATAATAATGGCGGCATTTAGAAATGTTTTTGCTACTCAACGTACTTATTAACGTTTCTCCAGCAAATTGTACATTTACTTGAAACTTGAAGTACACTTGAAAACACATGTTCTACAAGTGGTAAATAAATACCTTTTTAATAAAGAAATGTCAGCCAGGCAGTCTGAGATTCGTGTGGCTACCGTGAAGTCGTCTGGATGAAACGAGAGGTGAAGTTTAGTGTCATCAGCATAACAATGGTAGGAGAAACCATGTGCTTGTTTGATGGAACCTAGTGATGTGGCGTATATGGAGAAGAGCAGAGGGTCAAGAACCAATCTTATATATTAAGTACAAAAATTTGTGCGTGAAAATAGAGCACTTTACGGACATTATGGAAGTGTACTTTTTCGCCTGGGTAACCTTATTGTTATAATGTTAATGTACTGTACTGTTGTAACCAATTATTAACATATTTTTAAAGGATTTGTAAACAGGACTTGGATGAATTTAATTGTCGATATCAATATGCTGTTCTATTGGTCATTGAAAATATACTGCATATATTTAGCTAACTTTTGTCATTTTAAAATAAACAATACTTATATCAGTCATAAAAAAAAATTAACTTATACTCAAATGAACAATCTGTATTTTAAATCAAAATTTCAGGCAGAGACCTTGTAACTTCTTGGATAGAAAAAAGTCTTAGCATTTGTATAAATTGTAAAATAAATACTAAGAGAGTCAATGGGACATGAGATCTGTTTGGTTACTGACTTTCTTCCAAATATCTTTCTTTGTGTTTAGCAGAACAAAGAACTGTATACAGGGTTGGGACAATCCAAGGGCGAGTAAATGATGACTTAATTTCCTTTTTTTGGTGGAGTGTCCCTTTAAGAATCTGCTAATAAGCAAACACTTGATTGTTGACACTTATTAGTGAAATGTTAGGAGGTGGTTTCCCAGACAGGGTTTCAGGTTAAGCCTAGGCCTTAGTTAAATTAAAGTAGCTTTTAGAAACATGCCTTAGAAAAGGCATTACTGGTGTGCGTCTTCAGATAAAACAATGGCATTTGAGATGGCTCAAACATGCATTTAAGATTTGCACTAGACTTAAGCTCTGTCTGGAAAACCGTACCTAAATGTCTGTATACTAAAAGGCCTTGGAAACACAATTGACAGTTTCAAGCAGCTTTTACATCAGAGTTCTGAGAACCCACACATTAGAAGGTTTGGCCAAACTTTGAGATCACACACCTGCATGCACCTAAAGTAAAGATGTCACGGTGATAATTCCACAGACACGAGATCTCACAGGAATATGGAGATGATCCACATTGTTATCTGGCTTTCTTTTGCGTACTATTTTGTATTGTTATACATTATAAAGATACTCTTACTGTTGCCATACTGTTGCATGTCGGTGCCGTGTTTCTGCTATAAAAGCATGAAATATCCGGTGGGTTTTTCAGTGTCACAATTCAGTAACTTGTTAACCGGAGACTAGATCCTTGAATGTTGACTGACAGGCTGCTAAAGAATTGTTCAGGACAGTTTTTGAACCAATTCAAATAGTTCATTTAAAAGAATCAGACATTGCTATGGAGTCTTAGGGTAAGCGCTGAGTTCTTGTTTTTGCTGCATATCAGAAAGGCTCTAAAATGTTAAACTCAATGCACATGAGTAGATAAATTGTGTGTCAGTCAGGGAAAGTGGTTTTCTAAATAGTGTTGTCGGTATTGAGTTGAAATGTGTCATTTAGTGATGGAAGAAAATTCTCTCTTTTTTCCCTTCAAAGGTCATATTTTTTTTTCCTCCAGCCCACTGTTTTCTCCTCTTTTATTAGATGAGCACCACCATATGGCGTGTAAAAATAATAAAAATCGTCACTTGTCTTGTAAAGTTAGATGGTCTCTTTTAATGTTTTATATATGTAGGCCTACTGTCTGTTCTTAGTCTGTCTGTTTGACTGTCTATCGTTGGGGTTCTTTCTGTTTTGCTTTCTGAGGAATGATAGCCAACAGTCTCAGTTGTTTCTTGATGTTCTTCCAGACTGCGTTATGAAAATGGACAAAGCAGAATTTTCCCTAGAAACCTCCATGTGCCATTAACTACAGCCAATGGTCAATTCTCTTAATGGACATCAATGGACTTTTGGAGCTTGCTGAGGTGCTAGACCATATAATATTTTTAAAATAATAATGAAGATTATCAAACGTGTTAAAGCATTTTTAACTTTAAATAAATGCACCATGGAAATCTTACCATTTTAAACCAAAATGAATTACAAAAACAGAAAGATTTCTACAGGCAAGCAGGGCATCGGAAATGTTCATCCATGGTTGACTGACCAACACATTTTAAGTAAAATCCCTATTCGGTGCTTCATTGAATCTGCCAAGGGAAACAGATCAGTGATGTAAAGTGTTCTCTAAATATTAAACAAATGTGGACCCATCCTTTTGACCATGTTTTTTGTTGTTGTTGTTGCTGTTGTTTCAACAATTCATAACTTCAATTTCTGAGATTTGATATGTTATTTGAAAGTTATTTCATTGTAAAAGCTAAGGCTTTTGTTCGATTAAAAATGTGTAATTGTCACTTTTTCACTGTTTCAGTCTCTGGGTTCCTTTATAAGTCAATTTGTGAGGCTCGGAGAAATGGTCCTAGGGGGCGGGGCCAGGAAATCTGCGACCTCTTGCAAATCCCGGAGGCTGGCGTGAAGCTCCGCGAAATGGCTGGAGAGCGCCTCAACCTCTTGGGAGGTAGCGTTAAAGCGGGAGGCTTGGTGACCAAGTCATGGTTCCTTGTCTAGTAATTCCCTAGAGCCTTGTGGGCGGGGCCATGACAGTGCAATGTCTCTGTGTTTATGTTAGGTGTGGAAGCGCGTGGCCTGTGTCACGCTCTCTCCGGTCTTGTGTCTAGGCCTAATCCCTCGCGCCCCCGGATACTGCCGCGATCCTGTCCTTCTTGTTATGCCTTTAATTCATAGTCTAGTGGGCAGGATTGTGACTGGATCTTGTCTTTGTGTTTACGTTCTGTGTGGAGACGCATGACTCGGTCTCGTTTGCCTTTGCCGTGTGTCTTCATGCCGCGCATCTAAGCCCCGCCCCCTCGTTCCTCCGTAATCCTTCCCGCTAATGTTTTCATGAGAGCATGCACCTGGAAATCTTCCTCCTAAACTAACCACAAGTTGCAATTGTACTGTTATGATTTCTCACCGGTGAATGTGACATGACTTCTCTGGAACCGATCCAACAGTTTCTGGTTTGTGCGCGCTCATGTGTTTTAGGAGGAGTCGTGGCTTTGGATGGTGATTTGCAAGAGGAAGGGATCGTATTGCACTGCTAGCAGACTAACGTTAGCATTTTCCAAATGATCTACTCTGCCTTTAAAGGAATAGTTCACTTTAGAATAAAAATTGTATGATTGTTTACTCACGCTCGAGTTGTTCCAAATCTGTATAAATATCTTTGTTTGGTTAGATATTTGTTCGAATGCTTACAACCAAACAGTTTTTGGGTCCAATGCCAGTTTTTGTGTCATGTCTGCAGACTGTTGGCTCAATGTCAATGCATAAGGCACACTTTTCTGGAAACACTTGCTGTGTCCCAATTTGCCTACTTATACTATGCACTAAAAGTATGTACTGTTTTTCTAATGGAAAATATATACATTTTAGTATGTAGCAAAACAATATGCACGCACTGGGACATACTAACAGGAAACGGAAGTGGCCGTTGTTTCCTAGACAACATTTTGGCCATTAACTGTCACACACATCAAAGTACATTTCTTATTTTCAATTTAAGTATTTATTCATTCATTATTTCATATGTAATGTTAACTCTATAGTTATATCTATTAATTTAGTGACGCATCAGATATTTAATTTTATTAATGCAGTGGAACTAAACTCCACCTACTCGCGGTCAGTTGTGGGTAGTATCAGCCGTTAGAGTGTGTATCGTTCTGCACTTGGGACATACTAAATCTATTTTCGAATACTATGTAGGATGGATAGTATGCACATTGGGATGCAGCAACTGAATTGAATTGAATTCCACAGGATTTCCGGGAGACGTGTGTGTTGCATTCCTTAACGGTTCTAAGTATTTGCGAGGTTAAGTATGCGGTTCATGGCATAAACTCCTAAACGTTGTTGGTGTTAACTTTTGACAGGCTCATGATTGTACACTGATCTGTTACTGTGGGGACATTTACACACCTCTAAACATGATGCGGCACAAAACAAAATGTGATTGGTTGCTTTAACTGTCAAAACTGTTAACTGTGTTTTGGGTGGGCCTTGACCAATGAAAGCGGCCAAAGTTCCCAGACCTTTAGGACAGTATACAGGGGCAGGGTTGGAGACGCATCTGTCAGTTAAAACATCACTGTCATAATCTGATTCTTACATTTAAGTTTTGCAACTAAAGCACCCAAATACAGGCAAAGTAATGTGCAAACTATGATATTTCTTAAAGTCTTAAAAATTAATCGTCATCAGTGTTTTACAGAAACTATATGATCCATGCATAATCCAGAATGATTCATTTGTTATTAAATAAATGTAAGTTTTACCAGATTGCCCCACATATTTAAGTCCTCGATTCACATGCGCTCGTAGCATTAGCACAACATCAGTTGTTCACACTGTTCGCCGTTGAATCACGCATGCTCAGTCTCATTGGCTCATCGGTTTTCAATCGGACGTGTCCAAAATAAACAGTTCTCGGTTCAGTGTACAGGTGATGCATTTACATTACATTTAGTCATTTAGCAGACGCTTTTATCCAAAGCAACTTACAAATGAGGTAAACAATGGAAGCAATTGGAACAACATAAGATAACAAAATGCGTAAGTGCAGTAAAAACTGGTCTGACAAAGCCTAGCACAGTATACAAAGCTAAGAAATTTTGTAATTATTATTAATAATTTTTTTTTTTTTTTTAGAAATAGTAGCAAATAGTAGAAGTCAGTGTTAATCGGTCAGGTGTTGAGGAAAAAATGTGTTTTCAGGCGATTTTTAAAGATGGCTGCAGAATCTGCTGATCTTGTAGCAGCAGGCAGATCACATTTACATTACATTTACATTTACATTTATTCATTTGGCAGACGCTTTTATCCAAAGCGACTTACAATTGAGGAAAACAGCAAGCGATTCGTCTAAGTAAGCAATATTCACGAGAGGTGCTAGTAATACAAGGTTTCAAATACAACGTCAAGATAGTATAAGCAAGTATATAGAGAACATTAGAAAAGGAAAAATAGAGGTAGAAATTTTTTTTAATTTTAATTTTTTTAAACAGTTAAGTGCTCATGGAAGAGGTGGGTCTTCAGCTGTTTTTTGAATTGTGAAATTGATCCAGCAGTCCTGATGAAAACAGGAAGATCATTCCACCAGCCAGGAACGGAGAAAGAAAATGTCTTTGAGATGGATCTCATGCCTCTCTGTGAAGGAACAATGAGGCGCCGCTCGTTTTCATTCCAATGTGGAATGTATCCAGAGAAGGTAAGCGAGAGTGATTTTTTCCCCCTTTTTGGGATGACACCACAAGATGTTGTTCATTTGCAGAGCGCAGGAATTGGCCAGGAACATAAGTCTGTATTACCGAGTGAAGATATGGGGGAGCCAAACCAGTGATGGTCTTGTAGTACAAGAGCAGAGCTTTGAATTTGATGCAGGACGGCTACAGGGAGCCAATGTAACCTAATGAAGAAAGGAGCGACGTGCGTTCTCTTCGGTTCATTGAAGACCACTCTTGCTGCTGCATTCTGGATCATCTGAAGAGGTTTGATTATGCAAGCAGGGAGTCCAGCCAGTAGCGCATTGCAATAGTCCAGTATAGACAGGACAAGGGCCTGGACTAGGACTTGTGTAGTATGCTCAGATAGGAAAGGTCTAATTTTCCTAATGTTGTAGAGAATTAATCTAAAGGACCGGGTGGTGGCTGATCATCAATTACCACCCCCAAGTTTCTGGCTGTTCTTGAAGGTGTAACGGTTGACAAACCTAGTTAAATGGAGAAGTTGTGATGAATCTTTGGGTCTGCCGGAATCACAAGCAGTTCTGTTTTTGCAAGGATCAGCTGCAGGTGATGGTCCTTCATCCAGAGTGAAATGTCACTCAGGCATGCTGAGATGCGTGCAGAAACAGTAGGATCGTCAGGCTGGAATGACAGGTGGAGTTGTGGAGCAAAGAGTAGCAGTGGCGCTGTTGCTATTCAAAAGAGAGAGCTGCTCAGAGGGAGGGAAAGCAGAGGATAAGTGAGGGCAGAGATCGTACGTAGGTTGCGCCGGAAAGTGACCAGTGGGGAAAGGTGTGCAGTGTCTGGAGAAATGTAAGGAGCTGCTGTCACACGAGGGTGCTAGCTGTTTGAACTTCCAGTCATCAGGGATAAGTAGACCCGTCCCTCCAACTGTTCCTGTTATGGAAGGACTGTGGGAGAAAGTGTGATTATTGGAGAGGGCATCGGGAGTGGCATAGTCTTCTGGTTTGATCCATGTTTCTGTAAGTACTACAATTGAAAGACCAGAGTGTTTAACAAAAGCTGTAATGAAACCAGCCTTGTTCACAGCAGATTGGCAGTTCCACAAGCCTATAGGGAGAATATAAGGGGCATTTGTGGATAGTGAAACAGTGCGCAGGTTATTGCCATTGCCTTGACTTCGGCATGATGCAGATGATTTTCGAGATGAAGTGACAGCAGGGATTTGAAAACACATAGTAAAGAGAGGAGAATAGGAAATATAAAAGAGAAATAATGATCTGAAAGCTGTTAAAGCCACTCAGTATCAGCTGCAAAGTTCTTTCTTCACACAATTTCAGTTCAGTACTGTTGGAGTAACTGAAAAATAAAATGGTTTATTTCGATTCAGAGGGACTGTCAGACACACCAGAAAGTGAGGAATTCAAGTTTTTTTGTTGTATATAACCCATTGTTTGGTGATTCCACGGTTTTGTTAAGTCTTTTGTTTTTTCAAATTTGTCTATGATTTGATTTAAATAAACTTTTTAACTTGCCAACAGTGGGATTTGTTACACTGTTAGTTTTCCCTGTCATGAATTTGCAAGGAGGACCCAGATGCAGACAGCGGTGGAGAAACAAATAAACACTTTATTTAAACAAAAAACCCACGAGGGGCAAAACAGGAAAAAATAACACGAACTCAAAAACACTGCAAAACCAAAAACAAACAAGACTATAAAAAACAAAGACAACCCACAAGGGGGCAAAACAGCAACAAAACAATACCTGACGGTAGGGACAATGACAAACTAGGGCTCTTCAAAGACGGCACGGCACGGCACGGCACGGCACGGCACGGCCACATGGCAATACAAACCAAATGAGCACAGGACAATGAGCACAAGAGCTTTAAATAGGGACACTAACAAGGGATAATGACCAAGGGCCAGGTGCAATGCATGAAGACACTGATGGAATGGTTACGAGCCAGCGAGGGGGCAGGGCTAAGACGCGCGGCATTGTGTGTCTCCACACAAAACATGAACACAAAGACAAGATACTGACGCAATCCTGCCCACTGGATCAGGAATACAAGACATAAACAAGGAGGACAGGATTGCGGGAGTATCCGGGGGGCGTGGTCATGACGCAAGACCGGAGAGCGCGTGACGTAGGCGGTCCACGCGCTTCCACGAATAACAAACACAACAGGCTCGTTCGAGATGGCCAAATTCTGCGCAGAATCGATCACCGGTGATCAGCGCAAGATGCCTGCCGGTTAGAATTGTGTCCGACTGCGGTCCGCCTTGCTCTGATGTCATGCTGACGTGTGTCAAAAAACTCTCGCGACGGAGAGACGGCCTGGCCAAAATCCGCAGGCGAGCGCAGTTGCTTCTCACCAGCTGCGTTGATGAAAAGCACGATGGGAGTCAGCTGATATCTTCATAAATTTTCCATGAATAAGTCCATTTACTATAATAGTTTGTTTTTATTTATATGTGAAATATATTGTCCTCGTAACATTCTTCATGTAAAAGCAGTGGTATTTCAATTGCATCAATTTCATCTGTGATAAAAAGCGCTGTTTATTTTCTTATTAAAGTATAACAAAAACATTACTAATCAAGATGGTAGGCCTATACAGTTTACATTTAAAAACATACATTTTATAAGGGACTTTTTATAAAAGACAGTCACAATTTTCAATCCATCCATATTAATAAATACAGTAGAAGACACAGGGGCTAATTTATCATTTATATTTATTGAATAAGTCTAACAAAATTCCAGATTTTTTTAGGCCTATTTGTTTTTGACAGAGTTTTTGAATATTGTCTCAACAAATTCTTAAATAGCCTAGGCCTACTATAAACGGTAAATCTACATTTGAGAATAAAATTCTTAGCTAACAAAAGTAAGTTATTAATCAAAAAACCTCCTTGACCTCCTATAGGCCTACATATTTCATTTAAAGTAGCCTACATGTTAAAATCAACCACATTTTACTTATTTAACCACAATTCCACTTAATATTTCTAAGCAGAGAAAATACATCTGTGTTTTCTGGAAATGAGTTACAGAATATTAACAATAATAAATCTATCTAACCCTTAGGAATTTCTGTAGGAAGGAATTTCTTAAATTTTTGGGATAAACTGGAATCTTTAAATAGAAGGTTCTAATATGTTTAAACAGTCGTTTGTAAAGAAAATATGTGTTTAAACTAAGTTGGACCAAGGGAAATGCGATAAAAACCGTGAACGCGATCTCTTCCATTGCTGACGTTTCCAGCCGACTTGACAGCGCGATTTGGGAAGTGTCTGTCTTGCTTGCGTTGTTTTCACTCCTCCTCTTACTGCAGCCGCCTACTCTCGTCTTCGTTTCAGGCGAGGCAAGGCGCATCTCAAACGAGCCTAAAGACATGGCACTGTCATGGCCTTGCCCACAAGGCTCTTGGGATTCACAAGACGAGGAGGGCAGAACCATGACACTTTCCAAACAATCCATTGGTCTGTGGGTGGTATGGAGTACAAACTTCGTTGGGTTCTGACTAAAAGTTTTTTTTAAATAACCATCTCTTTTACACCAATTTACTGCAATAGGTGTGTAATCAGCTTGGTTCTTGATTTTAGTCTGTTTTTAATGGCAGGCAGCACAATCATGACTGAACTGAACAGAGGCATTTTAGTTGTGTTATAATTTATTAAAACACAAGAAAGTACTCATTAATTTCTTCCTAATTTCTAAAATCCACAGATCCACATGAAATCATTTTCTGGTGGCATCTAGTGTTGTCAAAAGTCCCGGTACTTTGGGTCCAAGTCAGAACCTAAAAATAAAAAAACGAATGCGCTGTCTGACAGGTTGTCAGTCAGAATCTTTTCACAGATGCAATAAAACATGATGAGAGGAAAGGCGCTGCTCAGATCCACAGAAATACTTCAGATTTAAGTCATATCACTAAGAACAGAGTTTTGTAGTGAAAGGAGGACACATCCGGATTTATTTACACAAGTTCAAGCTGAAGGGACGGGTGTCGTGGTTCCACCTTATATATATATATATATATATCACCTTTTTATGGTTTTGAGACTAATCAATCATTAATCAGCATTATCTTATGGGAAACAGATGATTAAAATAAATCAATATTTTACTCTTTTATTTCTGATGATGATATTAACAATAAAACTCTAGAGAGTAAATATTACTAAAATAATTCACTGTTTGAGTCCCTGAATGTTTAGGCCTCTCTTCCTGCTAGGTCACCGTGGCTTTTAGAAGAGACCTCTTATCATCACATGTAAAAACATCTTCTGCTAGCACGCGCTTTGGCCTTGAGGGGTTTTGTGTGTGTGTGTGATTGTATTGTTTCAGAAGTTAGTTATTGGTTGCAGAAAGACCATATTTAAAAGACAGGATGTAAAGAGATGCGTATATGTTGTGGTTATACTAGGGTTTCTGTGTCAAACTTATAATCAGTGAAGATATGCTATGAACTTGACGTCCAAGCTAAATGTATGTATTGTCTAACCTATCACGAGATTTTATTTATCTAAGTAATGACGTAGGTTAGACGGCTCTGTTAGTATAAATATTACTGCATTTTGATAGAACAGCAGGTCGGTCTGTGGAACTCCTTGAGAGTGCTGAAGCTGACTTCTGCTGGCAAAACTACAAACAATTCTTCTTCAGTAAATTTTCTTTTATTAATTACATTCCTGACTCTGTGTCTTCATTCATCACAACTGGTCTACGGGTCTTTACTGTAAAATCCCCTACAGTAAATGGTGGAGGATGCGGGCAAGTATTGATTCTTTGGTGACATTCCTGATCAACCAAACTAGTAAGGTAGGAAGAGTTTTATTTTTTGTTTTGGTTAGGGCTGTTTGGTGGAAGAGCCTGAGTGTAACGGGGAGTGATAGAGGTTTCGCATCCAGACGTGGGTGAAGAGACACCAGGGTTGCGAGTAAGGCAAGCCGCTGGTGTAAAATATATGCCTGTGTAAAACAGATATATATATACATATATGGGCAGTGGATTTACTGCCAGGTTTTTGGGCTGTAAGCAGGGAAATTGCTTAGACAGCTGTAAACACCACTCTAGTGCTGAGTGGCAAAGACACTAAGTGGGGAAATAAATGTCACTAGTGTAAAATCACTAACCAGAGCTCTCTTGTTCTTCCACCAAATAGGAGATCTCCGATTTAGATGTTTTAGTCAGTCAGGAAAATTTTATTTTCAAAAATACCTGTATGTATTTTGGACAGTAACGGTTGGTTGATACAGGAATGCATCGGGAACGATTCTGTGTTTGGTAAAAATAATAATAATTTGACCCAAATTGGAAATGACCAGTATATGTGATTGAATTATTCTTTGTGGTTTTGCCGGTAAGAAGTCAAGCTGTATTGGTAAGAGATCGCCACCTCACTCTATTGTTTCTACTTTTTCTCATGGGTTTCAACAGTGTTTAAGAACGCACTGCGTAACAAAGTCAGCCTTGAAACGGATAAAGAAATTTAACCGGGCAGATATTGTAAACAAGTCTGCTCTGAAGCACTTACAGTAATTCAAAGGAAATATGGGAATTTATTAAAAGAATGGTTAATCAAGGTTTTAATTCTGATAGAAAGGTTAAAAGCAACAAATTGAATGGCTGCTGAAAGAGAGCCAGAGAAAATACAAATTCTTAGCTGTATGTGCTTATTCGTGGATCCGTAAAATGCGAGGTGTCCCATTGTTCATAGGGAAAAATTGTGAAACTAACTGAGAGGTGTCACAACCTCATGATTATGCAAAACAAAGTTTATGACAGTTTTTTGTATTAATGTGGACATGTGATGTGAGTGAGCTACTGTAAGAAAAAGAGTGTAAATTAGTTGTGAAATAGCCCATAGCTCTCTAGTTAAAATGCTTTGAATTATGTGTTCATTACAACTGATCTTGGGCTGCTGCTGTTTTAAGCACCGCCCATCATTCCAAGAACTTAGATCGCTGTCACCAAAATCGTGCAAAGAGTGAATAAGAACACATTTTATAGTGCTGTAAATAATTCTGTCAAAGACTATGATTCTGCCATCATGATTGAATCTGCCACTAACAGGCTTTCAAAAGATTACAGAGAACTGCTTATCAGTTGCTCTGTCCTAACTGACACACTTTAGTTTAATGGTGTGCAGTAAGTTGGTGACGTTTGTTAGTTCATAATGAATAAAACTTGGCCAAAGCATCTGCTGCTGTAATGGGGGGGGAAGTCTCCTTGATGTGACAGTATAACTAGTTACTAGTCAAGGCATAAAGCCTGTGGCTCTAACATCCAATGCATTTGATTCTTGGCATATAGTAAGTTTAAATGAAGTGTATTGTTATTCTGTTCCTAACCCTATTGTACTTGCAAACTCTGAAAAAGTTTTATGGACGGAATTCTGTGTTGATAAAAGACAGTAGGCACCATAATTAATGTTGATATTTTGAAAAACCTAGAAGCCGATGTTCTACTTTCAAGTGATAAGATTGTACTTGGCTGTAACAAAATTGTTCTTTTATCTCAAGCAGGCCCCCACCATGAAATAGGATGTGCAGTGGCAGAGATGGAGACTCGTTCTGAGTGGAAACTCATTATTCTTAATTTTCCGATGTATGGATAAAAGACAAATTTGATTTGCAAAAATTCAGCCACTTAGCATTTCAGACTCATGCATGTTGCCAAATGTAAATATCCTTGAAAAACAATACTTACTTAGGAGCTGAAAATGTTGTAAGAATTACATAAACGGGGATTACAGTTCTATGCTCATCCCTCGCCAAATTCACATTAAAGATAAACATAGATTTACAAACACACACAGACTATTATATGGTAATATATTTAATCGAAGTATACTGTTCAAATAGTTGTGGTTATTCTTTAATTGTCTTGATTATATTATAGGTGTTTCCATTAACTATGCTGGTCCCTGAAATGCCTGTCTGCCAAACCCGAAGGTAAGAAAGAGTTTTGTAGTGCCATATGAGAGAGAGACTCACGATGAGTTTTGTCTGATGGGACAGAGCGAAAACCAGTGTGCATGAGGTGATGACCCAAAGACGGGTAAGATTCTCCAGTGGCCAGAGGAGGACAACCTAAGGCAGGGCTTCACCGCCACTGGGCATCTGCCCAATAAGGGAGGTGTTATCTGTATACAGGGAGTGGATGTGATGCTTCTTTTGGGCCGAGAGTATCAAAGGAGGAGCTGTGAACAAATACAGACTGCCTCCAAACAGAATCCACCCCAAGAAAGTGCTAATGATGCTCATCCCAGAGAGGAAGCAGGACTTAATAGTCATCGGAACAGTCTCTCCTCATATTAAGGTAATTTTGGCAGAATGGTGGCAGGGATACTGAGGGAGCCAGCACGGTTAACAGAAACACGTGATCTTGCTTAACATACGTAAAAGACTGTGTAAACACTTAGGGACAGTTTAACTTATGTGTTTGTATCATAGTTTGGCACATGCAGGACTGGAAGTTACATATAATGCTTTTCAAAACATGGTGGTGGCCTAAGATTAAAAATTATTTCATTGATTTTTGCAAAAGGTGTTTAGTATGTTTTAAAGTGAATTATCCTATGAGTTATGCTCATCGGACGTATTTGCAAAGCAATTTCATAGGTGCATTGCCTCCAAATGGGGGATTCTCTTACATACTGATAGTTGATTTATTTTCCAGATGGGTGGAGGCGTTTCCCCTACATAATTGCACAGCAGATGCAACAGCCAACATATTGCTGAATAAAAAAATTTTTTATCAGATCACATGGTACACAATTCACTGGTAGGGTGGTGAAAAATGTAAACTCAACCTTTCCATATTGTTTTCATACTTCTGTCTAGTAAATCAGTAGATTTAAAAATTGCACATTGAAAACAGCCTTAAAGCTTGATGGATGATTGCTTAAGAGACACAAGAGTTTAGAGTTTGTGTCATACACTCTGAAAGAGATAAGAACAAAGTGATATGCCCGCTCTGCGTGATATAAGGGATCATGTTATGTTAAAGTAATTGTTTATACTCTAGGTCCAAAAATTTGATGACGCTTATCAAGTTTTATTAAAACCTAATACATTTGTTCTCCTGGACAGAGGTGCACTGGGCACAATATAGATAATGGTAACAGGTGAAACCCATCGAGAAAAGTAATGTTGCTGTCCTTTGTAACAGTAACGACTAAGTAAACACCTCATCGGTTAGCATTGAATGTGAAATACATTCATGTGTCTTATTTATGTGTATGTTCTTAATGTTTGGTCTTCTATTAATCGGAATTTGGACCCAGTATCTTGTCATTAGGGATGACTGGACTAGAAGACTGTTAATTCTGAATCTGCTCTTTGTAGTTGTTAATTTTGCCAAATGTTTGCAGAAAAAGAAAAGGATGTGAGGACAGGCTTATATTCGATTGGTCCGCCTGCTCTCACTCATAATGTTAAATATATAATTGTTTTGTCCTTTCTAATGTGGTTTGATATTTCTCTCTCTGGACAGGAAAACGTAATAACTTTGTGGCAAATTTGGATTGTGAGATTGTCAACAGCCGTGCATCATGGGATAGATACCCATGCCTAAATCTTTGTGAGGGTGTAAATTTAAATCAGACATTATATTTAAGAAAACAGATGGTAAATGTGTTTGTTATTGAATGAACGGCTACGATACAGTGACCTATTGGCTTAGTCACTCCCAAAATTTTCCAGAGAGTATACCCTCATTATGCCAACAGGCAGGTGGGTGAATGAAGGTGATTTGAATGTGTTTGAGGAAAATTTGAGCTTTCTTAGTTGGATCCCAATTACAATATCACAGGAGAACTTAAATGCTTGCAGTTCTAGTTGATATCAGGACATGGTAAATGACAAAATTCGGATGCGTTGGAATGTTCTGAAACCCATGAAAGTAAATTTAGTTTGGTTGGATGCAGATAGGATTTATGGTGTTATGTGTAACAAGTTAAAATGAATGGATGGATAAGAAAGATAAGGCCAACTTTGATCTCAATGGCAGCAAAAACGGTTTACCATTAGTAGATGCTTTATCCTTTTTATGATTGGACTGCTTAAGTTGAATGTTGTTTGGTTAGAGAAATACAGCAGTGGTTTGTTAGAACCTTTCCCGAAACCGAAGTGTATTGCTAGGATAGTGAGTGATGTTAAAGTCATGACGGTGTCATGGGAAATGTAATTCATGTAATTCATCTTTTGTTATATCTGATTTTTGTTTTGTTTTTTGGGATTGTTTCAGTGATGTGATACAGCAGTATAGTAGTGCAAAGTTGTTCAATTAATAAATGAATTATTAGTTTGGATCAATTGCATTAAGAGTAAAGGTCATAGCACCACCTCAATATCTTATAATGTCACTGTATGGATGCATTTGGACATGTTTCATTATTGTGAGGAAATAGTTTCTACCAGGTAAACAACATCCCTAATGACCATATGCATTGATGAATTTAAATCTGGCAAGTTTATTATAATTTTTTATTTTATTTTCATATTTATTTATATTTATGTGATCTGAGGTGTCTGATGTGTCTTAGGAGATGAGTTTAGTTAATTTTTGAGACCAATTCCTATAGGACAGGAGATCAGAGAGATGCTAACTAAATTAAAGTTTAATATTTGCACTGACCATACCACTATGGTAGGGCTCACTTGGTATCCTGATAATGTGGGGAACTTGAAAAAAGGGTAAATGTGCAGAGTCGTTGCTATGTTAAGTAGTAAACAGTAAGTATGAATATTATCCAAAACTGAAGGAAAAGGTGAAAAGGAAAGTTATATTGATGGATTCATGAAACAAATTAAGACGAGTGATGTTTCTGCTAGAAATAAATGTTTGAATTCTGTATTGCTAAAAATCTAATATGTCTCCCTTTATGACTGACTGAGAGTCACTCTGCTCTAGCTGTGGTTTGGATATTTGCATTTCTAGTAGTATTTGCAGTTACATTTTTACGGATGTTACAGACTCCGTAGA
This sequence comes from Oreonectes daqikongensis, assembly GCA_026939265.1. Taxonomy (NCBI): domain Eukaryota; kingdom Metazoa; phylum Chordata; class Actinopteri; order Cypriniformes; family Nemacheilidae; genus Oreonectes; species Oreonectes daqikongensis. Next base: position 1,579,085 of record JAOTQM010000428.1, read on the forward strand.
AGAATTTGTGGAAGATGTATGGGAGATTTTGTTGAGGCTTTTGAGGAAGTAGCTTTTGAGATTGGAAAATTTCTGCTTTATGCATTGGGGGATTGTTAGGGATAGCTGTTCTTTGTTTGTGTGTTTCGATGGTTGTTTGCTGTTGTTTATTCTATCTTTTTAAGTCTGCCTGCAGAACTGTAAATTCCATTGAGGTGAAGAAGCAGCTGATGATGCTCACAACCAATTTACACCGCGACGTGACCAAAGATGATATCAGTGCACTCCTGTGAGTGGAGGACTAGGAGAGCCCTACCCATGGGGAACAGAATTTTTAGGTTATGGAATGTCCGTGGTGGGGTGAAGAGGTGAGTGTGACCTGCCAGGGGAGCACTTGTCACCACTCCTGTTCTCTGTAGCGACCTCACTAGACCGGACGTGAGGTATTGGACCCCACATTGGTCTAAAACGGGGGACTGAAGGGACGGGTGTCGTGGTTCCACCTTATATATATATATATATATCACCTTTTTATGGTTTTGAGACTAATCAATCATTAATCAGCATTATCTTATGGGAAACAGATGATTAAAATAAATCAATATTTTACTCTTTTATTTCTGATGATGATATTAACAATAAAACTCTAGAGAGTAAATATTACTAAAATAATTCACTGTTTGAGTCCCTGAATGTTTAGGCCTCTCTTCCTGCTAGGTCACCGTGGCTTTTAGAAGAGACCTCTTATCATCACATGTAAAAACATCTTCTGCTAGCACGCGCTTTGGCCTTGAGGGGTTTTGTGTGTGTGTGTGATTGTATTGTTTCAGAAGTTAGTTATTGGTTGCAGAAAGACCATATTTAAAAGACAGGATGTAAAGAGATGCGTATATGTTGTGGTTATACTAGGGTTTCTGTGTCAAACTTATAATCAGTGAAGATATGCTATGAACTTGACGTCCAAGCTAAATGTATGTATTGTCTAACCTATCACGAGATTTTATTTATCTAAGTAATGACGTAGGTTAGACGGCTCTGTTAGTATAAATATTACTGCATTTTGATAGAACAGCAGGTCGGTCTGTGGAACTCCTTGAGAGTGCTGAAGCTGACTTCTGCTGGCAAAACTACAAACAATTCTTCTTCAGTAAATTTTCTTTTATTAATTACATTCCTGACTCTGTGTCTTCATTCATCACAACTGGTCTACGGGTCTTTACTGTAAAATCCCCTACAAAGCGGTAAGTTTAAACACTGGCATCAGTTGTTTTCACAGTTCCTCAGTGGTCACCAGTTGGATTCGTGTGGAATACTGTAAAAAATCTGTTTGGCATCCTCTGTACATTACAACATAAAAAAACTTTCTCTCCAAAATTTATGTGTAGTATAAACATACTGTCATGGGCCTGGTTCAATTTTTCCCCTCGTTTCTCTTTCATGATATATCACGAACAGAGATGGGCCACTTGATCTCCACATTTGTATCACATACTGTATAATCTTGACAGTGCACAAAAAGAGACATGAGAGTTACAGTACTTTGATACAGCCTTTGACATTTGGAACATTAAGGTAGTCTGTGTACATGCACATTAATTCTGTGGATATACCTCTTACATTATCGGCTTCATTTTGGAAAAGAGCAATGATGGTAATATCCAACCACACTAAAATATATAAGCCTATAGGAGTAGCCTATAAATTGGCCTTATTTGAAATGCAATATCAAAAATATCAGTATTCACACTGATGTGTAAGAAATAAAGAATGAATATAGACTATTACAAAATGACTGCTGTCTGACACCTCAATACTTGCATGTTATTTGTGATAATTTATTAATCAGGCTTTATCAATCAGTGTGAGGATTGTTGCTGGCAGTCAGTAATAATTTGGTCAATGCGTGGAGAGATCTTTGACAGGGCAAAACGCATATCATCCTCAACGGTCAGTCTGGCCCTGTATTTGGTTTTAAGGGCTGTCAGAGTTGAAAAACCAGCTTCACAGAGGTACGTGGTGCTAAAGGGAATCAGCTCCTACATTGCAGTTGTGTTGTGGACTGGGTGTTCTTTTGCAATTTCAGACCAGAATGATTCCAGTGGAACCTCACTGAAATGGGCTTTCAGGCTGGCAACAGAGGATATTTCTTTAAGCGCTTCCAAAAGTTTTGACGGCAGAGTAGCTGGAAGCTTTGCTTCAATGTTCTCAGTGAAGGGATTTTTTGATCCACAGGAAATCAGCTGCCTGCTCCTCAGATAGAGCTGTTAAATAACTATCAAATTTCTCCAGGACCTTTGATAGATGCACTGTTATTTGTTGTTAAATGATTTTAAAATTCAAGTGTCCGTCTGCAATAAACGCTTTGGTGTGCTCAAACATGTCACTGATTCCAGAGGAGACACAGGTTTTGCACATGTGTCATTTTCTTTTGCTCCACCAGTACAGACCCCAATACAGTCGCTCCAGTTTATCTCATTTGATCAGGCACATTGTTGACGCATTGATATTTCGGAGACCTGAAAATAGACTGCGCCATAGACCAACTGAAACCTGGTCTAAAGTCATTGGCGCAATATTTGTTTGTTATTTAAAGAGCGCGTTAGTAGAAAATGCTGTGCGGGTCCACAACATGCGTTTACTTTGCTTATTACACAGTGGGACGCGCAGCAGCACACAAACAAGCCAAATATTAAAAACAAAAAGTCTACAATATAAAAGATTATTATTGTGTACATACAATCCGACTGTAGATTGTCCTGTAGATGGTCTGCTCGTGCGCAAGGTTAAAGTGTATGAGCAGACCAGGACACAAAACACAAGACACGTCAGATTTTAATCTTTATGTACACAATAATGTGTGCCGTTTCCTCACTACAGAAGCGTTCAGTCTTTGCTCTTGCAAACTCCGCCGTGTAAAATGTATCCGCTTACTACACACAGAGGGACGCGCAACAGCACACAAACAAGACCAACATTTAAAACGAAACAACTACAATGTAAAATATTATTATTGTACATAAAAATAATAATCCAAAATAATTGTCCTGTAGATGGTCGAGGTTAAAGCGTGCGAGCAGATTTATCTGTATGTACACAATAATAATTCTCACTAGAGAAGCGATAAGTCTTTGCTCTTGTAAACTCCGCCATGTAAATAGCAAATATTCCATGGTGTGAGCGCAACTGTCTCTTAAAGGCAGTGAAAGATGAGACTCTGATTGGTTTACTGCACGTTTTGACCAAAAACACACCCATTACTCATTTCACCCATTTTAACATAAAGAAGATTTGACCCTATCTCACTGAGCATGTAGCACAACTTCTTGTTCAGGCCCTTGTTATCTGTTGGTTGGTTCAGGCCCTTGTTATCTGTTGGTTGGTTCAGGCCCTTGTTATCTGTTGGTTGGTTCAGGCCCTTGTTATCTGTTGGTTGGTTCAGGCCCTTGTTATCTGTTGGTTGGACTATTGCAATGCTCTCCTTGCCGGTCTTCCTGCAAAGGCAATCAAACCACTCCAGCTGGTTCAGAATGCAGCAGCACGGCTCGTTTTCCAAGAGCCCAAAAGGGCTCATGTGACACACTTCTTTATCTCTCTCCACTGGTTACCGGTCAAAGCCCGTATCAAATTCAAGTCACTAATGCTCAGTGTTGGGAAGGTTACTTTGGAAATGTAATTAGTTACTGATTACAAGTTACTCTATTTAAAATGTAATAAGTAGTGTAACTATTTAATTACTTTATAAAAATATGGGGCAGTTAGTCGGACTCGTAACCAGAAGGTTGCTGGTTCGATTCTCAGTACCGGCAGGTATAACAACTGCCCCTGTTTGCTTCCCGGGCGCTGCAGTGTTAGCTGCCCACTGCTCCCGGTGTATGTGTGTTCACGACTTCAAGTATGTGTGTTCACTATTCACTGGTTGGGTTAAATGCAGAGGTCACATTTCGGGTATGGGTCACCATATCTGACAAATAGGTCACTTTCTTTTTTTCTTTTCTAAAAGTAAACTGATTACATTTACATTACTTTTTAATTACTTTTCTAAATTTCATACAAATATTTTTAATTGTTAATCATTTTCAAATATTTAAACCAGGCAGGGTTAATCTTACAGTAGTACTCAATATGATTAGTGTCACACTTTCAAAATCCTTCATCACTTGAATTAAGAGTATAATTAACGATAAACTAAAAGAGTGATTTGTCCACTGGGTGGCGCTTTCAGTTAACGTTCATCATAGGAAAAGTTTCAAACCCTGGGGAAAATATGATACGCAAATGTAAATATGTGTAAATGTGTTTAACATCACATTTGTTTCTGCTCATCATTTAAAAAGAGGCAGAGCCTATAGAAAAGCTTTGCTAGCCTATAGATTACTAGACTGTTTGAATACTCCAGGCTAGAAACTGAATTGAAAACTGAATTCATTTGAAACAACAGAAAATGTGCATGTTATTTTGTATAAATAAGTAGGCCTATTTATTTTATATTTATAGTGTTGTACATTAAATTAAAATAAAAGGGCTTGTGTTACGTTCTTATGATTATTTACTGTAAGGACACTTTTCCTCATGTTCACAACACAATGTAAACATAACTTCAAATAAAACGCATTTGCGTCGTTCGTTCTTGCTGTCTGGACGTATTTAAAATGATCCAGCGCTGTCTCAAATAATCCACAGATAAATCCGCAGAAAGTTTTGTGAACTCATCCGCGGTTTCATTTAAAATGTCACAAATATCAAATTGTTCGTCTTCAGGATCAAACACACAGCAAACAGTATTGTAGTAATATGCGCTCATGTTGAGTGTATATTGTCAATGAAAATCCACGGAATTTATTATGAATGGAGAGGAACGGTGATAAATAAACTACTGGACATGAACCAAGCAATATATTTTTAAATACACATTAGCATCTAATTTGACTTAAAATACCCACGTCATTTTTTCTTACAGAAACGAGTAATACATCAACATCATTCTAAACTAAAGGTATATGTTTATTTGTGTACAATTACAATAACTAATAAAAAAAACTGTGTGCTTTTGTTAAATAAAGATAATTAAATAAAGAGAGGTTAATTACATACCTGCTGATGTTTAAGTTCGGCATTGAAGCCTTTGATGTGGAAAGAATTTTAATGGCAAACATATTTTGCACTGGACTGTTATATTTGATTTCCGCCCTTATCAGATTTCTGTATGAAATTATTTGCATTTTTAGCGCTTGCCATGGTGGCAACTCTCAGACTGGTCATCGCATTCAGCATCAGTGTGTGGACTGATATGATTGGCAGACTTGACGCGCTGCAAATTCAAACGGCATCAGAATAGCATCGCTTTACTAAATGGCCTTGGCAGGAGGCATACAGAAAATATTCAGAAGTAATGCATTTTGTAATCATTAACATTTTCATAAGTAACTGTAATTTTAATTACATCCTTTTCACAGTAACTGTAACGAATTACAGTTACTTTTATTTTGTAATTAAATTACGTAACGCCGTAACATGTAACTAGTTACTCCCCAACACTGCTAATGCTTGCCTACAGAACTATCACTGGCTCTGCACCGGCAAGTAAATAACTAAAATAAAAATAAAAATACTAACCTTCTCTCTTTCTATCAATAGGTAGTGTTCTGGTTTTTGTAGAAACTAGTAACTTGATGTTAGCACATATTGTACTATTGCCCCTGTATGACATATCGCTTTATTGCGTCCTAATCTCTGTAAGTCGCTTTGGATAAAAGCGTCTGCTAAATGACTAAATGTAAATGTAAATGTATCTATTAGGAAAATAGGGACAACCCTTTTAGACCGCCCATTTTCCTGTTGTTACACTAGCCAAAGTGGATTCGAACACTCCCTGAGCGCACTTGCGCCGTGCGCTTTAGACCATGCGCTTAGATTGTTAAAATAGGGCCCTTTGAGGAACTGAAATGACTATATTTTTTGTTATTTAAAGAGCACGTTAGTAGAAAATGTGCATCTGGGCGGGTCCACAACGTGCATTCACTTTGCTTATTTCACAGAGCAGCGAACAAACATTTTTAAATATGAAACAATAAAAGATTAAAATGTTAAAGGTTATTATTGTGTACATAAATATAAAAATGCCCATGTCATAATGGATAGTCATTGCATGTATCTGAACTGGCCTACCAATTTGCTGTTCAGCCTACTTACACTTACACAAGGTGCTTCAAAATGTTCTTTGATGCCATAGAAGAACCTTTTGGTTCTATAAAGAACCTTTAACCTGTTTTACAGAAGGTTCTTTGTGATGAAAAAAGGTTCTTCAGATAAGTAAGAAAAAAAATAAGAAAGAGATAGTTCTTTAAAGAACCTTAGGCTGAATGGTTCTTTGTGGAACCAAAAAAGCTGTGAAGAACCTTTTAAGCACCTTTATTTTTAAGAGTGTATAATGACAATCAAATTGGCAAAATCAGCAAATCAGTTTCTTCGCTTGAGAAGCGTTCAGCTTTTCCTCCAACAAACTCCGCCATCTAAATAGCGATCTGCCATGGCAAGAGCGCAACTGCCTCTTAAAGGGAATAAAGAAGTCTTGTGTAGCCTACATAACGGCAAAAGGCTACGTCAGTGAATCTGATAGAATCTGTCAGACAGCGCACCAGTATTAACTTCCGTAACTCTTTAGATTATGGCCCGCAATGTACCGCATAATTAAACAGAATTTACAGTGAAACTAATTGTAACAATAATGTATCTAAACAGTACATATCTGTAGGTAAAGGGGAACAAGATGCACAATTTGTGGAATAAAGAGTCAGGAAAATGTTTAAACTTGTACAATTTAATAAAGGTTTACACGCAACCCAATGTTCAGCTTTTTCTTTTAATCACGACGCTGTGCCCAAATTTTACCTCATGTAGAACGGGAAAATGTGCTAATAAAGCATAGTAACCTAAAGCAGTGGTTCTCAAACCTGTTCCTGGGGACCCACTGCTCTGCACATTTTGTATGTCTCCTTAACTGGCACGTTTGCTTCACTTCATGGATTTCTACCTTAATGAGCGGATCACTTAAATCAGGTGTGTTAGATAAGGGAAACATGCAAAATGTGCAGAGCTGTGGGTCCCCAGGAACAAGTTTGAGAACCACTGACCTAAAGAACATATAAACACTTGAGTTGATATATGTGGTTGAAGCCACATGATGAAAGCATAATCCAAACAAACAGCGACTTCGAACAGGGAACAAACCAACCCTGAACATTAACATTACATTTGAGACTCGACAGAGGCAGGGGGACAAAAGGAGTGAATATATACAAGACTGATGATGGAGCTGATGACCGGCAGGTGAGGGTGATTGGTGACGAAGGACAGGTGAGGGAGCGTGAAGGATGATGGGAATTGAAGTCCAAGGGGAAGATGGGAGAGACCGGCCAGGAAACAGATAGGAACTGTGACAATATGGTTGTCCTGTTTATATCGTTTAAATTGAGGTATAACATAGGCTTCATGATAAGGTGAAAGTCGGTCCCTAGCCCAGTCTGTAAGAACACCTGCTGAGAAATGCGCTTCATCTTTCGCCTTGACTTTTTGCTAATTTCTTTAATTATAATTGATAAAACCATGGCAAAGAACTGGCGACTGAAGATGAAATTTAAAAGATAATTGAACTCTTAACACTTCAATTATTGAACTCTTAACACTCCCCGAACTTATATTGTTCCCCTTGACCTACAGATATGTACTGTAGACGTACATTATTGTTATAAATAGTTACGATGTAAATTCTGTTTAATTATGCGGTACATTGTGGGCCGTAATCTAAAGCGTTACTTTAACTTCTCTTTCGTGCTTGAATGAACATAAACACACAATATGTTACTATAGTAAGAAATGGAGCTTAGGACCTATAGGCCTACATGATACAGAATACCAGCAAACACAGCAGTGAGCACTATAAGGACCTGCAGAAGCTCGTTTTGGGGTCATGTTATGGGATCTTGATCTGCACAAATAGATTTTAAAAAGAACAAGGAGCGCATAACGATGAAATATGAGTTCAAAGACATAAAAGATTCAATTCGGTCATTCAAAATATGTAAAATATCAGATGTTTTCCATCGAAACGCACCACCCAGCAGGGACCAGTAAAGCACACAGAATTACATCAGAGAGAAACTGAGGGGGAAGTGAGAGAGGGAAAATTCTTCAAGTATGAGCAAATTTTATTGCTCTCCTCCCCTCTTTCTCTCTTTCTCTCTTTCTCTATTTTTATCATCCTCTTTCTTCTCGAGTCAATCAGGAGTTTTCCAAAGCAGTGGAGGAGCAGGCAACTGACTGACAAGAGCATCAAAGACTCGCCAGGTAAGATCTGTTATGATCAAACACCATACAAAGCAACAATATAATTTCTTTTTCATTTAGTTGCTGAGAGAATTACATATCATATAGAATTATAAAATTTTACAAAGGTTCAACATCACACCCTTAATGGTTCCAGTGATTTTTAGAAGATATAATCAAATCAAATATTAATAGCTAAACCGTTTATCTGCTTGTTGTATCTTCAGATGTTGTTGCACTGTAGACTGAGATATTCTGCATGCAAGAGAAGCTGCAGTTTTAATCTTGTCAGATAACGGCAGTCACGCGACCCATGCTGTAAAAACTTTATGACTTTAAGAATGTGCACCATATTACGCTGTCCAAGTTTCTGTCGCAGTTACTACAAAGTTTTTCCAGAATTTGGACTGGTCATGAATATTAAAAGTAACATACACATTATAAAAGCTTGATGATGTCAGTTCAATAAAAGCTGTGAAACAAATGAAGTAAGCAATTTTTAGGTTGAATTCCCAGAAATTAAAGTCTAAATTTCATTATATTATACATATTACATGCATTAATTTTAATAAAACAATACAAAACCTGCAAAAATTAAAATGAGTTAATAGGAAAATTTGGTCTGTACTGATTTATTTTTAACTTATTATTATTGTCATTATTTATGCATTCATTTCATCAATCTTTTATACTTGATATTAAACTGATCATAAAGTATGAACAAGACATCACCTTTAACTGACCTGTCTATAATCACACATAAGTATTGTCTGGAACACAAACACAATACACCACAGCAGATTGTTGATATACAGTGAGAAGACAAAGTTAAAGAAAATGAAAATAGACCATGTTGAAGGCGCAAACAACACTGGTCCTGAGGCACTTCCTGATTCCTGCTTCAGGTTTTTTTTTCATTTCACATGAAGTCTTAAAGATTTATGTTTAACATTTTGATTCAGTTTTAATTAATTTGATTTCGGTTGTGTTTTGTTAAAAAACTGAAACAGGAAGAGCTTCAGGATCAGTGTTGTTTATCTTGCAAGAATTGTCTATAAAGACTTGCTTAGATGATATATGATGTGAAACTATGGGGGGCATTTTTAAGAATTTAAACCTGAGATCTCCATTCGATGTAAATGAGAAATAATGATTAAATGTATTGTATGTATACTGTAGTACTGATTATGAGAGAGTTTTGAGGTTGTGTATTTGTGTTGAGGTGATCAATAGTTATTGTCAGTATGTGTAACCCTCTCATCTAAAAAGACTAGTGATTTACAAACTTCCTCCAGATTGAATAAGTATTTGCTCTCTTTCATGATGACTTCATTTCCCGTTACTTTCACTCATTCTTTCCTGATCTCTCTTTATTAGTCTCTTGGTTTTCATTTCCTTCATTCTCCTACAATAAAGTATTGTGCTGCATGGTAAAGTGATGATAACAGATGTTTACACCATTGTACTTTGACAGACCCTCACCAACGTTTCCTAAAATGTTGGAGACAGTGATATCCCTGTTCATGTTGACATCACTGCATCTTGATTTGAATCTTGAAGTTTACCACATCCCAAAGGTTCTGTATTGGATTTGGATCCAGTGACTGGGAAAGCCATAGAAAAACCTTTTCGTGACAACAGTTTAAAACAGCATTTTTCTTTGTGCGGTATCATGCTTAGAGTAGCTATTAGAAGATATTTTAAATTGTGTCCATGATGTGACTCATGAAAGGGCTTTTGCACATTGGCAGGTATTGGCGAACATACAGTACCTGCCTTTTGGTGTGTTTACATCTCAGGACCTGGGATTGATTTTACCCACATTAGAGCTTGTTCTAATCCAGCATGTAAGTGTACATTGACTGGCCAAGCACATCCCACAGTACAGTATTTCTTAGCCTTAACAGATATTGAGATTTAGAAGACCAGGCTATGTTTTTAACAGTTATTAATTGATTTGAATCCTGGCAGATATTATGTCTGGATATATTTGTAGTATTTGTAGTAAAATCATAGTAACCACCGATTTAGATTAACTATGGTATTTGTAATAGCACAGATAGTTATCAATCTGCCAAAATACAACCACGGTTACTATACACTTTGCTGTAATAAAACCACGGTTACTACACTTTTAATACACTTAATTACTTCATTTAATTTTCCTAGGGGTTGTTTCAGGCCACATGTTCTCTATTGCCAGATTCTCTTGTTTTTCTTTAGTTCGGTTTCATTTGCCATAGACGGTTTTGTCAGTCCTGTGTTTTGTGTTCGGCACATGGTGTCTGGATCTTGACAGTGTTTCTTTTGATGAATATTTGTTATGAAGGCATGCCTTTGGTTTAATTTTCTTTGGCCATGTGCAAGTCTGCATGCATGGCAATCTATATTTTAGAGTAAGTTTAGCATTACCAACACAAACAAATCAAACTTGGGTTGTGTGGAAGTTATTATAATACAACACATTATAATTATAATAATTGTGTTTAATGTTTGTTTAGAGGAAACATGTTAAAAAATGTTAGCTATTTTTAAGGCATTCAAAGTTTTCCCAAATAAATGAAGCTTCATTTTTTGTTAGCCATTTTTTAAATCAACAATATCATTTTTTTGTTAGATTGTGCAACTTTAGACCAGGCTGGAAAAGTTGCCTGAAGATCACCCATGGACTGTCAAATTATTTTACCAATTTCAGCTGCCCTAAATTTTTAAGTTAAATGAAATAATATTTATCTTAATAAAATTAAAGTTTTTAAAGCAGGTTAGTTCTGGATCTTAAAGGATGGTTTATGTTCAATTTTGTTTAATCTGGTTAATTCAGTGTGCCGGACATTTAGTGCCAGTGCGCTCACGGTGACCGGAGTTCGATTCTGTTTTGTAATCCTTTGCCAGTCCTGCTCCCCTACCTTCATCCAAAGCTTTCCTGTCTGTTCTCTACTGTCCCAATAAAGGCATAAAAAGACCATAAAAATGTACCCTAGTGCTTACCTCTACTACCTAACATCACTGTAACACTTTTGGCATGAGGGGATGTTTACCAAGGTTGTGACAGTTGTTTTCCTGGATTTAATCTGGGAGAAGCTATAATGTAGAATGCTGTCGGTTAAACATAAAAATCGAATTCATCCATTAATTAACTTGTGTTTCTGATTCCTTCTTAACTTTCTTTTCAGACAATGTCACCAATCCTATTTAATTTTCAACCTCTTCATTTGTCAGGAAATCACTTTTCACCAGCCAATCAGTTGCACGCAGTTTTTCTCATCAAATGCCCTAACTGCAGTGGCTCCATATATATATATATATGATTAAGTGAGAACTTTTGAGTTTTATATGTCACAAAGCACACAGTACCACTGCACAAAGATGAGGTAATCCAGACACAAGTCATCAACTTTCCTTCTCCGAGCATGATTGAAAATAACTTATTTGAGCTTCCATCATTCACACACACGCACGCATGCATTTAAGGAAAATGACATTTGAATGATCATTTTATTACAGTTTTGATTGGCTATCTTAAACATATATTATCAATTCGGGAAATGCATTTTTATTTTAGTTTTGCAACTTAAAGAGTGTTTACATGTCTATTTAAATTGCATATTAAAACGAATGTAGGAATTTAATTTTCAATTTGCACCTAATGTTGCACATATGTTATTTTAAATGTGTATTTAAATACATAAATGCATTGTCATTTTACATACTGCATTGCCATTTTGCGTATTGCATTTCAAATTGAAAATTGCTACTAATATGCATCCATACACACCTGTCTCCTCTCTAGCTACCTGTATAGATGACCCACACTCCACCCAGTGTAGAAAAATACACCTTTAAAGTGAAAAGTGAAAGTTACGTGACATGTGGCCAAGTTTGGTGTTCCATACTCAGAATTTGTGCTCTAGGGAGCCTTGCTCAAGGTCATTCAACCCCCCCACCTACAATCCCTCTCTAACCATCAGGCCAGGACTGCCCCTTTACATTAAAAGAAACATACAATATAATAGCTCATGTTACACTTACAAATGTACGAATGTAATTGCACTCGTACGCTAGGATATTGATGTTTATATATATACTGTAATTTGATGTACAGTGGCCCTCAAAATGGATTGCAAGTTCTTTTTTTGCCCTACATGTGGACTAATTTATGAGCTAAGTGTTGATTATGGAATTGTGTATTGATAATCTGACTGCATATTTGTTTGAAACAGGGTGGGAAGAAACACGAAGAGGTTCAAATCACCCCAGCATTTACAAACGTCCTTCACAATTCATTGACATTGAGGTGTTTTTCCCTTCGATATGGCATTTCTGCTGCCTTTTCTATTGTTGGTTCTGCAAAGTCCCGCCCTCTCAAGTCAAGATCTCCAGACAGGAACTCAACGCACCTCCGGGGGCGTCAAACCCCAATCAATTAAAGTTATCATCACAGACACATGTGCACAAGATGGGGTCAAAGGTAAAGAGGTAGACTTGGATCCTGATTCTCCTTTGGTGTTGACCCATCAAATCCGCCTGGTGCCGGCGTCAGGGCCAGGCTGCGGTCAGTGTGAGGTGGACATTGCAGCCTTGAACGAACGCATTGAAAGACTGGAAAAGGAGCTGTCTGATCTGAGAGAGAAATGTGGAGGTGCGGAGGGATGCTGCATCTCACAGCAAAGCAAAGGTACGGCGCTTTCTATAGGTCAATGGTGACATCAACTTTTTTTAGTTTCTCTTGTAGAACAAACGTTTGTAGTGATCATAATGTAAACTCCTTTAACAGGTGCCGTGTGTATTACGACCGACCAGATACGTTCGCCCATGGACGAGTGTCCAGATGACTGCAATGACCAGGGTCGCTGCGTAGACGGGAAGTGTGTGTGTTTCTCAGGATTCAGTGGGCCGGACTGCAGTATGACTGAATGCCCTGATGACTGCCACAACCGAGGCAAATGTGTGAACGGACAGTGTGTGTGTGAGCCAGGCTTCAGCGGTGCCGACTGCTCCTCCAGCACATGTCGTGATAACTGCAGTAACAGAGGTCGCTGTGTAAACGACAGTTGTGTGTGTGATCCGGGGTTTACAGGGCCCAGCTGCCAGACACAGAGCTGTCCGGAAAACTGTAATAACCACGGTCGATGTGTGAACAGCAGATGTGTGTGTGATGCAGGATTTACCAGCCCTGATTGTTCGGAGACATCTTGCCCAGAAAACTGTAATAACAGGGGACGCTGTGTGAATGGACAGTGTGTCTGTAATCCGGGCTTCACTGGGCCGGATTGCTCCGTCAAAGCATGTCCAGATAACTGCAACAACCACGGACATTGCGTAAACGGCAAGTGTGTCTGTGAGCGTGGCTTTACGGGGCCCGCCTGTTCATCCGCATCTTGTCCTGGGAATTGTAATAACCGGGGTAGATGTATTGACGGACGGTGCATGTGTGAGAGCAGTTTTACTGGCCCGGACTGTTCTTCAAAAGCTTGTCTCAATAACTGCAATAACAAAGGCAGATGTGTCAATGGTAAATGTGTCTGTGACATGGGCTTCACTGGTCAGGACTGCTCGGCCAAAACCTGCCCCAACAACTGCAGTAACAGAGGACGCTGTGTGAAGGGCCGCTGTATTTGTCGTCGTGGTTTTACAGGGCCCGACTGCAGTGAGTGTGAGTCTGGGCTCGCCGGAGATAACTGTGACATCGGTAAGTAAAACACTGCACTCACCAAAAAGGACCATGTTTTTGTTCTTTGAACATCATTTGTGTACAATGCAAATGCCACGGTATGTGTTTATCATAATTTTTAGCACCATCTGAACATCATTACATGTTTGTATTCTTTCTTAAATTAGTTGAGCAGTCCCACTTAAGTAGCCTTCAACTGTATATCCAGCCATTAACATTATATAGTCTTTAATTCCTGTTATGAAAAGTAATAATATCAATTACTATCAAAACAAGACATTAAACTGTTGCACATTTTGCCCCAAAACAAATCCGTCTATTTGAAGGGTAAAGGGAAGTAAAATGAATAACCTTTCACTTTCTATATTTTCACACAATTGTGTTTTGACTGCATTCATAAAACTTAACTGTTTAACCCTGGGTAGTTTTTTAGTAAATTATTAGATAATTCTGTGGTGCTTAAAAGTGTGAACTCTTTAAACTTGTATATTTCTTATTTGTGACCCTGGATTATTATTATTAATTATTGGAAATTAAGATTTTTACATAATCTGAAAGTCTTCTATTGATGGCCGAGATATAACTATTTAAAACTCTGGAATCTGAGGGTGCAAGAAATGTGCTAATCAGAGGAGCTGTAGCAGTCCGCTGCTAAGAAGAAACAGGTTTGTTTTAATGCTACATTTTGGCTTACGCCTGTAAAGACATTGTGAAGAGTAACCTGAAAGCTGAAATTCTAAACTTTCCATAGATACCAAACTTCAGTGGGTAATTCCCAAAGAGCAGCAGCAGTGAGTGAAGTTTTTGTGAACATTTTTGTTCGTTTTTTTGCTGCATCTAGTCAGAAAATAAAGTTTTGATATATTTATGGTAGGAAATTTACAAAATATCTTATTGGAACAGGATCTTTACTTAATATCCTTATGATTTTTGGCATAAAAGAAAAATCTATAATTTTGACCCATACAATGTATTTTTGCATATTACAAATGTTCTTGTGCTACTAAGACAGGGTTTGTGATCCAGGCAGGGTCACATTTATTTATTTTATATTCACTTTATATTCACAACCACCACAATGTTTCACAAATGGTATTAGGTTCTTATACTGGAATGCAGTGATTTTTCTTGACCATTTATTTAAAAAATAATTAATTAACTATAAGTATAACAATATTAAAACTATTTATAATATTTTATGATTATTTTAAAACCTTTTACATGCATTAATAACTTTTTCAGAGATTTTCAGAAATCTCCTTTGCTTGTGCTATGATACCCTTGTGTTATCACCATGTGTTATGAAGATGATACAAATTGTTATCCTATTGATGCTTTCCTGTAGCTCAGTGGTTAGAGCATGGCACAAGCAACGCCATGGTCATGGGTTTGATGTACATACTCAGAAACAAATGTATAATATATAATGCAATGTAAGTCGCTTTGGATAAAAGCATCTGCCAGATGCGTAAATGTAAATGCAGAAGAATTTAATTTGACGGTGAAATGAGGGGGTCACATGCAAAGATATAAAGTATTGAATTTCCTAATAAATTAAGTACAAGTACCTAAAAGAAAAAGATTGAAGAAAATAGCAGCTCAAGGCTTTCATACATTTAAAGGGAGCTTTTATATTCCATATGGAGGTGCTTAAATAAGCTGCACATATGGTAACACGCCACATTACATTTTGCCCAGTGTGTTCACTCTGTCTTTAATGGCACACTTTATAAACCAATACAGCAGTAGGTCAGCAGTAATCAGCAGTAATTTCTTGTTCAAGTAGAAACAGATGGCTTCAAATGACAGAGATGTAGAGTCTGCTAAATACACTCTGTTTTTTCTACAGCACTGTTGGGTGTCTCACATCTCAGCACCAGGGACATCACTGAATCATCCGTCAGTTTGTTCTGGACACAACCTGCAGTTCAGTACGACACCTACCACATCACCTTTACCAGCATGGTAATAAAGCTCACACATCTGCATGCAATGTCACACCTATACGAGGTATGACTTCCTTTTTCAGTAGAACACAGAGAGTGGCCCTGATGCTAAATGATGCCCTACTATGTTTACATTTATGTATTTGGCAGACAGTTTTATCCAATAATAGTGTATTACAAGGTATACATCTTTATCATATAAAAAATATATGTAAAAGATCATTTTATTTATTATCCTACAGTATGTAGCACTTTTCTTGTTAAATGTTTTTAAATTCATGAAGTCTTTGTCATCCCTCAGTCTTTTAGAATGTCATTACTTCCTCCAGGTCAAGCCTCAGTAGTCCATTTTTTGCATCTGTTGTATTTAAAATTTCCAATAAGGAACAGGAAGTGCAAAAAAGCTGCAATAGTTAAACCTTTCGTAAACTGTCAAACTGGAACTGTGCTGTTTTCTACATTAGCCTGAAAGAGGGTCATGACTTCAACACTTTAATGATGCTCATGTTGTAGCTTTGACATACAATGGTTTCACTCAGAGCTTTAACAAAGCATGTGGATGAATAATAGGTGTAGATGTTGACCAATTAAAACATGAGGTCATTTCCATGGTCTCAGTCCTCTATAAAGTAATGATCCGGATTCATTTCACCCTTTGTCACGGAGATGCCAGGCTCTCTCATCACACCTCTATCACCAGCCCCATCACCTGAGTAATTAATCACAGCCACCGCCACCTCATTACTGCACTCATCATCCCCTCCATATAAGCACACTTTACTCACTCAGTCATCGCCTGGTCTCAACAAAGACACAGACTTTTGTCAAGCTAACTCGCACCGAGTTACTTACCTGAAAGTCCTGCGTCGAAGTCTCCTCGTCTGTGTGTTGGTTCTACGTCTTCCTTGTCTTCCACTACCAGCTCCCACGTCTTCACTCTGCACCTCCACGAATCCTCAGCCCAGCACCCACAATCTCCTGCAAAGTCCCATGGTCTCACCAGCACCCTACTTTGGCCTGGTGGAGGATTGCAATGGTTTTCTTCTCCAGTGCACCCTCAACCTTCAACACAACGCTCATCTGTATCCCACAGAAGCTTCCAAAATCGCCTTAATCCTCTTTCTCTTCTCAGGGAAGGCTCTTCAGTGGGCAGAATCTCTCTGGTCCTAAACCAGTCCTCCTGTGCAGTCAGTTGATCGGTTTATTCAACACATACATGAAGTCTTCGGACGGTGCTTTGGAGACACCTAAGTAAGTGATCAGCTATATCAGTTACAACAAGGAATCGATTCATGACTATGCTGTGAGATTTTGCACCCTGGATGGAACGAACAAGCCTTCTTAACCACCTACCATCATGGTCTGAATCCTCAACTCCAGTTTCATCTGGCCAGCAGCAGTGACTCTATAGGATTAGAGAAATTCATACAACTTTCCATTCAACTCTCTGAATGTTTACAGAGGTGCTCCTAGCAGCTAAATCAGGCACAACCCCGCCAGCCAGAGTATACCTACCGGCCTGCTTTAGAGACTATGGATGAGCCCATGGAGATGGGTGGCACCTGTATACAACCCGCTGAGCAGCAGAGGAGAATGACCCAGGGTCTATACCTTTACTGCAGAGCTTCAGGGATTTTGTCTACATGCCCTTTGGTAAAAAGTATCCAGAATAAATGTCTCACAAGCCCCTCTTCAAATAGAAGTGCTCTTGTCAACGACTGATACTTCTCTAACATTAACAGCTCTCATCGACAATGGGTCAGTTGGCAACTTAATCTCTGGTGCCCTCTGCCACCAGCTCAAGCTCAGAAGGAAATTCTCTCCATCTGCTACGAAGTTCAATCAATCCTAGGGAAACTCCTCAGTAAGCTTCCAAGTGGGGTCCGTGCAGCTGCAAATTGGTGCTTGTCATAAAGAAGATATCCACCTTACCTCACCTTGGACCTGGTGCACATGAGTGGAAAACAGCTTTTGTCACCCCCACCGGGCATTTTGAGTACTTGGTCATGCCATATGGACTGGTTAATGCTCCGTCAGTTTTCCAAGACTTCATGCATGAGGTACTTAACTTGAATTTCTTCACAGATTCGTCATTGTGTATATCGATGACATCCTCATATACTCCCAGAATCCCCAGGAACATCAGCAGCACATTGCAAAGGTGCTTCAAAGCTCACCAACCTTTAATACAGTTTCTTGGCTACAACATCTTCAAAGAAGATTTCGCCATGTACGAGGGGAACGTGGCTGCCATATGCAACTGGCATTTACCCACCAGCATCAAGGAACTTAAGCGTTTTTTGGGCTTCGCCAACTCATTCATCAAGAATTTCAGCGCCATCGTTCTCCCACTCACCAACCTGCTGAAAGGCAAGCCCAAATCCCTGTTCTTGTCTCCCTTGGTCACAGAAGTGGTAAGGAAACGCCAGGCTCTCTCACAGATCCTTACAGGTTTCCTACTGTTCCGCTGTGGGAACCAAAGCTCCAAAACAAAGTTACTACCCTCCTATACAACTAATGTATATGTGTCGTTCAGGTCGAGTTGACTAATACAGCGTAAACATGTTGAATTAGGTGTGAATACTTGGCAAATTAATTTTGTGAGCATACAGTACAATGGCTTTTTTATTTTTGTCTTATTTGAACTGCTATTTGCATGTTATTTTACCTTACACCAGGTCCTAGTATCTTTGAAATATCTGGTCTGTCTGTCTGTATATACCCATGATGGGTAACTAGCCATGTGTGCTGTTGGCATTACAAAAATGAGAGTCATGATATCTGTTGTTTTTGTTTTTATTGAATGCAACCTTTACGTATTGATTATCTCATTCACATTTAGTACATTTTCTGCCTGTTGTTGTGTCTCACGTAAACACAGTTCATCATAAATCAGTCAGCTCCTCATAAATGAGGTTTCTCAGGCTGAAAGTATGCTTGCTTAACAGTGTGTGATACACAGTGCTTCAAAGGAAAAAAGCTTATTAACGGTAAACCAAAACTGTCAGGTTCTGTTCAGACGGACCTCAAATCCAGAAGACGAAGCTGATCTTTATTAGTTGGGAAGTTAGTTAACAGCATATTCACTGAAGTCATACAAATTGTACATAATCAGTAATAAGGACAAAAATAAAGCTAAATATAATAGGAGTAATACGCAAAAAAATACTCCTGTTATTCATACAATGGGTACACAATACTGTTGACCAGATGGCAATAATTCAGATGCGGAAACCAAGGAGTGCCTCCTCTGGAAGTAGTCATTTTACCCCAAATAACCCTGCATAGAGATCAAACCTGACAATAAACATGGCATGTAATCTCAAGGCTAAAATTCAACACAATACTTCTACTTGTATGCAATGACACAGCAAAAAATGTATTATTTTTTTTCAAGATTCAAGATTTTTATTCATCACACAGCTACAGTATATAGAGGATATACAGCCAGTAGTGAAATGTAAGTCAGATCAGCTCCAAATATAGTGCAATTATTATAAAATACTAAACAAAAATGTAGTATAAATAATATAAAGGTAATAGTCTATGATATAAACTAAACTGTGAATGTTTACATGAACATGGATGTGCAAACAGATAGCACTTAGCAGCAATGCAAAAATGCAAAAAAGTAGCAGCATTACAAAAAGAAGTAGTCAGTGCTGTGTGCAGGTAGCAATGTCTCTATGTTGGATGTACTAAGAGTATAAAGAGTGTGGTATGATGTTAAGAGACTGAGTTTAGGAGCCTGATGGCTCCTTGGTTCTTTGGGGCCCCTAGATTTCAACACTGCTTCAAGAATAAAAGAGAGTATTCAGGTGCTGTTTTAGCTCAATTTGATGTCTTATTTCTGGGAATAATTGACTGAAACACATGCACTCAATATGCTGTGGGCTGGGTGATGTAGGAGCTATGAATGAAAGACTGCATTTGACTCATCAGATGCTTTGGATGTTGCTGAAATATGTCAACATGTTGAAACACTTATTTTTGCATGCAACGCCATTTGAAGCATTACAATCTAATCCTCAGCATCCAGGAAGCTTCCTACAAGGCTTAAAAGTCAAAAGAGCCATTGGTGAGAATGAGAAATGTTTGTAACCAATTTTTGGCCAATTTAAACTTAACCCTTTTTTGTACAAAAGGGTACAAAGTTTTATTTTAAGGTTCTTATATCATGCTGAGATAATATGTGCAAGCATTCATTAAAGCAAACAAATGACATTTATTGCTTATTTTTTATCAGAAAACACAATTTTCCTTGTGGCCTGAGGAATTTGGAACACTGTGTGTATGCCTGTCCATATCTCTTTATATGGCTCTTCAAAAAGGGTAGTAACTTTGTTTTGGAGCTTTGGTTCCCACAGCAGAACAGTAGGAAACCTGTAAACATCTGTGACTAAATGAAGGTCAGCAACCAAACCTCCAACACACTTTTCAGTACTTTCGTTTAAAAAGTACACAGACCTGATCACTGCACATTTGTCTAATTTGATTTAATTTTAAAGTAAAATCACATTGAAGGTTAAAAATCTAGATATAGACATGAGACCAAAAGATTTTGACACTGTATAAATATTTGATAATGGTTTGACAACTGTTTGACAACTTTCGACAATTACACTGAAAAAGACACAGAGGGGGCATAGACAATGAAAAGGGCAAATTTTTTCCACACAAAGCATGAATGGGTGGGAGTAGGAGAGATGGAGACAGCAGAAAGAAAACAAGCAAGATTTTTTCAAGGATTAAAGTGGAATGATGAACATTAGAAATTGCAACGAGATAAAGTAAGATGGGAATGAGAAAACAGCAACAGAGAAAGGGAGCGGTAATGAGACAGATGCTTGTTGCTATGGAAGGTGTAAACATGGTCAAAAACATCCCAGCAGCCAGAGAGATGACATCACAGAGCAGCTGCTATGGCACATGCAGGAGAGAGGAGGAGGACAACAGGAATAACAGAAACAAGGACAGATGGACAATTGATTCATCCTTCTGAATAAATAACAAACAGAACATAAATAGAAAATACAGACAGAAAGAAAGACAAAAATAAAGTGCACAGTTGAGCTGCTGTAGACATCATGGCTCTCTTCTGGGCCTGATTAAATTTAATATGCTAAACCAAAGACTAAAAGCTAGAGAGTGGGCTTTCCAAAATATGACATGAATAGTACTTTAGTTTTACTTCTGTTTTAACACAGCTCTCTGGAACACATGATTCTTATTGGTTCCAATGTTTGTTTTCCCGATAACAACAACTAAAACGATCATCCAGGTATTGTTAGTTTTGACCAGCACTATTTCCATGTTTCCATGTATCTCTCCATTGTCTCTTTTCTTATGCCAGGATTGAATTTGTAACAAACAATCTTATAAAACATTTTAAATTAATATTTTGTGTATTTACTCAAGTAGCCATGACGGCACAAGTGTGTAAATAAATCAGATACATCATCAGAGTGTCTTTAAAATCCTCCGGTTTTTAAAGGAAATGGGGATCTACTTTCTTCCGCCATGAATTCTAGACCAGCGCAGTTAAACAAACCTCCGTTACTAATTAATGAAGCAGAGCATGTGTGTGAATAAAAGACAGAATGTAAAAGGTAACTGAGGATGCGTTATTCCCATTTCACTGCGTTTATTTTCCTTTGCTTTTTAATGTAAACTTGTGTAATGGAGGCCAGCTAATGTAAGCGCTGTGCAGGTTAAATCACACTCAACCTCAAGTGACAGATGATAGCGTTTGCTGTCTTTAAACTCCTCGTTAGAGCGTATTACTGGTCTGAACTAAGGAACATTTTACCACAAAACATTTATTGTGGTTTGTTAGTCTTTGTTTACAAGCATTACACACATTCGTGACATATTGAGACCGGCAAAATTATATTATCTATCGCCTACCTTATGGTTATAAATTGTGAACTAGTAGTGCGCCTATGAACAACCTGAAAACAGCCTAATAACAAATAAGCTCAAATGTGCACGAAAGTAAACATTTTTAAAATATAACACTTACAAATCCAGCAGCAGGAAGGCTAGGTCTCCATCCCGTTTTGCCTCTTTCAGTTCGCGCCACCGAGTGTAAGCCCGTTCAATATTAATTTGTGATCGGGTTCGTGTCTGATCACTTTCTCCCTCTTTCTTTTCTTCACTTCCTCAGACAAAACCCTCTTTATTTTCTTTGCTGGCTCTGCCATCGCGTTGGTTTGGAGACTTTAGTCGTATTAGCTTAATCTTCTTGTACACTATCGGTATTGTACAGCTTGTTGACAAAATGTTTTATGCTCTCCTACTTGTAAGTCGCTTTGGATAAAAGCGTCTGCCAAATGAATAAATGTCATGTAAATGTACACCTCTTCATCTTATTATTAGCTGTTGGCTAACTTCACCCAGAATATGATTAAAACATGTGACGTATACAGCAGGTCAATGGCTGGGGATGGGCGGGGCTTAGTGTACCTACCCGAACACCAAAGTTACAGAGTCTGGTTTGGCCGCTAGGAGCCTGCTCTGGTAGCAGCGCCAGTAAAATTCATCCTGTTAAGAGTTCTTCTACCACTCAAATAACTTTTGAGACATTATTTTAAGGTAAAAAAAACCTACATAGTGCTACTTTAAGGAGCGTGATGGAGTGTAGTGTATTAGAAGTTCTGTTAAATATGCAGCTAAACTGTTTAAAGTTTTAGAAGTGAGTAGCAGTATTTTGTAGTCAATACTGAATTTAACTTTCAACCAGTGTAAAAATGTTAAAATAGGGGTTATATGGTCAAACTTACATGACCTTGTAAGAACTCTAGCAGCTGCATTTTGCACTATTTGTAGCCTATTTATTGAGGATGCAAAGCAACCACCTAGCAGAGCATTGCAATAATCTAATCTAGTCATCATAAATGCATGAACAAGCTTCTCTGCATCAGAGACAGATACTATGTTCCGCAGCTTGGTGATGTTTTTAAGTTGGAAAAAGGCTGTTTTTGTGACATACGAGATGGGGTTTTCAAAAGATAGATTGCTGTCTAATATAATGCCCAAGTCTTTCACTGTATTGGCTGAGGTGATATGACATCCTTCAGTTTGCAGGCTGTACTCCATAGCATTCTTCTTATAACTCTTAGGTTCTATGAGTATTATCTCTGTCTTATCTTAGTTTAAAAGAAGGAAGTTACAGTTTTTTTGTCTTGTATGCATTTTGGATACATTGGAGGTTTCATCTGGTCTTGATGAAATATATAACTCAGTATTGTCTGCATAGCAATGTAAGCTAATCCCATGATTTCTAATAATATTGCAAAGGGGGAGCATGTATATTGAAAATAGCAAGGGCCCTAAAACAAATCCCTGTGGTAATCCATATTTCACTGGTATTAGATCTGATGATTCCCCATTTATATGAACAAAAAGAAAATGGTCAGATAGGTATGATCTGAATTATTCTTAAATGTAAAAGTATAGTATGGTCTACAGTGTGGAATGCAGCACTAAGATCTAGTAGGACTAGGAGTGAGATACCAATACCAATATACAACAGCCTGGACAGTCTATTTTTACATCCCAAAAATAATTAGGTCTGCCTTACAGTAGGATCAGTTGAAAACCCTTGTTCAAATGTAATATTCTCTCTTTTATTCCTGCAGAAAGAATCCAATCAGAAAATAAGCTCTAATATCAATGGAAGATTGGCCACTTATACTCAGACTGGACTAGCCGCGGGACATGAGTACATGGTCTCCATAATTGGAGAGAAAGAGGGTATGATAGGAACAGAGACCACAGCAAAATTCACTACATGTGAGTCTAAATATGAACAACTTTGAGTAAATTAGGTTTGTATTCTGTGGATTTTGAAGATGTCCAAATAATGATTTTATTTATCAACTTCCATACAGTGATCTCTGGCCCCAAAAACTTGCATGTTGTGAAGACAGCCACCAGATCGGTTGTTGTAAAATGGGAAAAAGCACAGGGAGAGATTGACAGGTACGTCCTCTCCGCTACTCCAAATAAGACATCAGACAGACTTCAAGAGGTGACCAGAGACTACCTGCCCCCAGAGAGAGACTCAGCCCAAATTGATGGCTTGGAACCGGGTAATTTATATGACATCTCATTAGTGGCGGAAAAAAATAGCATCCGGAGCCTTCCAGCAAGTGCACAGGCAACTCCTGGTAAGATTTCAGGAAGATGAACTATAGCATATGTGTATATTCTTATTTAACACCTATTCAAGAACATGTAAATGTAAAGGCTCTTTTTTGCTGTGCCTTGCCTACAGCTCCCAGGATGATGTGGAACATGGCAATGTGTAACTAATTAATATGACTTATTTAATAGGCTTTACTGTTAAATTTTATCACAAAATCTAAAAAGATCTAAACCTATTTTCAAATTTGTCAAAGCCATTTGCAAAATGAGTTATAAACAGTAATGCAATCTCTGCAATATACACTTTGCAATACGTGAGAAGCAGTGAGTTTTTAACCCTGACACAGTAGCCATTAGCAGATGCAAAGTTGAAAGTTGTTTGAATTTCCTTTTCTCCACTGTTTATTTCAGAAGAATCATTTCTTTCCCTCACAGTGACTGACCAACCAGCAATTTGGATTTTTAGTTCCTGTTCAACTAAAGCTTACCTTTTGTTCTTTCTTTCAGACAAATGTTAACTTCTGAGGTTTTCTACAGAACTAAAAGTTGACCAAAGCATATTGATTCACTTTGCAATTCAGGGTCAAGTGAAGTGGGACCGTCACAGTGACATTATTGTTAAGTTAACTGACCTAACGTGTGCATTAACACTGCCCTTTTTTAATAGGGTTAACTTCTCTTGTTCGGACATCAAGAAAGGTGTTTCATTTTCTAACATTTTTGTCATAAAATTCTAAACCTTATTCATGCCTTCAGGCAACATCTCAAAGCCTGCAGACAGGATGACTATGGCGATGGTGACCATGCCGGAAGATGCAGATGCTGGCAACAGTGAAATAAAAACACCAATGCTAACAAACACAGCAACACTGTCACTGCAGAAACAAGAACTAGGCAAAAATAATCAGGCAATACAAGGAAGGACTGAAGATCCAGAAAGGACAGCCAATATCACTGAACTTAAAACAGGCATTCTGCTTGGACCAAGACAAAGAAGACCATTACCCTTGGGAAAATATAGGACATTACCCAAACCTGGTACACGCCCCGACATCATAAAAACACCTTTAAATTCTACCAGGATGGGGCTGGGAGGAAGACGAATGGTTTTGCCTTCTTTCAACAAGTCAATAATATGGTATCCAGTGAAACCAAAGAGCTCGTATATAGACCCAAACCATCCTATTTCTGGTGGTAAACCAATATCTCTGATGGCAAAAGAAACACGACGTGATGAGGGAGCATATTTTAGAAGGGAACCCCGTGAGAGAATAAGAGATAGCACTACAAGCCCCACATCTCTGAAACACAAAGCCACGTCATCCACCACGACGCAGACTTTCACCGAATCAACGGAAGAGCCAACGGTCACAACAGAGAAAAACCTTACAGCTTATATAAATGGGACAAAATGTGTTAGAAAGGTTTTGGTTGGTTACAGAAAGATACAGGAAAACACAACATCTGAAGGAAATATACTGTCTAAAAACCTAACAGTTATAGTTGGCCACATAAATGAAAATGATCTTTTACACAAACTTCTTACAGGCAGGTCTATAGTTGATGATCGGGGGGTTACAGGGCTGGATGAGTCTCAACCAACAGCTGAAACTTCTGAGGCCAGAAGGAGTGTGAAAGAGAAAGCAGGAGAGAACAACATCGAAACTGATGAAGAGGAAGAGATTGCAGGTGTAATAAATACCAGCACCACATCGGCCATACAACCTGAGACAACACTGTACCCCATCATCACAACCACATCTCTTCCACACCTTTCTACACCACCATATTTAGAACAACCGGAGAGAGTGGACAAATACACAGAAAGAGATCTGGCAAAAAGACCACCCAAGAAAACCGCTATCAAGCTATCTATCCCGAGACAGCCAACTAGGGCACGACCCCTGGGTTCGTCTTCCACAGCATTAGAGGAAGGACCTTTTAAATCAACTTCTTCATTTGTGGAAACACAGAAAGACAAGCGTCCATCTTGGCCTAGACCCATTGCTTCTCGTTTTTCAAAAGAAGCTCTTTTAGAGAAGAAACAAGAATCCCAAGCTTCAACGCCTGAACCGGTTCAGACCTTAACAACTGAGAGTTCTTCAATAATTTTCAAAGCTCCTGTTAAAAATCCCACTGAAAATCCAAAGGAAGGGGCTGATAGACTAGGTCTGATGCCATTCCAGCGCACGCCATTTAGGGGCTCCCTTTCTCGTCATCCTTTTGTCAGTACATTTCAGAACCGTTCAAGACAAATTCTACCGCCACCTCAGAATCCCCCCCGAGGTTCCATAAGACGACCTGTGATCCGAAACAACAGAACCATCAGCCAAGTCAGTCCTATTCAACAAGTAAAACCTGCCATCACCAATTCAAAACAAAATAGCACTAGTATCCAGTTTAGACCAAACATAATACTTAATAGGAGCAATGGAACAGTTAATAGACTTGCAGCCAACAGAATGTCTCGAATAAAACATAGTGGCACCACTCAAATAGCCCCAAAAATTAGTCAGGACGGTATAGGAAGCTCTGATATTTCTTTTTCCACAGACCTTTTACCAGAAAATGACAGTAAGACTCAGGAATTTGAGTTGAATGAAACGGATGACTCCATTGAGCATGTGAGGGTCAGTAATGTAACATCAAATGGGTTTGTGTTAAAATGGGGAGCACCAAAAGGAAAGTTCAAACACTTCATAATCACTCATACTGAGCTTGGAGAACAAAAAAACAAAGAAGACAATGACAAGGAAAAAGAAGAGAGTAAAGAAGTTAATGATGACAAAGAAAATGGAGATAACATTAAGAAATTTACAACAGTTCTCCCTGGATCAGCCCGCTCGTATCACATGATAGATCTCAGACCACAGACTAGATACTCTGTGTCCTTATTTGGAAAGGGACCTTCATTTCAATCGAAAACTCACAACCTCCCCCTACGTACAGGTACCCAAAATCAAATGTCAATACATAACCTTTAATCTTTTTGTATCGTATCCATTTGGTTGTTACTAGTTTTATTAATAACTCTTTGTGGAAGTATTGTTGAATGGCTTTCAGCACTGTTGCTTTTACTGTTGTCCAGTGTATAACCCTTGACTAGCAAGAGTTTTTAATCAAAGTCAAGTTCTTTAAAGCTTTGATTAAAATGCAATGTGTAAATATTAATAAAATGTGAGTTTAACATCTTTGTTGAAAGTGCTAACCTTTGTGTCCATTTTTGTGAACAGTGTATGGGCTACATACTGAGCAACACATTAAAAACTAAATAAACTAAACTAGTAGGTAAATGATTAATGATTAATAATAAATTCAGTAATTATTGATAACGAATCAGTAATGAATATGTGTTCATTATCAGTTTTTGGTTGGTTGTTGTTGTTGGGAAATCATATAGCCTACCTCGGAAAGTAATCCAGAGAGCCATGTAATAACATACACCATTATTTAACAGATGCATAGAGTTAGCATTAGCATGTTTAACGTAGCATTTTTAATCTAGTTTTTAACCACATGCCAGTATGTTAGTCCACCCACGTTTGTCATGCAAATGTGTCATGAATATCAACAGAAAACTGTTTACCTAATCATTGTTTGTTCATATGATAATAACTAGCCAGATTATTCGCAACTATGATGGCCAAATTCACATTTACATTATCTTAAAGTAGTTTTTAATGATTTACTTTTGTTCATTTAACTTTAAGCATAGTTAGCTCAAATTAATTACATTTTTATAGTAAAGGTTTAGTAACTTTGGATTTATGTCATTTTGTGGTAAGCATGGTTTTACTACAGTAAGGGGCTGTGTCCACTTGTTGCATTATTTACAAAGATAAAAGCTTCACATTTCTAGATTTAAACGCTAGACCAGGCTTATCATCTAGACTTTCGTTAAAGCAAGTTACTGTAAATGTTGTTTTTGGTTGCTTTTACAAACTGAAGAATTACCAGATTATTTAGATTTTAGATTAGATTAGATTAAACTTTATTGTCATTACACATGTACAAGTACAAGGCAACGAAATGCAGTTTAGGTCTAACCAGAAGTGCAATAGCAGCAAGTGCAGGATATACAGTGGTTGCATAAGTTACATAAATAAATATTACAGAAGTAATTTACAGATGGATATGTACTATGACCATGATTTACAGATGTCTCTTACTATAGACAGAAATTAACAGATGGATATATACTATGAACATAATATACAGATGGCTATTACTAAAAACAGAGATTTACAGATGGATATGTACTATGAACATAATATACAGATGGCTATTACTAAAAACAGAGATTTACAGATAGATATGTACTATGAACATAATATACATAATATTTACTGAGGTAAACGACAACATTCCCCCAGATATTGTTCGAACTGTACTTAATCCAGAATACTGTCTAGAGGACACTAATGAACTAGAAAACAATATGGTTTTGGTACAAAAAATTTGGATATTCATGAGACAGCCCTGCTCATCACCATTTATTGCTGCTTTAATCTTCTTTCACCCAGGGTAAAATTACAGTCAGCCACCATCATGGCTAACCTCACCACCCACACCAAATCCAGGGTAAGACCATAGTTGGCCCCCAAATCTCTGCATCGACAACTAGCATATTTCAAAGGAAATTTCAAAGTGTAACCTCATAAATCTGATATACGCCCCCTCCCCATTGGCCAACAAAACACAAATTGTGCTCTTTTACATGTGTTTTGAGGTGATATGACTAAACTCACACCATTTCCTTCTCAGTGTCTTCACTGCCTCATTCACTTCCTCTTTGCATTTCACTTCCTCTCTCCAGGATCAATCGAGTAGCATCAGCATCATAACATCATGCTTGTGTTTTCTTGCTCCTGTTCAGGATTTCATGTCACTCATTAACTGTGACATTTCTGTGGGTGTCTGTATAGGCTGTGGCCTATATACTGTATATATGTTTTGACTGCACATATATACTGTACTTGCACTTATGTTTTCACTGACAGTCTTAAATTTTAAACATTTATGCAGATGGGTTATCACAGAGATGGATTGTAAATGCAAGTACTATTTAACAAAGTTTTTATACTTTTTTTCAAATGTTCTTTCTTTAAATATGCTGTTTCTGACATTCTCAATGTTTGGTTTTTGATTTCCACTGTCAGTTTGTTTTCTACATTATTTTATTTTTTTATTCTTTTTTAAGGGGGTCATGTTTTAAAATTGTATTGATGTTTTCATTCGACTTTTACGCTGTTATAAAGATGAACGCAACATGTCCATTTACAACAATTTCCTATTACCAAGCCTGAGCTGTCCAGCTATAAGAAAATTTGTGGAAGTATGTATAAATATCATTATTCTTAAACACCAAAAAGATCTGGGCAAAGTCTAAATTCTCATTCAGAAGTTTCCCAGTTTTACAAACAAGCTTATTTAACATGTTTAAGGGTTGTAGTTCCCCCAAAAATGAAAACACCTGTATGACTTATCTTTTGTGTTAAAGACTTCCATTTAATGGACACAAACCCACTGAGTCATTTCTCGAAATATTTTTATTTGTGTTCCACAGTAGGAGTCATAATCAGGATTTAAACCACAATAATTAATGTCCCCACAGGGTATCCAAAGAGGCTATTGGAAGATTTGGTAGTTAAAAAACTGTATTGGAGTTTAAGAGAAACCCAAACCTTGCGATTATGGCCAGAAACATACTTTACGCAGGATTTTACACACTGTTGTGTTCTGAAAAGTGTTTGCATTGGCTAAGTGCTCGCGTTTCTGTTCATGTAATTTCGTGTCCTAGTCTATTAAAAAAAAAAGCAAAAAGCATTTTAATTGCTTAGAGAGAAGGCGGACAATCATGAAAAGCCAAGTAAAAGTGTTACGTTTATAATATGACCCCTTTAAATCTTCCTCTTTCTTATCTTTTTCTTTCCTTGTCTTGCAAGAACCACAGTATTTTATTTTTATACTCGCACATTCAGGTCCTGAGCCTCCATCTAATCTTGCATTCAGTGAGGTGACCGACAGCTCTTTCACTGTGTCCTGGGCAAAACCAAAGAGCAAGTTGTCTGGATTTAAGATCACTTACACTCACGTCCAAGAAGGTAAAAAAACCTCAGTTCCAGCTATTCACAAGTAAGAAAAACATATTAATCTTCATCTTAAATGAATATGAAATATGATCTTCTGGTGATGTTATGGCAGGTGAGCCGATCTCTGTTAGTGTGGACTCAAAAACGGTCCACCTGACTCTTTCACCCGTGTCACCTGGCTCCACCTATGAGGTGCGTGTGATGTCAGTGCTGGGACAAGATGAGAGTGATTCAGTAAAGGACACTGTAACCACTTGTAAGTTCATTTGATACGAATATAGTAAAAAGTGGATGTGGAGTGATTCATGATCTATCACTACATTCCTTCCTTCAGTGCCTGACCCACCATCAGACCTGAGAGCCATAAACATCACTGACAGCAAAGCCCTGTTGCTGTGGAGACCTGCCCTGGCAACCATCGATCATTATATTATTATGTATAGTTCTGAGACAGGTAAGCAGTATCCCATATTTCTTCAAACATATTTTTTTAAATACATAATAGAATTAACTGTTATATATCTCAGCATATGTTAAGTGGGGCTGTTTTTCATGAATAATCACATTAAACGCAGTAATCTCAACACAGTAAATGAGCAGAAAAATGAAACTTTTCTGAAAATGGACATTATTATTAATATTCTTGAAAAATGACTCATCTCTCCATAAGCACCTAGGTCTGGAATAACCATCAAAGTATCTGGCAATGCTGCCGAACAGCAGTTGCAGGCCCTGCAAGCTTCCACCGAGTACAGAGTGACCATTCAAAGCCAGCTGGGAGACCTGAGCAGCTCCGAAGCCACCACGGTTTTTACAACATCAAGTGGTTAGCTCAATGAATTCTGTCATTATTCAACTGACGTGATTTGAGTATGAGCTTGAGTTTTTTGTCAGAACACACAGGTGTGGCAGAGTATCCAAACATATATATATCCCGTATATATCCAGTTTTAAAGTACTTAAGCTCTCTATGTGACAGGTGCTGGTATACTAGGGGACGGTCCTCAGGATCTGAAAGCCAGTCAGGTGACACCTCGTACTGCTGTGTTGTCATGGAAACCACCAACTTCAGCCATCACCAGTTACAAGCTAAGCTATTACACAGATGGTCAGGACATTAAGGTCAGATTTACAATGACACGATACTGATCTTATAACAGAGAGGGCTGTTTTACCAGACAGTGAACATAAGTCTGTGTTTCTTCTAAACAGGAAGTGATTCTTGACCCCACGATCAAGGAGTACAAGTTACGCAGATTACACCCAATGTCAAAGTATACAGCTCATCTACAGGTGGAGAGGGGTGGTCTGTATATGACCGCCATCTCTACAGAGTTCACCACTGGTATCAGAGTTTTTGAAATCTTTTGTCTGTATATTCTCCTTATGTTTTTGTATGAACTGGCATATATTCAAATACAGATTTGTGGTCTGGTAATGTTGGTAACTATTTTTGGTAAACTATTTCTTCTCTAAAAAATGGCACCTACTGTACTGTCTCATACTTTTTCTTCTTACTCATTTTCCTTATGCAACATATATTTCTTTTTCATTAGATTTTGGGCTAAAATGTGACCGAACATGTTGTTTTAACATATTTCCACCATGTGTTCTCTACAGGGAATCTCCGTTTCCCATTTCCCACTGATTGTTCCCAGGAACGGCAGAATGGTGCGCTGGAGTCTGGCATCGTGGAGGTGTTTCCTCAAGGGAAGCAGGGAAAGCCAGTGATGGTTTACTGTGACATGGAGACCGACGGAGGAGGGTGGACGGTACATGATGAGTTATTAGCAATGAGTTACATTACATCTGTTACAACTGACAGAACCCATTCTGACCAAGAGTTATGCTTTTGAAAAATGAGTTGCTATGGGCAAAGAAACAAGAGATTGCAGCTGACAAGAGTTTGCATGAAGAGTCACTATGCATTGAAAATGAAACATAAGTGGTATTTCGTTTTATCTGTAAAAAATATCCATAAGCTGTTTATTTACTTTAAAGTATTTGTTATTAGATTTTAGTTACACACTTTAGCTATTTATCCATCCCACATTTCACAAGATTTTGCTAAGAGATATTAGTTAAGTATTTACTCTACTGTGCATGATATTAAGGTACTGTATCAGCCTTATTATTTAGTATGTTTGTGTATTTAGGTTTTTCAGAGGAGAAAGAATGGAAAAACAAACTTTTTTCGAAGCTGGCGTGAATACATTAATGGATTTGGAGAGCTGGAAGAGGAATTCTGGCTTGGTGAGTGAAGCAGCTGTCACAAACTCAAAAAGACGTTTGCCATTTTGATTTCTCAGTAATAAAACAAGCCAGTCACAGTCAGGGACATAGTCATGCTGGGAGATGTGTTAAAATAAACCAATGGCCCATTCATTGTTACATACGTACTGTATGGTTGTTTAAAGAGGTCATATGACACGATTTGGTTTTCCTGTACACTGGTAAAACATTCTGTAGAAATTACAGTATTGCTTGCAGCAGTTTGCCAGTAACTTACTGTAGATTTATATTTATCTATTTTTGTGACAACAGTTTGTTCAAAGATAAATGAACATTAAACATTCATTGATTTCTGGTTCCCAGAATGCTTTGCATGAGGCTATTATTTTAAAGTTTTTTTCTGTAAAGATAAAGACTTAATCATCTTTAATGTTCATTTATCTTTAAACAAACTTTTGCCAATAAATTAGATAAATATAAATCTACAGTAAGTTACTGGCAAACTGCTCCACAATGACAGCAAAATGTTTTACAGTGTACATTTGGTCTTTGCGAAATTTAAAGTCTCAAACCAAAAGATATGTTCTATTTAAAAGCGGAGGCTCATCCAGACCTGGCTAAAACGGTTCATGTAAACACGCCCCCACAAATCTACGTCAGTGTGTGGAAGCTTTGTTTAACACCGCCCAAATGTATAAATATTCTAATTGTTGTGTTGTTGCACACTTTTGTTATGTCATATTGCCCTTTTAAAGCTGCAGTGCTAAACTTTTGACACAAGGGGATGGTTTTCCAAACAGGGATTAGTTTAAGCCTGGACTAGGCCTTAGTTTAATTGGGAAATTTAAGTAGATTTAACAAACATACCTTAATAAAAACATTACTTGTGTGCATTTTGAGACAACACAGAGGCACTGATGTATTTTGAGATTATGTCAGTGCAAGTTGTTTTCAGTTTGGACAGCTCTTGCATTTCTTTTAGTCCAGGACTAATCTAATCCCTGTCCGGGAAACCGCCCCTATATTGTCATAATTGTTTGAAATTTCAAATTGCAGGCTACTTAATGCACTTTACTTTATGCGAGTTAAAATGCTGTCAGTCGATCACACTTTATTTTAAGGTCCAATTCTTGCTATTAACAAACCATTAACTATGTACTCCTAATAAACTCCTAATTTGTTGCTTATTAATAGTTAGTACGATAGTTGGTTTAGGTATTGGGCAGGATTAGGGATGTAAACTATAGTCATGCAGAATATGTGCTTTTTAAGTATTAATAAACAGTCAATATACTAATAATAAGCATGCTAATAAGCAACTAGTTCATTGTCAGAGTTGGTCCCTGTACTAAAGTGTTACCGTTTTGTTTGTAATGATTGATACTTGAAAAACGTTACAGAGGCAAATTAATTTAAATCAGATCTAATCTAATTAAAATATTTATATTGCCATGTTTCTTCTGTCTTTGCATAGGAAATGAGCATCTTCATAACTTCACTAAGATGAGTCCAATGATGCTGAGAGTGGACCTTAAAGCAGAAGACAAGTCTGTTCATGCCCAGTATTCTTCTTTCTCTGTGGACAGCCAGAAAAAACACTACGCCATCACAATATCTGGATACTCTGGCACAGCCGGTGAGTGCAATGCATGTAGGCGTGTGTAAGCTAGAAACAAAGGCGTAGTCAAGAGAAATGGACACATGGGTGTGTGAATAAGTGAAGGTAAAGATGATGGTGAAATCACAAAAGTAAAAGGAGAAATATTCACACACCATCCACAATGTCCACAACACACAAGCTGTCAGGGTAAGAAGCTAAAGATGAATCTAGATTTTATTTATATGGGGGGGGTTTATAATGCCATAATGGATAGGCCAATAGAGGAAGATCCTGACCCACCGTGTTTTTTGAAAAACTGACTATTCATTTGAATAAATTTCAGGATACAGTCTGGCTGGTGCTAAAAGTTTTTTGGAGAATGGTCACACTACAACCTAAAAGCGACACTGTCAGTACTGATTGTAATTGTTAAATAGCCATTTGACAGATATAACCATGTATCATCATCCCATGAAAAATGTAAAATTTAAATGCAGATACAGTCGATTCTGTCTCTCTCTAATCACTAACCTGCAGATAAAATCTTTTTTATGCCACTTGTACTCTGCATTTATTTTCGTAAAGGTGACTCGTTGACATACCATGATGGACGCCCCTTTTCCACATGGGACAGAGACCCTCGGCCTTTTATCACCCGCTGTGCCATGTCTTACAGAGGGGGCTGGTGGTACAAAAACTGTCACGAGGCCAACCTCAACGGCCTTTATAACACAAACACCAACCACCAGGTGAAATATGACTTTATTAATATATTTTATAAAATCATTTTAAATAAACATTCTAAAATGAACACTCAGTTTAGATGCTGCTTGTCCTTTAGGATTTGTATGTGCTGTTTGTATTGTATTTGTGGTTCTGGTCCACCTATACTGGACATTTAAAATACTGCACTATAATTACACAATTTAGTTAAACTTTTGATTTAGGAGAAGCATGCATGCAGTTCATATTGGTAGTTGATGTTCTTAAACTTGAAGTAGAAAATTCTATTGGAATTGGAATAAAATTACACTACTCCACGTCTATTAAAACTATTGTATATAATTCTAAAGTGATCATAAGGTGCATACTCATCCATATTTCTGTCTCTTAGGGAGTGATTTGGACTGAGTGGAAAGGCAAAGATTTCTCTATTGCCTTCACTGAGATGAAATTCCGGCCTGCATTATTCAATCCCTAATTTCTGGGATACAAGTAAATTCCTTGATGCCCAAAAGCAACACAATATACAAACTATATTACTGCATACCACAAAACAAACACACATGCAACACACACTCTCACGAACAAATGTCATTAATGCTCACATAAACACAAACAAAGATGTAGGCTAAGTAACAACACATACTCACATAAATAAAATATCTAAAGGCCATGAAAGCCTTCTATCTACAGCTTATATAATATATTGTACAGTCTATAGATTATCTGTTGTCTGTGCATTGTGACACATTGTGTGCATTGTTGTCAGCTGTAGAAAATATTATGCACTGACTTCTTCACTATAGGATGTTATGGATCAGGTGTCACATATATTAAAATTCTGATGTTTGTATTCATATTGTGTTCCTATGTTGTATGTACTGTATTTCAGTGTCAAATTTCCTTATTTCATTAAATAATAATTAAGCTGATGGTGGGTGTGCGGTTTGTTTTTTAATATGGTTGGTCTCATATTACTCTATAAACCCATTAATGTATCAGATTTTTATTAGAACTTATGGATTCAATTGTTAATAAATGCAATTTTTAAAGACTTAATAATTACATGATGTGCTGAATAATTAGTCCATTTAATTGCAGTTAACTTGAATACTTGCCAAACATAGAGCACAGCTCTTACCTGTGTGATCTCTTACCTGTGTGATCCGCTCCAGAGAACAGCCAACTGTGATCACAACTTTGATGTTTGGTTTAAAAATACATAAAGACTTATTAGACTCATAAAGACAATCTTATTTTGTCGAGTCGAGTCACAAGTCAATTAAATTTGCCACTCGAGTCGAGTCTATCTCCGCCCACAGTTACTCTACACACCTATATTCCAAACAATACTAACCCTGTATATTCAAGCGGTCCAAGATACACATTTCTACATCACCTCTAATCTTAGACCTGACACCATGATCTTCATCAGCATTAATAATGTAAGATTCAGGAGGACAGATGGAAGAAAGTGTGCTTGACATACATTTCAGCAACATAGGAAAACAAAATGATTTGTTTAGAAGCTTACGAGTGCCAAGCAGCATGACCATCAGAAGCCACAGTATTTTCCATACTGCAAGCTTGTCCACGAGAGGAAGATATTGTTTTACCTGTGGCAGATGAACATGGACATCAGATAGGACAACCATACAGTTCAGAATGTGTTTGTTCATGCTGCCTCGCATAGCAGAGTGAAATCTGAGAGTTAGGAGAGTTTGATGAAATCAAAAGCAAAAGTGTCAAAGGATCAAGGTGGATGAGACAACAAAAAACAAGACCATTCAGTAGCTAAAAGGCAAATAGAAGCTTTAACCACTCCAGTTTATTCAAAGTGGTCTTCTGTCCTTGATTGGAGAATATGTTGGTATATTCTATGGAACGTCAAACATCTGAAAGACCTCTGCAAAAACAGCAACCACACCAGTCCATGATGCACTACCATTGTTCCAGTCGGACACAAGAATCACAATATCAACATACTGTAGGGTCAAGACCATATCCACCATTCTCTTTAAGTAGGATCTTAAGACTTACCAATTGATAATTTGCTCTTTTTACTGTAATGTGGAACTTTTAGTACCACTGCAAGGTCTTGGCCCTACTGATGCAGTCAGACAGACATTTGATGCTTCACTACTGATAAGTGACTACGATAGACAGTCTCCTGCCATCTGCCCATGAATTTTGTTAATAAAGTAAGCTGGAACTTCACAGCACTCATCACATCACGTTAAAGCTGTAGTATGTAAGATTTATACAGTACAAACCAGTGTAAAACCACTAGGCCAGTGTTATATATTTTGTTCAGTTGAGTACCTACAATATTCAATTCAATTTTATTTATATAGCACTTTTAACAATGTGCACTGTTCCAAAGCAGCTTTACAGGAAAAAAGATAAAGAGTAAACCAGAGTAAAAGAATACAAGTACAGTACAGTGCATGGTATTGTAGAACAAACAAGATCATTCTAAATAAGCGATGATAATGGAATTTACTGAACCTTAAGCTAATATCCCGGTGAGTAAGCCAACACGTCCCTTTGGCGAGGGACCCAAGGTTCAATGATGAATAAATGGAGAGAAAAACTTGGGAGAGACCAGTCTCAGTAGGGAGGGCCAGGTCTCCTCTGACATGTCATAGCTGCACTCAGTAACTTTGATTAAAAAAGTAAATGTATATGAATAACAGGGAGAGCTTATTTGTTGTAATTTTGGAAAATTACATTACAACTGTTTGGGTCTAATTTTGTCTAGTTTTGTGACCAATATCAGACAATAGAGGAATGTTTTAAGCAGGGACTATTTATTAGTCTAAAACTCTAAATATTCGAACGTAGAATTAGAATGTCCTAAATCGTAGTATCTTGAAAAGAGTATGCCAAAGATTGCCGGATGTTCTACTTCCCGTAGAAATTCGAACGATGCACACTCTATACTACCCACAACTCACCGCTAGTAGGCGGAGTTGCATTAATAAAATTAAATAAGAGATGCAAACTGTTACCAATAACAGTGTTGCCTAGGCAACAACGGCCACTTCTGTTTAACGTTAATATGTGAAAAGTGCATATAGTTTTGCTATGCACTAAAATGTCAATACTTTTCCATAAGAAAAACAGTACATACTTTTAGTGCATAGTATAAAATGGGATGCAGCACATGACACAGTCATGTGGAGAAAGTATTAGTTTGTAGCATCTATCATCTATCTTTGTGCACATTTTTAATACAAAAAAACAAGAATCAGAGAATGTTTTGGGATAGTGAATTTGTGATAATGTGTAGGCCTATTAGTTATTTAATTGATTTTTAATAATTTACTTGTTTTAAATAGCTAATAAAAAGACAATGTGGTACACGTGCAAATGGTAGTTCATCAGAGTCTTTGTGTGCTGTTCATTCATAGTGAATGAAGGCAGAGGTGGACAGTAACAAAGTAAATTTACTTGAGTACTGTACTTAAGTACACTTTTTGAGAATCTTTTGAAGTACTTATGACTTTACTTCACTACATTTGAAAGACAAATATCATACTTTTTACTCCATTACATTTATAAAAAGGTCCAAAAGTAGAAAGTCGTTTCTATGTAGCAGGTTTTCCTGTGTGCAAATGTTTTGCTGGCTTGCAATCTGCCAGGACCTCACTGTTGCCAAGTATTTCAGTTTTTCTAAGCTCACGGTTTTCCGGCTAGCTTTGAATGGCCATTTGGCAGATTTTTTACCCAAATCTGGCAACCCTGGGATCTTCCCGCTAAACTAATGTAAACGTTGGTGCTACTACACAGCTGAAAGTGCTCTAAAAAGGCAAAAAGCATAATAAAAGATGAAAAAGACCAATGTAATAGTATAGTGTGATTATCTGTGGGTTCAATTATGTGTGTGTAGAACAAGAGCTATGATCAGTCAAAGATCATAGAAGACATTTTAATGAAAATGATCAAACTTCTGATCTGCTGCTATAGCGTTTAAAGCCGTTTGGGAAAATTAACCATGTTTTTACTATAGTAACTATATTTTAAGTATTCCTGCTGAAATAAAAACAGTAGAACCCTGCCCAAAACGGTTATAATGGGAATTGTATTGAATACTTGGTGTCTACTGGTATGTGATGAATTCTATTTGTTGGATGTTAAATCCTATTGGAATAAAACTCAAAACACACTACAAAAAGGAATTTGGTAATGGTTTTAATAAAAAAAATCTTATTCTAATTCACAAATTCATTGATTTTTCAGCAGGGATGGTATTTGCAATAAAACCACAGTATCTAAAGATTTACCATTTTCTCTATATAGTAACCATATTCCAGTAGAACCACAGTAACTAAAAAATGACCATAGTTTCACTATAGTAGCTATAGTTTATTTTTGTAGTTAAACTAGGGTAATACAAATGGTAATAAATTCAACAAACACATGGCTTCTACACTTGACTATTCAAAAACTTCACTACTTTTATTTGAGTAAGAATCTGTCTTTAGAACTTTTACTTGTAGTGGAGTAACATTTGACCAACAGTATTTGTACTTTCACTCAAGTAAGGAAGTTGTGTACTTCGTCCACCTCTGAATGAAGGTGAGAAGCGATCATGTGTCAGAAGTGAAAGTGAAAGAAAAAACCTGCTCAACCGTTGAAGTCGCTGACTCACCGACATTTTCTACATGAGACGAGGAAACGCTTAAAAACGATAGATTACAGTGTTTTACTGGAGCCTAAACTTTACTGGAGCCTAAACACATCGCGTGAAAGATGCTAAACACATCGAGAAAGGGACAGAGCCCAAATGGAGGATTTTCTTTTGAAAACACACGCAGGTGAGACATTTATTACTTTACACGTTTATATAATAAAACCTATGGTAATCTACAGTAATTGTAAACTCTATTATTCTTTCTGTTGAACAAAATTTGGATTTGTTAAATGAGAATAACCCGACTACTTTTAGAAACATAAACCTTTAAGCAAACATGGCACCAATACTGAAAAACGTCCATTGCTAACGTGAATTATTTTGGACGCAGTACCAAACTCTGTCTGGTAAACATAATCCATTATATTTACATATTTAAAAGTACATTTTTTAAAACAATATAAATATGGTAAGATATGACACAGGTACAGGTAAAAGATACTCATTTAACATAATCTTTGTAAAAACATGCCCCAACAATCTGGAAGATAATTTGGGGGAACCTATTACCACTGCTTAATATAATGCATGGTTGGATAAGAACTTGTAGGTTTTGATTTCCAACTTTATTATTATTATTATTTTAACCCAATTGTTGGGTTGTCTTTACCCAACCATGAGTGGAAATAACACAGCAGTTGGGTTGATATAACCCAGCAGTGTGTTTTGTCCAATATTTACCCAGCATGGGTCAAAAACAACCCAGCACTTTTTAGAGTGTGGTATAGTATCGTAAGATATGTTTTAGGCATGGGCCGGTAAAGCCAGGAAGCGCCCCTCTGTGTTAGAGGACCTCTAGGCCGAATACATCTTGAAATCAAAAACTATTTCTGACACACACAGGGCAGAGGTACTGTACAGGGGTCACATGTGTTGTGTCCTTGTTCTAAAATCTGTATTTCCAGCTCCTACAAGAAGTGTTCTAATGAATGAAAAGGCATTGGCATGGCATTCTGTGTTAAACTCAGACATGGACGGCCACTGTTCTGAAGAGATTAGCTTCAACTTCAAGCCTCAACACAGACGTTTAAGTTTAAGATCGGAGCTAAACTCTGCGGGACAGTGACCTTCCAGGAGCAGGATTGGACACCTTTGATCTAACCCATCCTGCAAACCTTCTTTGTCACAGTGTACTTTTCAATATGTTAGTGTACTGTTTTGATTTATATTAAACAAATCCAAAATTGTCTTTCATAGAAATGCTGTTCTGGAGGCAAGCTTATCTCAGAAGGGTTACAGTGCACCAAAAGCCAGGAAGACTGGCACCACCATTGCTGGCATCGTATTTAAGGTCGGTCATGTCAAATGGCAGTTGATGTGGTTATGCCATTATGGATGAAATATTTGAGTCAGGTCTCTAGATCAACGTTTAAATGTAAATACTATAAATGTAACTCATACAGTAGTGGCCAAACGTGATGTCAGGGGTGGCAAATTTGTATTTTTTGGACAGGATTATTTGCCAAAAAGGCAAACGGCAGCTTATTAGCTAAGGTTTTTTTCTGGATATAGAAAAAAATCATGAAATAAAGAACAAAATCTAGTTTCTGTTATTAATTTGAGAACATGTTTAGAAATATTGTTTTTTTATAATGATTATCATTACAAGGAATATTTAATTATATATTAAAATGAAATGTAAATTATTTTAGGATGGAGTGATTTTGGGAGCAGACACCAGGGCCACGGATGATATGGTCGTAGCTGATAAGAACTGTATGAAGATCCACTACATTGCCCCCAAAATCTAGTGAGTGTATTGAATCATTTTGTTGCTTATTGACATTGATTGAAAGTTAATTGTACTGCAACTGGGGATAGTTTAGTTCAAACTCTAAGTATGTTAACCCTGAAATGAGGGAAACTTTGGGTTTTCCGTTTCAGAATGTCAAACCTGAGAAAGCGGGGTAAGTTAAGCCTGTTTCTAAAAGTGAGGTAACTTCTACTCGGAGTCAGTTACCATAGTAACTTACTCTGTGAACCTAACCTGGTCGGGAGCAGGTTTTCTTCCATAAACCCAGAGTTCTTTCGATCTCCTCCTTCATTTAAAGCGCAAGCGGTATACCTAATTTATTCATGAAATACATTCATTTTGATCACGCAGAGATTGTGTATGTGACTACAATTTCATGTGGATCCTGTAGATGAAAAGCCTGCATTTATTCCTAGGTGGGTATTTCAGGAGAGGATTTTAGGACCCAAATGGATTTTCATCATTTCCCAATGCATATTTTTTCAAGCTGTAGCCTACCGTTTTTCTTTACACTGAATTAGATTTATCAAAATATATCTCACCTTTTCTTACATCAGTAACATCAGCCATCGACGTTGTGCTTTTACATCAAAGCAGATTCTTTCTATTATGTTTTCTCACAAAAAAGTAATAAACACTAAATGTAGAAGTGCAGCCAGTCTGACTCAAAACCGTTGCCGTTGCCATGGTGAATCATAATATCGGAGCTCTTTTGATCGTGGCTTTTCATAGTCGTGGTGCACACAGGCTTAACTCAGGGTAAGCCTACTCAGAGTTGATTGAACTAGTTCAATTGAACTGTTCTGACACTAAAAACTAAAAAAAGTAAATCAACTCAGAGTTGGTTGAACCTCCTTATTGAAAAGGGCCCTTGGTGACTTGAAAGTGTTCACTGTTGTTGTTTTGTAGCTGTTGTGGTGCAGGTGTGGCAGCTGATGCTGAAGTCACAACACAGATGATGTCATCAAATGTGGAACTGCATTCGCTCAGCACCGGACGTCCTCCTCTCGTGGTAACCGTGACACGGCAGCTTAAACAGATGCTGTTTAGGTAGAAAAGTGATGCTTATTCTGTTATTCTGTCTGATAAAAGTGACAGTGTCAAAATTATTAATACTTTGAGATGAAATTTAACGTTTTCGTTTTGCCTTTTTAAGGATTTTCAAATACTTCTTTTCGAATGTTTTGGAATCCCTTCTGAGAAAATGAATAGAAACTTCTCGTAAAACCAAGGCTGCATTATAAGCACTCAGTATCGCTAGTAAACAGATTACATTTGGTTACTCTGAAGGCATTTTAAGTTAAACACTGTTCAAGTGAATGAATACTGTATTAGTGATGCATTAGAGGTGTTTTGTTAAAGCTTTTTTGTTCAACAGTCGTATAAAGGATGTAAATTGTTCATTTTCATTTTGTAGGTATCAGGGGCACATTGGTTCCTCTCTTATCGTGGGAGGTGTGGATGTAAACGGTCCACAGCTCTATAGCATCTACCCTCATGGCTCATATGATAAGCTTCCTTTCCTTACTATGGGTATGCTTTATATT
Source organism: Oreonectes daqikongensis (assembly GCA_026939265.1). Lineage (NCBI taxonomy): Eukaryota > Metazoa > Chordata > Actinopteri > Cypriniformes > Nemacheilidae > Oreonectes > Oreonectes daqikongensis. The sequence goes on from JAOTQM010000428.1 coordinate 1,621,794, forward strand.
CATGTTTAATATTATCTTACATTGAATAAGGAACTGGTCCTATTTCTATGGTACCATATCCAGTATAAAACACACATGGTAATACACCATCTTATGACCAGCATCAGTGTGCATAGTCACTAATGTCCAATCTTATTGATTTTAACAAATTGTTGGACAGTTTAACAGAATGGCATTGATGCAAGATATAAAAATATATATTTCAGGGTCTGGAGCAGCTGCTGCTATTTCTGTGTTTGAAGATCGGTACAAGCCAAACATGGAGGTGAGAGGAAATTCTTATACAAAATAGCGTAGATGTTGCTGCAGTAAATCACCCAAAAATCATTATTCAGTGTTTATTTATGATGATCTAAATTTATATGTGAAATAAAAAATAGACGAAAGCCTATAAAAAAAGTAAACCTCCAGACTACTAAACAATCCTTTCCTGTGTTCTAACCTATAACACAGTGTTAATATCATACAAAGTATTTTTGCCAATAATATCATAAATATTCACTTCTTATACATGTTACATTTAATATTCATGGTAAAGTATATAATATTGTACTTTATAATAATTCCAGTATTATTCCAGTGTTTACACAAAGGATCCATATGTAACCACAAAGGCTAAAACCTTACATATCCACTGAACTTGGAACTGCCCTTTATATCCTTTAGTCTTTCGATTCAAACGTTTGTAGGTTAGTAAATGATGAAATAATTTTTGGGTGAACTCTTGCTTTAAGAAAGTACCTTTATACCATTTTTAGACTCCCAATCCTCAAAAACTCCCTTTCTGTTCCTGTTTGTCAAACCCATATATAAACTGTCTGGTATTAACAGTTGGAGGAAGGAAAGCAGCTGGTGAAAGAGGCCATTACTGCAGGAATCTTCTGTGATCTGGGATCAGGCAGCAATGTAGATCTGTGTGTCATCACTGAGAAAGGTGTCAATTATCTGAGGGGATACGACCAGCCCACTCAGAAAGGAAAGAAGTAAGACACAGGCCTTAATTATAAATTATTTTTTATTAAAATCTTAATTATAACAATTATATAAACATCATTGATAAATACAAAAAAGAGACTGTAAAGTGTATTAACCTTAAACATTTTAGTAGTTTTTTTAAATAACAGTTTAAATTCTAATGAAAATGTTCTTATCTTATCCAATGCACCAGGGAAGGCACATACAGATACAAGCCAGGCACTACTGCTGTTCTCACAGAGACAGTAACTCCATTAACACTGGATCTTGTGAAAGAATCGGTTCAAGTGATGGACACAGAATAAGATTGCCAGGAACGCCTGTGCTTTTCCTTGAATCAGTTCTTCTCTTAGAATGATATATGTTTTTTATACAGTTTGCTTGGTTACATAAAAGAGTTTGATCATTTGCAGTAGCGTCTCTTGCTCTTTATTTGTGTATCATGGTTTCATGACAGCACAGCGCACACAAATGCCTACTGTATTTATTCTCAGCACAAAGCAAACATAAAACGCTCAAGAGGTTATGAAAGTGCATCAAATTGGCAAATTACAAAGGCAGTGCAACAAATAACAAAATGAAAGATGAGTTCAAATTTGCAATTGTTATCTAACAGTAGTAAACATACAAGTGCATGAATACCACATTATCAATACCTCATGTGCTTTCTATCAAAATCTATGTCTGCGTTTAAAAAATAAGGAATTACTCATTACATACTCCAGTTTACACACTCTTTATTCAGCAGTCGTCAAGTGTGTGCGGATTTCTTTTACGTAACTTCCAAAAGTTAAACTACAGTATAACAAAAGCGTATTCATTCGTATACATTTCATTTGCCAGCGATCACTCTTCAGCTATTTCATCAATTCTCTTGGTACGATGCTCGCGAAGCACACGGATTTGCACTGAGGACTTCCTGTTTACAAATATAAAGTCTTCTAATTGGCTCAATATATGCGTCATATTACGCGTCTCCCCAGGAATACTTGTTAGGTCTTATATTTAAGAATGAATTGTTAAATTAAATTAGAAAATTTAAGTTAGTTAAAGCCTACCAGAATATCTGACTAATTACAATTTTAAAATATTTGTTTTTTTCTTTTGCCTTAAAACATAAGATGACTAAGATAAGATACATCAGTTGTATTCGGTGTTTAAAGTCTTGGTACCGTTGTACTAATGTTGGCGTAGACGTATCTATGGTTGTATGTGCATTGCATTATTAAACAAGCCAATCAAATATGTATTCTGCGTGACGTCATGTGTCCATTGGATTCCTCATTGGCCAGCGAGCTACAGACGCTGCTCTGCAGCATTGTTTGAATTCGTGCATGATAGAGGATTTTACAGCTAACGTTACGAGATTCAGCGCTGGTAAATATGAATGCTGTTTCTGTATGTGTTAATATGTTCAACTTAAATATGCCGAATGTAGAGTGTGTTGGTTTTGCGCAGATGTTTATCCGTACGATGATTTCGCTCTTTAACTCGTGTGTGTTTTAAAGGATCATTCCGTGTTTCGTCATCCAGTGTGTTCACGTTTTTGCGTTATATGAATCATGTTATTAGTTATTTAAATGCGTTTGTTCTTGTAATAATCCTATGATGCGTTGGGATCTCTAAGAAAATGAACGATGGTTTACCACCGTAGTGACCACAAATTACCACTGTCTCACTATAGTAACCATAATATATGTATTAGACTATTCTTGTAATGCAAACTGCACTATAATAAAACTATGGTTGCATGAAAACTACATCAGTTGCATTACATTTCAGTTATGTGTTGCAGTCTAGTGCTGATATAACCTGATATTTCTGGACATGCGGCACAATAAATCGGCACACAAGCGAAAGCCTTCAACCCCCAGGCGTAGATCTCCACCTCCTCCACCAACATCCACATCCAGAACCCGCCGCACCAGCGGACCTTCCGGTGAGATCTCTGTCACCCCTCTCTCTCTCTCAAATCTACTAGACTTCGGGCCCTAAGCTGTTATCTTCAACTTGTTGGTTAAATTCCCTGCAGGAGTTGAATCATGAACTGTCCACAATGTATCGACAAATAACTAAAATGTATATAAATCTTACAATGTTCCTGGGTTAAAATACAGTAGTTGTGTCTGTGTTTGGCAGGTTTTGTGCAGTGAAATGGTTTTGGCCATGTTCCTTTTTATACCAACCTTAAAATTAAGATAGTACATCAACTTTGTATGACATGAATGAATGAATTTGATTGGGCATAAATGGGTTGACCTCACGACCGAAATGGCAATGTCATCAACCTCTATGTGCTGTCTTATTTAGAGGCATCCCCACGCAAGAAGCACAGGTTTCGACCTGGCACGCGTGCTCTCATGGAGATACGCAAATATCAGAAATCCACGGATCTGTTGTTGCGCAAGGGCCCGTTTTCACGACTGGTATGGTTTACTTTCTCATTTTGAGTATTCACTGTAGATTCTTTTACAGAAGAAGAATAAACAAGCATCAACTAGCACTTTATGTTTGAAAGTCAAATAGTATCCTAATTTTATCATAATAATACTGATTTAGATGTAAAGCTTGAATGTCTGTTGAAGAAAAAAATCTGCTAGATACATTCATGTAATGTGTAAATGGCATAAATTCATGGTTCATCTGTTCTTTTTACTTGACAGGTACGAGAAGTGTGTCAGACATTTAGTCGGGATCACTTAATGTGGCAGGGGTATGCGCTGATGGCTTTACAGGAGGTAGGTGACGCTTTCTACTGACATGTTCATTCTTTCTGCTAGTTGACAAATACATGTTCATGCATTGTTTAAGCTTAACTTGCATTTGATTTGCATGATTCGGGACATTTCTAAAAGATACAGTCATTACATTTGTTTCTTTCCTATTTGATTTACTTGTTTTATTCAGAAGTATTTCCAAAGTAGCATGGGTTTTGAATGGCAATTCACCTTGGCATATTTTTACCCTTCACTCTTTAGTGTTATGCATCTGGATGTTTTTTTAAAGAAAGCTGTGCAAAATGCTAACCATATGCATGATTTATTTTTGCTTTAGGCTACAGAAGCGTTTATGGTCCGTCTGTTTTCTGATGCCAATCTCTGTGCTATTCATGCCAAAAGGGTGACATTGTTTCCACGTGATATACAGCTTGCTCGGCGAATCCGAGGTGTTGAAAACCTTTAGTTTTTAATTTCTTCATTTTTGGATTTGAAAAAAGTAGAAGGACACTTTCTATATTTCATGAACTTTCTATATTTCAGTTTTTTCAGACCTTAATGGTATAACATTTGAATATACGTGACCAAGAAAACAATATGTTCGTCTTGAATTGAAGCATGTTCATGACACATGAACTAATTTTAAACAGGTTTTTTATTGTAATATATTTAATGTTGTAAAGTTACAAAGATGAGCATGTGTGTTGTTAAACAGATGTTTGTAGTACTGCTGATTATGTACTTGTTCTTGTTGGCAGATGTTTGTACAGCTGACTTCAGATGTTTTTAGATGACTAGACTTTTTTTACTTCATTGCAAAAATAAAATTTATGCTAAACCACCACCTTAAGATTCTTTCATTTCTAACAGGGGAATTGACTCTATATTTTAGAAAACGGCCAGAATTAAAGTTAATGAATATAGACCGGTTTCTAAATTGTGTCAGAATTTTAGTAAATTGTTTAGGAATATAATTAGATAATCAAAAATTTATTATCAAAGGCAAAATTGTAAGTAAATATAAAGCAGTTCAAATCTGGAATTGTGTCTGTCTGTGTGTTCTTTAATCTAAAATGTATACAGTATAGCCTTGGTGTTTTGTATAAGATCTGCATATTGCTATCATGACAGTGTAAAGAAGAGTTAGGTTTGCTTGTTCTGTCCTCCAGATGGCAGCAAAGCTCCATAATGATGGTTTAATAGCTGATCAAGTGTTCTTGAGATTAACTGCTATAGAGGTTTGTCTATGCTTTGTAGACCTTCAGGCACATTGATGCAGTGAAGCGATTCGGTTACTCAGGAAGCAGGTTTGTGGATTTTTTGTTCAGCTATCAGTTCATAAAGATCTTATGTTTTTCAATGCAGACAATACATTAGCTCAAACTGCTAGTTGGTCCAATGCAATTCATGAAAGTTATTGTATATACAAATTGATAAATATATTTTTTTTATCACACACTGTGTCAAGACATATTGTACACTGCAGTAATCTCTTGACACGGAAGACATCTGCTTTAAATTTTACAGCAACTCATACACCCAATAAGCTTATATATTTCTGTAACATCACTGTCACCATTATCACTTCTTAGCTTTGTTCTTCAGAAATCCTTGTGTACTCTGTTATGCATGAATATCTGTCCTGATAACATTATGTCTACTGTACTTTGAATCAAGGCTTGTGTGTATTGTAACAAACATGGTACAAGAATGACAACAATAATTGTTCTGCATATAATGGACATCCAAGGTGTAAACATTTCAGAGATACTGGAAAATTTCCTCATTTAAAACCTATGGCTCAGAAAATACGTGCAGCACTTCCCACCAAACATTTGCAGACAACTCATCCCTTGCAAAAGGGAGTTTAATGCCATTATGTTCTGCTTAGCCATTGCCATTTTACATTATTTATTTATTCATTCAGTGTGTTCTTATTTAGCATTATCCAAATTAAGGAGAGCATATAGCATTTTGTCAATGCACTAAACAGTACAGATAGTTTACAAGGTCATGTTACTAGGAGGACTAAAGCTGAAGTAAGCAAGGGAGAGAATGAACAACATGAAATACATAAAACAACCGAATGAGTAAAGATGCTTGCAAGCGATTTGGTGAAGCGATGATGTTTTCTTCACAAGTTTTTGATGACCACAAAGCGTCTTTGCTTGATATGCCTTTGTAAACAAATGCTTTTACCATTTTGGCACCTGGTCTATGTGTGTCAGTTTTGACGCATGTTTAGGCTAGTTTTTTGAAACACTTTCTCCATTGTTGTTTCTCATCTGTGGTGGCAAATGTTTACAGAGCTGTAAGAGAATCAAATGGAAGTGGTAGCTTGAGCTCAAACGTTTCTTGTTGACACAAAATCTGTGCGCTTAGTGTGATCTTGGCATGTACAATCTGCAACATTGTCATAATTGAATTGCATGCTTCTGGCAATGAAACAAGCTTTGTTGCAAGTGGGATGGCAGGGGCCCTGAAAAAAAGAGTGTCATGAGAGGAAACCACTGCATAACCAACATTGTTTTCACCTGTATCAGGATTTCTACAAAACCATCAACAAACAAGACGAGATCTAGATTCTCTAATGGTTTTTATTCTTAGGTAGTGCCTGTCAGTACAGATCTGTTCTAATGCTCACTGCTCCAGGTCTACATCCCTTCCTGTCACCTTCATGAGGGGCGCCTTGTTGTTCCATAGCATCGAGGCACCAAATCGCTTGGGAAAACCTTCACACATTGGCTTCCTCTGTGCTTGAATGATCTACCAGCCTTCACAACCTTCAAAAACAACTCAAAACATACCTGTTCCGCATCTATCTGACTAACCAACATATTTTTTACTTCTTTAGGTATGTGTTTTCTTTTGTGCTTTGTTTGATGTGTATTGTTCTGGTTATATTTGAAAGAAGCAAAATCTCATTCTTAAAAAAGAAAAACAAGAAATAGAAAAAGAAACCAAATTTGCATCACAATAGTGTAAGTGGATGTGAAGTATTATTAGCCAAGCGAAAAAAAACAATAAAAATCAAATACCCACTAAGATACAAAAACAAGGTGTCATACCAGCTATGTCTATCCAAGAATTAAACAAGTTATTATTTACAAGTATTTAAGAAGAAACACACATCAGTACGTTTCTCTAGAGTCCCAAACATTTTGATACACTTTACATAAAACAATATAACACTTTAAAACAGTATTGTTGGGTAGCCATTATGCCCTGAACATAGGTTGCTGGGATTCAGAGAGCATTGCTGAGATTACTGAGCGAATCAAGACCTTTAAAAAAACAGAAGAACTCTGAAACAAGTGTTGTTTGACTGGTAGAACTGGTTTAGTTACAACTAGCCCTAATCACTTGACAGTCCCTGGATCCTCCTCAAATATTGCTCACATTCCCAAAAACAGAAAATAAAAGCAAAAATAGAATTAGAAGTCAAGTTTAGACAAACTTTAATATTCAGCCTAATCAATTTGCATGAAAGTAATACATAATAAAAATACTGTAAAAAAAAAGAAAGAAGATGAATTCGTAAGTTGTTATGGTGACATACTGTATATGAAGTGATAGAGATACCAGAGAAATATTTCTGTGTATAGATCATCAAGACATTAAATGATTTTTTATCTTTTAGTGAACTGCCAAGGCATCAAAACAACAGACAAATCAATTGTTTGTTAAAACTTTCTAATTTGAATTACCTTTAATTAAATACATTTTCATTCTATACTTCAGCAGTCAATATTATTGGCCCTGAATATATATTGCATATCATTGCAAAAGCATTTGCATGAATAAAAATATTAAATGCTGTATAAATATAAATACTGTAATGAAGTGCTCTACCAAAAACCCATCATTTTGATCTTGTGTGGTTATATACATTGCAATAGCAAACAGTCATGCAGGGCCCTATAAAGACCCTCAGAGATGACCAAAACTATGGTAAAAAGAATATTTAAAAACATTCATATATTAATAATGAGCGATTTCCCTATTAGAATAGTTCTGTTCGACTTCCTTCAAGGCACCAGCAATGGTACTGGATCCTAAGAAGATCTGGAGGATGATCCCCTCTTCACTGGAAGAGGGGATCATCATGGTGAGCTCTGGCTTGGTTTCTCTTCACTTCCCTCATTTCTTTTACCAATCCTGAAAAATGACAGGTCAGAATCACAATATCTTTAACAATGTTGTTTTTTGACCATTAGGCTGTTTTAAAGTTTTACTGGTCCTAATAATACACATCCTGAGCAAATTCTTGCTGATGTTTGTCACGCCTCCTGGTGAGGTGCATACTCGAAACAAACCAGAGGCTCTGTGTGGGAGTTGGATCGCCCACTTGATGTCTGCCTGTTAAGCCAACTGTGTATCCCAGGTAAAGGAATTTTGATGACATTGTGGAGATCGATTGTGCGTCACAAGGATATTTCAACCAATTAAACAAACACCCATCTGATATGGGTAGAGTATTTAAAGCGAAAGCTGAGAGTAGATCAGTGAGAGATTTAAACTCAAATCTTCAAGGTAAGTCATGGTCTGTACTGAGAAAGGACTTCCAAACACAAAATTGTGTAAGATATAAACAGGTTTAATAGAGGAGACTTTAATATTTTTTTCTTCCCTGTTTCGTAAATTTCAGATGAGATTCCAGGTTTTCCATCTTTCCTCTCTTAAAACCACAGTCGTCTTCTTGCTGATGTTACTGGTGCAGCCTCCCAGAGGACTGATGCTCCCACACCATCCCATGGTTTACCTGCCTATGCTGGACAACCCTGAGTGGGAAGCTGCGATGCTCCAGCTCCAGCTCCAGGCATCACTGGGAGCTCCAGCAGAGGAGCTCCAACCCTGGGATCTGGTTCAGGAGCCTGAGGAGCTTTTGGGGAGGGTGAGGCCAGAACTGGGCTGGGGACAGATGGTGAAGAGCCAGAAGCGAGAGGAGCTGGGACGGAGACCCATCGGGGCATTCCCAGACAACCATATAGAAGCCCTGCCTTATCCTGAGGGGGGAGAGATTGAAGAAGAGGGCGGTGAGAAACGGAACGAGGCCCTCACGTCCATCGCCGGAGGTTTGCAGGCCTTTAATAGACAAAAAGGAGGTTTTGGCTTTCGATTTGGCAGAAAATGATGGGAAAGTTGTGTGTTATGTAGGTTTAGCTATAATCTGGTGACAAATTTGTCCACTGATGTTAGCTGGACAAAACCTCACTTTATGGACAATTCATTAATAAATGATAAAAGAATTCTTGTTCATTGTAAATATAGAACGTTTTTTTAAGGAGGTGGTAAGGGATTGTGTTAATTGATACACCTAAAAATAAATATGCTGTGAAAGAACCATGGCATCTCTGTGAAAAACCTTTTGTAGCACCTTTAAAAAAAACACAATTTTACTTGACATTAAACAAGAAATGTAAGAAACAGTTTCAGAAACAAATGATACTGTGCTGACCGAATAATATGTTGCACTTTATTTCTTCAAACAGGAAACCATGATGTAAATGAGATAAACAGCAATTTTCATTTCTGAGTACAAAAAATGATTTATAATCTATTGCTGTAATGATATCATCTGTTTGCCATTTATTAAAAGTTGTTAATGAATCGTTTGCTGTCTTCACTTAATAAATGAACAGAATGTTCACTAAAGTTTTTCACACTAAACTTCTCTGTAAAGCCTGTTAAATCTGAATCAGTCTTAATCTGTAAAACTGGACTTGCTATCATGAGTTGCAGCTTGCAGGTTATTTTCCAAACCAATGGGTTTCATTCAACCTGTACGGTCTAAAAAGAATTAATTGTAAAAATAGTTCCAGCTGACTGCTCAAAGTCATTATAGGGATAAATGAGGAGTAAAAATGACACATACAACTAAAAATCACAAACCATATGAAGAAAAATAGAGCATCTATTTACATCTATTAACATCGATTTATTTTTATTTATTTACAGACGAAAGAGAGATGAGAAAGAAATACGCATACCCTCACCTCCACATGATCCAGCTCAATGATAAATTGCTTTTCGTGATCTGTAACTGCTGAAGATGGGGGGAGATATAAAATAAGCAGACAAATCCATTAATAATGCCTTCCAACGTCTCATTTACCAATGCCTAGAAAATAGCTGAGGTATCAGAAGACCAAAGGGTATAGTACCTGATATTCAGTATTTCGGTATCCTGATGCAGAGGGATGAGGAGGAGGGTGGCTCAAAACTTGCTGAAACCATCTCAAGATAGTAATATTGGAGCGCAGGGCACAAAACACGGATGTTTTTTATAGTTACACAGGATCTATCGAGTTGTGCTTTAGGTTTGTTTCTCTCATTGCTAGATGACAATCGTCTGTACATTTTTGACAATTATGATGTGTTTTAATGGAAATATTAATCGGACAAAGTGTGTTTTGGCAGCATGGAAGTACATTTCTTTATCTTGTGTTTTTTCGATTTCTCACTTGGCTGTGAAAGTCACACAGTGTTACAATTAATCCAAATGTGTGAACAATGAGATGAAAACTATGTAAATTCCATTAATCAAAATCATAACATAAAGTAATTGGCAATTATGATTTTTTTAACTATATGCAGCATTTTCTCATTAATATATCCATATGTATTGGTCTATAATAGAAGAATGGTTAGATGAGGAATGAAACAGCAAAATACAAAATCACTAACTGCTTATGACTGAAGAAGATTTGTATTTTTTTCAGTGTGTTTAATTCCTGCTGCGAAGAAGCAGTGTTTCATTTCTACATTATTTTGTTTCTTTGTCAAAGTACCATATACTATTAAATAACTGTACCTGTTAGTAAAACAAAATGATAAAATAAGATTTTGTCCACACCTAGGCCTAAATAGTCTGTTATTCTTTCTTTAAAGTGAAACAACACACCTACACTTGTCCACCAACCAAGACAAGCAAAACAAAATTAAAGTTGGTCCATTGGTCCAGTCCCTGAATGTATAAAGAGAGCAAACTGCAAAAAGCAACTTTTCTGCAACTGATTTTAAGTCAAATATTTATAATGGTGCTTGCTTTTTATCATATTAGCCTACATATATACAGTAGGCTAAACTCTGTCATGAAGAACTGGGTTGGAGACAGATGCAGGGAGAACAGATTTATTTGAGTATTTGAGTACAGTGTCACACCACCATATGGGGAGAGATAAACAGTCACAAATCCTCGGGGAGGGAAACTCAACCTGACAGCAACCACCGGAAAATTATTTAGAGATAGAATTAGGATGGCATGGAAAGGCAAATTTAGTCACTTTGTTTTCTGCTCATGATGTTACATTGTTCAGTAGTTTTTACTTCAAAATATTTAAATGAGCCACTCAGATGTTTTATGAGAGCGATGTAACTTAACATCCTCATCAGGATAACAAGTGGCGATTTGGGCAGCCCAGTGGCAATTTTTTGAAGTTGTACCATGAGAAAAAGGTTTACAGAAATGTAAAAACAAATGTTTGTGACACAAAGCTCAAATAAAAAATAACTTTGTCCAACATGTGACAATTGATTTTCACGCATCCCCAACAATCGGGACCCCGTCTAGCATTGTTCTGGGACTATAATATTATAATAGCTAGGCTATATCTATAATAATATTTGTATAGAAAAAACGAAAATAGTGCATAAAAAGTATTTGAATCTCAAAATTAAGTAGGCTAGTCTAATAAATGTGTGAAAAAACTTCAAAAAGGTCTTTTTAAGAAAAAGAACCACCCCTTCCCCCTCCCCTATAGACTGGCTACGGATCTGATAAATAAAAGTTAATTGAAATGCATTTTTAAAATAAAATAAATTTTACTGTATGAGAGATGAGTGAACTTCTTTAACTGAAATTCAATCTGTTGTACCAGAAGAAACAACCAAATGGCATATACAAAACGTTTGTTTAAGGCTAAAAGTGAAACCTAAACATAAGCAGTTATACGTCTGACTGCGAGGTTTCCGTGTTAACTGTTGACGCGGCGTTTAGTCTTCCAGTAGGCTATTGGTTTATTATCTGAAGGGTGTGGATGATGACTAGTGTACCTGTACTTGTCAGGCAGGTAGTGTACCAGGAAGGATTAGTGGACGCGGACAAAGAGGCGCTGAGCGCTCGTTTACTAGAGCTGCCAAACGCCTTTGCGAAATGGATGTTACTATTGTTTTGTGTTCGCTAGTTCTGCTCGGTGCTGTTGTACCGGTCCAGAGCGGTAAGTCTAATATCATCCTCACAAGATCTGCCTTTTGAGAAACTGAAAGGAAAAAGTAGTGGCCGTTTAATAGTTTGTCTACGGTCAAAATTGTATGGTAATATAATATTAACAAGTGTGTATAATGCTAGCACTGAACTTTAGTGATTCTGTTGTTTAAATCTGTCGAACTGCTCAGGGAAATGCGCTGGTAAACAAGTAGGCTACAGAAATACTTTCGGTTTTGAATAATCCTGAAGAATTTCCTGGATCATCATGAGTCATGACAGAGTCGATCATTCGGTGCCATTGTTTTCATTTATTGTTTAGCCTACTATTTCAATTCATCCCGACAGCACTTCATTTCATTTTGATTCCTTTGATGTAGGCTATTTTTTCGTGTTACATTCATGAGGACTGTGGGGGATTTCTGTGATCGTTTTAGATATTAAACATAAGTTTAACGTGTGTGACATTAGATGTTTTCTTTATTTTAATTGGGATTTAAAGTTAATTTAAGTCCAAGTAGGCTACCGCACATATTATTATTGTCACTGAATAAATGTATTGTGGGCTATTCACCGTGTTAAAACAAGGAACAGAAACCCAACGCTGGCGACTGTGATTTAAATAGCATGAAGAAAGATTTTTGTATATGTACTAGGATTTTTCATCTAAAATCGTTAAATTGACTTATATACTCGACACGTCCACAAGAGCGCGCAAGACCTCAGTTCAAGGTCGAGCATTTCGGAGCACTTTCCTTTAAATCTGTCAAATGGCTACATGGACACACTCCCAGTCCTGCAGAGAAAACCTTTTCTTTTTGCACTCACGATGATCACAGTTTAAAGTCACATCAACTGATAACAAAACTGTTTTTTGGACTTTGTATTGATACCATTCTGTATACTTGCTTACTTAGACGAATCGCTTGCTGTTTTCCTCAATTGTAAGTCGCTTTGGATAAAAGCGTCTGCCAAATGAATAAATGTAAATGTAATGTAAATGTAGATTTCCATCAGATTTGACATGCTCATTAAGATTTTTCCTGACCGCAACTGTCGACCGATAACGTTTGATTAGAATGAGTGTCTGTTAGCCATTAAAATAGCAGCAAATGTTTTTATATACAATAAGGTTTTTTACAGTAGTAACAATCAGGTGTGTTTAAACTTTTGAACAGACTTATTTTTGTAAATGTAGTTATTATTATGTGAAAAAATATGTTCAGTGCAGTGTCTAGTTAAAATTCCTCTTATTCCTCCTAACTTTGCAACTTTTTCCATATTTTGCGTGTATGTAAACTTTTGACTGCATTTGTATTTTTCAGTCACTGTTATGCATTAGACACTTCAATCAGTGAAAATCATTGTATAGTAGGCTAGTACTTATTTACATAATCACCTTGACTTGAGATTTACAGCTGATGAACAAAACTATTAGGTTATTTAGCCTACTATACACGACGAGGCCTGCTGTTACCACGGTAACAAAAACTGACAGACTCACTCAGGCAAATCATATAGGCTAGTGCCACCATGAAGTTTTAATATTGTTTGAATATACATTTTGTATAGTAAATTAGTTAGGTCAACTACAATTTATGGATTTATGGAGCCACGGTTCACTCCAGTTTGGTTTGAAAAAACAATAGATTTACTTTGAAACTTCATAATAGCAACAACAATTTTACATATTAACTTTATACATTTGTTTAATCATTAATTGTACTGCACCTTGGTTATCAAGAGTGAGACTTACCTTACCTGGGAGCATGTAAGAATACTGCTGCTGCACATATAACATATATGAATGACCCAGTAGCAGATCTATACAGTTGGAGCTGGGGAAGGTGGAGGGTTTCTGAAGCATGCTGCAACTTGCTACAGTAAGCACTAGCCAAAATAAAAAATTTGAGCAGCAAGCTCATTGGCTGCTGATCCAGAAAGAACCAATCAGCTGCGTCATGTGGTGATGATGTATTATGTCAGATTGAGTTAGACCTATCGGACTGTGCCATCTAGGGTTTCAGGACAGAACTTTGTATTTAAGAACATATTTTTTGAGGTCCATCTCATTTGGTGCCCTTTGTTGATATAACTTTAGTTTATTCAGACCATTATTGTAACATTGTCAAGTTTTTTATTTCTGTACATATTACCCACAGAGACACATTCCCTGTACTACATATACACAGCTTTATCTAAACGTGTGGATGTGCCAGGAATCTATGAATTCACTGCAATGGGTTTACTGAATGACAGACAGATTGATTACTACAATAACAAGGAACAGAAAAAGATTCCTAAACAGGAGTGGATGCAAGAGAAAATGCCACAGGATTACTGGGAAAAAGGCACCCAATCCAGAAAGAGTAAAGAGCAGTGGTTTAATGTGAATGTCAACATTCTGATGGAGCGAATGAGGCAAAATAACTCAGGTGAGAAAGTTTAATGCAATTCAACATGCATTTACATATGCGTTATTTAACAACATTTCGATTTGTCTCTTGTTCCAGATGTTCATGTTCTTCAGTGGAGACATGGTTGTGAAATTACAGAAAAAGACAATATAATGACATTTTCCAAAGGCATCGATCAGTACAGCTATGATGGCAACGACTTTCTTTCTTTTGATGATAAGGTCTCACAGTGGGTTGCTCCAGTTGATGCTGCTGTACCAACTAAAGTGAAATGGGATAAAGTGCCCATCCTAAACCAGTACACCAAAGGCTACCTGGAGAAAGAGTGTGTGGACTGGCTCAATAAATTCAGAGAATATGGACAAGAGCAACTTAAAAAAGTTTGTAAGTAAATGCATTTAAATACACCGTATGCAGCCTGTCGCCATGTTGATTTCAAAACGAGACTGAGAGGGATAAAAGCGCATTGATTTATGCCGGGATGCTGGTCGTTTAGTTATCAAAACACAAAAAATAGGCAAAAGAATCCTTGTCTGTTCGTGCTTGCTCTGTGTCCGAGGGGAGAGAACCGGGAGTGTTGTAAGGTAAAGTTATGCTTTAAACGTGATCGCTTGTGTTAAAAATCGAACCCGTTTGAAACGTCAAAGGTCAATTTTTAGGATTGATAACCGTATTTATTTACAGGTGTGAGTCAGCCTTACAGTTGCAGCTTGACTGCCTCTCATTGCATCATGTAAGATCTTGCAAGAGTGAAGTTTTATGACGCTGCCGCCACGGTGAATAATTAAACTAAAACAACTGCTCCAATTCCTTTTCTAAACACATCTATCATACACTTAACGTTATATTAAGCATTTTATCTTTTTATCTCTTTTATCTATTAAACGTTCAATATCTTGTTTAAAATGTTATGTTTTTGCGTGCGACGTCAATTATTGCGCTACTGCATTAAAATAAAAATGCAATACTTACATAATATCGAAGCCCAGTCCTGCCAAAATTAAAAATGAATAAATACAAAAATAAATCCATAAAGAAATGTAAAAAAATATTTAAATGTATATTTATTTATTTGCTTAAACATTTATTTCCACATTTTTGTATTTATTTTATGCATTTATGTTCATATTTATGTATTTCCACATTTTTACCTTTTCACATTTATTTATTTCTACATTTTTGTGTCCATATGGTAATGAGGGGGCGTGTGTTGCTTCAGATGTAGTAGTCGAGCACAGAGTGCTGGTTTAGACACAGGCAAAATCTTTTTTTTTTTTTACTTTTTTTTTTACCACAAACATGTGCTTTGATAAACAAATGACATGCAAGAGCTCAGAGTTTAACCATGGTATTTGTAGCACAACTGTGGTCATACAAATCTGCCAAAACCATGGTTTCTATACTTATCCTCTGATGAAACCATTGATGATGTCCTTAAAGATTGTTAAACCTTACTATAGTGCACTTTGCCATACAGGAAAATAATATAGTATGCTGCAGTTTACCATAGTAAATACTGTAATATACTGTATTATTGTTTCATGTGGTCACACTCATCTCTTGCATGTCATTTTTTATCAAAGCACAAGAGGTTTTTGAGTTTGCCTGTGTCTACACCAGCACTCTGTGCAACAAGACACGCCCCCTCATTACCATATGGCCACAAAAATGTAGAAATAAATAAATGTGAAAATATTTCTTCATGGATTTATTTTTGTATTTATTTATTTTTAATTTTGGCAGGATTGGGCTTCCATAACATAAGAGAGCTGCCGTTACACCGTGGTATCCACAAATGTTTATATAATGTCGCATTATAGCGCTGCTGTTTAATGTCAGAAGATCGCCAATGTGTAACATCATGAGGCAATTCTGCAGCGCTGTTTGCAGACATCTTAGTGCACTGTACGTGACAGAGAATGGCGGGTGACGCGATCGATAACTAGTTGTCCAGTACTATTCCGTTCACACAGCAGGGCTTCTCCATAAATACGGTTGTGAGTCCCGGAAGTTCACAGGTGTGAGTTTGGTTATAGAATACGGTTGTCACACCCATTAATAACCGTACTGCATGTGAACACAACCGTATAAAAGACTCAAATACAGGACTGACAGCTGTATTCTGCTGCTGTATGAACATGGCCAAAGTCATGTACAAAGTGCTACTATTTAGGAATGACTTTTGTCTCTCTCAGCATCATTTTGAAATCAACTTGGTGGCAGCCAGAATAAAGTCTATAGACATGATTTGCAGTTTTTAAAGTGCTGGAACTGATGAATCAATTGATTCTTGTGTTCTCAGCTCCACCAGACGTTCATGTGTTTGCAAGAAGGTGTAATAGTGACAAAAACCAGCTGAAACTCACCTGTCTGGCCACTGGTTTCTACCCCAAAGATGTGACAATGATGATTAGGAAGTATCGCTCATCCCTAAATGAATATGAGACTGAATCCTCAGGAGTCAGACCAAACCAGGATGGAACATACCAGCTGCGGAAGAGTGTGAAGATCATGAAGAATGAAAAAGCAGATTATGATTGCTATGTGACTCACAGTACCCTAACAAAACCAGTAGTCAAAGCATGGAGTAAGCTAACAAAAAGAATTGATTTAACTATTAAGGAATATGTATTTGTAGAATGATACACAATTCAAATGTCATGAAACTCAAACTCTGAAATGCATTTCAGCAGTTGCATTCTTCACAGACAGAAACGTTTTTGCCTTTTTTTT
Source organism: Oreonectes daqikongensis (assembly GCA_026939265.1). NCBI lineage: Eukaryota > Metazoa > Chordata > Actinopteri > Cypriniformes > Nemacheilidae > Oreonectes > Oreonectes daqikongensis. The sequence continues at coordinate 1,638,842 of JAOTQM010000428.1, forward strand.
GCAGATGGAGAATGTACAGGTAATGACTGCAATGAAGGGGCTGCTCTGGCTATTGGTGTGGGGATAGGAGTTGTGATCACACTAGTTGTTGTTGGAGCAGCAGTCGGCTTTTATCTTCATAAGAGAAGATCAGGTCAGTAACACATCTCAGATTCTTGGCATTTCCTTTTATAGTTGTTCTATTTAGAAGACAGGATTGTTTCTATAGTGTCATAATCTTTCATGATAAAAACGCACCTCTATTGTTAAATTTAGAGGTGGGTGGTACTCAGAATTCAGAATTTGATGTAAAGTCATGTGAAAAAAATGTATATCCAATGGAAATTGTTGCTTTTTTACATATTTGGACAGCAAACGTTTGGTCTGGAAACACTGCTTAATAAGTTCATGCAAAACCATAAAATCTATTTATTCATCAATAGAAATTCCAATAGATGTGATATACTTATGTGAATAAAGGAAATTGCCATAAAAACTATGGTACTACACACTTTAGACATTTTGAATAATTTGTGGCTACTTTTCTATGCGATATTCTTTGAGTTGCAAGATGTTTGAGGATTTTATAAACCTGCAGTATATTTTGTCTTTTTGAGCCATTCTTGGTGGGTTTGGTATTGTGCCGTGTATCATTATCCTGTTGAAAGGTCCAATTTAAGTTCACTTTTCAAACAGACTTTCTGAATGTGTAGTTTAATCAGTTTGCTAAATGGAGAATAAGATTTAAGAGCTGCAGGGGAGGAAAAGATGATTACACACAGCTATCGTAAAGTGATGAGACCAAAAGAGCTTTATGATAGTATGGTTTTTAAGTAAAAAATATATAAATGATACTATACTAGTGAATACTATACTAAATATTATTATACTTTTACTTCTCAAATGAATAGAGTTCACACATAAAAAGAAGGCTTTATTGGAATGAACACAAAACCAATATTTGTTTTAAAATGTTCCTGTACTGTTTAGTGTGACAAAATGTTTTATGCTCTCCTACTTGTAAGTCGCTTTGGATAAAAGCATCTGCCAAATGAATAAATGCAAAAGTACATTTTGACATTTGAATCACCTTTAAAGTTTAATGTGTTTTTTGTGTACTGCTTAATAAATTTTCTGTCACCACAATTTATTTTTCCAAGGCCAAACCAACAAAACCAATACCAATCCAGGTTCCAATGGTCATGTCGTTCTTCTGCCTCCAGGTAAAAAATTTCCTAAGATCAGATTCCTAATTTTTCAGTGATTCCCAAATCGAGTCCTCGGGACCCCCCTACCACCAGAATATGGATTGGATTTGGGAACCACTGTTATAGACGGTTTCATCAGACGCACGCGCCTGGTCCGAAGTAAATTTTCGATCTATTTTTGTTGATCGATCTGGCTAGTGGCTAATAATAAAACTATTTGTATTTTATTTCATTTATATTAAGTACACAATTATTTGACTATTATTGTATATTCATTTTATTAACTAAACAATTTGTTGAATGGGTCGTGTAACTTTGTTGCATTTAAGTTTAGCCAAGTTCTTCATTTTAATTTAATGAAAAAGTAAATCTTAATTTAACCAAAATATGTAATCTAAGAGACTGTTATTGACTACTTTACAATTCCAAAGTACAAAGTAATCTACCCAGCAGATATTCTTTATTTATATTTTCTTCACAGTAAACCAGGAGATAGCTATTGAAGTCCCTGCTAAAGCATCAAACGGCAATGCAGTTGATGAGCAAGCATCTTTGTTGGAGCAAGCAGACAGCAGTGCCAACAGTTCTGAGGAGAACATTAACAAATCTGGTAACCATGCTTTAGATATATTGTTGATGATATCAGATTTGATTCTCATGTAGTACTTGTACAGGCAGCTTGTACATCAATTGTCAGTTGTACATTTTGCTGCCTTAAGTTAAAACTGAATGTACAACTGTAATGGAGTGGAGATATATGACCTGAATAATTGCTGCTTACCTTCTTTGTTTTTACAGTGGGTGGAGAAAGCAATGATGATGGCTCCAAAAATGAGACCGGCGCAGACTCTGGTGAATATGCTCCTTATTCTTTTATATATGTTGCTTACTGTAAGTAACCAAAATGAACATTTTTGAGTGAAACTGAGCTGATATCCAAAGCTGCGAAATGTTTTACATTTTGCTAATAGTTTGTGGTAATTGCTGCCCAATTTGTACTATAGACATAAATAAAAATAAAAAATAAAAATATATATATATATATAATGTATATACATTTCTGCTAAAATTTTTGCATATTGTCATTTTCAGTGGCAAACACTGATCTATGTAAAATGGCACTGATCTTGACTTCATCAAGAATCTATTGATCATCTAAAATCTATTAATTTTTTTTTCATCTACTGTATGTGTTACTTCTGATGTTATTTGCAATCTTATGCTTATTTCTGACAAAATAGCAACGTATAGAACTTGTTAAGATGAGTGTGTATTGCTTTATTGCAATGACACAGGTGTTAATGTTCAGAACTAAAGCTTTATGACTTTAAGAACAAAGTCAGCATTAGTTCTCTGAATACGCTGTAAAGCATATTTCCTCATGTCTTTTTATTGACCTTCATCCCCGTTGCAAATTTTATGGCACTTTATAAACATGGCAGTTTGCATAGGATTATTTGTAGGCTATATGTTGTTGAATTAAATGTTAGTTTCACCAGTGTTTAGGGCATTGTTTTAACTGCTTTAAAATGAACAAAATCGTTTATATGAACAGAAAACAATACTGTATAACACACCATAATAACCATGATGAATAACTGTACAAGATGAATGCACATACTTAAGCTTAACTGTATTTAGATTTCAGAATGAGTTTGTTTGTCATACGTTGAGGTGTCACATCTGTCTGCTGTAATGAAGATTTTACTACTTAATAAGCAGGGGAAAAAATCCAAACTTTACATTTATATGCTGAATGCATTAGATTTGTAAGAATGTACTGGGAGACTTCAGATACAAAAACGGGGGCTGGTAAGGTAGCCTACTGCCTATTGTTACACCTGTTGTGGGCCCTTCAGATAGCCACCTGAGGGCGCCACTAATTCTGTGTTTCTGCCTTGATTTTGTCATGGACTTAATTTCCCATCATGCCTTGTGTCTCGTTATTGTGTATTGGTTTCACCTGTGTCTCATCACCAGTTTCTCTCTGCATCTGATGTTTCAGTTGTCTTGCGTCTTTCGTTGTTGGATGTTACGCCTTGTGTTTTTGTGTATTCTGTCGGCATGCTATTGGATTAAATTAAATGTGACTGCATCTAGATCCGCTTCTAGGATCCGCCATTTGCTAGCAGCCAGAAACACACAATTGTCTCAAATTGCGATTGCAATTCGATTAATCGCCCAGCCCTACTGAAAATGTTGTTAACATCGGCCAGGACTGGGACTAAAAAAACGGCACTGGACCCCTTTGCCAAGAGCAGCCCTCCTTCAGTTTCGTCTGTTGGCCTCCGTTCATTCGCTTTGCGGTCCCCATTTGTAAATGCACTTTGCGGATCCTTCAATGCACGGCTAGCTGTGGATTATTCCTTATAGATTAGTGGTGGCAAGATTTCACTAGTATGGTATTATTGGTAGCCTATTTGTAGGCACTCTTTAACATATCTCTGTTTCACCAACAGGAAAAGGGACATCGAGCGAATATGAGAGTTCCAACAATTCTAAGGAGAATGTGAATAAAACCGGTTAGTAACATAAAAATAGTGTCCAGGTTACACGATTCACATTTTTTATTCTTTATGATCATCTATTATGAGCAGAAGAGCACTATAAAGAACGCAAGTTATAATGAATTATATTTTAGTTAGTTTACTTGATTATAGAAGGCAAGATGAGTTTGTTGGTGGGGTCTGAAAACAGCAGCTTTTTTAGCCTTGTGTTATTTGGACTCGTTTTTTTTTTTATTGAATTCTCATAGGGATGAGTCACTGTTACATTTAAGTATTTGCTAAGGTTTTATAAGAGAGGCTGACCAAGCATAGGAATAAAGAGTAAGGGCTAGCAGTAGGACACGTGTAGATTCACATCCAAAGAAAAACAGTAAAGCTGACGTAGTTATGAGCTGTATAATACAACATTAAATCAGGCAATTATTCTGTACTTTTGCTTTTTTTTAGGGTGAAAGCTCCAGTGCTATCAGAGTGTTCACTGAGTCTACAGATACACAATCAAAAATCCATTAGATCAACATGAGGCAAGATTCAGGGAAGATTCAATTATTGCTCTTTGTCAGAGCTGACGGTGCTGAAAATCCTGTTTTAAATAGCAGTTATATAAATTTGAGTTCTAGACTCTTTCTTTTCTTTTAAAAAATACATATTTCTTTTAATGGGTTAAATTTGCAAAAATAATTCTGTTCGTTGGTCTACATTATTGTTGATCTTTTGCTTCTTGAATTGTTCAAAGCTTTTTTGATTTCAACTGCAACTGTTTGTGGGATTCATTTATTTAGTTGATTGGGCTGATAACTAGTCTCGGTGAGATTTCTTTTTTGTAGAAAACCAAACACATTTTGTGGGCCAATATATCAGGAAGGAATGTTTGTGTTTCAATGTTAAGCTTTTGTTTGAAAATATATCTGATTTAAAAACTGAATTTCAACTCTACTGAAAAATGTATTGGGTTTTGTTAGCTAACAAAATTTATTCTGGTAATTTGTTGGCTAATATTATTGGGATGTTATCTGGCAGATAAAAAAAGCACTTTTAAGCAACTTGTACTTGTTAAACGCATTAAATCCTACTGAAATAGGGTTGATAAGATACTACATAAAGTAATTTTGTAGCCTACTGTTTTTAATAGTAAATACCCCATGGTTCACAATTGTTTTTGTAGGCTAATTGAAACCTTTAAACAATGTATTTCTTTTGTTTCAGTTGGGACAACATACTATGTTATTAATATTTTGAAATTAGAATTTTTTTGTGAAATACAAATGGAAAGTTCATGTCTGTTTTGCATAAAAAGCTCTACATACAAAAAGGATTTATTGTATTATGTCTGTAAATATATCTCTTTCCTTTTCTGTTGTAGGGTGAGTATAAAAAAAGATTATTATGAATAAAATGTTTTGGTATATATTTAGCAGTCTTTTGCTTCGTCATCGTTTTGTAACCCACTTCAACAGCTCTGCCTGGATACGGATGGTGATGAGGTTCTAGATTTTTTTATTGGTTAAGTATCGTCCGCCATTTTCTCCTTCAAGTTTTTTTGTTTTTGACATCAAGTCGTGTTATCAAGACTTCGACGACAGAACGACATTAACGTTAGTAAAGTCACACAGTCTCAAGGTTAGAATCATGGACGCAGTTGTCACCGCGAAGCGTTTTGTTTTCTTCGGAATGTTTCTTCATTTTGGGATTCTGCTGTCGGTTCAAGCGGGTAAGTTTTGCGTTGAAATGTTGCTTTGATGGAAAAACGAAAGTGAAAGTAGGCCAACAATACACTTCCTCTAAAACGTGTTTGGACTTGAATTGTACGAATAAACGTTCAATTATACGATATTATGACGTGTTGTTACATTATTTGTATTATATGAAATGTACAAAAATTTGTCTACTTTCAATCGTTACAATGGATGAATATCTGTGTCGAAAACTCCGGTCAACATGGCAGAACTGCGTCATACGGACAAACATACAGAATTACTATATTAAAAAGTATTATTTTGACATAATTTAAATCAAACTTATTATGACAAAAAAAAGTTATGAATGGAGGGGAATCTTCTACTGGATAACAGACATTATAAGACTGCATGTGTTTAGAAGAACCTTATTCTTGTCTACATGTTGTAATTTAAATTCTGTTAGCATTTGTGCCTTTTTTCAACATTATAGTAGCCTAAAACTTTTCAGATGGTGTTTCAGATGATTTTAACATGATTGTGTTAATAAATCTTGTCTGTCACTCTGTATTACATAGCCTATCTTGTTTTTCTTTCTCTTGGATTTTTTTCTGTTATTACAGAGACACATTCCCTGTACTACATATACACAGCTTTATCTAAACCTGTGGATTTGCCAGGAATCTATGAATTCACTGCAATGGGTTTACTGAATGACAGACAGATTGATTACTACAATAACAAGGAACAGAAAAAGATTCCTAAACAGGAGTGGATGCAAGAGAAAATGCCACAGGATTACTGGGAAAAAGGCACCCAATCCAGAAAGAGTAAAGAGCAGTGGTTTAATGTGAATGTCAACATTCTGATGGAGCGAATGAGGCAAAATATTTCAGGTGAGAAAGTTTAATGCAATTCAACAAGCATTTACATATGCGTTATTTAACAACATTTCGATTTGTCTCTTGTTCCAGATGTTCATGTTCTTCAGTGGAGACATGGTTGTGAAATTACAGAAAAAGACAATATAATGACATTTTCCAAAGGCATCGATCAGTACAGCTATGATGGCAACGACTTTCTTTCTTTTGATGATAAGGTCTCACAGTGGGTTGCTCCAGTTGATGCTGCTGTACCAACTAAAGTGAAATGGGATAAAGTGCCCATCCTAAACCAGTACACCAAAGGCTACCTGGAGAAAGAGTGTGTGGACTGGCTCAATAAATTCAGAGAATATGGACAAGAGCAACTTAAAAAAGTTTGTAAGTAAATGCATTTAAATAAACATGATTTTCAGCTTTCATAGTGCTGGAACTGATTCATAAACTGATCCCTGTGTTCCCAGCTCCACCAGAGGTTCATGTGTTTGCAAGAAAATCTCCCAATGACAAAAAACAGTTGAAACTCACCTGCCTGGCCACTGGCTTCTTCCCCAAAGATGTGGAAGTGTTTATTAGAAAGTATCGCATGCATGTAAAAGACATGGAATCCTCAGGTGTCAGACCAAACCATGATGATACATACCAGCTGAGAAAGAGTGTGAATATCATGGAGAATGAAAAAGCAGATTATGATTGTTATGTGACCCACAGCACCCTGAAAGATCCAATAGTAAAAACATGGGGTGAGTTTACAGTATGGAAAGAATTTATTTAACCAATAAAGAATATGTGTTCTTTACAATATCTCTTGCTTTAAACTTCAGTTTCTAAATGTAATACATTTCAGCAGTTGCATGTTTCACAGACAGAATTTGTTTGGGATTTTTTGCAGATGGAAAATGCGGAGACTGCAATGAAGGTCTTGCTCTGTTTGTTGGTGTTGTGATCGGTATTGTGCTGGTTGTTTGTGTGGCAGTAGGCATTATTCTTTATAAGAGGAAAGTATCAGGTTAGTAATACAACACAGATTCTGTCACTTCCTTTTTAATTGTTTTCTTTAGAAGACAAAGTTGAGAAACATGTTAAATTCTAAAATGACATTAATCGCAGGGCTCAATGCAAAACGTGGTTTCTACTGGCCAGTGGTTCCGATTTTCACTTGCCCTGACAAACTTTTCACTGGCCCCACCAAAAAAAACTTATTTCAGTGTCACATATTTAAAATAATAATTCAAAAATCTAATATAATTGTATACATATAAATTGTATTCATCATTTGTTAAGACAATTGGCAGTTTTAAATGTAAACTCTAATTCTGAAATTTCACAAAACTCTTTTCAGGTCAATAGTTCCAGGTATATACTACGCAAAAATAGTTAAAATAGTTTTGAGTGAAGTGTTTGCTTTTGCAAGATGTGTGTGACTTTGTGCATTTTGTGTGTGTGTTTGGTAGTTATGTGTGAGTTTCGAGAAATGTAGCCATAGTTTCAGATATTGTGTAAGCAATAAAAACACTGTCATAATGTTAATACCCTTGAACAAAACCATATTATAAATAATGTGTTTAGTAGCACAATTTAAACAGGAGAACCTGCCTAGTATACATAGTGTATATATCTCAGCACTATTGATTTACATTTACGTTTATTCATTTGGCAGACGCTTTTATCCAAAGCGACTTACAATTGAGGAAAACAGCAAGTAAGCAATATTGGAATGTGTGGTCTTAAGGTGCGTACACACCAGACGCGAATGAAGCGGTAAGAGCGAGTGATTTACATGTTAAGTCAATGCAAAGACACGTATAGACATCCTGCGGTGCGATTCGTGTGAATGAAGCCCCGTTTACATTGCAAGGGGCTTTGTCGCTGCATGTCGCCAGGGTTGGCGAATAGTGGGTGTTCCCACTATTGGTTGCCTGATGACGACATCCACTCCATGTAATTATATTATTACTAACAGCGAATCAGAGTTCTTTCCGATCAGTACAAACATTCTGGAGGGAAAACACTAAATATTAATTCAGTCAGCGCATGAAATGTTATATTCTGAACATATTCTTTTCTCTATTACGGCTATTTATATGCGGCGAAAGCACCAACGCCGGTCTATCCATGCATCACTTTTCTTAAATATATCCCTGTACGTGGGCAGAGACATATCATACAAAACTAGAAAATTGCTAACAGGATTTCTCCTCCATCTTTCCGTCACTACAAGAGCTGAGAGCGGAGATGGATTACGTCATCTCTGCTGTATTCTCCCTATTGGCTGGCGCTCCCGAAAAGTCGCATGAAGTTAAAGATTTCTCAACTTTGTCGCGTCGCTAGACACGCCCATCCAGTCGCCAACGGTTGCGACTGCTTGTGTCGCCGGAAGTCGACAGCGCTCCATTGAAATGAATGGGATCATGTCGCTGTGTCGCTTGTAATGTGAACGGGGCTTGAGGCGGCACGAATGATGCGCCGCGCTGCGTTTGCCGCGCGCAAGTTGAAAAATCGAAACTTTGGCAAAGATTTGCGCCGCGTTAACCAATCGGGAGCTTGCTGTAGTAGTGACATGATTACGATGTAGCAAGCGGAGGCAGAAATCCAATGGAGGACAAACTCATCGTCACTGTGTGTGGATACCCGGAGCTGTACGATACAGCTTCATATATAGGAACAGGAATAAAAAGGATCTTGCTTTGAAGAAAGTAAGTGAGGAGGTTGGACAATCTGTTAAGTTGTAAAAACGCTTTTTACTCAATTGAGATATATACATATTAAGACTACAAGCTACCCTCTCAACAAAATCCATGTCAGCCATTTTCAAAAACGAGACTGGAGCCGCCTGGCAGAAGCCCCTCCTATGACGCGAATTTGCGTCTGTTGTGAAGCGAATTTCACACGTGAATGAAGCGAGTAAACTCAAACGCTTGGTGTGAACACCCAGTAACACAGAGGAATGACTGTTAGATCTGGTAACCGTGTTTTAGACGTGTCATTAATTAGCTTTGAATGTCAGTTGTGCATGTTATTGAAAGAAGAACTAGAAGTGTGACTTCATTGCATTTTGCAATTTTTGAGACAATCTAAGCGCATGATCTAAAGCGCACGGCACAAGTGAAACTAGCAAAAACACCTGCGCTGCATTGCGCCGGGTGTACAATAGGGCCCTATGCCTTTAATGGAATTTTCTTTCAGTTGCAAAATGTTTAAAGGGTTTTCATTACCCTACATTTCCTGGGTCAGTGTGATCCTGTTTGAAAGATTTGAACATACTTTCTGAATTCATAGTTAAATCGATTTTATAAATGAAGAATGATATGTAGGAACAGCAGTATAAGATATTACAGGTTTGAAACAACCTTACTATACTTACATACTTTTTTTCAAGGCCTGAACGGAGCCAATCCCCAAACCAATGGTCATTCAACTCTTCTGCCTGCAGGTACCAATTTTCCTAAAAATCTGATGCTTAATGTGTCTAACATAACTGCTGTTTATAAGCGTACTACTTTAAATGAGACATTTATTCAAGAAGTTGATTATAAACTGAAAACAGTTAAGCCTACTAGACACATTTTATGTCTGTATTTTTAAGTGGGATTACCAGTTTTTAACTGAGCGAAGCACATGGTCATAGAGCGAAATATGCTAAACATACTAAACCAAAATTGAAGCCAAAAATGTTTAGATTTTTTAATAGTTGTATTTTCAAGCATCTCAATATTAATTGCTTATATTTTGATTTATGGTGCTTAATTTTTGCTGCTATATTTGTACTATAGACATGAAGTAGTTTTGAGTTACAATCATTGCTTAGGTAACGCTAGCTAGGAGGACTTACCTTTACTGAGTGTGGCGTTAGAAAAATGCGTACTGCTTTTGCTTTTTAGTCATGGTCATAGTAAACAGAGACCCAGCTTTCCAGGAACAGTGTTATGAGTCTTATCTTCCAGGTGATGCAGTAGTTGCAGTTTTATTTTGTTTACTTTATTTCAAGTTACTTTCAGAACCTAAATATACTTCATGCATGCATTGACATGCATGTTGGATATTTTTAAATGATTTTATAAATGGAGAATGATATGTAGGAACAGCTGTATAAGATATTACTGGTTTGAAACAACTCTACTTAAACTATACTTTTTTTCAAGGCCTGAACGGAGCCAATCCCCAAACCAATGGTCATTCAACTCTTCTGCCTGCAGGTACCAATTTTCCTAAAAATCTGATGCTTAATGTGTCTAACATAACTGCTGTTTATTAGCGTACTACTTTAAATGAGACATTTATTCAAGAAGTTGGTTATTAACTGAAAACAATTAAGTCTACTAGACACATTTTATGTCTGGATTTTTAAGCGGGATTACCAGTTTTTATTGGTTTACAGGTGAGCGTAACATTAGCGGAGCGTTTGCCTGGTCCTCGAGCAACTGAGCGAAGCACAGTCATAGAGCGAAATATGCTCTGTTTCTGGCTGAAACCAAAAGTAGTACTTCTGAACATACTAAACCAAAATCAAAGCCGAAAATGTTTAGTTTTTTTTTTTATATAGTTAATTGTATTTTCAAGCATCCCAATATTAACTGCTTATACTTTGATTCATGGTGCCTAATTTTTGCTGCTATATTTGTACTAAAGACATGAAGTAGTTTTGAGTTATGATTGTTGCTTAAGGCTGAAATACACTATAAGACTTTTGCTACGATTTTTTTCCAGATTTTCAGTCTGTAGTTGTTGTAGAAAGTCTGCGCCAGTCTGCCGACTTTATCACGTATTGTTTTCTATGCAAACGTTCAAAAAGTCTACAAGTGTATGTCTATTTTTTTTTTTTAATCTATTCAGATTTTAAAAGTCGTGTATTTCAGTGTATTTCAGCCTTTAGGTAACGCTAGCTAGGAGGTCTTACTTTTACTGAGCTTTTGCTTTTTAGTCATGGTCATAGTAAACAGAGACCCAGCTTTCCAGGAACAGTGTTATGAGTCTTGTTTGCCTGGTGATGCGGTAGTTGCAGTTCTATTTTGTTTACTTCATTTCAAGTCACTTTTAGAGCCTAAATATACTTCATGCATGCATTGACATGCATGTTGCTTTTTCTCCAGGTCAAAGTTTAATATTTTTAAATGAAAATAATTCTTTCTAAGCGCATTTTTGCCAGAAACTGAAAATGGCCTGTATTGATTGAACATTTTGAGTGGTAAGATTTCACTGCATATCTATTTGAGCATGGCATTCACACACAGGGAAGGACCAAGGCACTATAGGCACTATTTGACATTTCTCTGCTTCATTAACAGGAAGTGAGATGGCGTGAATCAAGGATGATATGAATAAACCTGGTGGGTATGTTTTAAATGGCTTCCAAAAACGTATCACCAATCACCAGTGTGATTCATCATAGTAAAGCAATGCACAGGGTGTATATCAGGCAGCCATGCCTTTACTATTATTACAATAACAGATTCACTTTTTATATGTGATTACCCGATGAAGACCTAGTTGTATCAATATGTTTTTTGGAGCAGTTAAATATTCATGTGCAGACATTTTGTTTGTTTTAAAAATAATATGAAAATAATGTGTCAATCAATTCTTTTAACTCGAACAGAAGAAAACGCTTGTATACTGGCTCCAAAAAGATCTTTTTGCCACACAATTTTAGGAAAATTACTTGCTAGAAATATTTATTACCTGTCATAAAACAAAAGCGAAACATTTTATTTGCATTTGATTATTTAGCATTTCGTCACTGCCCTTCCAAAACTTTGTATCTCCGTATTTCCTTATTTATATATATTTTTTAATTTGCTTATTGTCACACATAAATGTAAAATGAGTGAGTCTCCCAGTTAAACTCCTGTGAAAAAAAGTGTTTGTTCCTCATATTTTTAAGTGAACGGTTTCTTTTTACTGGCTGTTTTAACTTCTAGAAACCTGCTGTTGTATTTCAGTATGTTATGTATATATTCCATTTATTTATTTCAATATTTTCTTTATTAGGTTTTCACATTTAACATTATAATTACATTCCATTTATTTTTGTGAATGCTGAAATGTTACTGAACACAGATATATTCACAAATATTAAGTGTTGGCTTTGACAGTGAGTTTTAGTGTTTGATCAGTATAATGTGATATTAATCATAGTTTCTATTTGTGCCATAGGAAGAAATGAAGGCAGGCACTTTGTGCTCTCTCCTGCTGTTTTGCCATTGCAGAAGCTGCCACACAAAAGCACCTTGTGTTGGATCTGTTGCACTTTTAGTTAGAGCTGTTTTTACCGAATGAAATAGTTACACTGAAAAAAATGAAGTTTGCTGCTTGTCCAATTTACTTAACTTACTTAGGTTAAATCAACACAGGCAGAGGACTTATGTTTCCCTGCATCCTTTGTGTATGACTGCATTTTTAGAGAGATTTTCTTAAATAAGTGTTATTTGTGTGTGTGTGTGTTTTTAGGTAACGCTTGTTAGTGTTTAATTTTCATTTATCTTTAAGATCTGTGACCCTGGATCACAAAACCAGTCTTAAGTAGCACGAGAACATTAGCCATTTTTCTTTATGCCAAAAATCATGAGGATATGAAGTAAAGATCATGTTCCAAGAAGATATTTTGTCAATTTCCTACCGTAAATATATAAAAACTTTATTTTTGTGATTAATGTGCTATGCTAAAGGCTTCATTTAGACAACTTTAAAGGTGATTTTCTCAATATTTAGATTCAGATTTCTGAGTTTTAAATAGTTGTATCTCAGCCAAATATTGTCCTTTCCTAACAAAGAAAGCTTATTTTTATTCAGCTTTTAGATTATGTAAAAATCTCAATTTCAAAAAATTGACCCATAAGACTGGTTTTGTGATCAGAGGAGTTTATATTTTTGAGTTCAGAAAAGCATTGCCTTAGGTAGTGGGCGGTTAAAATGTAATATTTGAGTTCTCTTATATTCTCTCTTATATCTCTTATATGAGTTCTCTTAACTCATTATCTTCTTGTTGATTATTTTTGTTAAAATTTATCAAAAGAAAAAATGTCCAACATTTTTGAGTGTACAACGGGGATAAAGGCAAACCTTAAGGAATATTTTCTTTTTACTATTACAATAATGAATAATTGCCAAAAATATACTTGTATATATTGAACATTGATAAAGCAACACATTTGACAAATAAATCATCAGATCAGTTTGTTTTGACAAAAAAAGACATTCATCTCACCTGTGGGGTAAAAGGCTCCACTTTAAGTCAAATTCCCAGTGGTGGGCTTTTTACCCCACTAGTGTAACAAATATAATATTGAGGTAACATACAGTTAAAACGTGTTCAAAATAACCACTTCTGCAAAGGTTATACTATTTTCTGTTTATTTTACTTTAAAGGGCAGGTGCAATGGTGTTTCATGCATTCTGACTTATTTACAATGTTAAACATGTTGTCTTCTCATGCTTAACACGGTCAGCTTGTTAAAAACGAGTTGGACGTATGACGCAGTATTTCTGTGTTTGATACACTCCCCCAGCACTACAACTTGTTTCGGAAAGGTTTTTTCTGGATCCCTGTTTCGAAAGCTTCTCCTGGAAAAACTCAGCAAGGTGAAAGAAATAGCCCGCTTACTCGCCAACGGACGAGCGATAGTAAAACCCGTCATTTCATCAATATTCCATCGATATTGATTGTGATGCGCTGTATCAAACTCAGTTGCATCAAGAGCCTGCAGCTCGTACTCTTGTGTTAGTGAGAGAAGTCAGTAGTTTGTTTCTTCACAGCATTTCAGTGATAGATGTTATATAAACGGTGGATATAATGCTGGATATAATGGTGCTTTTACCCCAAATACCATCCTTTTACTTATTTTACATTTAATGAACAAACGTGCATTAAATTGCCTTAAAACTCTGCTAAAACTTATTGTTTTGCCTTTAGCCCTGTCGTACCATTTATGTTATAATATAAACTGAGCAACTTGATGTATCCATTTCAAAATCTGTAGCTATCTTGTCTAGTTTGAGGCATGCAGCAGCAGTATTGCTTTACAACAGGCAAAATGCAAACAGTGACAGAAAAATTGTTTTTAATGACTTAATATAGTGTCAACTTGGTGTGGTTACTGAATTTTGTCCCATACAAAGTGTGGTCAGTCAAACCGCTATATAACAGTGTTTATTTAATGGAGGTTGCATTTCATTTGTTATTCTTTTGAACTTTTATGCTTTTGTAATAAATCAAATGGTATTGAGGACAGCAAAATTTACAACAACATAGGACAGCGTTGGAATTGTCTCATGTAAAAACAAAAAGTATTAATTGTATTGTAAAGATTCAAGCTTCATCAGCCCTTCTCAAATACATTTCAAGCTGTCATGCTTAATATCTTTAACGTATTGTTTTTAACGTATGATGTATTGAATTGTGTTGTTTGAAGTAATGTTTTCATTTCTGATCACAAAACAACAAACATATTTGTTAACAGAGTAAATGCATTAGCTAACAATAAGCAATGTTTTTTAACACTTATTCGTCAGTTAGTGGTAGGTCAGTGCAATTGTTATGTGCATAATGTTAACAATTTTTAAAATGTATTAGTAAATGCTGTGGAAGTATTAAACATTGTTAGTAAATGGTAACTAATGCATTTACTAATGCTGACAAATCACATGAATTTAATCGATTTTAAATACCTGGATTTTAAGTTTTTACTATTGTTTTACTGCATTTTATTGTGTGGTATGTCTGTTATAAAGTGCCCTTGTTGCTTTAACTTGTAGCATTTTGACTATTATTTAGTCATTTTCATTCTATATCCGGATGAGTAATATGGTTGGACATTTTCACATTGGTTAAAATATTGGCCACCACTTTCTTCACCAGTTTCCGGTTATTGACATTTTAGCAGCCAGCGCTCAGAATAACCAGCAGCTGGAAGCAGTGCTGTGCAGACCAGTAACACAGGCTGAAGGGCAGAGCTGTCATCATGAAGCACTGAGCTGTCATCATAAAACACTTTATTTCTCTTCATTTTTTTCCCTTAAAAACAAGACCCCAAAAAAGAATTGATATTTCAAACTCAAACTTCTTAATCACGTAAGATAAGCGTAATAAGAGCAGCACACTAATGACCACACATAAATTAAAATATATATTGAAGTTGCAACAATAGACATGCATCATGTACGTTTACACAAGAGTTGTAGGCACTTAGAGCACAAATAATAGCACATTATACTGCAGCTGTCTCATAAAATCCACTGTGCATATTACAAACAATCAATTCTGTATGGTTTCTTGGGTCTGTGCCATTTCTTTCTTTTCCAAACAAACCAGTGTGCTCTTGTTGCATGGTGATGGTTGTGTTGAAAAGTCAAAACAGTTTGTGGTACTAAACATGCAGCAAATCGAGTGAAATTTGGGCAACAACCTCAGATTGTGAAATAAAATCTGGCACACCTAGGGTGGCATGAGGGTGATATCACTTAAGCTGAGGGAAGGTTGTGTGCCCACTTTGAAAACAATTCAGAGTACATGTTGTAAAGCTACAGTATAGCGGCGTTCTCATCAGATCATTTGGCGTATAAAGTTGATGTTAACCTAACGCGCCACTCGGCAGACAAATCACTCTTTTAGTTTATCGTTTATTATACTCTTAATTCGTTTAAAAAGTGTGATATTAATCAGTATTGAGTACTACTGTAAGATTAACCCTGCCTGTTTTAAATATTTGAAAATGATTAACAGTTAAAAGTATTCATATGAAATTTAGAAAAGTAATCAAATGTTATCGGTTAACATTTTAAAGAGAGTAACTTATAACATTTCAAAGTAACCTTCCCAACACTGGGTAGCATTTGGTTTCTGCTATACGCACATTGCATGATGGATCAGCGACAGGTTGTTACACACTGTGATGAAGTGCTGACAGCCTGTCTGGTGCGCAAACCACGTTTTATAACCATAGACACGCGAGAAGTGCTGCAGGAAAAAAGCCAAGATCACACGTGGTTGTAACGTCAGCATTTAAAGCAGTTACTGTACTGTCGCATACTAAAATATTACAAGCATTCTAGTACAGTACATCAGTGAGCCACCCACTTTAGTCAAAGTACAATCTTGGTAAGATAAAAATGTTTATTTTACTTAGACGACACAAACACGGAGGATGTACACACTTCAGATGGCAGGTCCACAAAGCCCTTATTCATGGAGACTACAAGAAAATTGACAAGTCACATCAGTTAATGGTTAAGAGTGAAGTTACTGTTATCATGAATGAATTTCATTAATGATGACAAAAAGAGACAACACACCTTTCCATCGAAACAGGTTTCTACACAAGGTGATCCAGAGGGCATGCACACTTCAGAAGAGCACATGAAGTAAATCTGTTGGCAAGATAGACTGTGAGCTACACGGGATTTGGGAAGACACTGGAACCTGTTTGCGTTTTGTTACCTCCTCATTTAAATATGTATTAGTGGACAGGTCCATGAACTGGAAGGCTTTAATCTCAAAGCGACGCTGGTGCCGATTCTGAGGCAAATCATTCATATAAAGGATGGAGGTTTTGCCAGAATCAAGAGGGTTAGGGCATCTGAAAAACAAATGGCACATTAGGTTTAATAAACGTACGATTTTCAAAACAGACACTGGCATGGAAGCAAAATGTACTAAAACATGACCAAATGTTGCTGTATTATTTCCTATTGTATTGTCATCGACAGGAGAAAAAGAACACTCTGCTTCATTTTTATTGGGATAAGCAGTTTTCTAAACACAAATGTTTATTTTCATATAATATCATATTTTATTATATTGGTTCTTACCCCTCAAAAACCAGAACCAGTGCATTTTTAGCAGAGCGTGGATAAGCCACACAGTAATGCACCAATAGAGTAGCATGAGGTTTGTGAGACTTCAGCCGCAGCTCCAGATAAACAGGTTTTCCCAACAGAACACTGAGAGGCTGATGATACTGTGGATAAAACTTGGTGAACGTCTCATCTGCAGGAAAAAGCCAGAGTCAGCGAAGCAGCTCAATGAATGCGTGTACCTCCTGCGGCAGTAAAGGCTCACAAGGATCTGATCAAGAGCTAAGTTGACCTATAGCTTTAGAGATTTACCCTCAGAAATTAAAAGCTGAACTCCAAACAGTCCTTCAGAGAGCAGATACGGAGGAAGTCTTGGGCTCATAACCATATATCCCGAACTGGCAAGAACATGTTTGGAGTGCACATGAGAAACCTTCGGGTAGCGGCATTCAACGATCAGCCTAGAGGGCAAAAATATATATAAAAAAAAAAAAAAAGTTATTCCTTACATAAAAACTAGTGGCCATTTTGTTTCTAGATTGATTTTTGACAAAGCACCTGATGGGATTATCCCTGGAGATCATGCCATACTTCAGGTTGCGGACTCTGATGATGGCGTGTACCTCGGCCAGGTAAATTTTCGTGTCACCTACGACCTGGTGAAGAATTACAGCATGTAAACAGTACACTAGTTGAGTCCGTGTACAATACGACAAGCATACTCACAAAAGAGCGTGTTCCACACTCAGTGACGGAAAATTTAAAGATGGCAAAGTCCCTATTAGAAATAACAGGTTTACAACCAGTCTTCCCAGCCACCATCAAGCTCATGGGGTTTACGGGTAAGTTGGCGAAATCGGCGTGAACGGCAAACACAAAATGCTTATCAGCGGTGCATTCTGAAAAAACAAGAAAGTTGTAAAAATGAAATCGAGGAAATTCTTTAGATGTGAAATTATAGCGGTGTTATTTACTAGCATGTCGATAGAATTCATGTAACAAGTTCAAATTGGTCTTGCATCTCACGATAAAACGTGACGACTAATCATGAGACACGAACAATGAGACTTGACATTTTCATTATGCAACAAAACTAAGACTCGCCACACTAATCTGTATATGGCCATGGATGCGCAATCGTATTGTTTACCAAATAGGCTACAAATATTTACGGTTGTCTGTCACAAATGTATCATTTCACTTCAGAAGACATTTATCGAGTCGTCACACCACACTCATCACATACCATCCATTGGATAGTAGCAAAAGGATGTCGTCGTATCGAAGCAGCATCCTTTAGCCAGGCACTTGTCTGAAGTCATTACGTAGGTGCCACATGTCACCCTCTGATCAGCAAAAACACTGCATCCTTAACAGAATCACAATGACACGCTCAAATCATGTTAGAAATACCAAACGAATGTGTAGGGGTGTGATGGATGACCTCTTACCTCCTGGTTTGATGTGCAGCGGCAGTAGGTTCTGATGGTGTGGCGCAGGCTGGGCAGGTGCCGGCCGGGGTGGTGCCGGATGGGCAGGTGCCGGCCGGGGCGGGGCTTGCTGTGGTCTAGGAGGAGCAGGATTTGGGGGTAATTTGGGGGCACACTTCTTCATTTGATTTGACTGCAAACGGCTTTTTTGGGAGGCAGCAGGACTTTCATTTGCATCACAGGACAAAGCCGCAACATCCAGCTTTCCCTTGTCATTAGGATAGAGTACCTTCAGAGTGTACAGGCCATCCTAAAGACAATTTTCATTTCAGGTATGTCTTGGCAAAACAGAAATAAATACACAAAGGCAGTGTCTCTATATGACAGAAAGTTTGGGATATGCATTAGATAAAAGGAATTTCAGATGCAAGTGCAGTTGTTTCTCGAAATTAAAAGTGCAACAACCAGTTTTACATTGGATAGCATCTTATCATTTCTATTTTTAATTATTTGTTTTGTTACAATTAGGGCTGTCGCAATTATTTCAGATTACCGGAATTATTGTGAATCCTTAGAAAACAAGGGTGACCTGCAATATGTGCTGCATTTAACTTGATCTACTGTTACATTCAAATGGCATGTCTCAATCATTTGAGTTTGTTTCCCTCATATCTAGTTTTAGCTTATACTATTGGTTTACAAAATGTTCACATTTCGAAGTATATATTTTCTTCATTGAATAAACGAATTGTCATTAATAATAGCTATATTGGCAAAACCTTAAAACCAATCGCAATTCTTTAATAGAAAATTAATCGCGAGCCAAATTTCATAATCGTGACAGCCCTATAGTTTTACAATTAGAAACACTCTACAATGTTAAAAATACCTTCAAGGTGACATGGCAGCCACTGTAAGCAACAACCAGTATATTGTGATTCAGTGAGTATCCACAAGACGCTGGAATCTCAAGCACAGGTTTAATGAATGAGGAACCTAAAAAAAAATCAGGAATATCGTGATTATTATATTTATTCTAAAGGTTCTACTAATAAAAAAAATACCAATAAATCAAATTAAAACTTACCCACAATCATCACTTGACGTAGTAGGCTTAAACCAGAGGGTAAAATCACTTTCATAGTGTTATTATTACAATAAAAGGGCAGTTTAGTGTTCAGAACTTGTGATGTTAATTGACGCGTATCATCGTCCTGCACTTCACCTGGCCCATCTGAATAATAACCATCTATTCCCGAATAATAATGTGAACTCTGCTTTAAACTCTGTGAAAACCCCAAGTCAATGCAGCACAAAGCTAGAATGATAAATGCGTTTGGTCGATGTGCAGCCATATGTGCGTCTACACTTGAGCAGAAGATAGAGAGCAAAATGAAAAGCACCACTGAAATGAGCGGAGACTTAATTCATACCACCTGACGCGCAGCAGGTTGCGCGTAATTATCTTTTAAATATTCAGTTAGCTCATGAATATTAATTACGTTATTTGACGCGGCGTGTTTTACCAACGATTTTACTTTATGCGTCGCTGCGCAGAACGCTACGCTCAGTGCTTAACCCGCCCATTTATGGTTGTGGGCTGCACGTGCTCGCCTGTACAGCGGGAGGCGCTGTTGTGTTTATATTCGCACGGTTTCTCTCTCCAATGAAGAAAACAATAGCGATGGCGCCATAGAAACACTTTGAGGTTTATGATGTTGCTGTTTTCTAGCTTGTAACTTCTCTCGGATTTTTTACATGCAAATCCAGAAACAGGTAACTTAATTGTTTTATTCTGTGAAGAGCAATAACTTTCAGTAGGTAACGTTAGGGCTATACCGATCAAGGACTCATACTCGCGTATCATTAAAAATATTATTATTATTAAAGTAAATGTAACTCCTCTGACGCGATGTTGTCATCAGTTAATAACACGCTGGCAGTGGCGACGTGGTTGAATTACTTTACTGCTTAAGTATTTACCAATAACGCGTCAATGTAAGTTAGTAAGATGCCACATTCAGATGTCATCTCAGCTATGCTGCTGTTATCCTCTCGGATTCGGCACAGTGTAAAACATCTCACAAATAATCTTGTAGTATGCTATTTACTATGTTCAACTGTAATATACACTTCGTTAATGAATATTACGCTACAGTTAATTTTTTGGTTGTATAAGGTATTCTGGGTATTTTATTATTTATACTACAGTACATTTATGCATTCGGCAGACGCTTTTATCCAAAGCGACTTACATTGCATTATACATTTGTTTCTGGATATGTGCAGTCCCTGGGATCGAACCCATGAATTGGCGTTGCTAGCGCCATGCTCTAATCACTGAGCCACAGGAAAGCAACTTTATATTAAGATTTATGCATTTTGTAGATACTCATTGCAATGCGTTTGTTATTCATGTGAGCAGTATGTTTGTGTTCTTTGGATCATGCACTAGCAGTTGAGTTACAGGGACACGTCATGCTACATAAATTGAATTGAATGGTCATTTTCTGTTTACTGTTTAATGCACAGGTGAGAATGAGCGCAGAGGCTGCAGACCGCGAGGCGGTGAGCGGCAGTCGGCCCTGCACACCACCACAGACGTCCTGGTTTGAGTTTCTGCTGGATCCATCTTTACTGGAGGAGCACTTACAGCAGTCCCATCCAGGTATCTGATGAAATAACATTAATAGTCACTGTATGCATGCGATGTGATGCAGTAGAGTGGTTCAAGATCTGGGCTGTTTGCAAAGGTTGTAGTTTTAAATCCTTTACAGGTTTATTTAGGCCATTCAATTTAAAGGAACGTTCAGTACACATGAATGTTTATGACAATAATTTGAACTCATATCTTAGGGGTTTTTGTTTTGAAGTGAGTCTCTTGAGTCTTTTACAACGAAAGTAAATGAGATGATGCAGTTTCAGGCTTCGCTGGACTTACTTTCTTCTGCGGTACGAATGTAGATGTTAGGCAGAATATTACTGACTGACAGCCTTTTTCACATTAATTGCATGACAAAAAATATACTTTCCCAATAATACAAACAGTAAATATATTTTCAGACTTTTTTTGCAGCTTTAATTCTCTGAGATCAGCTTTTTAGAGTGAGATGTATTTGTTTATTTGTGTTTTCTCAGATCCGTCTCCTGTTCAGCTGATCATTCAGTTTCTTGAGCAGGCCTCTAAACCGTCTCTGAATGAGCAGAACCAGGTCCAGCCGCCGGTGGATAACCGCAGGAACCGCACACTCAAACTGTTGGCCTTAAAGGTGGCTGCCCACCTCAGATGGGACCTGAACGCTCTAGAGAATGGGTGTGTGAAGATTAAATGGGATTTGAAGTAATAGAGTTTTTTTCCTTTTCTGAAACTTCCTTATTTCTCAGTTTGACAACTTGATTAAACCAACCAGTTGTATTGCTAAATAATAAACAATTCATATTGACGTTTGAATAAGGCAGCACCATTGGCGTCACATTGTGTTACTATACACTCTTGTATATACAATTCTAACAGTTGGTTTTGTGTTTTTGTTTGAATGTTTCTGCAGTCTGACCATCCCTGTGCTGAACATGTTATTAAATGAGTTATTATGTGTCAGTCATGTTCCTCCTGGAGTTAAACATGTAGATCTGGATCTGTCCAGCCTGCCGCCCACCACAGCCATGGCCGTGCTCATCTACAACAGATGGTCAGTGTGACATTTCTTTACATGTGCCAATTTATACAGAGTCTGGTTTAGAAGCATTTGATTATCATCATGTAGTCACCCTTTGTCTAGAATTAGCTTTTTGGCTGATTATTCAGTACAAATCATCCATATAAAAGCATTTTATCAAAAGAAATAAAAGCTTTTTTTACTAAGTTCTTGAGAAACATTTTAGCCTTATGACCTAAAAGGTTTGAATGGTAGCATATATACAACATATCAATTCAGTCATGGTATAGTGGACATTATGTAAGGTGGTAATGTTTGTTCATGCTTTTTTTAATCTTTTGCATCGTTTTCATTTATACGCGTTATGTAATTGTAATTGACATTTAACTGGATGTTTAAAATAATTGATGATATTTGTGAACTTTTCATTTTATTTGATGTAGTTTATTCATTATGTACTGTTGATATCTGACTCAACCTGCTCATGAGGTTCCTGGGCTTTGGGCTTTAAGTATTTTTTTTTAATCTGAGGTGTCAAATCAGATGTGTCTTGTCTCAACAGGGCTATCCGTACTATTGTGTTAAGCAGCTTTCCTGAAAAACAGACCAAACCGGGACCACATCAGCTAAACATGTAAGTCCCATTGCTTGCTCTCGTCAGGCACATGTAAATGTAAAGTGTGTTACAGTGCTGTTGTTTTTTATGTGCTGTAGGATGAATCTGGTCCAGCAGGAGAAGGAACTGACGGACAACATACTGGGTGTGGTATGACCGATGTGCTTTAATTTCCTTTGCTTTTATATTTTGTTATCTCTCTTTAGAGTGTGTGTTTTTTGGGGAACCACTGTAGCTGCCTTCAATGTTGGTTTAAATACATCCTTTTTAAGTTGCAAAATATAAGATTCTCAGATCATCCTTCTATTTTTCTTTGTGGGCCTTTAGTTAAAAAAGATCTCAAAGAAAGCTCATTACAACTTGTGTGATTTGTGTTTCTCAGCTCAGAGAACAGGCTGCAGACTCTATCATGGTGTTAGAAGGAGCTCTAAATATCAAAAAAGATTTCTACATCCACACGCTTCGTACCCTGGACCTGCTGGCAGCTGATCCCAGTCCAGCCAATGGAGAGACGGAGTCCTCGACTGCAGGATTGCGGATCAGCACCGACGACCTGCACTGTCAGGTGGGTCACGTGACCTAGCGAGAGAAGAGGCATGTTAACCTCATGCGGTGCTGCACGGATTGAACGCTGGCAAATACTTTGAAGTCATACTGTAAACATTTCTGTCTGTCATGTAAACTAATGTCTGTGTCGCAGGTGCATTTTGATTTAGGAGGCATTTACTTTCAGCAAGGCTGTTCCGATCATTCAGCGTATGAGAAAGCCAGAGAACATTTCAGACTGACACGAGAATTGCTCTCAAAGGTGTGATGTTTTTATCTATTAACAAGACTCATTGTTCAGTCATGGTGTTGTTCACCTGCACCTGTAACAACTATGGTACATATCACTGTTAGAAATGTCTGGTGGTTAATAATTTCTGTGCAGTCATATAAACAGCAGCTGTTTCACATCCTATGAATCCTCACGCAGTTTTGTTGTGTTTGGCAGTCGGGTAGCTCATCTTTTTGTCATCTGGACCAGCAGCGGTTGGCGGGTTACTGGAGCGCCTGCAGAACTCTGATCGGGACCTCAGACTCCAGCGAGGCTCAGCTCAGCCCATATGAACAGATCAGCTGCTTCATGAAGAATCAAAACTTTGAGGTCAGCCGGAAATCTTAATGCACTGCTGATTCCGATGTACTTCTGCAATGAACATTGTCTACTTATGCATTTTAACTATGCAATATACACTACTGTACTGTACCACTACGTGATGTCAGCAGCAGCTGAAATGTGGACCGTTCCAAAATGTGTTATTGGTGTGAGCAGGTTTTAAAGCAAAGTCTAAAAGACACTATGCCTCAACACATTCTGCACCTCATGAATATTTGAAGTCATCAAACAAGGATGAAGAGAGAACGATTATATAAACTTAGATTTATAGCATAATTAATTCTAGCATATCCGATTATTCAATGTCTTTTTACAAACAAGCAGCATTGCTAGTGTCACAATTCACTAATGAATGGCTTATTAACTGGTTCCCAATGTTCAAGTTGGATTTATTCCAACACACTTTTAAAATTCAAATGCTTACTGCTTGAGTTTCTTTTTTTGTCTCTGTCGTGCAGGCTTTAATGGAGGCTTTTATTAGGGACAATGTCACACTAAATCTACCCAACAGTTTCAGACATTCAATTCATCTGGAGCTGCTGCACAAACTGCAACAAGGGTGAAATGCCACTTTATCATATTCTACACTTTTGTAGTGTTTTTCACCAGAGAAAGTATGAAAGGTTATAGATATTTGTATTTTCAGCTCATCTTTATTAAGTTCTGAAAGCTACATTATATTTTTGTAGTGTTATTTCGATGATATTTGTGTTTCTAGGGTTGTGAGAGATGATGCTGAATGTGTTTGTGTGTCAGGGACAGGGCAGTGGAGGCGGTGTGTCATAAACTGTGTGTGTGTAACGCGGTGAGAGACGCGCTGGAGGGTCGAATTCTCAGTGTTTCCTTCCATCAGCTGCTGCTTAAACCCTGTGAAAACATCATCAGATTTCTGCTGGAGGTACACTCATTTTACCATAGTACTATAGCTGCAAGTGCTTTATTGTTTTTATTAAATTTGTGCGAATAGCAGTTTAATAAGACATTAAATGTTCAATATAAATTGTTTAGCGCAATATATATGTCGTACAAAAAATGTGCTGGTGTTTTTTATGGTATGATGCCTGTTTGTCATTCTATTGGTTCATGTGATGTGCTGCAAATTGTGTAATGTTTTAATGTTTTGCTTTCTCAAAAGTTCTCTGACTTCCGAACTGTCCATTCTATTATACAACAATTTACATCTAGTTCAGTGTTTTTCAGTCTTTCTGCCATCTTAAATCTGCAGGTGTGCGTGCGGTCGCTGCGTAAAGAAAACGCATCAGAAATGAGGAGATTGGCTGTTTTTATCAAGTGAGCACAATCTCCTTTCACAAACTGCTTTAGTCTGTTTGTTATTCTGGTAGATTTTCTGATCTCTGTTTGGATCGCAGGAACGTTTGTGAAAGTCTGGAGGACGTTTCTCTGGCCTTCATGGTGTCGTCTCATGAACTCCTCAAGGAGCTTCTGGAGGATGAGGAGATGCAGGTTCTGATGGAGCAGATGAGGAAGAGCTCAACAACAATCAACCTCAATTCCAAACCGCTGCCTTCCTTCTACGACATTCCCAGTATGCCCTGGATGATGTAGTCAATATGACCTTTAAAAGACTTTTGGAGATGATCTTTTAACCTTTGTTGTTAATCGTTTGTGTTTTGTGTTTGACAGCGACCTCCAGCATCAGCATTGGTCAGTTTGAACAACAGCTCATTCTCTCGCTTGATGCTCGACAGATCAGACAGATTGTCATCGAGCTGCATGGGATGGCCGAGCGACCGTACTGGAGGGTTAACAGCAAGGTCAGAGGTCACGCAGCTGGGCCTCATTTTAACAGTGCTGTTAATTTACTGCATTTAAGACTGCTCACATGATGCTTTTGGTAAAGTGTATCACTTTACCATTGGCCCTTTTTTATTGGTTGCTGTTAACTCGCATCATTAATTTAGCCCCTAAATGGCTTACTTATTGTCGACTATGTGAATTAAACCTGGATAGAAGATATCACTTTATGTTTGTTTATGTAAAGGCAATGTGTGATGAACAGTACATACAGTCCAATATATTTCTAACATGTTTGTAATAAATATGAAAGCTGATCTGATAACTGACCAGTTCACACCAGTTCAAAAATGTTTTATGTTTTTGTAGTGGGAGGTTCCAGGTGATTATGTAAACGTCATACTAGCAATAAAAGACAACCTGACACGAGACCTACTGTACATTCTGATGGCAAAAGGTCTGCACTGCATCAATATAAAGGTATGTATGAAAATAATACAAACTACAACAGAAATATTTAAACGGAAAATCTTTTCGCCCCGGTGTAGATCTAGTTATTTGTTTTTGCCATTATTTTACATAAATGTAAATATTTTAGTGCATTTTATGTCTTCTGTTTGCTTAGCTGTTAATTCGTAAAAACATATTATTCCTAAAGACGTGATCTTGAAACGATCTCAAATCATGAAATTGGAATCATAATATTATGTCTTGCTGATTTTCGATGAACAGGTCTTTATTTCTCGCGCGTTGCAGGATTTTGTTCACGCTCGGCAGCTGTTCTCAGCTTGTCTGGAGGTGGTTACAGAGTTTTCTCCTAAGCTGCGTCAGGTGATGCTTAATGAGATGCTCTTATTGGACATCAGAGCTCACGAGGCGGGTGCTGCCGATGGCAACATGGAGAGACCTCCACCCGATCTTGTGAGCAGAGTACGAGGATACCTGGAGATGCGGATACACGGTATGTGTTGATACAGAATCAATAAATTCAATGTACAGCTCTCATGATACTCGTATAAAGGCACCACATGCTGCATCCACACAAAGAAGGAGAGCATAGACTGATTTTATGTTTGTTAATGCTCTTTGATTTGGGGGCTGTACAATGTAGAACTGAAAAAAACTCATTTGGAAGTTGTCTGACATGAAATTTTTCCCATGATCCCCACTAAATAGCCCGTATAAAAATGTATTTCTTCAATAATTTGTGACGAAATTTGTTATAGACTTGTAATAGAATTGTCAAGACACAACCTGTTGTATGTAAACTAATATAAACTGAATAGTTCTGTTATTGAAACAAAACATAAAATGAAAAAGTAATGGTGTTATATAGATAAATAGTCCTCTGTCAACACAAGCAATTTTGGGTCATTCTCACAAAAAGATTAAAACATCATGGCAGAAATGATCATTACATTTACATTTTATTAATTTGGCAAACGCTTTTATCCAAAGCAACTTACAAGTAGAAGAGCATAAAACATTTTGTCAACACTAAGCAGTACCGATAGTTATCATGTTACTAGGAGGATTAAGCTGAAGTAGGCAAGGAGAAAATGAACATGAAAGAAATGTTTCTTTTATAATAATAAAGATAACTGTGTTCTCTACCTTGCACAAGGAATCATTTTTACACATGTATGAATTATTTTTGTATTTTATAGCATTTTCTGCAAAAAATATGATATGTACGTCCAGCTATGTCTGAGTGCATATCTTATAAGTTAAACCGAGTAAAATCAACTTCATTAATGTGCAATTATGTTTTAAGAAATAAAAAAAATAGCTTGGGCATCACTTTTTTCACCAGAACATGCTATTGTGTTGATATTTTCAGAGGGTAACAGTAATAAGATTTTGAAACGAATGCTTTTAAACATGTCCGAGCCTGTTTTTAATGGCTGAAAAAGAAATTTGTTGATAGAAGTATATGGTTACACTTTATATTAATGTACACAAATTCATCATTAACTAGTTGCTTATTAACATGCATGTTGGTTGTATATTAGTTTGATTTAAGCACATATAAATGCCTTATTCTGCATTACCTCTGTAAGAAAAAATGATGAAGTAGAAGAAAATCTCAATGAAGAAGTTTATTGTAGCGTTGCAGTCACAAAACACTTGAAGTACTTTGGGTTCTGCGGAGTTAGAATGAACCCAGAACAGTATCAACAGAGGCACTTTATACTATTCCTTCAAACCAGCTTTCTCACATATCATGTAAATGAAGTGAATGAAATTTTAATCAAGGATAACAATAGAAGTGATCAATTTCTGTTCCCAGGTTATCACTGTTTTTAGGTCTTCCTAGCTGAATGGTTGGGTGATGTCCTGTCTTTCATGTTAATGAAGGTCTTTTGCCTGTTTGATCTATGCTGGTTCTTGAAGTTTTTCCACTGCTTCCATGCCAATTGTAATTTGTTTAAAGATGTTAAGCCCATATGGCTGCTATATTGATGAGATGACCTCTATGATAATTAAGCCTTTCTGTGGATGAGCTTGTTCATTATTTTGGAGTGAAATCTGTTTAGAGGCGCTCTGTAAATTCTTACACCTCATTCTACATCCCTTAATTGGTCGCTATTCTAAAGCGTGACCAAGTATTTTTAAGAGTATGTTTGACATCTTGGAAACCCAATATTTAATGAGAATCACCGATCTGGGATGGTTTTTTTAACTTGTCTTTATAAACCATAGTATAGTTCTTTGCATCATAGTCATACACCCCTATTTATTTAGCACTGTGAAGACGTTTGATGCCAGTTAGTCATGGGTCACTAGTGACATGAAGTATACTGTGTTTGCTTTATTTTAGGAAATGTCTTTTAAATGTTGAATCTCTACTCTGCAGATATCCCACTGCGTCAGATTGTGGGGGAGGAGTGTGTGGTTTTTATGCTCAACTGGAGAGAGAACGACTATCTGACACTACAGGTTCCTCAGTCGCTGGTCAACAACAACCCTTACATAAAGGTGTGCGAACCCATCTGGAATGAAACGCCGTCGTAACCTTTTATATATCCTCTGACCTCAGATCTGTTTCTCTGCTGCAGCTGGGGCAGCTGATAGCGTCCACCTGTAAGGAGCTGCCGGGACCTAAAGAGAGCAGACGCACGGCTAAAGAGCTCTGGGAGGTGGTGGTGCAGATCTGTAGTGTTTCCAGTCAGCAGAAACGCAGCAGCGATGGCAGAGTCAGTCTTCTGAAACAGAGGGAGTCATCTCTCGGCATACTGCCCCGGTGAGAGAGCGCTCTGTTACAGCACCGCTTCCACCGTTAAAACTGAAGAGCGTAATGGAGCTTAATCACTGATCTCAAAAAGGCATAAAGTTAAAGATGAAACATTTTAAGCAAGATTTGTGTATCGTTTTTGATTTGTCCAAACAAGGCCAGAAGAAGAAAACGAAGCATTTTCTCAGTTTAAAACGTAATGAAGAAATTGGAGGTCAGGTTAAAGTCTGAAGATGCCACAGCCCTTACCTTTCCCTGACTTACAGTTAACTTCATTAAAAATCTATGAACCAAAATATGGAATTATTAACAGTTCAAAAATCAAGTCATCTTTTAATCGTTTGGCTTTTCACAGTAACAGATATTTGAAAATCATTATAATGCAGCATCTTGCAAGTGAAGATCATTTTAATAAATAAATCATTCAATTATTTTCATGCGTTCTTATAGTCTGTTTTTCTTTTTTCTTTTAGAAGCAAATTCATGACCTTTATGAAGAAACTACGGGTAAGTGGGACATGTCCACATTTACAGCAGAGTCCAAAAGTCTGTGAACACACTGAAAATGTGGCATTTTAATCATTAAATTACTTAAACCTGAAAAGAAAGATATGAGTTAGACAAATAAAAGAACAATAAACAGCAGATATGTCAGATTGTATTAAATTGAAAAGCTTTTAAGGCTATTTCCACTGATAGAACAAACCCGTTTATAGAAGTTTGTCGGTGTGAATGAGAATTTAGAATGTTTGTTGGTTCAGTGTGAATTAGCTTTGACTTAGCGCTCCAATACTTTTAGGTCCCACTGTATATGGTTTATAACATTGTTAAAAACATTTATTTGTAACTTTGTTTTTTGTCTGTTGTAGGAGCCGCTGGTTCTGACAACTCTTATTTCTTTGTTCGTGAGGCTGCACAGTATCGTACGGGTATGAG
Source organism: Oreonectes daqikongensis (assembly GCA_026939265.1). Lineage (NCBI taxonomy): Eukaryota > Metazoa > Chordata > Actinopteri > Cypriniformes > Nemacheilidae > Oreonectes > Oreonectes daqikongensis. The sequence continues at coordinate 1,668,668 of JAOTQM010000428.1, forward strand.
TTAAGACCCTACATACATTATGAGTTATATTGTGATATCACCTTTGTAAGACATTCTGGACTGGAATGATTTTAGGTCACTATATGTGAATAATGTATTTGTCCAGGATGATATTGTGAATGAAGTAACCGCCGAACATCTCGCCATATGGCCTTCATCTCTGGCTAAGTATGTCACCACTTACGTGAGGAGTAGATGATGATATGATAATATGACTTGCACTGTATTTGTGTACGTATGCGCTAATGATGATGATTTTGTTGGATGTGAAGTTTACAGTCTGTGGATGTTGAAGCTGTGGTCATGACATTGAAGGAGTTGGTGAACTACGCTCTGAGTCTTAACCCCAATAATCAGTCATGGCTCTGCACACAGGCCGACATTTACTTTGGTGCGTAGTAACCTTGTGTAACTAAGACAAAATAGAACCCGCACTTATCACGTAAATGCGAGATGCACGCAAATGCTTATTAGACAAACAATTGGTGATTTTCTGTTGTTTTGTACAAAGAGGTTTGGATGCCTGAATGGGAAACAAATGCTCGGTATCAACACCAAAATATTACAATTTAAAGAATGTCTGTGTTGAAAAATGTTATGTTAAAAAGGTTCAGAAAATCAGTGGTTGTTTAAGGAAGGATTTGTTATCATTTTGCTGGTGTAAAACCTGAAAAGAAGAAAGATTTCTGTTTGTTTTACAGTGACCAACCAGTATTCTGCAGCAATGCATTATTACCTGCAGGCTGGGACTGTGTGCTCCGATTACTTCACTAAACCTGTTCCACCTGATGTCTACACTGACCAGGTACCCAGGATAACACTTTTGACTTCTGATGTAATTGATGACACGTGTGACTGTGATCTAATATGTGAAACGTGTGTGTAGGTTCTGAAGAGAATGATCAAGTGTTGCTCGCTGTTGAACTGTCACACTCAGGTACTCCACTGCGTCATTGTCACAAATCCCATCTGAAATGATTGGTGATAAACTCATTGTGATTGTCTGCTTTATACAGGTGGCTGTTCTCTGCCAGTTTCTGAGAGAAGTCGACTACATGACAGCATTCAAAGCCCTTCAGGAGCAGAGCAGGTAACCTTGTAGCTCCACTGGATTGAACGGTATAGTAGCAGAAAGGTTGTGGGTTCAGTTTCCAGGAAACAAATACTGATAACAAATGTATACCTTAATGGGATGGTCTACCCAAAAATATTCACCCTCTAGTTGTTCCAAACCTGTAGAAGTGTTGTTCTGTTGAACGCAAAGAAAGATATTTGGAAAGTGTTTGTGACCAAACATTTCTGGGGCACTCTTGACGGATATAGTAGCAAAAAACAACTACATGTATATTAGTCAATGGGGCTCCAGAACAGTTTGGTTTGCCACATTTTTATTTAAACCAAGAAATGTATACAGGGTGAGTAAATTATGACAGAATTCTTTAAATGTATTAAGTCACTTTGAATAAAAGTGTGTGCTGAATGCATAAATATAAACTCAATGCATGAGAGAAGTGATCTAAATATGAATTTTGTTCAACAGTCATGATTCCATGGACTCACTCTATGACTACATCTGGGATGTGACGATTCTGGAATATCTTACATGTATCCTTTTTTTTAGACTTTGTTGATGGAAGCACATACCAGATGATTTCCCAAAAAATGTTGTAAGACTTCACTGCATATATACAGTGCCTATGAAAAGTATTCACCCCCTTTAATTTGTCCACATTTTGTTATGTTTATGCCTTATGAAATAACATTTTTTTACATTAATCTACACTCCATACACCGTAATGACAAAGCAAAAAACAGATTGGTGACATTGTCTTACTTGAAAGTGAAACTTGAAATTGAGCTCAGAAGCATTCCAGTTTTGCTTTCTGATGTTACTACACTTCAAGTGGAGTTACCCTGTGGTTAATTCAATTGAATGAGTATGGATTTTGAAAGGCACACACTTCTTAATAAAACAGCTGAAAAAGCATTTTCGAGCAAAAACCAAGCCAACTGCTAGTAGAGTTTTGAGACATGATTATATTAAGACAGATCTGTGGAAGACTACAAAAGATTTCTGCTGTATTAAAGGTTGGTAAGAGCGGTGATCAAGAAGCTGATTGTAACTCTGGTTGAGCTCCATGATCATATATGGAGATGGGAGAAACTACAGAAGGACAAACATCACTCCATCAATCTGGGCTTTATGACCGAGTGGCAAAACTCAAGACGCTCCTCTGTGAAGACACATGAAAACATGAAATTTGCACAAAAAACCCTTAAAGAAACGGTCAGAAACAAGATTCTTTGGTCTGATGAATCTGTTCCAAGCATCATGTCTGGAGGAAACCAAGCACTAATCTTTACTTGCACAATATCATCTCAAAAGTAAAGTGTGGTATTAACGGCATCATGCTTTCTATGTGTTTAGCAGCAGCAGGGACAGGGGCACTTGTCAGGGTAAGAGAAAGACTCAACGGTACAAAATACACATATATCCTTAATGAAAATCTAGTGCAGAGCATTCAGAACCTCGGACAGGTAGAAGGTTTGTTCTTTAATAGGAAAGTGCTTGAGCTTGATCCCAATTGAACATTTCTGTAGAAACCTGAAAATGTCTGTCTACTGATGGTCCCCAACCAACCTGGCAGAGTTTGACAAGATCTGAGGAAGAGAATGGCAGAAAATTCATACCCAAAACTTTAGGCTGTAAAGGTGTTTTAACCAATAACTGAGTCAAGGGTACAAATACGTTTCCAATGTACTTACTTTAGTTTTGACATTTGTTGTCACAAATCTGTTTTGTTTGTGCTGTGTAGATTGATGTGAAAAACGTAACTTTAATTAGTTTAACATAAGGCAGCAACATAACATAAAATGTATATAGTCACTCATATTGTCACTTTTTCTGCCAGTTACAAGTTACTGTTGTAGTTTTGAAATAACCTGCTTTGTTTAAAGTTTTGTCCTGTGGTTAGTTAACCTTAATCTTCGCTCTCAGACATTCACCACAAACGCGGAGAGAGCGACAAAAGACAAGTTGCGGTAAGATGCTGTTGAGAAATCGCACTCTTATATACAGTTGAACTTTGAAAAGACATTTATTACACATGTAGAATCACAGCAAAACTCTGTCCAGCAGTTATTGCTACTAAGGGGACAAAAGTTAATATCTGACATGTTTTCAAATACAAAAGAAACCAAAACAGCTAGGTGTTGACTTCATGTCTGTGATGTACTAATGATGTTAAATGATATTTGAACAGATAAAGGCTATTGGACAAACAGAGCTCAACTCCAGTAATCCAGAAGAAGTCCTGCAGCTCGCAGCTCAAAAAAGAAAGAAAAAATTCCTGCAGGCCATGGCTAAACTCTACTTCTAGATCGACTTCAAGAGTGTGCTTTAAAAAAATAAATAATTTGTTTTAACTGAAAATTCAAATAAATATGCTTGTCATCTAATTTTTTTTACATACACAATTTTCAGTGGTCAAACAACATGTGTCCTTTTTCACAATTGTTTGTGGAATGATCATAAATATACAATTTAATGCCTTTGGCAAATGTGTAAATATTTTTTACATTTATACACAGTTGAAACATTTACTGTATAAAGAAAACGATGCCCTGTTGTCAGGGTATTCAAACATTTCAGTAATCACATTTTTAAGGTAAAAACATACTGAGGCTTCTAGTCATTTTTACAATTTTTTAATACTAAGAACCTTAGATCTTACTAACATAAATTATTAAGCTATTGAAACAGGAAACAGAATTCAGTTTATTTAACTCCATTTTGAAGTCTGTATACACAGTACCTGCTCTACTACAATTTTACAACTTGAACGTTGAAATGAAGTCTAGCACTGGCCCTGTCGTATGGATACAGATGTTAACTAAGTTTCTCCGAGCTGCTGGGTGGTGTTGGTGGAAAGGGGTGATTCAAACTTTCAGACTGCTGCTGTTGAGTTTCTTTCTGTAAACAATAGACAGTGAAATGTTACTGTTCAACACCGATGTTCGCACTGTAGAACCAAAGCAGACGAACTGCATGGAAACAGGTGAGACTCACCAGCATGGTCAGGTAGTCCACATGTGTCTGAATGTTGTGTCTGTCCTCACACGACACTTTTAAAAAGTCTTTCAGCTGAGCCTTCTCATAACCCATCACGGTCTCCACAAACGGGGCCATCCAGTTTACACACGTCTCCATAGCCTCCCACCTTAGTCCTACATGAACATTCAATAAATGTTCAAATTAAAATAATTCCTTTTTTCATGTGAAACATGACACCTTGGTCTTGAACTATTTGATCTGAATTTAGTTGTATAATCCCGTAAAAATGTCTCACCTGATACTTTCTTTACAACATCAACTGAAGTGAAATGACAAAAGGCAGCCGCCGCTAATACTCCGTATTTAAAGTCCAAAGAATTGATATCAAGGATGCACAAATCCAACAGCTGAGTCCAAACGAAAAGATATCATTAAAACATCAATCTATTTCAGATACATTTCTTTAGGTGTGAAGAACACTAACCTGTGTAATCTGAATGTAAGTTCCCTGAGCGAATTGTGGCACTAATGGATCGGTGAAGTCATACACTGATGCCATCTGAATGTAGAGCTTCATCCAGGATACGACCGTCTCTGGATACAAATCCCAGTTTATGGCCTGTTTACACAACACACACGCACATATATATTTGCTTCATTAAGATGAATGAGATTTTTTAAGATATACTCATTTTTTTATTTGATACTTTGAACAGTTATACAAATGTGTAAAGCAATTGGGGAACATCAGATTAACCCTCAATTTTGTATTTTAAATCCAATGCTTTTTTCTTATTTTGTTCTCAATAAAAATTGGTGAAATCAGAAAATATTTTAACAGCCCTCCCAAACATCCCTCAGGATACGCATTCATGATTTATGGTTTAACTGGCTTTCAGCTAGTTTTAATTTGACTAAAAGTCAAACCTTAAAAACACAGTTACCATAGTTTTGCTACAGTAACCATAGTGTTAATCAATGGTATCAATGCACCAAAGGAAACATGCTTCCTACATTTTTACTATAATAAAACCATGATACATTTTCAAAGGTTTTGGTTTGGTGAAGACATTCAGCTGCTCTCCTTTTTCAGTGGGTTTAAACGGTTTGTCAACCAGTCCTCTTTGTCTTTACAAGTCCATTTAGATGGATTAGTCATTTTCACTCAGTCACGTGCCAACCCTGCTGGTTTTGAGACAGTAGTCAGATCGCCCCCTCTAGTGGATGACTAAAGTTTCACTTGACTGCATGCTTGTGCCTCAGAAAACTCTTACGTCTAATATAGAGAGTATATTATCTGAAAAAACAAAAGCCACTGTTCGCACCTTCAGCATTATCAGCTCCATCTGTAGTATCTCCTCCTCCAGACAGGCTCCGTCGGTCACAAACGCCAGCTCTGCGATCTTGGGCGGATAAATTTCCTGCAAAAACAGTCAACGTTCGACAGCAGAATTAGTAAAAATGATTAAATCAAGACAAATAAGAACAATTTCATGTTACATGTTTTTTACCTCCATTTTGGAGGCAATGAAAAGAGCCGTGATTCCTACGAGCTGAAGTCGGTCCTTCTGCACGTCATTCTGAGTCAACATGAACCTGTCGAAGTAATCCTGCGCCAGATAGAACGTCTGCCTGTGAAGCGTGTATGCCTCGCACACCTGCCAAAGAGTCAGACACGGTCACTGAAGTCTCGACATTTCACAGCGTGTTGATTTCAGTGACAAAGCATACGCTGGGTCTGTACCTCCATGAGCCAGTCCAGCACAACGGCTCTCATCTTGGGCTGCAGTGATGGATGTCTGCATAAGCTGTTCTTATCGTGTTTGTACTTCATCTCTTTACTCAGCATTTTCACCCAGACGTCTTCTGAGCTGCCCCAACTTGCCCAAAGCACAAGAAACACTCTCATCAGACAACGCATCAGCACAGACATCTGACCGAATGTCAACCTGAAGTTCAGAGGTATGTTGCCATTTAGAAAGATCTAGAATGTCCACATGAACACACCTGAGTTCTGGCAGCGGAGAAGGACGTGTATGTAAAGTTTGATCAGAGGAATCAGAAATCTCCACAATTCCATCATTCTGCCTCCAGATATCCTAGAATGAGAACACATTGAAATGAAGGTCAAGATACACAGACAAAAAGTGATGATCAGAGGTCAAATATTTACACCATGAAAAAAAGCTAAATGCAAATGTATCCATTATTAATAGTTTGATACCTGAGTGTTGCCATTACACTTTGTTATTAATGTTTTTCTTCTGTTGCTCTGTAAAAACAAAGAACAGCATGTTTTTTAAGAAGGCAGTGATAAAGAGAAAGCATGCTTGCTCATTGAAAACAGTGTATACCTGTTTCTTTATTGTTGCTATCCGGCGTGTGTTTCCATTCTCATTTCTGGTTTGCTGGCGGGCACTAGAACAACATGCATATGGATTATACTGTCTGTGATGTAAATGTCAAAATGTAGAGATGTTTGTGTTGGGGTTTGGAAATGTCAATATTACAGGTTGGCAAAGAGCAGTGTGTAATAACAGTGCAATAACAGTAATATCACTGCCGTTACCTTCTTCTGGTCATGATCTTCAGATTTTTCAGTCTTTTGCACCTGGTGGTCGGTCAAATACATTTGAACTGTTGTTAGTTAAAGTTCCGGGAAAACAAACAGACCGCCAGCTACTTATTCGTGCCAATGACATACATTCATCTATATTACACTCATTGCTTATAAACATAGATATATTAGCAATACATGTCAGTATTACACGTGCCAGTTGCATGTATTGTATTATATTTGACTTGTCTTTTAATGCATGCGCGCGCCAAATTACTTTCTGGCGGGTAAGATCGAGCGTCCTTTATAGTAAACAAACTATAATGCAGTAAGTACAAATTGTATTAATAATGCACGTGCTTGACGAAATATATGCAATTCACGTGAATGCATCACCCATACGTTTAACATTACAACAGATAAAGAAACAGTATTAATTTCAATTTCTTGTATTGTCCCTCCAAAACTTTAGCCTGTTAGCATTGTGACTTATTATACCTATAAACAAACGTGGATTAAACGACATGCAAGCGTAACGCGAGTAACGTTCATTTAGTCAGATCTTGAAAAGCCAGTGAAAGTTAAGAAAAGTTTATAAAGTAATATGCAATAATGTTACAGCTGAACAAAGCTGAAGATATGCGTATGCAATTGTAATAAATACTGTGAATAAAAACGGTGGACGCGGGTCTATTAGACAGCCTTTGCTAAAATACAAGTGAAATGAGTTATTAATTTAATTAACAAGAATGAACAATATACTTTATACAACATTGCACTTCTTACCAGATCTATCTCGCGCCGGCGCCAAGTGTTTCAGCTCTCGCGCAGCTGTCAGTGTGTGAGATGTGAAGCTGCGCATGCGCTTTCGGCAGTGGCGCGCCTGCTTACTGTTTTCCTGTTTTTTTTTTTTACAGTTTCATACAACAACCTCCACTTCAGCTTTATAATATCTCCATTTCAGACATAAAATAGATTTTTAAAGACCTTTTATATTTTTCTTTCGCCATTTATTGGCATTTTTGCAAAGACCGTACCTTTCTGTTATCCGTCTAATATTTAAAAAAAATGTAAAAAGTCTTACATTTATTATTTAGTTTTCATATTTTTTAAGCCGCTTTTTAACACACACCGCATGTATGCGTTAGTTTTATAATTATTTCATTGAAATAATTCTGTGTAACATCTGTGTATTTCCTGAATGGGCGGAGCTCAAGAGCTCCTGTGGCCACGTGCGTTCAGTGCAAATGTAAACATATACATGCGAGAACAGATCCGATGCAGAAAGCACCCAAAATAAACAACAGAATAAAGAACTAGAAGACAACAATATCTACCAATAATGCGCATGTAAAACTTTTATTGGGCATGACTGTGTTAACAAAATTAACAACAACAGCAAAATAATGGCTTACTCGACATTAACAGGTGCGGACTGGGGGGAGAACCATTCCCGGTGGCCTGCTGGTGACTCATTTGGCCTGCTGTCAGCCAGCCGTTTTATTGCATTGATGTACTGAAGTGTTTAATATTTGTGTTATGGGGTCTCCAACAGTCCAACTACCAATAAAGGCATTTTGCTCAAGTTGGTCAACTGAATTAAACTTAGACTCTGTGGTGGTACACGATTTTCATTGATTTATTTAACAAAATAAAAATAATCACAACCTGACCTTAACAAGAAAATAACATAAAATACATTTACATTAAATCATTCAGACGCTTTTATCCAAAGCGGCTTACAGAGAGTCTAGGAAACAATAAAGCTATGTCAAGCAGGGGCAATCATACAATAAGTGCTAACACCAAGTTACTAGTTTCTACAAAAGCCAGAACACTACCTATTGATAGATAGAAAGAGAGAGAAGGTTATTTTTTTTATTTACAGTGGTTATAGAAAAGAATCACCCCCCTTCAAAATAATCACATTTTGTTGCTTTGCAGCTTGAAATGAAGATGGACACAGTTTTTGTTTTATCCAGCTGTATTTACTTATAACTACATGACAACTTATAACATCCAAGCAAAAGATTTAACACATATATGTGAGAAACAAATAAAAACAAAATCACTGAGTTGGAAAAAGAATCAACCCCTGCTAAAAATGACCTAATCAGGTGTAACTCATCATCTCAGCACACAAACTCACTTGACTTTCAACTGTGATCAGCTGTGATCATTTTGATTAGCCCGGCCTGATAAGAGCTTTTCCATGAGCATTTCAGTCCTTGGTAGTGCAACTGAAGCAAGCAATCAACTATGGGTGGCAAGGCACTGTCAAAAGATCTCCGGGATAAAGTTGTGGAGAGATACAAGTCAGGAGATGGATACAAAAAGATTTTAAAGGCTTTTTCAATGCCTAGAAGCACAGTAAAGTCTATTATCAAGAAATGGAAGGTATTTGGAACAACACAGACCCTCCCTGGATCAGGATGTCAACTGGATGAAAGAGCCAGGAGGAAACTGGTCAGAGAGGCTACCAAGAGGCCCACATCAACACTGAAGCAGTTGCAGAGTTTTATGACCAAGAGTGGTCATTGTGTGCATGTGACAACAATATCACAAATTCTCCACAAATTTGGCTTGTATGGGAGAGTTGCAAGAAAAAAGCTACTCCTCAAGAAAGGCCACATGCAGTCACGACTGAGCTTTGCCAAAACGCACCAAGATTCTGAGGCCACATGAGAAAAAGGTGTTATGGTCAGACATTATTTGGCCTCAACACTAAACTATATGTCTGGAGGAAGTCCAATACAGCTCACCATCCAAATAACACCATTCCTACCATAAAGCATGAAGGTGGTAATATCCTGTTATGGGGGTGTTTCTTAGCAGCAGGTACTTGAGCACTTGTCAGGATAGAAGGTAAAATGCTCTTTTACCTTTAGAAGGTAAAAGAAGCACTGCTACAAGCTAAAGCTAGAGGAGCACTTTTCCAACTCTGACCCTCGACGCATGTGGCAGGGCATCCAGGCCATCAGCCACTACTAACCCAGCAACTCCACCCCCATAGCCACAGATGTCGTCTTCCTGAACGAGCTTAATGACTTTTATGCTCACTTTGAGAGAGAAAATAAGGAAACTGCCACCAAGCTCACACCCTTAAATGACCACCCGACCATCACACTCACCTTCTCAGATGTCTACACGGCACTGAGCCGGATTAACGCATGCAAGGCTGCTGGACCAGACTTTAACTAATCAGCCCGCATTCCAAAGGTAGTTAGCTTGTTAATTAGTCTCCCTAATAAACACACTAACTAGTTGATGAGTTGAATCAGGTGTTTTATATAAGGAGACATCTAAAACATTCTGGGAGGGGGTCCTTGAGGACCAGGGTTGAGAAACACTGACCTAAAGGACTCTCTCCCGTCCACACTGGACCCATACCAGTTTGCCTACCGCAGCAATAGGAGCACAGAGGATGCCGTCTCCATAGCACTGCACTCTGTACTCACACACATGGACAATAAGAACACTTATGCGCAAATGCTGTTTGTTGACTTCAGCTCTGCATTCAATACTGTCATCCCTTCCAAGTTAATCACCAAACTTGGAAATCTGGGCATTAACACCCCCATTTGCAACTGGACTATGGACTTTCTGACAAACAGACCTCAGCTTGTTAGGTCAGACCACATCTGCTCCACCACCATCACACTTAACACTGGCGTACCACAGGGCTGTGTGCTGAGGCCCTTTCTCTACTCCCTCTTCACACTTGACTGCAGGCCCGTGAATGGATCTAACACCATTATTAAGTTTGCAGACGATACTACAGTGATTGGTCTCATCAGCAACAACAATGAGACTGCCTACAGGGAGGAGGTCCAGCACCCGGCCTCATGGTGCTCAGACAACAACCTGCTCCTTAACACCTCCAAGACAAAGGAGCTCATCATGGACTTCAGGAAGGAGAGAGGAGGCACACATGACCCCATCCACATTAACGGGATGGCTGTTGAGCGTGTCTCCAGCTTCAAGTTCCTGCGGACCCATATTTCGGAGGACCTATCCTGGAACACCAACACCTCCTGCCTGGTCAAGAAGGCTCACCAGCGCTTCTTCTTCCTGAGGACACTGAAGAAGAACCAACTGTCTTCAGCTATCCTGGTGAACTTCTACCGCTGCGCAGTAGAGAGCATCCTAACCAACTGTGTCAGAGTCTGGTAAGGTAGCTGCTCTGTTGCAGAGCGCAATGCACTGCAGCGGGTGGTAAAAACCGCCCAGCGCATCACAGGGACACTACTTTCAGCCATTGAGGACATCCAGAGGAAACGCTATCTGCGTCGAGCTCGCAGCATTCTTAAGGGCTCCTCTCACCCTGCCCACAGACTGTTTTCTCTCCTGCCTTCCAGCAGGCGCTTTAGGTACCTCCAGGCAAGGACCAGCAGACTGAAAAACTGCTTTTTTCCCAGAGCTGTCTGCTTATTGAACTCTACCCCCCACTGATTCCACAACCCCCTCATATACCTCTAAATTAATGCTGCTATATTGTTTTGTTTATTGCACTACAGGCCTGTCAAGTGCACGACTGGACTGTCTACACATGTACTACATGTTTATTTGCTCTGCCGGACTATTTATAGATATACAGCATCATTTGCACTCCAGTACTATGTACTGAATAAATACTGCAATAACTCATCTACTATTAACTTTAACTTTAATAGTTGCTGTCTATTGTTTATGGGCAGTTGTGGCCTAACGGTTAGAGAGTCGGACTCGTAACCAGAAGGTTGCTGGTTCGATTCTCAGTACCGGCAGGTAACAACTGATGTGCCCTTGAGCAAGGCACCTTACCCCCGTTTGCTCCCCGGGTGCTGCAGTGATAGCTGCCCACTGCTCCCGGTGTGTGTGTGTTCACTATTCACTGGTTGGGTTAAATGCAGAGGTCACATTTCGGGTATGGGTCACCATATCTGACAAATAGGTCACTTTCATTTTCATTATGCACACTTAATATTTATTTGCACTACTGTTCTGCTTAGTCTAATTTATTATTTGTACATATCCATCAGTAAATTTCTGTTTATAGTAAATAGCCATCTGTATATAATGTTCATACACTTGTCATACACTTGTTCATACACTTGTCATACATAATGTTCATACACTCGTCCAGGCACTTGTCATTTCTAGACTGGATTATTGTAATGCTCTTCTGGCCGGTCTCCCAGCCTGTGCCTTCAAACCTCTGCAAATGATCCAGAATGCTGCTGCACGCCTGGTCTTCAATGAGCCCAAGAGAGCACATGTCACACCTCTGCTCATCTCTCTGCACTGGCTCCCAGTAGCGGCACGCATTAAGTTCAAGGCACTGGTGCTTGCTTACAGAACAGCCACTAACACAGCACCCATCTACCTCAACTCTCTCTTACAGACCTACATCCCCTCCAGAAGTCTGCTTGTTCCTTCACAGAGAGGCATGAGATCCATCTCAAGGACATTCTCTTTCTCCGTTCCCGGCTGGTGGAATGATCTTCCTGTTTCCATCAGGACTGCTGGATCAATTTCACAATTCAAAAAACAGCTGAAGACCCACCTCTTCCATGAGCACTTAACTGTCTCATAAAAAAAAAAAAAAAAAAAAAAAAAACATTTTTCATTTACCCCTATTTTTCCTTTTCTAATGTTCTCTATATACTTGCTTATACTATCTTGACGTTGTATTTGAAACCTTGTATTACTAGCACCTCTCGTGAATATTGCTGTTTTCCTCAATTGTAAGTCGCTTTGGATAAAAGCGTCTGCCAAATGAATAAATGTAAATGTAAATGTAAATGTCATACATTCTTAAAAATAAAGGTGCTTCAAAGGTTCTTCACAGCGCTGCCATAGAAGAACCATATTTGGTTCCACAAAGAACCATTCAGCCTAAGGTTCTTTAAAGAACCATCTCTTTCTTACTTTTTTATAATCTGAAGAACCTTTTTTCATCACAAAGAACCTTTTGTGAAACAGAAAGGTTCTTCAGATGTTAAAGGTTCTTTATAGAAGCAAAAGGTTCTTCTATGGCATCAAAGAACCTTTTGAAGCACCTTTATTTTTAAGAGTGTAGTACATTCCCACTTTAAATGTTTTTATAATCTTGCTTTATCCTGTATTTATGCTGTATATTCTGCACTTGCTTATTGCACTTCTGGTTAGACCTAAACTACATTTCGTTGCCTTGTACTTGTACATGTGTAATGACAATAAAGTTGAATCTAATTTAATCTAATCTAAAATGGACAGCGCTAAATACCATCACATTCTTAAGGAAATCTACTGCCCTCTGCCAGAAAGTTGTCTATGGGAAGAAGGTTTATCTTCCAACATGATAACGACCCAAATCACACAGCAAAACTGACCACAAAGTGGTTAAAGGAGAAAAAGGTGAATGTCCGTGCATGGCTTAGTCAGAGCCCAGATTTGAACCTATTGAAAATCTATGGAATGACTTGAGAACTGCAGTCCACAAACGGTCACCATCAAATTAAACTGAACTTGAGCAGTTCTGCAAAGAAGAATGGGCAAATATTGCCAATTCTAGATGTGCAAAGTTAGTAGAGACTAAAGACTGTGATTAAAGACAAAATGGTGGTTCAACAAAATACTGACATAAGGGGGTGATCCTTTTTCCAACTCTTGTTTTTAATTTTTTTATGACATGTTGGTGTTAAATCTTTTGCTTGGATGTTATAAGTTGCACTAAGTAAATACAGCTCAGTGTTTCCCATACATTGATTTATTCGTGGCGGCCCGCCACACTATCAACGCTGGCCGCCACAAATAGATTTTTCATGATTCCCCTTTAAATTGTTATTTTACTATTTAAAACAACTTAATTCAGAGTTGCATGCAGCGCAGCGCTCAGCGCCTCTCTTTCTCTCATGTTGCGTGCAGCGCCTCGGTCACGTGACAGTGAACGAATTAAAAGGTGTCAGGCAGAGAAGGAAGGACCCAAGAGCAGATGAGTAATTCACAAAATTTTAATGAGACAAAAGGCAAAAAATAAACTGAGCCGAGCTCAGAGAGTCCATTGGACAAGGCAGTGAGGCAGGCGAGGGTCAGTCGAGGCACGTACAGGGTCCGAGGGAACAAGCTGGGTGAGAACAGGAACAGGCAGAGGTCGAGAGGATGATATCCAAGGCGAGCAACCAAAAAATGTCCTACTCTGACACAGACAAAAATAACCTAAAGCAAAAACTGGAAGAAAACAAGATAAACAAGGCAAGAACCAAAACAACAAACCAAACAAGACTAACGGCAGAAACGAAGAAAGTCAAACAACGCAACAGCAACGAGAGAAGAACAAGGGAGGAATATAAAGGGGAGAAAATCATGAAAGAGAATGAGGAACAGGTGAGCGACCCGGCTGATTGCAGAGCGGCGTCAGCTGGGCGAGCCCGAAAAAGATGGCTAGGACAGAAGAGATAAAAAAGGTGAGACAGGGAAAAGATCAAACCCGGGTCCTGACAAAAGGTGGCGGGGTTTCAATATGCGTTCCTCCTTGTATTTGCCTTTCCACATCGTTTACGTTAAAAGTCACAGATGTTATTGACAGAGAATATGGCTGATCAAGTTTATCAGGACTTAACGAAAGTTTAGCAGTGTTTTTCACACATACTTTCTCTGTGTGCTCGGTGTGTGTCGCCCTGAGAAAAAAAACTATTTGTGTTTCAATCCGCAAAGCAACAAAAATAAATTATTTTTAAGGGGGGTGATTATTTTCTATAACCACTGTATTTGTCAAGTATTCACAGAAGAGATGTGTTTTAAGATGTTGTTTGAATGTTGTAAGAGATGTGGTTGAAAGGACAGGGTTTGGAAGGCTGTTCCACCAGCAAGGAGTTGTGAAGGAGAACAAACGGGAAAGTGATCTACTGCCCTTTTGAGAAGGGAATACAAGATACCGCTCATTTGCTGAATGCAAGGATCTTGATGGGGTGTTGGAGTGTAGGAGGGTATGAAAGTATGCCGGTGCAGAGCCAGTGATAGTTCTGTAGGAAAGCATTAGTGACTTGAATTTGATGCAGGCTTCGACCAGTAACCAGTGGAGGGAGATAAAGAGGGGTGTCACATGAGCCGTTTTTTCTTGGAAAACAAGCTGTTTCTAAACCTTGGCAGGAAGACCGGCAAGGAGAGCGTTGCAATAGTCCAACCTTGAGATTACAAGGGCCTGAAAAAGAAGCTGTGCTGCATGCTCAGTGAGATAGAGTCTAATCTTCCTGATGTTGAATAAAGCAAATCGGCATTATCGCATTGTCTTAGCAATATGGTCCCCGAAGGACAGCTGGTAGTCAAAGATGACTCCGAGGTTCCTGGTTGATTTGGAAGGAGTAGTTGTGGTATTGCCAAGTTGGATGGTGAGATCATGTACTAAGGGGTGTGCCAGAAATACAAGAAGTTCTGTCTTGGCAGGGTTCAGCTGGAGGTGATGCTCTTTTCATCCAAGCTGAGATGTCTTCAAGGTAGGCTGAAATGCGTGCAGCTACAGTGGGATCGTCCGGGTGAAATGAGATGTAAATCCGGGTGTCATCAGCATAACAGTGATAGGAGAAGCCGTGTGCCTGTATGATGAGTCCTAAGGATGTTGTGTAGATGGAGAAGAGGAGTGGTTCAAGTACTGAACCCTGAGGGACCTTAGTGGTCATGTGGCGAGCGGTGGACAGCGAGCCCCTCCATGACACCTTGAAGGAGTTGTCAGAGAGGCAGGATTTGAACCAGAGGAGAGGAGTAAAAAATTTCAACTCATCTTTTTAATCTTCTTTTTTGCATAGGATGTTTTTAGTTATACTGACTGCCAAAAGTTGAGATAACTTACATAATTATGTCAAATCAAATAAATTGGACAAATCATTTGGATTAACTTTACTAAGTTAAGTTTAGTTGACTACAATCAGATTTTTTTTACAGTGTTAGATTCCAAGTGATGACAGGGTTGCTAGCAGTATCTGGTGGTTGACAGTGTTGAACGCTGCATTCAAATCTAGCAGAACCAGGACAGAGGATTTTAATTCACCTTGGCGCGTAGTGCTTCTGTGACCGAAAGCAGTGCAATCTCAATGGACGGATTCGTTTTGAAGCCAGACTGCTTGTCATCCAGTATCTTATTCTGGGATAGGAAAGAAGACACCTGGTTAAAAACAGCTCAGGAGAGATGGATCTGTAGCTGTCTGTGGTAGAGGGGTTCAGTGTGGGTTTTTAAAGTAGTGGCGTGACCTGGGCCTGTTTGAATGCGGAAGGAATAGTGTCGTTGAGCAGGGAGGTGTTGATAATGTGTGTAAGTGCTGGTGTGAGTGTGCTGGATATGGCCTGTAGGAGATGGGAGGGGATAGGGTCGAGGGGGCAGGTGGTCGGGTGGCTGGAGAGAAGTCTGGTGACTTCAGTGTCAGTAAGTGGGGAGAAAGAGAAGAGCTCAGTGTTTGATGTGAGGGTAGTGTCTGCTGAGGTGCTAGAAATTGTATGCTGATAGATGCTGTTTTTTCAGTTAAAAAGACAGCAAAGTCCTCAGCAGTCAATGATGAAGAGGGTGGGGGGCAAAGAAGAGTCTTGAATAGCTGCTGAGTGTTAGGTGCATTATTTACCTTAGTGGTATAGAATGATGTTTTAGTTGTTGTAACACTAGCAGAAAAAGAGGAGAGTAGTCACTGATATTCTCTCCTTGCTCAATCGAACCGGCGACCTTCTGGTCACGGGTTCGACTCTGTAACCACTGGGCCACGACAGATCTACTGCGCTCTTCTGCTGACTAACCGACACTGCAGTAGAGACTAGCAAATAGTGGAGGTAGATGGTTAATGTTTATAAGACCATTAAAACACATTAGAATGCCGAACGCTTTCTGTGTCATGAACTGTCATATCTGCGCTCATGACCGGAGTGGGAAATGGATCTGAAATGACACAATGGTGGAAGTGCAACTTAAGGAAAATTAAACAACTTGACGAAATGTGGGTTTTGTATTTATTATTACAGATTCATAATTTCTGATCCGCTTGAATATATAAGTACTTACACCATTAGAAATGTGCAAAATACGTTCAGAAATGTCATTTGTGATATAGCGATCACTTTGTTTATTCTAAGTAAGTGCAGCTCTTAAATAGTTTAACGTAAATACAGTAGTTTATTCCGCTGGTGATTTGCATTTGCCCTTGGTGTACGCTGCTGAGCGTGTCCTCAAACATGGCGGCGACTGCCCCAGAATGACGTAGATTCCCGAGCTCTACAATGTATAGTCCTGTTATATCCGCAAGGTGGTGCTACACTTTCATTTGTGTAGTTAACATTCACACCATTTCAGGCTCTTTCAGGAAGAACCCCATCCTTAGACAAAAGAGACATGGAGCAGACTAGAAAAAAGTGTAAAGAGCACAATATTAAGCATAACTGCTAATCTAAACAGAGGTCAAACATATGATGATACAGTATGAGGTCAGCAGCACTGTATTATTTTATATTGTTAAAATGGATTTAATTTATATGCTATATTCATATGTTAATATGTTTTCATTTTACTGTAAGATGTAAAAATTAAATATTTGCCTGAACCTAGCTTTAAGACGTATTTAATGTGATGTTGAATTGCATGAAGGCTGTCTATTCTGAACCAGATGAGGTTGCAGTTTCGAACAGTATTTACTTTTCATGTATAAGAGTTGAATTTAATCATATGTTTAGACAAGCAATATGTACAGAGGGTTAGTTAAAATTCTAGAAAATTCTAATAGAACACAAATAATTCAATACTATTCTATACTAGACGTGAATATTGTTCCAACAGCTGTCTATAATAGATATATATATTTCCACGCATCCAACCGTCCTTGAATAAAATGCATGTGAATTAGCTGCCTATAAATTCAATAATAAAATTTAGAAAGCAAAACATTTGGTGCAGACTATGCATCCTTTTTGTGATGGAGAAAAATATCTTTGTGGTTAGCACAGAAAAAAGGTCTACGTGACGTGAAGCACAGGATTAGAAAACAATCAAGAATCAAGAAATTTAAACCATCATAAGTCACAAAAGCCATGCGTCTGTGTACACAGTAAAAAATCATTAAATTAAGAATAAGGGTACCAAAGACTGCCCTAGATGTAAATAGCAAGTAAATACTGACATCCGAGTAGCGGGCTAACATGATGAAAATCGTTTTACTTTTTAGCATTATTATTATTTTTTATTTCATACCTGACACGTATATTCCTTAATTTGTTGAGATTTATCTGGATTACTTTGATATTTAAATCATGATACAAAAGTTTCACTTTTTCATAAGTGTTACACGTGGAGTATTTATAAAGCATCACTTCCCGTCATGAGAGACTTAAACTCTGAAGCTCATTCAGCTCAGGAAGAATGGAGGCTCTAAAGATCATGCCAATCCTGCGAATCATCTCTCTATCACTCTGGCTTGGTAATAAAATCATTTGCTACATTTCATTTAAGTTCAATTATTTCGATAAGATTTATTGTTGTTGATATGGTGCACTAATTCACGCACATTGTATTTGACCAAAATCATCTCTGAATAAGACTGCCTTGTTTATAGTATATTTCAAATAATATGTACATCATTTTTTCGAAATCATGTACCAAAATTATATTACAATACAAAATACAAAAATAAATTTAACTGGAGGGGACTAATAAACAAATGCTTGTTTTATTTCGAACACCTGTTTGAACTGAAATCATTTTGTAAATTGGATCCTGGCTACTAAAAAAAAAAAGAAAGAATGAGTACGTGACACAAAATCTTTGAATGGTAGTGTGAATATAATAATACTCAACTTCATTTACCTTTTATCATTTAATGCATTGTGTCTTAAAAACGTGTAATGTTTACTAGGAAACAAAACAATATTCAATTTTCTGTGTTTTTAACATGCGTCTTGTTTAAGAAACTTGAATAGTGAAATGCAAAAAAAATGTGATGTTAATATAATCGTATTGTTTTGGCATCAGTTTATTGTACCTATAATTTATTATCTTTGTTTTTCAGTATGTTCCAATCTCATCTCTGCAAAGCATGCAAATCTCACAGTCAATGTAAAATGTAAGTTTTTTTTTTGTCAAACCATATTTATGGATTATTCCTGAATGTTTGAATCACGCTTTTTGTCTCGGGGTGCTCAATACTGAAACAAAAAAGATATTTTCACATTTTGAACTAAAGTAAGAAACAGGATGTGGGGAGAATGCAGCAGTGTTATGCACTCTTTATTGAAAGGCTGCAAAAGTGCTCACTTCCATTGTATTTTTCTTTGTTGCACAACAGGTGGCACATCAAACAGACAGACAGATCAATTCATTCAGCTGCATGCTGTGTATTTGTAGCTGAATATTGCAAAAACATTACTGAAACACCTTTATTATGATTATTGTAAATGTACATGTTAACAAAATGTTTTATGCTCTCCAATACTTGTTTGTCGCATTGGATAAAAGCGTCTGCCAAATGAATAAATGTAATGTGTAAGACAATGCCACTCTCAAACTTGTGACCAACTGCAAAATGAAATGTGTTGTTTTATGCAAGATTCTTTAAACCTCTTCTTGATCCAACACATTTGATCATTTATATTACGTATCTTAGTAGTGTCTGAATTAAATGAGAGTTCTGGATGGTGTTCCTGGAACCTGAGCAGCTCCGAGGACAAGACAACACGGATAGTCCCGGAGGAGATTCTGAGGCTGTCCTCTGAGATCTGTCTGTCTCTGGGATGTGGAGATGTGTATAAAATCAGGACAGGAGATGAAGAATTTAACAGCACCTGTCTCACGGGCTGTTTGTACCACAACTCTGAACTCAACTGCAGTGAGACTGGGAGAAATGGCTGCAAGACCCTCTCTGAGGTTGTTTGTGGTAAGCCACCTCAGTTCATTTGTATTACGCCCATGGATTGAAAACAAACGAATCATTTCAAACACGTTAAAAGAAAGAAAATGAAGAACTGAACATTTTAATGTACTTCACCAACAATAAAATAGCTTTTTTAAGCTGCAGTTCATAAGCTTTAATAATGGTTTATAATTTGAGCTATTGAGCACAGGAAATGTAATATCGTTTGACTTCAACATGAACAGTAATGTAACCTGCAACAGCATGATATGGCAGTGAAGAATGCACTTCAATTTGAATCAGAATAGAAATAAATATTTTCTTATTTGCATGACATACTAAACTAGGTTAAAATATGAAATCATCTGAGCAGGTTTAATGACTGCTTGACAATTATTTCAGTTAAGTTTCATCAATGTGTTTGGGATTGAGAAAAACTGCAATAATAACATGCATTTAAGTACTAGTCTGTATTTATTCATAGATTTTTCTTTTATTCAAGCATTTCTCTACAGTAATCAAAGCAAAATTGTGAAAAGCGCTATATGAATAAAATGTAATGCTCCTTACTGTGCATGTATTTATTTCTGCATTCATTAATGTTAACAAATGAACCCCTAAAAGTGTTACCAACTAATTTGTTATTTTGAATGGTAATAATCGGAGAATGCGCATAATGATAACAGTAATAGAAGTTATTTTTCTTTTTAACCCTCACCAGGTTCTCCCTATGTGGTTGGGGCACGCGATTCGTGTTCCTTCACTATCAAATCTCCAGACAGTGAATCCTCAGTGTATCTGACTGCAGACGTTGTTCAGAATGTGTCCAGAGACATATGCCATCAGCTGGGCTGTGGAGAGCCCTACAGTCTCATTCAGAGCAATGCTGGTTTCAATCAAACCTGTTTAACAAACTGTGTTTATCACGACTATCATTTAAAGCACTGCACCGAGGTTAGAAGCTCTGACTGCTCACTCCTCTCTGAACTTCAATGCGGTGAGTCACAAACGCATTTCTGAAGATTTGACATGTTACAGTTTTGAAATATGGAATATAGTGTTTTAATGGTGTCTGGCTCCTCAGGTAACGCTGCCGTGCGCTTGGTTGGGGGTGGTCACCGCTGTGGGGGGCGTGTAGAGGTATGGCGGCGGGGATCTTGGGGCACAGTGTGCGACGATGGCTGGGACGAGGAGGATGCGGGTGTGGTTTGTGCACAGCTGGGCTGTGGATACGTTGTGTCTGTCAGTGGGATGGGTGAGCCGTACGGTCAGGGCAGAGGAACTATACACCTGGATGAACTGAACTGCACCGGACGAGAGAGGAACTTGTGGGAATGTCCGGCAATTTCCCAGGATCACGACTGCGGGCATAAGGAGGACGCAGGTGTGGTGTGCTCAGGTACGTGCCATGCGCTGTTATTCTTATAAAGGATTAGGAAACCAAATGATTGAATTTTGGCATATGTTATCAGATATGTTGACATAAAGTAAAAGCCAGCAGATCAGATCGGCACTTGAAATAGTTTTGAGCATCATGGATGAAACAGATGTTGTTTTCTGATCACTCATGTTTAATGCAGAGTACAAGGCTCTGAGACTGACGGGAGGTCTGGACCGTTGTTCTGGAAGGGTGGAGTTCCACCGCAATGACACATGGGGGACGGTGTGTGACACGTGCTGGCAGAAGCATGAAGCTGCAATGGCCTGTGACATGCTGAACTGTGGAACAGTCAATCGATTCACAGCTTTTGACCCTCCTTTCATGCATAAAAATGAAACGCTCTGGTATTTTCACTGTTACAACAATGCAAAAAATCTCTGGCAGTGTAAGGAATATAGTAACCTCCCACATCTATGCAAAGATTCAAAGGCTGCTGGACTGATCTGTAACAGTGAGTAAATACGAAACATTTTAATATTCTTTTTAAATCTCGTCGTAATATGCTGAAATGTGTTATTTGGTCATTCTCAGAAAGCAGTACGTGTGTGTGTGTGTGTTTTTCCTTTTCATGAGTTTCTATGATGTCATCCAGTGATAAGAAATGGGCTAACGCGCACCCCACACACACACACGATACACTGTTTTCTGAGAATGACCCATTTAATGTTATGGCTCTGTAAGCCAGTCATGTTGAAAGAGCGTGGAAAAGCTGAACCTAAGATTTGTTTCTTTTCTAGACTCTCTCGGTATGCCTGTCCAGAACCACACCAGTCCAGAGCCAACCTCCACACCAGCAACCACAGGTGATCTCAAACTCAGCCATTAAAGGAAAACACATATTCTTATATTATCATTGTTAGATTACAACAAAGATGTTTTAAAGGTGTCTTGTACATACTGTTTTAAAGGGCTACTTGACCCAAAAATGAATTATTTAACCTAAACGTTTGTGACATTCTTTTATACACAAAGAGAGATACTGTATTTTGTACTGATACTGTATTGTACTGTATTTTTCTTTACATTTTATATATTACTTATTCACTTTAAGCTTGCACTACACATATCACACTTTTCATTTGATACTATTATTACTATTATTGTAACGCCCTAGGTCCAGCGCCTCGGGTCGCCACCTGAGGGCGCCTCCTTGTTTAGTGTTTCTGCCTTGTTTTTGTCATGGACTTCATATCCCATCATGCCTTGTGTCTCGTCATTGTCAACCTGTTTCAGCTGTGCCTCATTTCCTATTTGTCCCTTCATCTGTGTATTTATAGCCCTTGTGTTTCAGTTGTCTTTTGTCGATCGTTGTTAGTGTTACTCTGCTCCTCTGCTCCTCTGTCTTGGTTTTTTGTAGGTTTTTGGTTTATTCTGTGTATTCTATTAAATGTTTATACTGCACTTGGATCCGCTCCCTGTCTTCCTGTCTACAACCGTAACTACTATTATTATTATTATTATTATTATTATTATTATTATTACTTACCCTCTGTTTGTATACATATTTGCACTAATTGTATGCAGCCCAGCTGCAAATGCTTTGGCAATACAATGTACAATTTTGTCATGCCAATAAAGCACACTTACATTGAAATTGAATTGAGATAAATCAATGAATATCCATTTGAGTGAATTCAATACAATGCAATATAAAGCAAATGTCAGGTCTGGAACAATATGAGGATGTGTACGTTTTGGGTGTTAACTTTTGTGTTTATTCAGTGCCATAGAAGCAGATGTTTAAGAGATCAAAATTAATATGATCATATTCATGTTCTTTTTCTTATTTCAGTGACAATAAAAAATGACGATTCATCGGGATTTAACTTACCCATATCTCCAGAACTACTGGGATGTTTGGTCCTGGCTTTATTGCTTCTCATTGCAATAATCACAAATATCATCCTGTGCAGGCATGCTAAAAAGAAGAAGAAAGGTGCGTCCAAACCTTAAGATCAGCAAAGTACACAGACAAAACTCTTTTGTTAGCCTGACCTTTATTTGGGTTTTTGCAGGTATAGCCTTTAAGGGTCATTAATATTTTGTACTTTTTATGACCGTGATGTAAAATCTTATTGTAAAGGACTTTGGCGTTGGTGATTTTGGGGCGTTTTTTTTACATTCTGCATGACAGTACTGAGAATCTCATAAGAATTAGTGAGAATGAGTCAAATTAAATAAACACACAAGGTTGTTTTTGCAATATGTTAACGCTAATAATGTAAAAATGCTCCAACATATGTAATGCATTGTGCACGAGTTCAATAAAGACACAAAACTGCCCAAAAATAACTTGAAAAATGTGTAATACTTGTTAATTATCCTAACACAAGTCTTTATCAAATGTATAGTTCTGAAGTATGTAGTGAGTGTTAGATAACATATTTGAGCATTTGATTTATTGTAGAATGTCAACGGACCTTTGCAAGACACTGTGCGTGTGTTTTTGTTACTTTTAGCCATGGTGGTCCAGCAGAGATTTGTAAAACTTCAGGCTGCCCCAGAAGTTGAGGAAAATAACTACAGAGATTCTGTCCACCTTGTCAAAGTCACAAACAACTGCAGTGAGTCTGAGGGTGAGTGACTGACTGACCTCAAGGTGTTACATGTAAGGGATAATGCACAGGCAGCCGGTAGTTATCGCAGAAATAAGTCCCGACAGTGTATCACACTGCTGTCTGTACATTATCCCGCTTATTACACGGCTACTTGCCAAATAAGGAAAATACTGGGCATAACATATGAATTTAAAATATTTGATTAGCTTATAAATGTTTTAATTCAAAAGGGCAAACCTTCCGCGAAAAGATAGTTCCAAGCTACTATTAACATTCCTAACAGACGATGTAGTACCATTTGTAAGCGCTACATATGAAACATAAGCATATATAGACATATATATTCGTTTTTTCATCTTTAGGGAGTCATTCGATTCGTCCGAATCTATCCACTGTTAAAGCGTTTTGTTTTTACCGTACATGTTGAAATTAATGTCGAAATCATCCATTGCAAATTGTGGTTGTCCAGTGTTTCAGTCGGACAAGAATGGCGCCAGACGGTAATCTTTGTTGGAGCGGAGGGATATTAAACATACAAGTAGTACCGGTCATGCGTTATTAGTTTGCAGCGGTTATTGAACCTGCAAATGTCGCGACTGGCCAATCAGAATCAAGCATTCCAACGAGCATTATTCGAGTAAAAAATGATTTTAAATGACTTACTGCTGGTCCAAACTGCACTGACATTATGCATGGTGTACAATGTCAAATATTTGTAAAAAATAAAAAAACTAATTTTAAATGCTCAATGCACAATATGTGTCTATTCTTGTCACATAAGTAGTGCGATAAAAATTTACTGCACCAAGTAAACATGAATCATCATTCTTCTTCGTGCTTCATCGCTTTTATACAATAAAACGCAGGTTTGCACCCTACATGTGTACTTACTTCCACATATTGGCATACATTATCATCACTATATCCCAGCTCGTTTCTATGCTGTATATACATTTATTAATCACTCACACTCATCACTAACACATGACATACCAGTTACGTATTTTGGCTAGCTGGGTGTTCCCGCTTCCGTTTGTTTGAAGCGCGTCCACGACAGACGGATTCGCCTCATAACACTCATTTGTGATTGGCTTATTGTCACTTCATTCAAATCTATGTAACCAACAAGAGAACATGGGCGGGAATAATGGCGTCGGTGTGCGTTACAAAAAAGCATAGAGGACAGAATCATATTTTTCCATTACTTCTAGACTGACTCATGCTGGCTCCTGTTCCCCTCTCTCTTCCCATAATTTCCCGTTTCTCTCACAACTACCAATTATCATAATAAAACTGTTAGGGGCCATAAAATATGGTTTCTGAATAGTCAATGATGAAAGAACTTTCATTGAACTATCCCTTTAATAGAACTGTAACCCGTAATGTGCAGTGTCCCAATTTGTTTACGAACATTCAATAAAATCCCCTATTTTGTCTTCATTTTAAGGAAAGTACGCTTAATTTCAGACTTTAAAAAGGCTCAATAATCATAACAAATGTTTTCTGTGCTTATAGTTCCCATGATCCCTCAGCGTATTTGGCCTCAGAGTAGCGTTGAAAGTGGATCTTATGATACAGATTATGAACAGAATGACATCAGTCCGGAAGCAGCTTTTCCTCTGTCCACTTTTCAAAGTAAGTCATTGTTGAGATAATATTAACGCTAGAATAATAGTACGAATGTTATGAATGGATTTCTGTGCGGATCCTCGGAATGAGTCAGATGGGAATTGTGTAACCATTCTTTCCTCATATCACCCTAGATTCAATGCGGTATAGTGCAGATGGCAAAACTCCCACTGTCAAGGCCGCAAACCTAAACAGCGTAACTGAGGAAGGTAAACCTTTTTAGTTTGTATAGCCTATATATATTTTCATATATGCGACCTTAAATCACATAATCCAATTGTTTATATGTAGAAATCACAGTAAATCCTCTGTGGGTTCAGGGTCATTATATTTCAAATATAGCCTATTATTTTAAGTCTTGTGACGGTCAACATCAATCTTTGATAAAAATGTAATAACTTGTTCCACTTTAACACAGTTCAAGTCATCTCATATTCATCTGAGCTTGATAAATATAAATAACTGATGAAGGTTACATACATACTAAAATACTGTATTCTTTGTATCGTGGGATGTTAAATATTGTGTCCGATTTCAAATAACAACAGCTGTTTTCAAAGAGCGATTACCCTGCCCTTAAGTGTAAAAACCCCAGTATCTAACAGTATACTGTGAGCGTGACTGTGAAAGTCAGCGAGTATTATAATGTCAGTTTTATCTTCACACAGTGGACTCATTTGAGTCGTCGTCCACCTCATCAGAAGAATGCTATGAGACCACCGGCACAAATGAAAAGGACCTGTGCTCTCTGGAGTCTACTGAATGTTATGAGAATACAGGACTAAACGCTGCAGGTAGATTATACAGAAGGATTTATGTATAAAGATTACAGGTATTCATGAACACGGGTTCCTTTGTTTGCAGAGTTTGCGATGAAGAATCCTTTTTCAGCACTTTTGTTTATGATAGATGGTATTAATGAATGGAGTTTTATATAATGATAAAAAAGAAACACGTCCAAGGAAAAATATAGGATGCAAGTTTACTTAATGTGAAATTGAAATGAATGGTTTACTCACCCTGATGTTGTTCCAAACCACTTTGGAATTCTTCCTGTGGATTAACGGTTCTATTCAGGCGGCTCTTTCGATCAAATGTTGTTTTATATTGAATTGGTTTGAGGGTCATTTTTAGCTAATGGTTGCCATTTGCTGAATGAAACATGTCAAAATCAAACCTTTTTTTTTCAACACTGAATTTAATTACACATGTGTTACTATGCAAAGTGTGTATTGGTTAACCTCTTAAAATGGAAGATGGGTGCATTTTTGAAACAGGGCTAAAAGTAAACAGAACTGAGTTTTTAGCATTATATTAACAAATGCAAATGCTAATAACAAAGACATTAAGCAAATTGTAGTGATTTGCCTTTTTTTATATAAAACATACAACTGCCAAGAAATAATTTAGGTAAAAGGGCTGTATGTTGAGATTGACCCTTTCCAGTCATAGCTAAAATATCATAAAACATACAACAACAACAACAAAATAAAACTTTTATTTACATGGCCTTCAGAAGATGACTTTCTGCTCTAAATATGTGGAATGTTTTAAGGTTTTTTACATTTTTCAAATGTTTACATTTTTTAAATTCGCAGTTAGCTTAATGTGCAGGGTACATTGCTTAATAATAATAAAATGTATTTTAAAGTTAAACTATGCATTTTTATACATATAATGGGCTGGGCCACCCAACATTCTGTTATCAGGGTGTGTATCAGAATGTAACAAATATTAAACACACAATTACACTAAAAACTGAACTGCAAGGGGTTGAGGCGAGTGCAGCAGTCTTTTCCTAAAAAAAACGGTCCAGTTGCAGTTTTGACAAAATGTACTCATTTTAGGTTTATAGCACAGAAGATGTGACCAATTGTTCTTTGGCTTCTCATTGTCAGAACAGAACAATGGGGACGTCAGTAGAGAGGATTCGCCCATTTACTCACCCGTCACCTATGA
Organism: Oreonectes daqikongensis; assembly: GCA_026939265.1. Lineage (NCBI taxonomy): Eukaryota > Metazoa > Chordata > Actinopteri > Cypriniformes > Nemacheilidae > Oreonectes > Oreonectes daqikongensis. The sequence goes on from JAOTQM010000428.1 coordinate 1,695,702, forward strand.
AAATGATGCTGTCTCCTGTGAATGTGACTACGATGACATTGGCAACTATCTACAGCAACCTAACCAATGACATCAGCCAGCAGAGCTATGATGCCGTAATGACTACTGTATGTTACAGTCTAAAACATGACTGTCTGACATCTGAGAAACCATTTCATATCATTCTACCATTTGATGCCATTTTTTTTGTTCATGCATACTTCTATGTATCACTCAAACTTTATTATAATTGTTTTATTAGGCTAATGTCTGTGTACATTAAATACATATCAGTGAAAAAGAGGAGAAATCATTTTATGTGATTATTGTTGTTCAAAGTAAAAAACTGATATTTAATTAAATGCGTGTGGTTTTTCGTTTTTGCTGCAACACTGTACATTTCTTCTATATTTCTACATAATAGAACCTCATTCTATTTGACATCTGTGTATTTGTATCCAGAGTTTGCTAGCCATATACATTTGCAAGCTATACATTTTACTATGCTATGTGCTTCCCTGGTAATGTAAGTCATGGCCTAATCAAAGCAAGTCAGAAAACACAACTATCACGTCAGTTAAGATAGAAAAAGGTTTACTTTAAGAATGGATGGAGAAGATCGACATTGTTTATTGTCACTATAGGATAGACCTACTTCAAATCGACATTTCATGTAACACAATAGTGCCGTCTGGTGGTTATGTATTGCAACTGTGCCAGACAGACAGGGAACAGCTAAATATACTATACTACTAGATACAGTACTCATTAAAAAGAAGTCAAAATAATAGGTGCATGAATTCTTAAATAACTATATTCACAAACAGTGAAGTGGCAGTCGTGGTCCAGTGGTTAGAGTGTTGGACTTGTGATCAGAAGGTTGCTGGTTCGATTCTCAGGGCTGGTGGGTAACGGCTGAGGTGCCCTTGAGCAAGGCACCTAACCCCCACTTGCTTACTATACAAAATGTACAAAATGTATAGTTCAATGTAATGTAAGTCGCTTTGGATAAAAGCGTCTGCCAAATGCATAAATGTAAATGTAAATGTAAACAAAACAATCCCTAAAAAGCCCTCAAAATGAAAAGAATTCTCATATAGGCTATTTATGTTGTGTATTCTTGTAAATCCAATATGCTAGTGGAGGTTTATATATCAGGCACCTGGTCAGCGTGATGGGCCCTCAAATGATGATGTTACCCTCGCCCCCAAAACCCTTCTGCTACAGTACATGATGGGTGCTTTATTAGTGACAGGGGCTGACAGAGTATGCTACACACAAGCCAAGGAGAGTCACATACTTAACTTAATGCGTGAACCGTCTAAGAGTACAGTACTGCAAACCACAGCAGTGGCCAAAAGTGCATATTTGTATGTGTTACGTCCCTAAACATTTCATTTTTGGAGCGCTTGTGCGTGTTTGCTCTCTCTACCTTTCTTGGTCGTTTTTTAAGTTATCTCCCTCTGGTTGCTGATTGGTCCAGGAAGCTGTCAATCATGCCCGACGGTGTGACGTCGACCTATCTGCTGATAAAAGGATGCTGGAAATGAATGAATGGCCGTCTTGTTCTCTTTAAACTGCCCTCATGCCAGGCACCAGGCCCGGCTCAGATATGAGATGAAAGGTGGGCCAAGTGATTTTCCAGGTGGGCCGGGGAAAATCCTTTGGTACACATTTATGGCAATTGTTAAGTTTGTTTGTTGTTGTGTTTGGGTTTTTTAATCCTCCTTTTTATAACTATTTTGACTTTTAATATTTTTGATTTTTTAATGATAATTTGTAATATATGTATATTTATTTTCCCCCGAAGGGGCAGGTCTTATAAACAAACTATTTACAAAAGAAATTTCACTTTATGAATTATAAAATGTACACTGTTATTTTTACACTCTTATGTATATATTCACAAATTGTATTTTTACAGTTTTAATATTTTTTCAGATCCTGTATCAAATTAGTTACTTTAGATTTATTGAAAACAGGGCATATAAAAAACTATTCATATCACTATAATATTCTCAGAACACAAGGTCCAGGGGGTGGGGTTGAATCCAGATCCAGTTTGAGTGGTCGACAGATTCTGTGTTGTTCTGAATCGTAATTTTTTTTTTTTGACGGAAAAAAAACTTTATTTATCCATTTTCATCCAAATTATTATAGGTTTATTATTTAGGTTTAGGGTAAGGTTTTGGTTTGGGTTAACATATATTTTCTGTGATCATTACTTACAGGCATAAATTAATTATGAATATCTCGACTACATTATTAATCAAATGTATAGACTTACATTGTAAGAATTGCTAGTGAGCATAGGTTGCAACTTACTTTTCAAATTGCAGCTAACTATATAAAGTGGGGGAGTTGGTTCTGCAGTGATTACCATCTCGATTTTTCACAGCAATGGAGCTTCACGGAGCCACTAGGCTTGTTCGACTTCACGCGGCGCCGCAAGATCCGACAGGTGGATGACGTCAAAGTACCGCGAGAGCGATTTGAATAACCATTTAAAGTTTGCTTTCGAGTCGCTCTTGCGGTACTTTGATGTCATCCGCTTGTCGGATCTTGCGGCGCCGCATGAAGCCAAACAAGCCTTCTCTCTCAATGGCTCTGGGTGGGCTAAGCTTCTGATTGGGTGGGCCAGGCCCACCTTGGCCCCCCCGTGGAGCCGGGCCTGCCAGGCACTCGTTTTCACTTTAGTTTAATGTTGTTTTGTGACCTTTGCTGTTTTGCCACTTTAATGATTTGGTCACTTTGTGTTAATATTAAGCTTTTGTTACTACTTAAGTTGTTGATCATTTTGATGGAGTTCCTTCTTTGAACTCTGAGCTTATGCTCTATGAAGTCTACTCAGTATAGAGAACAGGGAAGATGTCACATAACTTACTTTTCTTTGCTAATTTATATTTTATTTTTGCTTATTTATTAACATCAATTTGGCCAATCTTATTTGATATCATATTTTCACTTTTGTATATTAAACACTTAATTATTTGGCAGTTTGTTGTCGGCGTGTTGTTACTTGCCACCAGCTTTATTTCACAACTTTACCATAGTATAAATGTTGCTCCTTTCAACTTTAGACCATGCCTTATAAAAGGTTGTGACAATATGCAAATATCTGCTTTTCATGACCCTGCATGTTTGTGTAAAGCATGAAAATATTAGAAGAGGACTCATCGAATGCCACTGTTAATCCACAGACAATAACCTTTATGCAAGGATGATTCCTTGTGTCCCATTAAATTGTGTTATAATGTCTATTATTATTATCAACAAAGATAAGACTGGTAAGAAATTCTGTCATCTAATAAATGAAAAAAACCCTGCATTGGACTCCATCCTCTGTCTCCTCCAGTGTGTATTTGACTGTGACACTACATGTATACAAAATATCTTTACCTGATTTAATAAATGGTTAAGAAATTACAATATGCATAATTGTTCAGTATGATTTGGCGAAGTTGAAGTCAGTTGACCTAGGACAGCCATAAGTATTGGTCACTAGTGTAAATAGCTCAATAAAAGTTAAAGGGGTCAGGACCTGCCAAATTGTTTTATTTTATTTTATTCCCTGAGGTGTATTTTTATTACTACTAAAGTTTTTTTGCACACAAAAAAACCCATACAAATGTAAGTCTGATTTGTGTGTTTCCCCTTTAAGAGCCTTCGGTTGCTTTCGGTGTACCCGCCCACTTCAATGATTGACAGCTGCTGCTGGGATAACTGCAGCTTCTCTCTTACATACATCTTCACAAACGGTCTTTGTATTCATGCAACAGACACTTAAATAATCACATGATTACAATTATTTAAGTTATTACAACTAAAGAAAACATAATAATGAATCGCTAGCCATAGCACAGCTTTACCCTGTGTGCACAGAAACGGCGCTAAAACGGATGTTTGCATCCAAAATAGTGCACGCACTGCAAAAAACAAGGATTAGCACAGATTATCGACACTATACCAAGATGTATAACACACGCTGGTATAAAGTGTTATCATATCATATCTGCCCACTTCCGTCTTGTGCAATGTAAATAAAAACTCACGTATGAACGGGTCCGGTTGCAAAGTAATATCGAAATGAAAATGGGCCTCACGTAATTTTCAATATATATTCAATTGGTAAGAGTTCTGCAAAGAGCTGCCTAGCAAAACCAACCTTCAGAAATCGTGTCTTTTGAACCTCTATCGTACTGCTGTCATTCTGAATCCTTCACACTTCTGCACACTGTACAGTGGTTATATAAGCAGAGAGATGATCATGTCCCTTAACTGTCTTGTGTGATCTCTCACAATGACTAAAGTTGCGGAAAAAAATGCCTGCGTATCATGGCAGTCCATCAGTGTGTATTGACTATATTAGCTCAATATAAAGCTGCATGAAGGCAAAAACCTGTCCAGATGAGGTTCATTACTGTTTGTGATCATTACACTAAACATCATTCAAATAACAAAACAATTTGGCAACAACCTGTTGTGAATATTAGTCTGTTGATTTTATAATCTACCAGCGTGACCAAGGTGATTTTTATCAAGCTAGTTTTCACAATATATGTAAGAATGGTTTACAAACAGCAATGTTTTTCACATGTGTCTATATCATAACCATTACAAGTACTGTTTAATTCATTTAATATTAAACATTACATTAGCTCCAGCCCTTCCAAGACCCTGCAGAGGATAAGCAGATTCAGAAATGGATAGATTAAATTACAAAAGGCATAATATTTCAGGATGATTTACAATAAATAATAAATCCAGTCATTTTCATACAAACAAACCACCAGCAATCACAGGGACGTTTGAAAATGCCACAAAAAAACACACATTAACAGAAGAACAGCTCAATCCCTACCCCCCAAAATGAAAGCTCCATCATTATTTACGCATGACTTTCTCGCTCTGTGGATCTTTTCGATAATCACGTCTGAATAAGAAGAAGTGTAAATGACATTGAATAATATCATCATAATCTCAACAGTCTCAGGGGCCCCCGTTCAAATGTTGCGTGCACAGCATCAATTTTTCCACGTTTTGTGTCACCAAAATGAAAAATTCTAAACTTTTCAGAACACCATAAGAAGGTCACAGGTCATGTGACAAGAATCAACTTTCCATAACAACATTAATAGAGAAACAGCTATGGCATAAATACACTACTGCAGAGCTGGAAATGAATTTATCCTTCGCTCAAACTTCCGTGCCGTCACGAATAGCGCAGCTCGCATGGCAGACACCACGGCAGCTCCTTTTCGAAAAAAGGACAAAGTAGCACAGCCAGTGTTTTTCATAGGTTTTGAGATGCGATATGTGAACGTCCCTTTTTTTTCGTGTTTTTTCTGAAATAATGAGGGCATTTTATTAGTGGGTCAACTGTCCCTTTAAATACTTCAAATATAGTTTATGTTGTTTGAACTTAGCTGCCTTTAAAACATACAAATCAATTAAAGGGTAACATTGATAATGAACACTCAACAGTGCTGATCACATAAGCCACTGCTCTTTCTCTTTACTAAAATGCTCCGCCCACTTTCTGGTAAGCTCCAGGTAATGGTCTGGCTGATGGGGTTTGTAGTCCAAATACAGACGGGCCACAGTCTTCTTGGGCATGGCTCTCTCGATCTGAGTTCCCTCGTGCCATTCATTAAATGAGGTTATCGTGATGATGTCCGGCCTCACTGACATCGCCGCCTGCCAAGATGTCTCGTAGTATCGCCCGTTCACTCGGTTGCGCGTGTTGTGATTGTTCCAGGGACGGACAGCGGTGTCTACGTAACCGGGCCCTGCGCTCGGCACGAACAGCAAGTTGCTCTTGTCGCAGAAAGCTTTGATGGCTTTCCAGTTCTGGTGAGAAGCTCCGAAGGAGAAACCGTTGGAGGCAAAGTAAGTGTACATGCCGTCAAAACCGCCAGACAGGATTTCGTGCTTGTGGCGCTCTTCCACGATGAGCGCGATGAAGATGCCGTCGTAAGGCGTTCCTCGGAGACTGTGAGACCCTCGAGAGGTTAGCAGCTCGGCCCAGGCCTCGGATGGGGTCAGGTACGAGTCGTACACGTAGAAGAGTGGAAGGACCTTCCCGGTGCTGGACTTGAACTTGTAGAAAGCACCGTGTTGGCCGTATCTGTGAAGAGATTTATAAAATTCTGATGATTTTCTGCTACACTCTTAAAAATAAAGGTGCTTAAAAAGGTTCTTCACAGCGATGCCATAGAAGAACCGTTTTTGGTTCCACAAAGAACCATTCAGTTAAAGGTTCTTTAAAGAACCATCTCTTTCTTACCTTTTCATAATCTGAAGAACCTTTTGTGAAACAGAAAAGTTCTTCAGATGTTAAAGGTTCTTTATGGAACCATTTCGACGAAAAAGGTTCTTCTATGGCATCAAAGAACCTTTTGAAGCACCTTTATTTTTAAGAGTGTAGTTCATAGAAAAATCAGTAACTTGATTATTACAGTTAATGGCATTAAAGGAATAGCTCACTTTAGAATTAAAATTGTATGATTATTTACTCCCCCTCGAGTTGTTCCAAATCTGTGTACAATTCTTTGTTCTGATGAACACAGAGAAAGATATTTGGAAGAATGCTTGCACTAGTATTTGCTGCTTTATTTAACGCCCCAAAAAAGCATGTCTTAAACCCTGCGCTAACCTGCGCTGCTCTTGGTAGATTGTGTTTTTTTTAATGTGCACCTTGTTAATAAATCACCTGCTGAAATTTCCACTCCCATCAGCGCTTTTTGGAAATTGCGTTATTTTGCCCTGTTTAGTAAATCTGGCCCTTAGAAACACGCAAAACTATACATGGGTAACAGTTTATGATTTTGTTTTATCTGTCTACAAAAACAATTCAATGTATGTATTATTTTGTATATGTGGTTTCTAGGACACTGGACTGACACATAACCTAATTTGAACCAAAATGCAACATTGTAAAAATGTTTCTTTTCATAGTCAATTATCTTTACAGACATTTCTTTTCCCCTCTAGCATATACACGTTTTCTCTACTGTTTGTTCTACAATGTATTTTTATCTTTACAACAGTGCATTATAGAAATAATCTTGAAATGATTTTCTGTGCTCTGTCCTTGTACTGAAAGTGAACACTGAACATATGTGAACATATGGCAGGAATCGCAGGGTGCTGGAGAGCTGTTTGTACTCTGATACTCTGCCATGTAAACCTATACTTCACTTCTCACATTCGTACTGCGTGTATTGGCTTCCTGCTCTTTACTGCTGCAAGAGCTAAACGTGCTAAACACTATGCCCTAAAAGTATGTACTCTTATTGTTATAGAAAAATAGACTCATTTTAACATACTATGATTTTAGGCACACCAGTTCTAAGTTTGAATACTGTTTACGACAGACAGTATATGAATTGAGACGCAACGATTGTTATCCAGCAATACCACCAGGTCATGTTACATCATGAATGATTCTATGATGCTATTTTTAAAACATCACTCCATCTTTCTGCACACTGGGCGGGGTTCAATTTCAGCCTCATCTTTGGTGTTAGTAAGTTTTTAGCGTTTGAAAAGCGTTGCTCTCGTGGACATGGAGGTGAGGAGATGCAACCTACTTGTCAATGATGTATTTGATGTTGTCATGCAAACTGAGGTCCGTCCGGCCTTTGTAGGGCTGCAGGTGAAATGCAACCTGTAAAAGATTAAAGTGACACAAACCCTTTTAAAAAGCTTGTTTTTGGTTTTTGTAGAACAAACTGCATAAAAATACTGTGGTAACGTGTCACATCTGGCTGTAGATCTTAAAACAGCAAGCACTAAATTTCAAAAATAATCTCAGAACTGTGTTTTAAGTGGGTCATTTGATGTGTTATATCACCCCATTTTTACCCCCTCTTTCTACTTTCTACTAAGGACAAATGTGTTAAAGGGTAAATGTGTTATTTTTGGCCTTTTTCAGATATGATTTAGATTACATCTAGGAATCTTTCTGGGAATTTTTCTATGGTAACCTGCAATTGGTGACATTCTATCATGAACAGTTTGAAACTAAACAAACATCCATAGAAACATCAACCCCTGTTCTGTTACATAACACCAGTCTATACTACACTATAGTACACTACACTATACTGTCTATACTGTTTTCTTCTACTGTCTATTCTATACTGTATAGACTACTGTCTAGTGTATACGCTACTTTATACCATATACAGCCGCAGAAAAAATAAGACCACTCCAACTTTTCATTTCAAACCAGCATTTTTAGATGTATTGTGGTCATTCCAGTTCACTGTCTGTTGAATTTCAACAAAATCAAACCTCAGGAGTGACATAAAGTCATTCAACAGCAATGTGAAAGACTTGAGTTTATTGAGTTTATCTCATATATTTTTTTTACTTTCCCTAAATACATGTACAAATATTAGTGTTGTATTGCTTAAAAGTTAGTATGAACTTGTGTTATTTGCAGTATTGGGGGGCATCTTTTCAGGGCATACAGAGCATCTTTTCTGTTATTTTGACCCGTCTCCCCAGGTCTAATTTTCTGCAAATAAATGCAAATAGAAACAATATTTTTTTATTTGAAATTTGGTAAAAGAAATATTGTTAGTAGTTCACAGAATAATAATAATAATTTTTACCTAAACACCTACCTATAAATAGTAAATTCAGAAAAACTAAAATAATGCTTTGAAATGCTCTTAATTATTTCCGTGGCTGTATATATGGTTTGCACTACTTTATACTGTATACATGACTACTATAAACAGTTTACACTACTGTCTATACTGTCCTAAATACGGTGTACTGTTTACACTACTGTCTATACTGTATACAGTACTGTCTGTACTGTATATATGGCAAGATTGAGTGAACATAAGTGACAATCCATATTCTGTAAAGAATTATTTGAAATCTGACCTCACAATTTAGATTTTAAAACCCTGATTTTGATTCCTTGCTATTCGATCAACAAACTAATTATAAACATGAAAAACATTTTCACTGCATGTCTGAATAAAGCTTTTCTGTCTTCTCATTATTCATATTTACTATTCATATTTGACAGGGGAACACGCACCTCATAAACTGTGAATTTGTTTTGATACTTTCTGCAGATTGGATGTGTCAATTGTACACTGTAATCTAACATTGACTATGTCATCTTTTTTTTAGATTTATTTATTTATTTATATGGACCCACTGCCCATGAGGCTATCGGCTCCGACTGTGTAATCTCTTTAAGAACAACTTGAAAACATGGATCGCAAAGTCCAGAGTTTAATGGAACATCATTTTGCCTTTATTTTTAAAAATTGTATGCTGGATGGTGTCCAATATTAAGCAGTCTAACAAGAAGTGGATTGACAGCATGCATTTTCCTTTTTAATTAGAGGAAGTACATTTTCTCATTTAATTTCAAAGACGCTTCATCTAAAACAGAGAGCTCCAGAATGATCACAATATCACAGCTAAACAGTGAAGATCTTCAGAGAACATTCTTTGGGTGATAAACACAAAGACACATGTCTGAGTGTACTGAATGAGCCAGATGGCTGAATAGATTTAAACATTCAGAGAGATGTGCAGAAAGATAGCAATGAGTGCTGAATGTGTCTGCCACTATACAGAATGAAAAATGGCCTTGAGCATGTTTATTAAATGCAGTGGCAACTATTCAATCAGCCTCTAAACATTTCTATGCCTATATATCTATCTAAATGATCCCAAGGGCAAGACAAAATTGTCAAAGTGAGGAGATAAACAATTTTGAATTGGTGTGTCACATTGCACTAGACTAGTCAGCTTCTCAGAACAAGAAATCAAATGGATTTAGCCAAGGAACATAAAACTAAATCAATGAGTGGAATGAAGGAAGAGCTCACTGCTGGGTCAAACTTGAGCATGACATAACACACAGGCAGCTTATTTGTTGCCTAGAGACTCAGGTTTTCTTTCAGTTAACCACCTGTTAGCCGCAAGGGTAAGTGCTGGGTGCCCTCATCTTTAAGATATTAACAACCTCACTCAGATCAACCATAAAGGCACAAACATTAATAGATGATAGACAGCGTGACCTGCTGTGCCAACCTGGCAAACCCTCGATCCCAGATCATATGTTTTCCCTCAAAACTCTCCCGATTCAAAATACAAATAGTCTGCTGACAACAGTAGCTAGGCAACCTCAAAATTGACATGCAGCTACAAGCTGAATTCAAGGCATGATGCTGGCCATAAACCAAATTATTTTTCTGTTTTTAAGAAAGGAGTGCATCAGGACATCAAGAGGATTCATGCAGGACTCACCAGAACACTGAGAAAACTGAGGATTGTTACTGGACAAAAAGACATCTTTAAGTTCTTATGGGTAACTACAGTACAGTATATAGAGCAACTTTGACTACACGTCACTGCCCGAAGCATCAGAGAATACATTGGGGGTCCTTCCTTTCTCCAAACAATGTAATGTAACGGCCTTCTGAGCATCTTCCAATTTTTCACATAATTTATACAGTTAATATCTGCAAACCCAATTCCATTTGTAAGCACTAATATTGTGCATGAATGAATACCACATGCCACTTGGAAGGTAACTATTGAACCTTGAGTAACTTTAAAATCACCACACAGGAATAACAATAACTCCTGTTAAAAATCGCATTGTGAAGTCCACATAGACTTATGTAACCACAGCAAACACTAGCAAGTGTGACAAATCCCATAGTTTATCCACAATGTCACAAACAACTGCTGTCAGAATAAAAATGGACAATATTTATATGATTAAGAGAAACACCAGAAAAGACTGGTGCTGTACATAGTTACTAGTACCAAGAAAAATCACAGTCTCTAAAGTCTGTAAGGGGAATAAAGTAATGTGTGCAAAAGATACAATATAAGACGTAAATGATGACAATAAGTTATGATATCAGGTTTGTCTTCTGAAGTACTGTTATGGAGGTAAACCTGAGGGTTGATGAGTCTTAAACATACACTGTGTGATGCACATTTTCTAGGTCAATTTAAACCAACAGTTCCGTTTGTCTATATACATAGTACATTTTTGAAGATTTACTGTTTTCTACATGAAATCATCCTATAGAATGTAAAGAACATTCTGTACAAATGTAATGTGCACTGACTGTATAGAACATGCAGGTCAGACAGAATATCTAATAATTGTTTACACAGACAAAAGTGAAATGTTCCAGTATAAGCTCTCTCTATAAAGCAATCACAATGACTTCAGTAACACAGTGTTTCAGTAAGCATAACAGTTTTACAAATCTCTCACCAGTTACCTTGATGCTGTGTCTATGGGCAGCATCCATAACAGCAGGCACTAGATCCTCTGAGGCTTTGCCATGTTCATCTGCCACACCGGGCGGGTACCAGGACAGCACCACAACACCTGACAGAAGAAGACATGAACAGCAGCACATGCTGGATCTGTTACAATCCTGATGCATTTTGTCTATGATATTTTAAAGGGAGTTCTACATTAGAAAACCAAAAATAGCAAAATCAGCAATTTCCCAGTTTGTTGGCTTTGTAACCTGCAGCTGCAGCTTCTATCTGTGCCATGTGCGACTCAATGACATCTGGATCTCTGGAGCTGTAGGGTCCCAGTTCAGGGTAAAAACTGGACGCGACGTCATCCGGAGGGTTGTGTCGCCCTTTAGGGTGACTGGCAGCGATTTTAGGGTCCCAGTGTGGTACCAGTACGTGGTCCCAGTGTATATAACTGCCGTCCATCTGTGGAGTGCCATACCATAAATAATAGAAGATGTGGATGTCGTAGAATATGCTGTGGTCTGGGCCGGAGTTGGAGAACACTATCTTTGTATCACTCCCCATACCGGTCCGACCTGCCGATTCAGCCACAGAATTGGGTCTCTGGTCCGTTCTCTCTCCAACCAAAGGCATTAACTCCATTCCCGGTGCCAGATCAGAAAAACCGTCGGTGGGTTTTAGGGTTCGTAGGCCCATCATGGTGCCGAAAATGAAGAGAGTAAAGAGAAGAAGAGCCACGCACGCTTTCCTGCGTAACCTATTCATGGTCGCTGTCCGTGGTGCTGCCGATGAAGTTCAGACAGGGGTTTGCATGATGGACGCCTTCACCAAAATCTGTCTTTCGCTTCACCCAGACCTTCGTTTGGCACTTTGGATCGGTCGCCCGGTTCTGTCACGTACCCATCATGTCCAATGTGTTTTCGATTTCACGTGCATGTATTTGTTAAGTGCTGAACGTGCAGTAAGGGTATTAAGCTCTATTACTCGTCACAAAGTAGCAAATTTTTCACAAATAAAACAATGCACTGCGCATGTCCTAAAGACTCGAACCCTTCGCGTAAATTCCGAGCTTTCGGCCCAGACGTCGGTTTATTGACAACGTGCACACGTCCGCTTTATATCGACGACGAAAGCTTCCATTCGATCACGCATTTCTCATATGCAACAATACATCCGTCTCCATTTTATTAGAGTTAAATCTGACCCGCGGTCCTTGTGCCGTCAGATGTTTTCTGTTGCTCAATGCTCTGTCTCCAGTGATCAACAATAAATGATTCTTTTGTTACTGGAGGGTGGAGCTTCAGGGGTTTGTGCCTGTTCACGCATGCGCTAGCAAGTACTTACATACTGCATACTGTGCTCTATATACTGCGTTTTACGCACTATTTAAAGAAACACTCAAACAGTACCGGCCATCGGGACAAAAGATTCGAGTTGAGAGCTGTTTTTGAGTTAAACACACACAAAAAATATTACCATCGCTTTAATTAGGTCCATACAATAAAAGTAAACGGAACACAAAGTTCTATAAAATTATTTCATTTATAATTTGTTTTATAATGGGACGCATCTTTTTTATTACGCTTTTGGATTTTTATTACGCTTTACATATAGGCTAAATAATTTAATGAGCACATCCAAGTTCAAAGATGAAGTGTCGGATATTTTTATAAAAATATTTGTGTTGTAATAATGATACAATAGTTCCCCCTAGTGGAAACAAGCCGTATATTCAGAACAATTACTGAAACACAACAGAAAGGTGGTTGGAAATTTGTAGTATGCAGCAATCGAGACACAGACAGAAAGAGTGGCAGACAGTAGCATGTCATTTATTTACAACTGCTTATGGCCTCAAGCACACTCACTGTTAACTCAATTCATTATCAAAAAAAATTATGGTAAAATAACATTCATCACTATGTCTTAGCTTCATGCAACATATTTGAAGACAGGTAACATCAAAAAGTTCAATATAATGTTGATGACACACCAAACCGACATTAAATTACTGTGAGTAAGCTTATAAAAACAGCAAAGACTACAGGTGATGGCCAACTAGCATGTACATTTTGTAAAATGCAAAGGTATAAAACATCTAAAAACATATCTTATCCATGAATATTTGACAGGAACATGTTGACTGCTTTTGTATTTATTTAAAATAAATAAGTGACCCTCTCTCTCAACATGTTGGTATAAGCACTTCTTGTCTCCCAATGATGTATATCTTTGTTTACCTTTTTTTGTAAGTCGCTATGGATAAAAGTGTCTGCTAAATCCCTTACTGTAAATATAAAGTCTTGTCTTTGTATAGGCCTATATGTATTGATGGTTCAACATGCTGAATTGACCATAAAGTCACCGATAAGGTACAAAAGATGTCAACAGCGCAAAACACAATGTGATAACTGCTGACAGATGCTCAAAAACATCCCGACTCTTGGCTTGGTATGTCTTCAGAGTTTGATTTCTTCATTGTTTGGCAAGACTTTAAAGAAAATGTATAGCTCAATTGGAAAAGAAAACTCATTTTTTTTGTCTTGATTTAAAGTGGATTAAATCCAATGCATTCTGTAATCAGGGGGTGTGATCGGTTACAGTTGCATTTGTCACATTCACTAATGCTGGAACAGCTGCTCTGGATGGCCTGACAAATCTAAGACTGGCATACTGCACATCTGTGTCCTGAAAACAACAAAATAGCCCAAAATGTTCATATGCCACATTCAGATATGTTATAACTGAAATTTTTTCCCCTATTTGTCAGATATAGTGACCCATACCCGAAATGTGACCTCTGCATTTAACCCAACCAGTGAATAGTGAACACACACACTTCAAGTCGTGAACACACATACACCGGGAGCAGTGGGCAGCTATCACTGCAGCTCCTGGGGAGCAAACGGGGGTAAGGTGTCTTGCTCAAGGGCACATCAGTTGTTACCTGCCGGTACTGAGAATCAAACCGGCAACCTTCTGGTTACAAGTCCGACTCTCTAACCATTAGGCCACAACTGCCCCGAATATCAGATCATCTGGTGTTAAACCCACCTTCGAGTTTGAGTTTTCCTTTACACAGCCGATACACAACACTGCAAGAAAAACGGAAAAAACTGAGCGTTTATAGTTTAAAATCTAAAAAATATCCCCAACTAGAGTCCCCAAAGTATCACGGTCACAGCATTGGTAATAAAAATCAAATACATTAAGAGAACAATGGTAACGGTCACACTTTAATGCTAATGCACAATTGCTCATGTTAGTTCATTGTGCATTAACTAATGCTAACAGTTACAAATTCTGATTTTAAAAACAAGCATAAACCAAGATTAAGTATTTTCTGGGTAATTCATGTTAACAAATACAACCTTATTCTAAAGGATTACCAAAATACACAAGTACAATAAAAATAGAAATAGAATAAAGAGAATTAAGTTGTTTTGGTAAAGTAAGAGTGCTTTAAAATACTTTTTAAGTGGCACATGCAGTAGTAACAAAACACTGAAAAATAAAGGTGCTTAAAAGGTTCTTCACAGCGATGCCATAAAATAACCTTTTTCGGTTCCACAAAGAACCATTCAGCCCAAGGTTCTTTAAAGAACCATCTCTTTCTTACTTTTTATAATCTTTTTTGTGAAACAGAAAGGTTCTTCAGATGTTAAAGGTTCTTTATAGAACCAAACGGTTCTTCTATGGCATCAAAGAACCATTTGAAGCACCTTTATTTTTAAGAGTGTATGTTTTAACCACCAGCAAGTTGCAAATGCAAGTGATCTGGTTGAAGTGTGTAGGCGTAAAACCACAACAACTATCATAAAAGTGATGGAGAAGATTCAGGAGGGCATTCAGAGATTCTCACCTTGTCTGTGACAGAGAACACAAGCGCAGATAATACCGCACAAGCCACACGCAGCGTAAGCGCAGATCGACAGCACGCTGCAGCCCACACCGTCTGCTGTAAAAAAAAAGCCCCTCCGCTTAGTATCTGAAACAAAGACCACAGAGAGGTTTCGGTGGAATGTTTGATAGGGCAGCTAAAAAAATAAAACCACCTTGCCAAACCATTAGGAAGCTATCGACATAATGGCATGATTTCACTTACGTTAAATATATTCTGAATATGAAAATTCTTAATTATGATGGGTTCAATGGTTATTGCAATCTGCTTTTTTATTTATAACGGTTAATAATACTGTAAAAAATAATAACACCAGAATAGCAAAATGTAAAATATGTTTAAATGACTTTTTAAAAAGTCATTAAATAAACACGGTTAGTTCATCTGAGAAGCACTAACCTGAAAAAGTGAGTCTGACTGGAGTCCCAAAATGCATTCCCTTTCCACTGAAACCAACAGCACAGTAATACAACCCAATGTCAGCCTCTCCAACCCTTATTATTGTTAGGCTTAGAGACTCGGTTGTATTTCCTTCATTTAGCTGAAAGTGGCTTTTGTCTTCATTTTGTTCAATAATAAAACGATTTGTTTTCAATTTTCCTCTTGATGCAGATATTAACAAAGTCATCTTTTCTGAGGTCAGCCGATACCACGCCACCACAGAGCTGAAATTACCGCTACAGGACAAAGTAACATTTTCTTCATGCTGGACAGTCATAGTCACAGTGGACACACACATCAGACATTGAGCGCTGATGCCTAGGAGTGAGAAGACCAAGATAAAATGCAAAATATATTGTATCATTTTATATTCTCTTAATCAATAACTAATTATTAATGAATCATGATTTTATTATGTAGCAACAACATATACTCACTAACTGAAAGGATCAGATTGAAAATATATTTGTTCATCTTTTAATCTCTCTGGCAGATCTGCTTCAACTGCTGTCAGTTGGGAGCGGGGGTCTTACTTATAAATGCTAGCCAGATCAAGTTTATGCTTATAAACCACAATAGTGCATGTTTCCACTGCTCTTACGTTGATTTTCACTGAAAAGGGAAGGATTTGTTTATGGTTGTTCAGCATCACACTTAAGTTTCGTTTTTGTAGAATGAGGAAATTCAAGCTCAGTATATCAGTATCTCCAGCTGAAGCATGTGTGCATGAAGAACAGCACCCTGTTACACATGCATATACGTCACAGATAAATGCAGATGACAGGCAGTAACGTCATATGCTCAATACACACGGTTTCTACGTTTGAGCGTTTCTTTGCAAAACATGACTGAACAAACAGAGACAGAATTTTGAAAAGAATCAAGTTCCTGTGTGTCTGGGCTGAATGGATTTTGGTTTGGTGCTGTCTGTTATGTTATGGTTTTCCATTTTACTTCTCTAACTCTCTGCAGTGTGAATTGATATTGGGGGGGGGCACAGTCAAGACGTAAGACGACATGACACCTACAAAACAAACAAGAACCACGTGCTTCCAACACAGAACACATGACTACAAAGATGAAGATCATGAGCCATGTGCTTCAACACAAAGCACAAAAGACGAGTTTTAATCCTGTTGGCACCCATACAGAGGTTAGAACAGAACAATCCGGGTGCTCAACACAGAACACAGCTGACATGATCCTGTCACGCAAGACTACAAGCAACAATCACAGGGATGTATATATTTTGTCATGGCATTTCATATTTTTGACTGGGATTTTATCAACTAAAGCACACGATACAAGTTTATAGTGTTTATAGTGTAAATAAAGAAACATACTAAAACTCAAATCTTTTGAGTCTCGTAAATTCTAACCAGCATGATTCTTCATTGTGCTCCATAAACTTTCACGACAATGCCATAAAAAACATTTTGGTTCTCCAAAGAACCATTTAGGTTATTCCTTTTTTGTAGTCCAGCAAACTTTTTTCACGACAAAGAACCTGAAACAGCCAATAATAGTTCTTATGGCATCATGAAGAGCGTAACTGGAAAACCAGTCAGGCTTAAATTTTCTAGAATATTACATATTCTGTATTATGTACTTATTAAGTCTGTGTATTTGTGTAGGTAGGCTATGTCATGAATACAATTAACGATTTTCACATTAGTTGCAGACAGTTTTCTTACACATCACTCTTCATTTCAAACCAATGGCAAACATAATTGTCAATTTAAAATGGCAGACTCTTCATCATGAAATTAAGGTTTTAATTAAACCTTTAGAACTTGAAGAAAGAAGTGAAAATCAAAAAAGGAATTCTATAATTTAAACCGTTAACCCAAACCTGTATTAAATTAATTAAATGCTCTTTTTTATTTTTTATTGCTGCGTCCGAATTTGCATACTATCCGTCCTAAATACAATTAGAAAAATTTGAATCCAGAAATTCCCGGATGGTCTACTACTTCCGGTATAGGAATTCGAAGTGCAGAACGATGCACAACTCTAACGGCTGATACTACCCACAACTGACCGCGAGTAGACGGAGTTTAGTTTTCACGAAATTAATAAATATTACTATAGAGTTAACATTATGAAACAATGAATGAATAAATACTTAAATGGAAAGAAGAAATGTATGTGGTATACAGTCAGTAACTTCACATTTATGAAGATGAAATAGGCCTACACCACAGAGAGTTATGAGTTTTAACATCTCATCCATTTCCTTTGACCCTGTCTCCCAGATCAAAAACAATATACCTTAACTAAATCAAAAATAAAAAGCTTGTTGTGAGCAGAACAAATAAGCCAAGATATTTCTTTCCAAAAATCCTTTGCATAGTCACATTAAAAACATACATGTGAAATTGTTTCAAGATTAAATTGATTCCATTGTGAAGCTATATCCAATTTAAATGTAGAAAGTAAAGAATTAGAGGCATAGTCTACTAATACATAGTCTTTAAAATCTACTAATTTTAAAGTAGATTTCTTTCATTATGTTAGGAATTAAAAGCTTATTTATACTAGAACAAATGTTTGTAGTAGAAAGAAAAGAATATTGCAATTTCCACTTTAAAAATACTTTGAGATGTCAACTAAACTTCATAATAAGAATTCTTCTAATCCAAGCATTATTACTTTGAACATTATTGAGCTCCATACCTCCAATATATAATTTGAGCACTTCACATTTTGATATCTTGCAACTACAATATGCCCTACATAAAATATAACAATTTTGGTGAAATTGAGTTAATAACCCATTAAAAAACTCTAGGTGTAGTATTCACTTCAAAGATCAGCGTTCATTCAACATTTAATCCATCCAATTTTGAAAACTTGATTTAACATATTCTGTTTTATTTTCAACATAGAATCAATAGACGAGCATGTATTCCGGTCAACATATAAAGATAGAGCTGGATCAACAAATCTAGAGATACCTTCAGCTTTAGATACCAAGACATGACCATATATTGTTAAATTCCTTTGTAACCAGCAGTTAAATATATTTTTTGATTTCTGTATGCGTTGCATGATGATTTATATACATGCCTAAATATCTTACAGAGTTTTTCTCCTTGATTCTATCTGCTCTTTGTCAATACTGTGAACAGTCATGATTTCACTTTTATTAGATTCGATTGATTGAGAGACCAGAAGCATTAGAAAATAAATGTAAAGCATCCAAGATAAACCTGATCCTTGTCTTTCAAGAACAAACAGGTGTCATCCAGCTTACTAATTAAAAAAATTTAATCCGCTACTAAAACCCCCTGAACATCTAAACAACGCGTTACAAAAATATTAGGAAATTCAGTGACCAACAAAAACAAAAATGGTGAAATGGGACACCCTTGTCTGGATGCCTCTACTAATCACAAACCATTCACCAAAGACACATTACTATTAATATTTCTATAAAAAGTCTGAACTACTTTAATAAAGGAAGGGCCAAAACCAAATCTACGCAAGGACTCAAATATACTCTCGTGTTCGACCGTATCAAAGGCCTTAAATAGAATCAATAATGTAACTAAGCCTTGCTTCATGGAGTCAGTCAATTCACCTTTTTGAACACAGTCTTTAAATACTTCTAAAACAAACTCTTTTAAATCCAACCAAAAAGTCCTATAAAACTCAAAAGGCAGCCCATCTGGGCCTGGGCTTTTATTAAGTGGAGCTTTACCTCAGGAACAGGTTTGGGAACCACTGGTCTAGGCAAAAACAGCCACTTCCGTTTCCATGTCCCTCTGCATGCATATTGTTTTACTGCACACTAATGTATATATATGTATATACTATATGTATACAATATACATTTTCCATAACAAAAACAGTACATACTTTTAGTGCACAGCACTTGTCTGAAGAAGGGCCTTTATTTTGACACGTTTTAGTTTAAACAAGGCAGTCAACGTTCAGAGTAATACTTTCATCAGCCTCCCCTAATAAAGTGAAAAAAATATGTTATTATATTATAGAAATACTTAAGGTTGAAGAAACGAATTAAAGTTGCTTTTATGTCACAATTTATTTTGGCATTCTGTTTCGAAGGTTTTTGTTCAGGCATTAAGGCTGCTCTCGTGAGGTCCTTTCTCACACCGTAAACTGAAAGTAAAAATCACTACAGATTCGGTTTTTTCCTGCATTTTTATCGAAAGCAGATAGAACTTGAAAGCAGATAGAACTTATAAAAATGTTCATTTCGACGGGTAGTTGTGATCCTCCTTTTAAAGGTTTTACTCTGATTATGGTACGTAAATTATTTAACGCTGGAGTTTGTATATTTAGCAACTTCATCAGTGAGCGTGTGGTCCTGTTTGCCGCAGTCATTAATCTTACATACACACTTTTTATTATTTTACATGTACATAGCCTGCAGTGTCTGTTGGGAATGTGGGGCAGCTCGCCGTGGATCTCATAATCTCCACACTGAACATGCCGAAAGTGGGATACTTACACACCGACTGTCTCATTCCTATGGCGGGGAATAACCCTTACGCTACATCTGCAGAAGATGCCTCCCAACTTAGTACAAATGCAGAGGGTAATAGACTAATATAGCTCATGTATATCAGTCATTCTTGCATGCACGCAAATGTAAATCTAATGTTGTGAATTTGTTTCTGTGCAGTATTCTCCAACAGTGACTCAAAGCTGGTCGTATTGCAAATACGGACACCCATCATCCAGGTTAGTGGCTTCTCGTGACGGGATCACGTCTCTCCAGTTCAGTATGCTGCTTGTGCACTAACATATCATGTTTATTGTTTGTCATAGACAAAAGTCAGATCTTTTAGAAAGTTGCTTGTTTCCTGGATCAAAAGTTGTGGATTCGTCAGAACGTTGCTGCTGTCCAGCAGTCATGCTTATCAGAGAGATGACCGACAGCTTCTTGGGTAATAACATCACAAAGATTTTTCTTCAGAAAATGTTAATGGTACTCCACACCCACACTGTGATGCTAGGGTTGATGATGTTTGTCCTGATCCTTTAAGCGGCAAGAGTGGTCTTCAATGAGCCCAAGAGAGCACACAGCACTCCTCTCTTTGTCAGGTTACATTGGCTCCCTATAGTCGCTCGTATCAAATTCAATTCCTGGCCTTCAAAACCACTCGCTTATACAGACTTATATGCTCTCTAGATTCCTGCACTCTGCCAACAAGCAACGTCTTGTGGTGCCATCCCCAAAAGGGAAAAATTGCGTATTTTCTGTGGATCTGTATCACGTCTGTGGAATGATCTGCCTGTTTCAACAAGATCTGCAGATTCTGTAGCCATCTTTAAGAATCGACTAAGAACACATCTCTTCCGCCAACACCTGACTCACTAATACAGAGTTCTAAATAAAAAAACAAACAAAAATAGAGCACTTAGTTTCAAATATTGTGATAGTCTTGCTGAGAGCAGTTTTATTGCACTTTTGATAAAGCGTCTGCTAAATGTAAATGAATTCGAGTTTTTGGCTGCTCTGGATGGTTTTTACTGGTCCAGCAGTCTCTATCATACTCTGGTCTGACGTACGAGATACGTTTCACCATTTGCAAACCATTTTCTTTTTTTTTTAGCTTTCACAGATAAGCTTATCTACAAGTGTATTTGGATGTTTTTGTGTTTATGTTGAGCAGGACTTCTCTGCGGTACCTGTTGACACCGTCTCTGCAGAAGGTGGAGAGCCAGACAGTAGAGGAACTGGGCTGGAGGGAAATGGAGAGAATCAGTGTGTTCCCTGACATACCTGACTCAGAGCAGCGGCTCTATATTCCTGGAGGAGGAGTGACCAAAGCCCTTTACACAGACTGGTAAACACCAAAATTACAGCAGATTCACACTCTCTCAGTCTTGAGTTCTAACAAAAGTCGACTTATCAAACATCAATTTATTATATTTAATAGCTTTGTGACATGCATGCATATCAGAATAGCAACCGACAGGAGACTAAAGCTGTAAAGTGTCAGATCTGTAAATGACCAATCGCTACGCTGCTATCTGAACCTAGCAACAGCTATCTGAACCTAGCAACATTATCAGACGAGATTTGCTGCATTTACGGCATAGGCTGTGACAGTCCTGTGTGTTTGGAAAGTCTTCTAATTGAACACATGCGTCGCCACGCTTTATTTTAGCCCATGTAACAATAACATCCATTTAATTGTGACGACTTTATAAGCACATTTTAGGAAACAAAATCAATGACTGATGATATTTTTCTTTCTTTATCAGCTGCACTGAAGACATCTCTATGGCAGTATTTCTGATCTTCTGTTCAGAAGGAGACAACATTCCTGATGCTTTCACGCTTCTTAACCATATCAATGACTGGCTTCATCTGCTAGAAAAACCTGTAAGTTAATGAGCTGGAAATTGTAAATGAACCCGGGCCAATATGTGCAAGTTCACTCACAGACAAGATAGCACAGCTCAAACATTTATTTTGTCTGGGACTAGCTATTCAAAAACTATCACCAAGCTGGAGCCGATGGAGTAGTGGACAGTGCTCCGGCATATAGCGCGGTTGCGCTCCGGGCGACCCGGGTTCGAGTCCTGACTCGAGGTCCTTTCCCGACCCCACCTCATTTCCTGTCCTCTCCATCACTACTGTTAATAAAGGCATAAAAAAGCCAAAAATAAATCTTTAAAAAAAAAAAAAACTATCACCACAGAAACTAGGTGAGGAGTCTCGAGGTGTTTGCTTAAAGGTCTAAAATTACTAGTAGACAATAGTAACTGTGCCAACATATCAATCTCTTTCATTAGAAAACAAACAAAACATTTTTTTAAACTGGAACTCATTCGATGTTCTTTAAAAAGCTTCTCCGGAGACTGGATGATAATATGCAAAAAGAATGATTTTGCAATTTCTAGGATTGGTGGCAACTTTGACAATTCTAAAACATAGATTTTATTTCTATCAAGCTGCTTGTAGTCACAACATAATCCCCGCAGTTACAATAGTGCTATTATTATAGAGAATAAAGGTTTCCAAACTGTTGATTGGTAATGTGTACCAACAATGAAACTTCTTATTTATTCAGCCGCATGTCAAGTTCAATTCGTATGCTTGTAAAAGTATTTAGTGAAAATCAAAAATAGTTTCAGCATTGTGTGTGTATTTCTCTCAGACACAGGGGTCTGTGCAGTGGAGGGTCCCTCCTTCATGGAGTCTGCTGTTTGGCAGCGGTATCCCACCTCTTCTCTTCTAAAGCACACCTGGGAAACATCAGTGCCGGATGAACTGCTCTGCAACAGTCTATCCATGCTGGACTGATATACAACCTTTACACTCAGAATAGATATTCGGCTTGTAAATAAAATGGCTTTTTTAACCAAAACCTTTGTGTTGCCGTCTTTCCCATCATGTCATGCTGATGTGCTATTCTAGTTCTCTGTCCACCCACTAGTGGATGACAAAATGTGCCTGGCTGTCTGCCACTTGAGTTTCCCAGCAGAGAAACACTTCTTGTAATGTGATGCTTCTCTAAACTTGCTGGGACCAGTTTTGTGTTCATTGGCATTTTTGTGTGAGACAAAGTAAAAAATAAAAAAAAGACATTATGACATTAAAGTTAGAAAAATCACGTCACAGTCAAAGCAGGAATTTCACACTAAAATCAAAATGGTAAAAATGCATTAAACAAAACCAAGTTTCGTACCATTGTGAGCACCACCGTTTGGAGTAAGACGACAAAGCAGCTCATCTTTACAGAAACTAAATGATACCAGTTTTATTCATGGATCCTACTCTTGGATAAGGAAAAGTAAGACTCTTTAATATTAGACACTGCTGGTTTGTTCGGTGTGTCTATAAAATGTTCAACATTTTGTACAATTCATTTTTTTTTTACATCTCATAAGGTACACTATGTACACAATGTCAGAATAAGACATCGTTTAACAATCTCACAAACCGAATAAAGGCCGAATACAGCCCTGCAGATACCACAGGAAATTTCAAGTAATTTCTTATAAAAATAGAGCATTACACTTTGCTTCTGAAAAGAGGTGTCTAAAAATACAATGTATAAACAGCGTTGGAAATGCATAGGCCTACTTCAGATCCTGCTGCTTTTTTCTACCGAACACAAAAAGCAAATAATAAAAAAGAGACACAAAATAGGTCCAATGAAATTCAAACCAAACCAAACCGTAGCAATGCGCTATGCTCTTGACATCGAGTGTCCTCCACTGCAATAGTGCTGGTGTTTGCTGTTGTGCCGAGTGGAGATCTTTTCTCCTAAAGTTTATGCTGTAAACTGTTTTGAAAGCGAGGGGCCATTATGGGATCGAGGTCTCTTGCTGAGGTTGCCACGAGGTTGAGTCACTGGTTGTTCTTGCTCTGTCAAGAGTCACAGAATATTAAGTCAGTTGTTATATTCAAAACAAAATGATCATATTTACTCATGTAGTTCCACACTGATATGACCTTTCTTCTGTGAGTCCAAATCAATGACATCAGAGACACCAAACGCTATTGGTTCCTGCATGTCTCGTGACCAATCATGATGCTTTACAAAAGAAAAGTATGACTCTAACTCCTTTGGTGATCCACAGAAGAAAAGCGTTGGGTTAGGAACAACATGAGGTTGAGTAAACGGTGATAACCTTTCTGGGTGAACTACCCTTTTAAGTGATGATCATTTCATTCAAGCACTACCTCAGAATATTAGGAATTATAGGTAGTTAATCCCCCACCATGCAACAGGGACATAACCTCCTATAACCTCTTATTTCAGCTGTAATACAATTGTTTCAACATGTTTTGCTGGGTGTGTTCAAACATTTTTTGTTGATCTGATCTCACTGACTGTGTGTGTGTAATGCTGAGTATTTGAACAAATATTTTTGTACCGCTGTTGCAATAAAGCCTACCATTTTGTTCTGAAGCCTCTGTTCTGGAAGTTTTCCCCATTCGTTTCCTCCATAAGCATTTCAAAACGTTCTTAAATTCTCACAACGTTGTGTTCTGACACATCACATTGAGTGCAATTAAGTAAGTACTATGGGATTAGATTTGTGCCAAAAAAAATGAACGCAAACTTTTAAAATACGAACAAAAATATACAATGAGAAAGAAAAAAAACACTCTGATAATGAAAACAATAAACTCGATTGCAAGATGTAACATTGTTTTCAAATTAACTGCATTTTTTCTTAATAGTTTTCTAAGTTTTTGCAAATAATGGTTTATGAATTCGCTGCTAGAATTTTCAGTTGCGCTTCTCAAGTTTTTATTTTCGCTTTTCAAGTTTACGTTCGCCTTTCTGGCTCAACCCTCACGTGAGGGCGGGACTTAAGGGCACTTTACTCTCATTGGCTAGTGAGAATTGGATTGACAGCTCCCTGACAAGAAAGTCGATAGTGAAATTAGTGTTGCGGATGAGAGCGATCTGCATGCGGTTGTCTGTGACTCTGTATGGTTTTGTTTTAGTGTTTGTACTTAAATTACTTTCTTGTTTTGTTAGTATATTAGCGGTTCGCCAACTCACATGCACTTGGAGTGGGACACACGCGTCCAGGCTCTCTCAGTCGAGTACAGGATAGCATAACAATATTCACATACAACTTTATGTGTGTTTGGAGGCTGTAAAGACAGCAGTCTATAATTACATTAACATCCGGAAAACGAGATGCCTAGTGAGTTTTGAGGAGATAGTATAATAAAGTGTTATGTTCTCAGTTCATCTTTATTATTTATAGATGATAATCATGGTGGAATTTCATGTATTGTTTCTACCTTTAGATGTTTTTTTAAAGTCTCTCTTTTCTGCTTGTTTTTAACCTGTTTTATGTAGGTGTGGATACAAACTGAAAGAGTTGTTTGCAAGGGGCAGACTAAATTAATAAAACATCCTAAAGACCTCCAATTGTGTCACCTTATGAATTTGTTTTGTTGTAGCAATGTTTAAAAAATGTCATTTGAATGTATTAATACTATTTTATGAGGTGTATTTTCTGTGTATGTAAAGAAAGGGGCATACTATATTCACCATGATTTTTAAAAGAAAGATAGAGTACTTGACTTATGGGCACTAAATTCTTTAAAATAAGACTGTATGCAGGAACACCACAAAGCTTCATCATCATCATCCTCCTCAACTGGACACAAAAGTCACCCTCACATTAATGTAAACTGTGATAATAAAATGGCTAAAAGTTTTATTTCTGTACAGTATGCAACAATGTTTTTATTTACCCCGTTAATTTCTCACTACCCAATAATCTGTAACTTATCTTCTTATTGAATGTTATGATGCATTTGATTCGTTAGTGGTTAAGTAAATAATCGTTATAGTCTATATACTAAATAATACATGACAAAAAATAAAACGCATATTGAACGAGTTAAATAAAGACAGAATTGCCTACTGTACAGGAATAAAACTTGTAGCGATTTTATTATCTGAATTACATTTAGGCTACCTGAGGGTGAATGATGAGCAAGATGCTCGGTAGCATGACTAACCAACTTCAAATAGCCTACCATTACTAACTAATATACTAACTAAATAAAAAAGTAATTTTAATACAAACACTGAAAACAATACAAAACAGCATGAAGATCGCTCTCTAAAATCCGCTGCAGCTGAACTGACTTCTGTATCGACTTCCTTGTCAGGGAGCTGTCAATCCAAATCTCACTAGCCAATGAGAGTAAAGTGCCCTTAAGTCCTGCCCTCACGTGAGGGTTGAGCCAGAAAGGCGAACGAAAACTTGGGAAGCGCAACTGAAAATTCTAGCAGCGAATTCATAAACCATTATTTGCAAAAGCGAAACTTAGAAAACTATTAAGAAAAAATGCAGTTAATTTGAAAACAATGTTACATCTTGCAATCGAGTTTATTGTTTTCATTATCAGAGTGTTTTTTTCTTTCTCATTGTATATTTTTGTTCGTATTTTAAAAGTTTGCATTCATTTTTATTGGCACAAATCCCATAAAGTACACAAGTATTGCATTTTGTGTTGGTAAAGTGCACATACTTGCACAGATGTACAGTATGACTTTAAACCAAATCAACCAGCAAACAAACTTAAAATGTAAAGCATATGTAGTTTGCGAAGCCTTTTAAAACTGGGGGAAAAAGGATGGCTACAAAGTCATTTAGAATTGCTTAAAGGCAGGGTAGGCGACTCTTTCGTAATGATCTTATTAAGGTGAAGCCAAAGTATCAAGGTCCTCCCCATATTCCCTACACACTCGTTCGCAAACGCACACAATTATGTTGACACACCCCCTTTTACAACATCTTATAAATAACTCAACCAAAAAATGGCAAAAATGAATTAAAGTATAATTTGATTTTTAGTTTGTCTCACATCCAGCCACCTAGGGGTGCTCAAATTGCTTTGACTTCACTTTTTAGGACGTGTTCTGCAACCCAGGCGCAGACAATGGGTCTCATTCACTAATAATTCTCCGTATTTATATGCACATTCTAAGTTCTAATGAAAACTTTCTGCCTAATTCACAACACGTGCGTACGCACATTCGTTTGTTATTCGTCCTTATGTTAGTGAATTTGATGAGCACGTGTTTAGTCATTCACATAAAACAGGCCCAGACCATCTCCATATTAGGGCTTTCTGCATAACCTTTCATTTACCGCCTTTCTTTTCATCTCTCAAGTCAGAGATACTCCACACAACCCTGTCTACAGACGCGCTCTCGCCAGATCTTTGACCAATGAGGTATATGCATACAGGGCGATGACGTACTTCCGCTAAAATCTCAGCAGGCTAAGCCACTTCTGCTCTTATTGCGCTGAGGTCCTTTTCATCAAGTGATGATGATGTGTTAAGTAAGAACCTGCTTGAAGTCACATTATTCTTTGTGGCGTGTCCATCCAAATTCGTTCTTGCGAGGTTGCCTGGCAAGACCAGTCTCCGGAAGAACGCAAGTCCAAATTCCATTTCAAGAGAGAAACAGCCAATCTTATGTCATCAGCACGTTGATGGAGGAGGTGTGGCTTTGTAGAGAAGGGATCTCGCTATTGATAGCCTCATTAAAATTGGCTACCCTACCCTTAATCTAGCAGGTATGGTTAAGGCATTTTTATATAATTTTCTCTATGGAGAAAACGGATGGGATTTTAACTTCCAGAACCCCATGGATGCACTCTATAAAGTGGGAAAAAAACAGTGCCAGCCAACTCCGGTTTGATTATAGGGTAGAAAGCAAGAAAGGCAACTTGTATAGCTTTAAACAAAAAAGGTCTTGTTACACATGCATCCTGTGGTCAAAAAAACAACAACACAGAAACTCTGGCAGCACATAAACACATTCGCACCTCAGCTTTCAGAAACATCCAAGTGCTATCCCCATCCACCAGATTATCAGAATATTTCTAATTCAAGCAAGTTACTTCATTGAGGCACTGCCAAAAACATAAAAAATCTCCATAAAGTGTCAATAAAGTTCTTCGAATCACACACTTTTAACGTAAACCAGCAATTTTACTTACAGCGCAATGAAGTGTACCATCAGGGTACAGGCTTTAAAGGACCTACCTTTTCTATAAAATGAGTCAAGGAACGAACCTGACACAGAACACACAGAAACAACTCAATAAAAAGCGAAAACATCACACCATGCTGAGGCTCAGTTCTAAGAGGTCAAATGAAAACACAGCGAGGGTCATGACGGCAGCAGTAAGCTTCAGACCAGCACATCACAGCACACAGGGCTTGAGTCTGGCTCTCACGTACAGCCTGAGGATTCTCAGAAGCCTGGACAAGCTTTACAGAAATCCTGCTGATACACCACTGCTGCCTCATTGGGGAGGTTTCCCAACGGCAGCACTCGCTGTGTCACGTACAGCAAATACAGCCCAGACTGCAACCATAACATAAACCATGACACAAAACACAATGACACACAAACTATTATACCATTCATTTAGGAATGAAGTATTTTCTGTCAATAGTAATAATGGGGTTAATGTGTTAATCCTACTTTTTGTGGGCATATTTGGGTTCGGAGTACTTTAAAGTCTGTTGTTTTATGGTATATTATCTCTGCTGATCAAAATTTCAATGCTTAAAATACAGTTCTCCTCACCAGTGATCGTTTAATGCAATACACTGTCTTAACTTGTGCCATTAAATACATGTTCCTGTCTGGATCTCAAAATGGAAAGATTGTGGATTGTATCTGTTATAAAGGTTGAGATTGGGGATGCACCGAATGTTCGGCAACCGAAATTATTCGGCCAAAAATAGCACAAAAAAATTCGTTCAGCCGAATAAGTGAAATATGGCCGAATACATTTTACCGAACATGACGTCTGATGCGATCAAGCAGAAATCAGGGCTGTGATCCAATGCAACAAACATGTCGGCAGTGTGTGAAAGCATTTTAAAGAGTACATAGCTTGTGATTTTTAAGGGCCTACTTTGCTTACATTTATGGAGTGTCCGACAACAGGTTTATGTACATACATGGTGTATTATTTCGTAATAATAAGCAGTAATTATTAGTTATTACCTTACTTCTTGACTGATTCTCAAATGATTCGTTCCACGATTCATCTAGCTAATCCCCGCCTTTCGCTATCCTAGTCTGATGTGATTGGTCAGATGGTCTAGTCTGATGTGATTGGTCAGATGGTCTGGTCTGCTGTGATTGGTTTAGCGCGCGTGTTCAAGCACACAATTCCCTGTACTAAACAACATGGAATGTCAATCTATGACATTCTGACATTCTACACCTTCTGAGAGTACAGTCAGCTTTTGTGGGCAGAGTTTTGAGAGAGACGTGAACTAAAATGGTTATCAGTCAGCATAAATCATTTTCATATTTTTGGCTGACGTTAGATGACACTTTTTAACAAACTACTTTGTTGTAGGCGAACAGATTACATTACATTCTTTCAGCAGTCAGTTAGGCCATTAAATAAGGGGGAGTGCTCAATATTTTTACTTACTTGTTTTGCTTAATTTTATATTTTAGGTTAAACTGTATTATATTGAAAAGCAAGACAAAATATAAAAATGCACATTTTGACCATTCAGTTTATGCAGTAGTGAAAAATGACTAAATAAATAGAAGCAATGCAAAAAAACATGTTCGGTGTTTTATTTTTATTCGGCTTTGGCCAAGAATTTTCATTTCGGTGCATCCCTAGTTGTCATATGCTTTTTGGGAAGATCGCCCACCGCTAAATACAAGATATATATTATGTAAGTATGTGTGATCTGGGAATCAAACTCAATTAACTGAGCTACAGAAACACAAGTAACTGTAGGAAAATATCCAGCCTTGCTAAAAACACACAATATAATAACAACCATTACCTGTTTACCTTGATACTGTGCATCACCCATAATAGAAAAAAAACACTGATGTTTATATGGCGAAACCTAGTAAATCTCTTTAATAAACTAATATTTTTAATGAAAATATGTGTTTTTAGTATTTTAAACAGGACTAACTGTTATATAAACACTGTCAGTCAAAGCTTTAACTGAAAAAGCTTTGTTCTTCACTGAAAGCTACAGCTATGTACCACCACGACAGCGACTAGAATGCTTCCTGCATGTGCATAACCTAGACTAATTGGTCTAACCCACAAATGTCTGAAAAACTCATAACTCATAAATGAGTGTATTGAAGCACATGCATCAGATCTAAGAGAACAGTTCGGATTGAGACATCATTAAATAACATACACATGACCAGACATGTATGGACTCAATGATTCAGTTTCACCTTTTTCGTTTCTTATCAGGATCGTTGATCCTGGGTTTTGTCTGTTTCTGACTCTTCTGTGTAGGGTTGGGCAGCTTCTCATTCCTTTTTCTCTTACAAGCACTAGAGATAAAACACAAAATTGTGTTGTCACAGATGGTTAAATCCTCAAGTTAACAATGAAAACATCTATTAATGCACACATGCATTGCAAAGTATATTTAGTCTCAAGAATGATTTTTGACAAATTCAACCAGGATTTAAAAAGAACTGATGAATGTATGGAAATGTATGAAACAAAACTCTGGATACGTACTATGTTCCTGCATCTTTCTCTGGTTCTTTACTGGGGGTCTCTAGAGCCGTTTTCTTTGCTGTCTTTGTGTCTATGCCGTCCTCCAGATGAGACGGCTTGCTTCCGTTGCAGCGTTCTGTGCATTTAGGAGGCTGCGGTGGTGGGGGGGACTCTGACAGGGGCTCCTGGTCCTCTTTAGAGAGCTCCCGCCACTGTTTCTGCATGACAACAATATTTAGTATTGAATACAGTAAGTCTCGACTAGGCATGGGCAGGTATGACATTTTGACGGTATGATAACCTTAAGCCAAAATATCTATTTATATATATATATTTATATATATATATATATATATATATATACATATATATTTCACGGTATGACAGAATTGCAATTACAGCTTTAAAATGTCTACGTTTTTTTCCCATTAAACACAGTATTTAAGCAACACAAAATATTTGAAGTAGTAAACATGTACAGTATGTCAGGTTAAATCAGTGGTTAAATTCTAGTAATTAAAAATATATGTATACATCCACATATAAAACTAAATAAATAAATGCAGATGAGCAAACAACAAATTAGGCATAAACAAAAAAAGCACAGAACCTGGTGGATTCCTGCACTTTCCATCTTTACTGAGACATAAAACAGCTCATACCTTTGGAACGGTAGTACAGAATATTTGTGTGGTTTATACCGCGACATACCTTGAAACCGCTATTCGGCCCATGCCTAGTCTAGACCAAAGCCCAGGTTATGGTGATTCTGTTGGCATTAGCTCCCTGTCGAGATGTTCATCACTACATTGATGATATACCTGCATAGAGAAGTCTCCCATAATGTACTTGGCTCCTTCCAGCACAGCCATGTAAGAGAAACGCAGCTGGTCGGGGGTCTGAATCAGTCCCATTCGGTACCTCCTCATGTCCAGCAGAATCTTTTTGATGTCCACTGCCAATGGGTCTTTCCTTTTGTCCATCTGTAAACATCAGTGATGAAAGAAATTATAAACAAGGATGTGTAGAGGTCTATCCATCACCGGAACAGATACTACAAGTAGCGCATATATCAAGTAAAAGATCAATCGAAACCACAATAAACAAATAACAAACTGAGAATCATAATTTTTTATTAGCTGAGACCAAGCTCACCAAGACAAGACAGGTGTCAACCAGAGAGAATGTTCCAGACCGCCCAATTCCAGCACTGCAGTGGACAACAGCCGGACCTTGATCCATCCCAAGCGAGCCAGACTCGCACACCTTAAACAGGAAGTTCAGGAAGCTGGCTGGGGATTCTGGGACACCAAAATCAGGCCACGTGGTGTAATGAAAGTGGTAGATCTCTCTTGTCTCCCCTGTCTGAGTAAACAAAATAATTATTAAAAAAAAAAACAGAACAGTCAATAATTCTGAATATAAGTATTGCCGCTGCATTGAGTAAATTGCAAGCAGAATGTTTAAAGGAAAACAAACTAATGTCCATGTAAAGGCTTAGAATGGGGATTCTGTGAGCACGTTTCAGTGGCAAGTGTGAGAATCTTACATTTGCATTCTGGAGTTCCAGCACTCTGGTGGTGTAATATGACTTCACATCCTCTGACACTAGTGTTACCACAAAACGGGTGTCACGGAACGACATCTGACGTTCTTCTTGTGTTGGCCAGTACTGTGCACACTTTTCCTGCATGTAGATGCATCACAATACATTTACCTGGTTTAAAACTCAGGGGATGAATAGACAGCATCTGTATGTGAAAATGTACTCTTAAAACGCTAAGACTACAACCCTGTTTGTGTTATTACAATCCTTAAGATGTTGTAACCTTCCTCCAGCTTCCATTGTGGTCTAAAGCTAAGGCAAGTTTAACAAGTAAAAGGCCATTGGATATAGACCATCATATAACGCTTCTCTAATGTTTTATGATCATTCAAAAAATAAAATCAGTTCAATTTCTGAAACACGTAACTCTCTAGATATGACAACTATATTTATAGTTTCAGACACACCCACTAATAGCACCATTTAAAAGAAAAAGCATTTGGTAAAAGTGAACATTATATCTCTTATTGTGTAGTTACTTACCAAATAAAAGCTCAAATAAATTTTTAAATAAATATATAATTGAACATGAAACACTAATTTGTGTTTTAGTGAATAATCATTGTAATTATTTCATCATCTTATTTATAGTAATGACAGAGACAGAAAGATTAAGACAAAACAGTTACAGAGAGTAAACAAAAGGTTTTGTGACACTCTCAGGTTGTCAAATGTTAGTGGAACATATCCATATTTAATGTGATGACCTACACTCTCTGTACAGTGTTTAGTAAGTTACTCTTCTACTGTGTGAACTTGAGAGAAGCTGGTTTCGTGCTCTCAGACATGTTTTTTAAGAGCTAGAAAAGGTTTGGACCAGTGAATCTTACCGAGCCTTTCTCTATGACTCTGTTGAGCATGATAATTGCTTTGGTCTTCTGCTCCCAGATCATCAGCCAGAAGTGACCACATGTGCTTCTCAAAGGACCCTGAACACAAAGAAACACACAGAAAGCTTTATGGTTGGTAGGGAAGGGGTATTGAGGATACCAGTATGTGATAACTAATCTTAAGCAGCCCTACAGGTCGAGCATAGATCAAATCGATTCACCATTGCAAGCCAAAGCAAAAAGAGAGCAGCGACTGGTGTTTTTCTGAAAAATGTCATTATATAATATAGTTTATCATTGCAGCCTATATTTAGATTATAGTTCCCAGCATAAGTTGCCAGAGTAACTGAGTTTATACCATGTACCAAGTTTGTTTTATGAAACAGAACCAACTGAAAATGAATCAGACTATCCAAAATACGGCTGGCTTATTTTCTGATCTTGTTTGATCTGGCATGGTGCAAAAGTTACATCCTTATATTCATCTTTTTTAAGGTGCCGGTGCTACAGCAACACATACTTTGACATGTGTCTTTGGCTCCTTTGAGCGTCTCACCAGTTAAAGTAGTAAAATAATTACATGCTTGGTGTGTGTGAAGTAAAAATTGCATTCCAGTTTGCTGTGAGCCATCTAGCTGTTTTTCTAGGCATAAACGCATTAAGAAATGCTTCTGATCAGGGTCAGGTGAAGTAGTTATTCATTCACAAAGGCTAATTGATTTTAAAAATATGTTGTTTTGCACATTCAGAACAGTCAGCTACGTACAATCATGTAATGTCAAATGTCTGACACACCAAAACATTTGTCAAGCAATAACAAACCAAAACCTCTCTAAAGGGCTGTTAAATTCAAAATATTTAACAGCTTTTGACCTTTAAAAATACATCCTTCAAGTCATCTCAACCTACAAATGTTAGTTGCTAACAGACAAACCTCCTCCTTTCTGCCTACATCATCCCACAGCAACATCTCACTGAAAGTCAACTTACAGAAATAGAGTGACAGCAGACCAATAGTCTCTATGCCGTCTAAAAACTTGGGTTGGCTTTACTACAAGCTGCTAAATTGTCAGACCTGCACAATTTCACCACAGAGCTTTTCAGAACTTCCCCCCCCCCCGACTTCCATTGTATGGGCACAAAACCACTGAAACATTTCTCAAAATATCTTCTGTTGTGTTCTGCAGAAGAAAGAGTCAAATACAGGTTTTAAAAACATGAGGTTGAATAAATTATGATTTTTGCTTTTTTAAACACAGAAAACAAGCATGATATTATCAATTTAACGTTTGTCTGTATCTTTGGTGTGTTACTAGTTGTTCATGGATATATTAGACACATGAAATTGCACAAATTAAAGTCTCAAACCAAAAGATATGTTCCGTTTAAAAGCGGAGGCTCATCCAGACTTCCCTAAAATGCCTCATTTAAACAAGACGGCCCCACAAATCTACGTCAGTGTGTGGGAAGCTTTGCATAACACCGCTCAAATGTATACGCAAAGAAAGAAGGCGTAACTATTCTCACTGTAGTGTTGTTGCTGTCGCCATGTTGTGGAGACGTTGTGTGTTTCATTGCAAAAGAAGTTAGAAATCATTGGTTAGGATTTATTTACAACACTGTTCCAAAACAGTACAAGCCCAAAATCCGAGTGTGTGCAGCGCATTAACACACATTAAAAAAGGCTGTTTCTGAAAAGTGGGTCAAACTGCAGCGTGATGCAACATGAAAAAGGTCATTATAAGTCATCATATTTAATAATTATGTCTCTGCTGGATGCAAAAAAAGCCTTGTTTATAAAATATTTTATTGTCTTTGTCAAGACACAGCGTCACAGGCTGCTCAAGAAGTGACCTATATTGTTAAACCTAATGTTTTTTTTAAATAGAACCTTACCGATCTGTTACGCTCTGCTGAAGTCACGCTGGCAAAGTTAATTGATGAGCTTGGTCAACTTACAAGGTACCGATGACATTATCAGCTGTCAATATGTTTTGGAATCTGATGTTCCGAATATGGGGCGTAACATTTCCGCCACATGCTTGAGGTATTCGGCCAATCACATCGCACTGGGTAGCTGGCCAATCAGAGCACACCGCAGTTTCCACAACGATGAGCTTTGTAAAAATCTACGCGTTTCAGAAAGGCGGGCCACAGAGGAGCAACAGTAATGTACGGTATGTGAAAACTAGTGTGTTTTTTGAACCGTAAACCAAACACACACAATAATGTTTGTTTTAGCCACATCATACGACCCCTTTAACTGAAGTGCAATTCCTGTGACTGTATGAGTTGTTGTTCATGCTCTCTCTTTATTCCCTGTGAACACCATGATATTGAACATATGAAATGCTCCGGTCAATAATGCTACTGTACACTTCATGCTTGGAGCTCCAGATCGGTTCAGTGGCTTAAGGGCTGTTCACTCACCTGGGTAAGTATGTATCTTCTCTGAGCTTCTTCCATTACCACCAGGCTGGCATTGATGTAGTCATTTTCTGTGCTTTCTAATCTCACCCGACTGTGGTCAACTTATTTTTAGAGAAAGTGCAGAAAATAAATGTTAATTCACACAATGCAACATCTACATTCAGTTTCATCAATGCAAAGTAAATGGTGTGGAGTGTGAATACTTCGTACATGGGCTAACATCTCTGTATCTGTTGCGGTTGCGATTCTCTGGATACTTGGCCACTTTGAAAGCGCATTCGTGTGACTGGTTGCGTATCTCCTGAGGAAAAATGAGATAAAAAATTTGGTTATTATCAACAACACATAATGTTACACTGGCATCATGAAGTTTCATTTCAGCTTCAAGTAAACTGCCTGCAAAGTCAGCAAACAAAAAATAGCCCTAAAGAAATATGCTGATCACATCATGTGAGACTTACAGTTTCCAGAAATAGCGACTAAAATTACTGGACCTTTTGATCAAGCGAGAAATGTTGAGTTAGCAAACCCACAAATGTCGTCCATACAGCTTCACAGCTGGGCATATCATATTGTAAACACAAAGAAAAGTACAATAAACTGTCATATAAGGAAAAATGTGCAGGTGAAATTGCATAAGAAAAAGTACATAGGCACTGCATGATTTAAGGTCTAACTGTTTATGGTCGGTGGAAGTTTGGCAGATGAAGACTGTAACAGTTATCTCTCACCGTTTACAGTAAATAAACGTGTATACATCAGACATAATAACTGTTATTCTTATAAACTAGGGCAAGGTTAAACACTGCTGTCCCAAATCTACACAGTATTCTCGTGTTTTTCTCGCTTTTCAGATAGACCACTCACTCGGTTTAACATAATCTGTAAATTGTCCAATGTAGAAAATTCCATCATGTTATCTAGTTAAAAGTAAAGAACCTCTTGTTATAGTGCACCAAACGATAAGCACATGACTAACGTTAAATAGCTTATGATATCCTGCATGCGATCTAGCAACGTTAAAAGCATTTGGAGAACCAGCCATAGTTTCACTCAGGACACTTTCAACATGACAACAAGCTTCAAAACACCAGCTTCACTTTCATTATCTCACCAGTTAAACAACCAAAAATAGACGAATATTTAGAGGACACCGAAATGACAGTGTTTAAGAAAAGACAGAAAAACTGGGCGACAGATCTTTTCTGGCTAACTGTAACGTTACGATAGATTGTGCGTGGCTTATTAGCATGCTAGCTCTCTTAGCCTTACTTACTAAATAAAGGTTCTGCCAGCGGCTCTCTGAATCTATATCCTCAAACTCCTGCTCCATGTCTGCGTCAATCCCTTCTGCTTTATTGTCCTTTATTAAGCAGAATGTATGTCGCCGCTGGAGAAATCACTCATTTCTCGTCCTCACACTGAGCCGCAAAAACAGACTCTGTCAGTGTTCGTCCGTGTCGCTGACATTTGCGACAAGAAGCTGAGTGCTTTGCGCATGCGCTGGAGAATGGAGCGCGGAGTTGTCTTGCGCTTGCGCTGTGAAAGCGTACACACACAAGATGTCAAATATCTTTGTAGATCACTGATTAAACTTTGTACTTAGTTTAAACCAATACTTATGATGCCACAGTCACTATAAGAATAGCAAAACAATACAGACACTCTGTAAAGTGGGACGTTAGATCATCAGCAATATGGGATCCCATGCACTCCCAGTTACTGTGGTAACCAGGTCAACACGTCAACAGAAAACCACCTACAGACAAAAGTGTTGTCCGGCCAGAACATTTTTAACACGGACTCGGCGTATGCTACAGAATAGACAAAACATGAGTCCCACATTCCTATTCTAGTGGATCTGCACTTTACAGGGAGCTCAATGTGTTTGTTCTTGTGTCTGGATGAGTAACTGGAGGAAGAGCACAAACCCCAGAACATTAGCAAATATTTCCAAATCCACATTCATCACATTGCTGATGCTCTTATTCTAATTTACACACATTTCACCCCAACCCAAGCTCCCAGTAACAGTGCCCACACACACTCTTCACACATCAGATTTTCACACTACAATTTTAGTGAATAAAAATGTTTTTAAAATGACTTGGACTAAAGAATGAAGATAAAACAGCCAGAAACTCTTTTACATTTACATTTTACATTTATTCATTTGGCAGACGCTTTTATCCAAAGCGACTTACAATTGAGGAAAACAGCAAGCGATTCGTCTAAGTAAGCAATATTCACGAGAAGTGCTAGTAATACAAGGTTTCAAATACAACGTCAAGATAGTATAAGCAAGTATATAGAGAACATTAGAAAAGGAAAAATAGAGGAACATTTTTTTTTCTTTTTTTTTTTTTCTTTTAATAGCCTACTGTTTAAAAAGCATGGGTGAGACCTTAAAAGCTGCTTGATAAAATTACAACAGAACAATGAATACATTTTAGACACTAAACAAAGTATTTTAAAGATTTATTTTTAAAATGTTTTAGTAATATAAGTAACATAATTCCCATAGTTCTATTTGCGGTATGTTCATAAATCCCAAACTGACTATTTATGACAATAAACAATTTTATTGCTAAAACGAAATCATGAAAATGATCGATTCTTCCAATCCAGCAGATGTCAGTATTCCACTAAAGCGCTTTAATTCAGCCGAAAAAATATGGCTCCTGTAGTCTTCAGCGTTTGTTTTTAAACATTTTATACAAATATTTGATAACTTCCAGACGTAGTATTTGAGTACGATATCAATAATTATTTGTACTAGAAGATGTTTGTAGTGAAAAGTATCGCAGCGGATCATAAAGATCTCATTCACGATGTTTCTTATGACTTTCATGGTCGGAGGATGGCGACGTGCTCCAGTGATCAGAGTGTCAAGGCAAGAAACCCTAAACACTTTCATTACATTACATAAACGGCACGCATTTATACCATTAATATACCGTACAGTTTAAACATTCAGTAAGCTGCAGACTGCGCAGATGCCCGATAATTTGAAATTAGTTTGACATATGTAAACATCTGTAAAGTCTTCTCTTTTATTATGTGCTTTCATTTTAATGCCATTTCTTATTAGTATCTGTAGTCTTTGTATGTTTTATGTAAAATAATTAATTTTTTCTGAATTAAATGAGTTGAGGCAAATGTGTTTGTGATTTGAGTGCAGAGGTTTTGGAACATACCTAAAGTCCTTTAGTCCTATTCATTTAAAATGTATACAAGCCCAGTGATGTTCAGATTTCATAATATTTCCTGTTTGTGTCTCTTGAAGTTTTGCTTGTTATGATCAGATTTTAATTAATTTTTGTTTTTTCTAAACTGCTGTAGGTCTGGGATAAAGATGACAATGGAGAATGGCACTGCACTGCTAGTTGGAAGGTGTGTATTTTATTTTGTGTGTTGTGTGTTGTGCCTCACCAAACTCAAAAATGCATAGCTAATATTTTCCAACCCCCACCTTGAATTTATTTATGGTCAATGACAGTTATTCCATTTTAAGATGAACTGCAGCTTTCTGTGTCTACATGCAAAGTTAAAGATATTTATGATTTTCATTTTTGACAGCTTTTAAAGAAAATACATCCTAGAATGAATAATAAACAATAAGAAAAAAATGAAAAAAGACAAATGGGACAACAGAAAAAAAAAGATTTAACCAATACATTTTAGAGTTTTAAACCATATTTTGCCTCTCTGTTCTAGACTCATAGTGGGTCTGTGTGGAGAGTGACATGGGCACACCCTGAGTTTGGTCAGGTGTTGGCGTCTTGTTCATTTGACCGCACTGCAGCCGTATGGGAGGAAATAGTTGGTGAATCCAATGACAAACAGCGTGGTCAAAGTCACTGGGTATGTATGATAATTCACATTTTCACAATACACATCACGCAGCCTTTAAATTTGTGTCCATTTTACATTTACGTTCATTCATTTGGCAGATGCTTTTATCGAAAGCGACTTAGAACTGAGGAAAACAGTGAGCAATTCGTCTACGTAAAGCAATATTCACGAGAAGCATCAGTAATACAAAGTTTCAGATACAACGTTAGGATGGTGTAAGCAAGCATACAGAGAACATTGTTTTTGCTCACAGAAGAGTTGGGTCTTTAGCTGCTTTTTGAAATGTGAGATTGATCCGGCTGTCCTGATGGAAATATGAAGAGTTTGGTTCCAAAACGCTATAAATCCATTTTTACATTTTTTCAAAATTCATGTTTTTTATTATGTTATCATGTTTTATTGTGTTTTATTGTGTTAGTTAGCTGTATTTTTTTAGTTATTATGGCTTAAATCAAAACTAACCAACTGCAGTTTCATTGATATTAATTGGAATGCACAATCAAAAAACATGATTTTTGAAAATTTTTGAAAATGGATTTATAGCGTTTTGGAACCAAACTCTTCATATAAAGATCGTTCCGCCAGCAGGGAACAGTGAATGAAAATGTCCTTGAGATAGATCTCATGCCTGTTTGTGAAGGTACAACGAGGTGCCGACCATTTACCGACCGCAGACTTCTGGAGGGAGTTGATGTAGGGGGGTGCTGTGTTAGTGGCTATTCTATAAGCAAGCACCAGTGCTTTAATGCGAGTCGCAACTGGGAAAGGTGTGACGTGGACAAGTCTGTAAACAATGTTTCTGTAAAGCCGAAGCAGTGCAGTGTCACTGTTTTTCTATTAATTGTATGTTCAGATAAAGAGAACCACGCTGGTGGACAGCCGGACATCAGTAACTGATGTGAAGTTTGCACCGAAGCACATGGGTCTGATGTTGACCACCTGCTCTGCAGATGGTGTGGTGCGCATCTATGAAGCCCCTGATGTGATGAACCTCAGCCAGTGGTCCTTACAGCACGAGATCTCCTGCAAGCTCTCCTGTTCCTGCATCTCCTGGAACCCATCCAGGTCTCATCAGAAATCATACACTACACAAAACATAATAACTTTAGCAAGTCAACTTAGGCAATCTTATACAACCTTTTAGAATTTTACACCGTTTATGGTTTAATTCTGACCGTCAAACCCCTTCCATATTCCAACAAGACCATTTGTCATAGTTGTGCAGCCTCAAGTCAGATATCGACTAATATTAAATGGACCTCAGCAGAAAACAAAATCAAATTATATAACTATAAACCCCTTTAAATTTCTTAAGTGTTATGTGCTAACCTGAATATGAATTAAGTCATTTCTCCTGTTTGTTTCGGCCTTTAGTTCTCGAGCTCATCCACCAATGATAGCCGTGGGAAGCGATGACAGCAACGGGACATACGGTGGCAAAGTGCAAATCTATGAATATAATGAAAACACCAGGTATGAAATTCCATAGCATTTTTTTCTCTCGAATTTTGGGCATCTGTTAATTACAAGCAGGTTTTTGTTAACCGTACAGGAAATATGCCAAAGCGGAAACGTTGGTGACGGTAACAGATCCCGTTCATGACGTCGCCTTTGCTCCTAATCTCGGGAGATCTTTTCATGTGTTGGCAATTGCAACTAAAGACGTCCGGATTTTCAAACTCGTACCTCTTAGGTAAGAAGACTTTTCTCTCTTAAATGATGGTGGTAAACTGACAAATTGAATAGTTCAAACCTTGAAGTGGAGTTGATTTGTGTTGTGTTGTGTTGTGTTGTGTTGTGTGTGTTTGACAGGAGAGAAAGCACCAGCAGCTCTTCTCCCACTAAGTTTGAGGTGCAGGTGATGGCTCAGTTTGACAGTCATAACTCACAGGTGTGGCGTGTCAGCTGGAACATCACAAGTACTCTGCTGGCCTCCTCTGGCGATGACGGCTGTGTGAGACTCTGGAAAGGTCCGTTGTCAGCTCGGTCTGCCTCCTTTCATTCAGTGACTGATTTAAACGAAAGCTATTTAACATGTCCCGTTTTAGATCTTGTTTTTCATGTGTTGCGCTTATTATATGTACCAATATTATTAATGTATCTACACCTAACCCACTTACATCATGCAAATATGTAAAGTAATTGTAAAAAAATGAAAATGTTATATGAGCTAAGAACACAGGAAGATGACACAAGGTGGTCGTACTTGAGCCAGCATAATCTGTGGTTACCTCGGGAATCCCCAATAAATATAACAAATGGGTATAACAAAAATTAAAAGCAAAAAGGGAAGGGAGTCTTCAGTTTCCTAACAGCAGCTAGGCTAATTTGTCTTAGCTTAGCTGCTGTTCGTTTCTTTTAGACTAGAGATAATGCATTATGTGTATGCTTTGCCAAAAAGATGCGTTTTTAATCTAGATTTAAACTGGGAGAGTGTGTCTGACCCTGGAATAGTAACATCACACTATCATAGTTTGCTTCTATTGAATTGTTATTGTAAAATCAAGTCCCAGCTGAACATTCGAGACATTCGAGAGGTTTTGGGAATGGGCTCTGTAACTCTGCAGGGATGGTTTGTCATGGTCTCTGTAAACTCTGCAGCTAATTACATGGACCACTGGAAGTGCACAGGGATCCTCCGAGGAGACGGGAGTCCGGTGAACGGCTCAGGACACGCGGCAGCTCTTAATGCGGTGGGGGTGTCTGCGGCGGGTCAGATGCTTGTCGGGGCAGCTTCTGCTGGCAGGTAGGTGATGCTGGTGATATGCTTTTAATCGCAGTCGCATGTGGTGGTTATTAATCCTCTGTTTATATTGAAATAAAAAAATGTAGGTTACACAACATGGTTTTACTTGGTGTTTGCTAACTACCAACATTTTATGTCACAGATTGTTTATTGCTTGACCCTCAACAGGTTTTTAAATCACTAGTTCACACAGTGGCATTTCAGGAGAGGTTTAAAAAATCTGAAATTAACATCTACCAAAATTGTTGTGGATGACGCATAACCTTTTATTTTATTTTTAACAGAAAAAAAGCACAGCTGATGCCCGGCTAATGTGCTGATAGGCTGCTTGCTGCATGCACAGGATTGGACAGACTGACCTCTACCCTGCACTGTGTGTGACACCTGTACACTCATCCAACTACTAATCCACCAAGAGCGTGTTTTTCCTTCAGTAAATGATGTTTTCTATAATTGAACACTAAACATGATAACCTCAGTCTTAACATTATATGTTGTAACATGCTTCAGTATTTTTTATTTTACAGCATTTTAACATCAGGTCATTTCTCAAACTGATAATAATGTGCAATGTGCATAGCCTACTATTAGCCAGGCAACTTTATATCAGGTTGGCATGAAATATAGATCTACTGGAGTTAGATCAGCTGATGATCAGTCAGAACATCTCTTGGTCTAAGTTACATTTCATCCAAAAATCATAAGAAGAAAATTAAGCATATTTTTACATTGTTATTTTATTTCTTTTACATTCTCATTATCATAATGTGTCCCAGCATTCACATTAAGTCCTATAGGCATAATTGAATCCGACATCTGAGATATGATTCATTTAGATATTGTAGCACTTCTTTTATTATTCTATTTTTGAGGTGACATCAGTTGGCAATTATTCATATATTGGGTGTTCTGAGCAGTAGCAGTAGAGGGAGACATTGAGTGATAGACAGCCCTTTCCTGTCTTAAAATTTACATTTTTCTATCAATACCTAGTCTTTGATATATGCACAGATTGTTTGCAGTTGCTAAATCAATGTTTTGATGTATGAATAAAAAGGTTTCCTGGCAGTAATGGATTTCTAGAAATTATTAGTTGGAATTTAAGGGGAAAGTTAGGCAGAGTTTGAAGAAAGTAATTGAACTTGTTTGAGTGTCTGTTTGTAAAATAAATTTCTTTTCAGATTTTGTGCTTTGACTCGAGTACTTCTAATATTCCTTTTGAAGGGTTATGTTAAGAATTGTATAGAGGTTTCAGACAAGACCTCAACAAATCTTACATCTGTATTTTAATGGAATGTGTTGGGTTCAAAATTGCTGTTCATAATTCAGCCTTTTTTTTTTGAAGGCTGTGGCTATTTTCTTGTCTTTTTTTAAACACGATTTTCATCCAACTCTCTTGTGCTTGTGTGTTTGTGTCGTGGATGTACCTCATTCATTTTGCTTATTTTATATCACACCCACTGTTTGTATCGCAGGTATTTCT
This sequence comes from Oreonectes daqikongensis, assembly GCA_026939265.1. Lineage (NCBI taxonomy): Eukaryota > Metazoa > Chordata > Actinopteri > Cypriniformes > Nemacheilidae > Oreonectes > Oreonectes daqikongensis. The sequence goes on from JAOTQM010000428.1 coordinate 1,739,244, forward strand.
TTCCTCATCTGGACTCCCCCAGAGCTGGATCTCGACTGGCCCACCTCCTGCCTCCCCCCTCTCTCATCGAGCAAATGTACGACTCTGATCCCACGCACACTCCTCAGCCACGCCATCGATACACGGCCAACACCACCAATGAACATGACTGACAACTCTACTACTAATGTGCTTATATATGCTGTCAGTTTTGCGGTGGTCAAATATGATCGAGTTTTATCTTTTTATTGAACAAGATTTCACCCTAGAGGAAATAAAAAATAAATACAACCTTTTATTTTTTATTATAATTTACTGGTTTTTTTGTCTAATCTTAAATTTTTTAACTAAGTTTATTTGTTTGATCATGTCTTGTTTCAACAATTTCTCTTTATTTCTATAGCGCTTTTCACAATATACATTGTTGCAAAACAGTTTTACAGAAGATACTTTAACTGACATAGAACATTTAATTTATTACATTTAAATATGAAATCTAAATAATTCTATAATAAATTACTTTGTTCTGCTAAACACAGAGGGAGATATTTGGAAGAGTGTTTGTACCCATTTGTAAAAAATACAAATGTGGTCGAATGTGCCCCAGAACTGTTATTACTGTATATTCTTCCAAATATCTCCCTTTGTGTTCAGCAGAACAAAGTAATGTATACAGGTTTGGAACAACTTTAGGATGAGTAAATTCAGATGCCCCTTTCTACTGGCGTCTCATCTTTCTGGACACACAGAGACTAATGTATAGGTTACTGTGCCATAAATGCACATATTTTGTTACACAGTCCGTGAGTTGTCAGGTGTACTCCTGTCCTGCAGATGTCGCTGCAGTGTGCTGTAAATGACTCATGGAGGGAGAGAGAGGGAGAGGGAGAGGGAGAGGGGGCTGGACTGACTGGAACACAACGGGAGTTTGTGCTCTGCCGAGTTTTGGCCATGAGAGTGAGACAGTCAGTCTAGACGCTGTTGACAGGCTCGTCTGGAGGAGAGAGAGAGAGAGAGAGACAGACGCGTCCCTCTGCGGCTCTGTCCTCAGCGACAGCACACACTTTCCAACGTAAGACATTTACATCTATCTTACCAACTTGTTGTCTTTCAGCAGTCGTAGATAGTGAACGCGCTTCATTTCTGCAACATGAAGCAAATGAAGTTGTTGCAGACAGTCGCAATGGAAAAGACCAGCTGCGCGTTCACGCTCTTAAAGGGACCGTTGCTAGGTAATGAATGCGAGACTGCGGTGTTTGAGGGTTAAATGTTTTTTTTATCTGTGTGTTTGGCAACAACTCAAGTTATGTGAATTAAAAGAGTGTGCTAAAGCTAAACTTTTGCTGTAAAGTAAGACGCTGGTATTCTGGTCTAATTAAAAGTTACGCTGGGCATGCGCAGAAGGTGCATACTTTTTTGCCACACAAGCTTTTTTTTACCACACAATATAAAAAGTTTTGGATGGTATGTTGTTACTTTTTAGAAAATGACTAAATAATGAAAAACAACAATTTATATTAAAAAAGGTTTCTATTACGAATACCATTATGAACTGTAAGCAGATTAAAACCATTACACAATTTCCCGTGTTTACAAAATGTGGTGTGTTTTTGGTTTTATTCTAGTAGGACTTAATGAGTTCCCCACCAGCAGAACTCAAAACAATACCAGTAGAGACCCAGTAGAGAGTTGTGTAATGTATGAGTATGCATGAGGTAAATTAAAAGTCAAAAATTGTATTTAAAAATCATGGCTGATATTATTTTCAGTTATCAGGAAATAGACGGTCAGGTAAAGCGCATTACATTATTGAGTACAGTATATGGGTTGTGTATATCATTTTGCCATTTAATACAGCTTTTAACCCCAGGGATCAGTTTGATGCCCCAGCCATATGCCCTTCAGCTTTACCCATTCTTTCCTAGAGACGCACCCAATTCAGGATCACGACATGAATGATTAAAACACGTTCCAAAAGGTAGCTGTACAGATGTTTTCTTTTGTTCAATTTCTTAGACAGTATTTTATCCTTTCTTCGCAAAGAATGCAATTGTTTAATTTCATTTAGCATAGAAAAGGTTTATAAATGAACTGTTTAAAGGAACTTAATTTACAAACATTTTACAACAAAATTAAAACTACTTTGTTATTTTATTGTTGGCCTGTTGAATGTTAAATAGATCCAATTAAAACATGATCAAAACAGTGATCTATTTTAATAACAGAAGTTCAAATAAGTGCGCAGGTGACAAATATTGCTATCAGAATTGGACAATCATTGTTAAATTCGTTATCCGTATGTGTTCAAAAAGCATTCCCACTCGCTAGGTTTTGGTATAGGGTTTGTTGACCACCTCCTCGCCTCTTTTTTCTTCCTCTCACTTTACATCTATTTCATTGCAAATCAGCTAAAAGCGCAGTGAGAAGCGGAAACTCTTGTTCTTGTTAAGTTTTGTGGTGTCATGCTGTTATGCATAAGCAAACCCTGGATCATGTCCTGCGGCTAATGCTACCCCAGAGAGCTAGAATGTTCTGCACTGATATGATTCTTATTAGAGAGATAGCACCGAGATGATATGCATATAAAGTTGTCCTCCCTGAAGGTTTGTTTTTTGTTGACCTGTCTGAAGGTAAATCTTACACAAGGTGCTTCAGTTGGCGTGTTTACTCCGCACTGTCCGCAGTGTATTACCAGTGACCTTATATTGTTGCGTCCAAACAGCCACAAGCCATCGACGAGTGGAAAAACAGCTGATAAAAACCAGCAACTTTGACTAGAGGTAGTGCAGTCCGGTTTGGAGCAAGTATTACACAATCCTTTGAATCCTGCCACAAATATGTTGATAGAATGACTCACTCCTTCAGTGTATTTATGGAGCTCATTCATGCATGGTTGATATACTATATTTCTGTAAATGGATCTTTATAGCTGTAGGTTTGTCAGAATGCAAAACTGACTTTTATAACTGAATTTATAAATACATTTATAAAAACTATAGATATTTATAACAATTTGATTGGCAGGAAACCGAAAATAACATAGACGAGGGTTATGCTGGTTAAAACATATTAAAACATAAGCAACGCATTTCTCTGGATTTAAACATTTTTGAAAACATTTGGGGTAATGTAAGTACACTAGTAAACAAAATATATAACACTAGTGGTAGTGGTTTTTTATACATTTAATGCAAAAAATATTATGGTTTTAGCTCTTGCCGGATCGTAATCCTTTTTGTTTCAATTATAATCCTGGGACCTTTTCCTTTTTGCGAATACTTTTTTACTAATTTTGCTGACATCGTCCCGCTTGCTCACTCTCTATCCTTTTCCGATCATGAGCGTATACACCCCTATGAGAGTGTAATAGGGTTTTGTAGATTGGTCTTGTAATTTTTTTCTCCTATTTAAACAACATGCAGAACTGATCATGGAAACCTAAAAATATGTTTGTGGAATATCTGTGTGTCAATTTCAAAGTAGCAGTGTTTCTCAAATCCCTTACTCCACCTTTAATAAATGCAATATCTGTGTTAGTATTTATCCTTTAGAAACCAAAAGTTTGAGTGGGACACATGAAATTGTTTTTAGCAAATAGTTTATTATGTCGCACAGCCTAACAAAGCTGTGGCAAAGTTTGGAATGATGTACTCATGAAATTTCTACTATTACTTCAGTGTATGTATTCTGCATAGACTATATAGAGTGCTAACATTGTAAGAAGAGATTGCAATGCTCTTGACTTGAGGTTCCATTGGCAATGTGAACTAACTGGATGCCTAGAATGTAGCATATACTGCCATTGAGTGGTTGTCTGAAATGTTTTTTTTTAAATAGCTAATACCGATATAAAAAAAAGCACTGAGAGACTAATGACAAACATTGGTGAAATTAAAACTTAAACAGTTACTGTGCATTATGTGGCTAGTATGTATAATATGTATATTACATTAATTGTGGGCATTTAAACATGGCTTTAAGAAGCAATGTGTAGATTTTAGCGACATCTAACAGTGAGGTTGCGAATTGCAGCCAACGGCTCACTCCACCCCTCCTCCTCTCTTTCAAAGCACTATGACGGCTCTCACAGGACAAATATGTCATCGCGTTTTCACCTTTATTGCCAAAGGGAATAATTTCCAAGGGGTCTTGGCTTTATGCAGACCAGTCAAGTTCTTCGACACTGACTGAATCAATGATTTCTTTCTGAATCTTGTCTCATACACAGGGGCATTGTCATGATGGAATAGAAAATGGCTCTTCCCAAACTGTTGCTATTAAATTAGAAGCACACAGTTCCATAGAATATCATGATATGCTGCAGCATTAAGATTTGTACTCATGGAAATTCATCAAACCTGTTTATTAGATAGGATGACCAATACTTTTAGCAATATAGTGTATGTATATTATTGTATTACTGTCAATAGATCCTCCTAAATATTACACACAGCACCTTTAATATGAGCAAAATATATAGTAATTCAACTATATTATTAGTACTGTTACGAATTGCAGGCGAGGCTGTGGATCCAAATGCAGTTTAACAAAGGGTTTAATAAGGTAAACAAAACAAAGAACAAAACTCAGCTAATCCATAAAGACACAAAGCAAACACAGGGAACATGACAAAACATTCAACGACTGACCCTAGACAAAGGAAACACTGGGGTTTAAATACACTGGGGCAACAAAGGAAACAAGAAACAACTGGGAAAACTAATGAACAAGAAAAACTACAAAGGACTACAAACATGGCACGCAACAGGAAATAACATAAAAGTCCAAAATGACAGGGGAACACAGAACAGATCGTGATAAGTACTTACCAAAATGTCTATATTTGACACAGGCATGGTGGCAGGTGATATTAGGGGAAGAGGACATTCTAATTCTGGAGAGTGTTTGATTAGATGAACGTTGGTATTGTTATTTAAAATCTCTGGCCAGAGATGATGTGATGGAACAAACATTTTTTTTATGTTTACTATACTACAGATGTAGAGTCGCAAACAGATGAATCACGTCTAACAGACATGAAACTAAAAGCCACATAACTTCAATTTTGCTTTTCATAGTCTTGAGTCTATCTTACAGAGCAGGTCCTTTTGTTACTCGTGCACATGATTTCAAACAGCTGTCATCATATTATAATATATCGTACAGAAATCGTAAGTCCTGTGGCAGTGGGGAACGAGCATGTTAGCAACAAGCCATCTATGTTACTGTTTCTAAGGTAGGGAGCCTGCTGATGATTGGGGACTAACAGACTGCTATTTTTCTTTTTTCCTTTCGATCTTTATTTTTAGCCGTTTCAGGCACTTTTCCCAGTCTACCCAGGGAGTCTCTCTTTTCTTGCTCAGGCTAAATCTCGAAATTCACCAGGTTTTAGCATCTACGGCTGTGGCGAGCAAGCAAAGGGGGCCTTTCTGCAGGTTCTTCTTTGAAGAATCTCAGTTTTATTCATGTATGCCCCATTAATATTGATCAGAGTCCTGGTTGAACGCATCTTTTTGCTTTGAAGGCTTATTGATGGATTAGTTTCCTGCAGGAATAATTCATCAGGCAGGAAGAGGGAGTGTTAGGGGAAGAGCCTGAGTTCTGAGTCTTTAGTCAGGGCTTGAACCAATCCGGGAGGTTCTGTGAGGATGCACAAGACTGGCAACAATGGTTTTATCATTATTTATAACAACTCAGTGCTGTAAAACACTGGCATTCTGTTATGATATTGTATATTTATTGAAAATGTCCTTTGTTAGGCAAAAAAGCATCCTCATTCTTAAAGTTGCAATATGTTTCCAATATGCCATTTTATAAAGAAAACCTATGGGCATTAATTTGTTTTATTTATTCATATTTAATTTTGAAGCCAATCACCTGGGCCATAAATATAAAGTGACAAATCCCTTTGCATGAAAATTAAAGGGATAGGTCACCCCAAAACAACAACTCTGTCATTATTCATTTATCCTCATGTCATTCCAAACCTGGATCACTTTTTTCCTCCGTGGAACACAAATGAACATATTTTAAGAATTGTGTTTGTGTGCATATATGTTGGCCAGTGTTGTCTGGTTACTAATGTTCTTCAAATGATCTTCTTTTGTGATCTTCAGAAGAAAGTTATACTGCTTTAAAATGGGTGAGTAAATAATTGTTGCTTTTTAGTCGTAGAATAGTCTAGCTTAAAGTAGATACATAAACATAAACAATGATGGCATATTGCACATCATGAAGTCTTGATGCTATAGAACTCACATACTGTTATAATTTGCATGTGTCCCAAAAAAATGTATATACGAATCTATCAAGAGTTGTATTAACACAATGTTAAATGCACTATGATTTGATTTGCGCTTATAATTCTTATATTATGTGAGTCAGGAAGACGCAGGATTTTTGAGTTTACAGTGTAGGATGGAAAGTATGAAATTCTCATGCGTCTTACCAAACTATAGAATATAATAATACATCGAGTTACCAAGCATTGACCGCATGTTTACTCTGTCTATTCAGAGATGAACTGACCCTCCTGGTTGAGGCTGGCTTTTCTCAAGGATGTTTCTCCAATACCAACACTTCATGGAGTTTTTGGTGTCTTGCCACAGTCGCCTTTAGTCTGTTCACTAGTGGTCTACACAGATGTATAAATAAGGCATTGTTTTGTTTAATGTAGATGGAACAGATCAACATGGACATTACAGAGTTTCAGACATTAGTACTGCTATATTTTTGTGAAGCTGCTTTGAAACAGTGTTCATGTGCACAACAATAGGCTACATAAGAAATGCACTTTCTGACCTTTCTGGTTTTACTTGTGTTACCTGACATATGTCTGAGAAAAACTGAAATTTCATGTCAAATTTAGAATGTGGGACTTGATTTTATCAATCTATAAACCATTGGGTCATACAAAGGGGGTGTTGTAGCAGAATGAAGCTAGGTGGTTGGAGGGTTGACAAAATAAGAGCGCTTTTCATTTCAAAGGTGTACATTTTTTCTTTGGAATAACAAGCACTGAATTTTGAAGAACCTTAACTTAAATTTGAGTTGGAAATGTTTTATTGTTGTAAATATTGTATGGTCACTTTTGATTTCTGTTTACACAAACCCTCCTGTACGTCTTGTAAGTGAGCGTTCTGTAATTTGATAGTCATGGTGTGATGAGTCTGGATGACATTGCTGATCCATGCAGACATCACTCAGGCAGCTGTAGCAGTCCAGCATTCATCTGCTGATTCGAGATCAGTCCTGACCTGTACGCTGAAAGTATTGCTTTGGCACAGATAAGGGTTGACGTACTGATTACAGAACAGGACTGAGGACTATAGGGACAATTCTGACATGTTGTATTGATCCACAGACTTTTTAAAGCACTAGCGGCACAAGTTGTTTGCTAAACTGTTATGTGAAATGAATAACCTGGCATGACGTTGCTCGTTTTAAAAGCGTCAAATACCTAAATGGCCTGCCCCATGTCAGACGTTATGACACTCTTAACTATATTTAAGTAAAACCATCATGTAGCGCTGTATAGCATACAACAATGCTATCTGTTCAATTTGTACAATCTTGAAGTTTATTAAAATAATATTTAATTTAATTTATTTTTAGTTAACTATTAATCAGAAACATGTTTTGTTTGCCCTTATTTTGTGTCTAGCCCTGTTACTGAATGATTTACCTACTATGTAACATATTGTGTCATCTAAGAAATCCTCAACCGGCAACCCTGCTACCAAAGGTACTGCATGAAAAAAACATTTTCTTTAATAAATGGGAAATAAAAGTTTATCAGCCACTACAAACCAACATTTACTTCCTAAGTACAGCACAATATGTAGCTAGCCCCATATAGAGTAAAATACAATTTATGCAGAATATTCAACCTGTTATCCATTCAGGTTTTATGTGTATTAAATCACACAAGGATTAAAGACATTTTGGTAACAAAGTTGTTTGAAAATCAATTGGAAAAAAGCATGTGACATTTGGACTTGAATCTGACAGAAATGGACTTGAATTTTTAAGAGATTAAGAGCCTCCTTTTACTGACCGTTTGCTGGCCTTATTTTGTGGCCTGTTCATGGAAAGTGCCTTATACGTGGGCTTTGATTGCTTAATATTAAATCCTGGCAACAGACGCCACAAAACAGCTCTGTGACACCATCAGTCTTCGTGATCGGTTCCTTTCACTGGCTTCAGATTCATGTATGGACATTTCGGCTGCTGCCACCTAACATGCCCATAAGTGGAGAGGCAGACAGCTCCTCGCCTGCAGCCTGCCCACGTCTCGCTGTCTCTCTCTCGGCCTCCCTCCCCCTCTTCTCTTCCTGGCACGAAGAGACAGATCCAAGAGAAGCCTGCATTCCTGCAGCATAGCGGGAAAGCTTCCTGACACAGGCGGAGAATGCGTGATGTCCCTCTCCGACCGCGCGGTCGAACTGCTTTCTCGCTATAGCCTGTGTTTGGTCAAACTCGGTTGGCCTGGAGGGGAAAGGTCTCGCAGTGGAGCGTTAAACTCGGGCTATAGACAGACTCTTCTTTTATTTTCCAACCATTGTTTGTAGTTTTGTATGTAATTTATTGTACAGTAGATAAAGCCATGTTTTGTGTCCCAATATTTAGCCTTAGAATGTTTAGTTTATTTACCATAAACCGATGTGATTTGCAACTTCTGTATCATGAGAACCCTGCAGTAGTGTAATACTGTATGTACTAAATTGTGTAGGGAATGACGTTTTAGTTCTTTAACCCAAAAATATTACCAAAACTGTGACTATGACATAAAGAAGTACCTTTATTGCTTAGTGTTGCAGCAAATGGTGCAGCAGAGGAGGGAGAGTAAAGCTACAGTGCACAATTCGGAATATTATTAAAAAAACATTACTTTAATGCTTAAAAAAAGTGATTCCAGCAGTGAAGAGACAGTGTTTAAATATTTTCTTTTTTAATATAGTGTTGTCATGCAAAGGTGTCCTTTATGTTTTTTAACGTACTGTACTAAGCGTAATAAGGCACTTTGCTATATTCAGAATATAGTCTTTAGCTGGGACATTTTAGCTGTAAGATTTAGGCATTAACCGAACATTGCATTTTGAAGTGCATGGCCTTCCAGCATACGAACAGCATTGCTAGTTCACCATCATTACAGTACAGACCAGCATTGTGCTTCATACCACAAATGAAGACTTTGTCTTTCTGTAGCACTTTCTGTCTTCTGCTGTTCCTGCCAAGCTCTGGCTAGCTCTTGCAGAACATATTGCATGGACATGCCCCAAGTTAGTGCCTGTGGGAAAAGAGTTCTGATAGAAGGTCCAGATGGAGACGCTTTAGGCCTCAGTAGTGGTTTTTTAATCCTCTCCTGAGGCAAAGCCAATGACCCAGGCCGTACCCCTCTGGTGCTCTCTCCCTGAGGACTGAGATGTATATGTTGAGCCAGTAGGCACTTTTGGCCACGTGGACTAGAAAAGAAACACTTTTTATACTCTTACTAGTGTCTATACTATACAGTGTGTAACAGGTGAATGTGAATGCACCACAACAGAATTGTCATTGCTGTAATTTTTCTAAAACATATTGACCAGGTCAAATCTCAAAATATCATTCAGTGTGTTAACATGTTTCCATATAATGAAGCATTTAATGTATACATCTGAATTACTATATATTTTAATTTACTGTAGGATCGCGCTTATTTCACTGTACACGATTAATGTAGTATCATATGTGGAGTGAACCTTTCTATGTGTTCAAGTCTGTTTTGATGCTGCTAAGCAAGCATGTAATGTACAAATATTCTTTAGTTTCGATATGTATATTTACTGTAATTACATCTACGTCATATTGGCCAAAAAGCCACGTTGCTTTCTCAATGTCTGTATTGCAACAAGCTTTTAAAAAACATTAGTCAAATATTAAATTCTGTACATGAAGGCATTTGAATGCTGAAATTCACGACACAAAACATTTTTCCAAGACAATTTTAATGGAATCTTTGTTTTACAGACACAAAAAGAGTTTGGTTTAATAGCTGTCAAACTCTGGAAAATAAAAGCAGTAGATGTAAACTGCATAATAATGACTGTAGCCAGACTTTGACTCGGCGTGATCGCTGACCTCTAAACGTTTGCTACAGAGAGGCATTTGGGTGAAAATGGTTGCAAAATCTTTAAATAGTAATGCATAAATGCTAACACGCGTTTATGCACCCTGCGTCTCTCTCGCGCACACTTCACCTTTCCTGTGTGAAAACCATGCTATAAATGTTCTGTGATACTGTGGCAGACTCGGCCTGCAGTTGGCATGGTTTCAGTCAAGATCTGTGTGTGTGTATACAACAGAACAGAACCATACAAGTCCTCGTTCTTCAGACTGTACCGTACGTACAGCTGAGCCTCTGGAACATTGTGAATACAACCAGATGCATTCAAAAAAAGAGAGAGAGAGAATGTGAGACACAACAGCCTAATCTGACAAAGACTTCAGCTAAAAGAAACTTACCGTTTGAAATGTCATAATGTACTGTTTGAGCAGATGGAGTTTCCATGGCTGAATAAATAAATTCAACATTTATATGGTTTGTGTTGTGGACTCTTAGAAGACAGCAATAACCTATTAAAAAAAAATATATTATGTTATTATTATTTGCTAGTTTATAATAATCCAGGTTAACCATGGCTTGTTAGCTTAGCAAAACTGTGAACTGACTTCAGTTTCATTTAGTATATTTGAGATCAAAGCTTTTAACTTTTTTGGTTTAGATTATGATAATGATTTTTAATTAGAGCTGTCAGGTATGATTTCGCAAGAAATTTCAGTTTGACGTCATTTGACATCATTTGAACTTTTTAAAAACTTGACGGTAGAGAGTAAAATGTTATGAATTGCAGGATTTAATACAAGCATAAATAAAAGGGCATAAAGTTATTCACATTGTGACAAAAAGGTTTTTTCTATATGTGTATGTAGTAAATTCTTCTTCCTCGTCATTTCGACTCCGTCGTAAGTAAGACCATTTTTAAATTCTGAATTTCGCCCAGCTTTGATAGACAAGCCCACCCTTCTTCATGCCTAAACTTGGGTCTTTACAACACACGCAGTTTAGAATCTAGTTTCGTTTCTCTAGTGTCCTCATACATCAGATCCGCAGACAGAACAGACATGCTTTAGTTCAACTCATGGCCTTTGAAGTGAAATGTTTAGTCTGCCAATAGTCTAGTGTGTGTTGAGGTATGTGAGGACGAGATAGTGATCTCCCCCCTCACACGCACGCACGCGGTCAATGCAACGCTTCGTCTGTCCCGCTGAAGAGCACGTGCCCTCTGTTTGACCTCTGTACCATGACACACACGACGCACACACCTCTGAAGAGAAGTCAATGACCCCGTCGTCTAGACACTGTTAGCACTACCGTAAAAGCCATTGATTGGGTGCAAGCTGACACTTCCACCATCGCTGAGAGAGAAAGTGATGTGTGTTACTGATCGAGTGTATGGAAACACCCCCCAGGCATTAATGTCAGGGCCTTTTTGCTGTCTGGACCTCCACGCACACACATTATTTTTATCATTATTTAATATATTTATTATGTACAAGCTGAGATAAACAGGAAAAAAATGTAATTAAAGCACATAACCTAAAACACCCATGATGTGAAGGTTGGTGGTGTTTGGCAGATATCAAGCACTGTATATTGGGCTAAAAATGGAAAGTTGCAATGCAGAAAATCTCGCTTCGCAAAAATATGTTGTTGGAAATGACATCAACATTTGATTTTATGCAATAACCTGATTTAAAATATCAAATATGCAGGATTCTGTGGTTGGTTGTGTCGGTGGTGATGTACAAAAAAGAAAATCCTTTTCCAATTCTCTGTTATTTTTTTACTTTACATAAGCAAGGAGCTTGGAAAGGTTTGCAATATTGGTGGATTCATCCAACTGTAAGGCATAAAAGTGACTCTCTCTCATATGTTTCTTACCAACTGCTGAGTCACATTATCTGCCATTTCATTTATTCTTCTTTCTACTGTATTATCTGAAAGTGAAATGAGCTTTAACTGCTTGCGGGCTTTTTCTCCACACATCACGCCAACCATTTCTTTTGCGGCGGGCAAAATTAGATGTTCACTTGTTGTGTGTGCCTCCAACGCAGGCAGATTTTTTTCTGTTTTTTAATAGTTTTTAAGTTTATTCTCAAAATTTGAATAGGCTTGGACATATATTCGCTATATTTGATATTTTTTGCATTTTTCAAAGCTTCATTCGACAAAACTTCCAAGCATACGCAGCGATTTTAACATATTTTAACAGATGTATTATTTCTATTGATAAAATGCTAATAATCGACTACGTTTACATGCACCCTCATGCGATTCTAATAGGATTTTGGCAATATTGCGACAATATAACACTTTACCTCATGTAAACGCAATAATTCAATCTAAATAATGCGATTAAGCTCATAATCGCAGTAAAATATGTGGCAATAAGAAGGCATGTAAACACCTTAATCGCATTTCTGCTGCTCGGACTAAGGTGCGCATGTGCTTCCGTCACGCGTCTCAAGGGCATGAAGTGTGCACGTATATGTGCACTGAAGTTTTACCATCAACACAACCTGCTGACAGCAGTGTCTGATCCTTATCTTCACACAGAAATAACGCGAAAGCGATGACAACTAATCGCATTATTGGTGCGCATGTAAACGTTGTCATTGACACCCCCCCAGACATACCCTTGGGATCTGCTGCCCACAGGTTAAAATGGTTAAACGTCTGTTCAACTTTACGTTAGGATTGACCTTCTATGCTTAAATTAAGCATGCAACATACATCAACAATATAGCATTTGAAATATTAATAATTTCACACTGTTTCACTTTGTCGGAATAACAGGCATCAGTATATATTCTGCAGTGTGCAGTTTACGATATCATTTCTGAACAATCCCCTTGACTTTATCAAGGTTTATCGCGTCTCTCTCCTGACGCTTGGCATCCTCACACCTCTCTTTCACTCTTTTTTTTTTACATCGCCTTCTCTCTTCATTATAGTCTGGCACCCCCGGTACCAAACAAGACAGTAATGCGCTTGTGTCCTTTCCGTGCACTCTTTCTGTCTCTTTCTTGTCTTACCGCAGCCCCCAAAGACGGACAGTCAGCTCACACCTGAAGGGTCATAGGAAGGTCACAGACACATCATGTCTGCATGCATCAGACAAAATTATTCCTTCATTTTCCCCCCAGACTGCGATTTTAACACATTTCTTATCTGCTCGCGTCGTTTTAGTGCATATCAGCTATCAGACCTCCTTCTGGCATACATCTATTCAAGCTTTGTAGCACCTTACAGAAGATTTGACAACAGTGACAATAAACGGCATTGACCAGAAAAAGCATACAGTTAGGCCTTGTCCACACTAATACGTTTTCTTTTGTTAACGCATCTTTTTCTCTCCGTTTTGGAGTACGAATTTGAAAATACAGTTTTTGCATTCTGTTGTGAATGGAGGCTTTTGAAAAGATGATGCATTATGTGACACAGTCATGTGACTCATTCAGCCCAAAGCGAAGACGGGGATGACAGTTTGTCAGTTTGTACATTCTTCAGATGTTTCCATAAATTATTTGTTCATATATTTGTACCAGTACAGGGCTGTTAACCTTTTTTCAGATGGAAAATGCTAGTGTTAGTAATGCTAGCTATGTCGTGTGGCCGAATAACAGCTTTAAGTGAAAACATTTCATTTAGTGTTGACGTAGCTTTAAGAACAACGTGAGGGTGAGTAAATGATAGCAGAATTTTTGGTGAACTATTCCTTTAAGACAGGAACTCATGAATAACCCCGTCAGCAAGAATTAGAAGGTCAATTAGAAAGGACGAAATGAAGCCCATGTCCGCACTCCTCCAGCCAATGAGCTGTGAAAGTTTCTGCTGCAGATATATAAGACTGTGTTGTCTGGCTGTACCCGACGCTTTGCAGGTTTTTGTAAAAAGGCGTCCTTTAGCTGTGAGTACGCTGATATAATCTTTGACAAGGTATCAGGCTGAAATGGCTGCATGAGCATTTATCAGAGCAAGTATCTGATACTCTCATTTCACTCTCATCGTCTTCAGCTTCAAGTCATAATAAATGATATTTCAGCAGTCTGGAACATTGTGCTTTTTCTTTCTTGCAGTAAAGGAGAGATTTAGGCTTTGTGCACTGTCTATCCAGTCCTCTCAGCCAAGTTTGGATAGTACAGTCTGCCATATTTGGTAGATAGTTTGTCTTTAAAGCAGCTTACATTATGTCATTGTTTCTGTTTTTAATAAATATTGTTCAGCTGGCATTTCATTTTAATTAGTGAGTATTTTAATGTTTTTTAAAGGATTGATTTATTATTGCTGTACTAGAACATTATAGTACATTTTTTGACATATTTTGTGTGTTTTTAAGAAGCAAGTGGCAAAATAATTGTCATAATAAATAGAATTATAACCGAAAATTCAAAATGAGCTACAACACTGAGTGTCAGTGATACTGTATCTGAAGAAGAAACTGGCTAATGGCTGATATTATGCGTGCATAAGAATTGTTTTACAAAATATTTACTGATATATCTACCTATATTGATCTATTTGTAATATATTTTTGACAATGCTGTCTGTGTTTTGTTTGTATGGCTGGTACTAACAATTTCAAATTGTTATATGTCAAAATACTAAACAATTACCGTTTGTTACCATAGTGCCGCCACAGCACTATTTTAAGGGAGAGGTCTTAACTCGCGTAATACTTCAATTTCCTCTCATAATCTGCTTTATCATTCTTGCTTTTTTCTTGTCATGAGCACAGCAGAGATTAAAAATGTTCCGCTGGCTTTTCTTTTCCCCCATGAGCTCTGCCGTCTCGCCAGCCGATTGAGAAAGACGCAGACGGATAATGATGCGGGCGAGAGAAGTTTTGCTTTAGGGAGGGGGAGAAACATCCTCCCACGCCTTTTATTTCCATATTTTATTGTGCCATAAACAAAATAAAAGATGCTGTTTACCTCCGACCTGCTCCGCTACCATCAAGCTCTGTGTGTTCCCTCTGTGCCAGCGCCTCCCCAAACCCCCCAGTGCCCCCCGCCCTGACTAAAAGTGTGAGACAGTGTCTGGATATGGCTGCAAAGCACTTGTCTAAGGGGAAAATGCTGTGGTGGATGGGGGTGTTTGTGGAGATTTGGGGGTGGGCTGTCTCACTTTGTGTTTTTGAGAGAGAGAGAGACTGGTGTTGTCTCACTCTGTGCGTCTTGATAAATCAATCTTTAGACTGGCAGACGAGGCAGGCACCACAGAGACACTCTCAGACTGGCACCATTCAGACCTGAACCCCTGGGCACACACAAACCTAGACAATAATGAGACCGAGAAGCCTCAGAACAACACAATGATACACATATTATAGCTGTAGGACACAAATACAGACAGTATACACACAGACACAATAGTTCTCGGTCTGTCAGAATGTAACAGACATTTAAATGTGATCCTGCACATGTCACTTGATGGCTATTTGTGACACTATTTTTTAATTTTTGTAGTTTGAAAAAGTTTTGTTAGCTAACAAAAGTTTTGTTTGTGTGATGCGGATTGCACACAAAAATGACAATCACTGTTTTTCTGAGAGACTGCTGCTCCAGTTTATTTTTTGTATTATTATAGAACTTACATTTGTATGCAAATGTATTCCTGTTCAATATTTGTCATTCTATAAACTTTGAAAAAATCTTTTCACCTGGAGGCCGCCATTTTGTTTTCATTGCCGTCAAATGGTTGCAGCTGATTCTCTTTACGCTCAGTCAGTATATGTACATTTTGAAAAATGAGATGTCAAACGTGTAAGTCGCTTTGGATAAAAGCATCTGCCAAATAAATAAATGTAAATGTTACCAGAAGATGAGAGTTTTAAATGCATACGGACAGTATGTTCTCTTGACACCAGCCAGCCACTGAAATGAAAGAAGAGCAGGTAAATATAGCCCTTGCGTTAAACTATAGTTTTATGATAACACATAAATTGATATACAATATCAATCATTTAAGATGTTATCATCCATTACCTTCAGATACTTATACATTACACTGAGAAACGCGCTAATAATATGCCTTGGGTTTAATTATATTTACAGATATCTAGTGTATCACAACACAAACTGTCAGTGTTTTTTGACTTTTTACTTATTTTGACTTGACGTATGGAGAGCTCATGATGTTTTATGAGTCAAAAATTACCCTGGATAAGTATATTGTCGCTGCAAGACCGAAACCTTGTATCTCCATAACTGCCATTTTTTTCTAAGACTGTGTTATCAAAGTTGACAAGCTTTTAATACTTTTTATTGAATAAATATTTACAAATCCCACAGACAAACATAAAGGCTGACCAATAGTAATGATTTATATAAAAATTATTAATGATAATCATGAAAAATGGAGATACAAGGTTTCAGTCAGACAGTTTTTCCTTAATGTTCTATGTGTGTAGGTATGTAATGTTTTTGACCAACAAGATAAAGGGCCCTATTTTAAGGATCTAAGCACATGGTCTAAAGCCGAATTCACTTTTGCTAGTTTAACGACGGGTCTGCGTTTTTTGGGAGCGTAACGTGCAATAAACCAATCAAAGTGTCCACTCCCTTTCCCTTTAAGAGGCAGTTGCGCACTCGCCATGGCGGATCGCTATTTAAATGGCGGAGTTTGTTGACTAGACTTATGACCAGGTTTGAGTTGGTCTATGGCTATTTTCAGTTGCTCAAAATAGTAACGCACCAACAATGCACTTGAACACAGCATTTGTTTAGACCAGAAATGGGCGCAAATGCATTTGCTATTTAAACAACAGAAAATGAGAACTGCGTCGTGCTGAAACTAGCAAAAACACTTTTTTTTCACAATTATTTTGGAGTTAATAAGCCTTAGTTTGCACATGTATTTTATGTCTACAAAAGAAATAGTATTTCTGTATCATATTTCAGTTCAGTTCACCTTTGCGTACAACCGTTTGACGTCATTGAAAACAATATTGGAGCCTCCATAGGTTGAAATGAGTCTTACATGTTGTTGTTTTTTTTAAACATAATAAAAAATATTTGATATGTTTTTCACATCTAACTTTTAGCAGAAGGCAATTTTAATGTATTATAATGCGTACTAGTCTATAATCTGGGATTCTTTGGAAAGTTCCGAGTTTTTGAAGAAAGGAATTTTCATTTTCCGGTAAACTATTAATGGTAAATAACAACAAAGTGAACTGTGCTTGGTTGATTTATGTGTTGGTCAGACGATGTCATTCTGTCTGAGTGGGTGGTTCTTGGGCAGAATAAGCTGCAATGTGGGCCAGACTTGTGACAATGGTCAAAAGTCTGGATGAGAGCTTCTACAGCCAGTGCTGTCCTCTTGAGCTCTGTGTGTGTCTGCCCGGGGAGGTTTAATTAAGCTGTGACTCATCTAATGGAGAAGGTAAAAGCCTTGTGTCACACAGGCTGCATGGCAGGAGCGTAATGAATCAGTAGTCGCTGAAGACAGCAGGTGTGTAAATGTGCCCGTCCGGTCCAGGATGGACAAATAATAACTGCTCAAAATAAAGGTTAGATGTAGGTGGATGCTCTGTAAATAGCAGGACGTTATGTGCAGGTTTGTGGATGTGTTTGAGCAATGTTTTGAGAGGTTGAAACCTGAGCTTGGCACAACCGGGGTGATTCACTGCTTCTTATAATAAAGAACAACAGAATGAAAGGGAAGTGAGAAGGAAATCCTTCATGGGAGAGCCGACAGTGAGACGATGATGGGTTTTAGGATCTTATGTAAGATAAAAGATTCATCTTGCAGGGTTATTACATGGGCACTCCTACGACAAACACATAAACTATGCCAAAGGATGTCTGTACAGCACATTTATTTTTTATATACTGGTCTGTATTGTTTTAGTACGTGAAAAACATAAATGGGGATTTTCCCACCTACTTGAATCTTTAGTTCTTCAAAGGTGGTCGAAACAAAACATAAGGCCTAATCCGATTTTTTGCTACATATTACTTAAGAATTCTTTTAGCAGAATTTCGATAAACACAGAAGTTAGGTTACATGTTATTGGGAAGGCTACTTTCACCTGCCGTCAGATAGGCTCTATGTTTGGTAAAGAAGGTTACCATAGCAACAGTTCTTTCCGTTAGGATTGTGTCGGACAGTATATTGGCAAAAATAAGTACTGTTGTTATTTATTTCTATGAAACGTATCTTACAGAACTCACAAATGTTTTTGTCTTTAAGATTGATGAACCTGTTTGGGGTGAACAAATTGCATCTATTGAAATTCCTTCAAAAACGGTAAAACTCCTTAAAGTCATAGTATAATACGCACGCACACACACACAGACAGACAAACACTATCTGTGTAGTACACCATGTTACATAAGATAGCTGGTTGCATAAGATATAAAGTGTTGGAACTGTGAGGTTATACTAAGCGTGGTCAGAGACAAATCTAAGATTAAGATTAGGGTCAGGAAATAGGGTTAGGGATTCTCAATTGACTTGCATCATGTGGGGGAGCGAAAGATCATTTGTAGGCAAATAAGTCTTTAAATCTTGGCAAACTCCTCCATGCCCAACGACAGTGAAGGGCCTTAGCAACAGCACACTGGCTCAGAACATGTTCAAGGTTTTTAATCTGATGATCAGTCCTTATTCTAATTTGTATCATATACTTTATCACTCCCTGTTTGTGCTGATGAGATATTTGAGGCTGCTGATGCTCCAACAGGTTGTTTATTTAATAACAAAATGTTGATCGGAGAAAAGTTGGCTTTATGTGATGATCGGGAGAACTTGTTCAGTGTGTAGTGTTCTTGAAGCAGGTGCAGATTGTTTGTTGTAAATGTGCTGTCTTTTGATACAATGCTATGGACCAAGGTTTTTAGTTTGTGGTTGGTATTTCATGATGGTCATCATAATGGATAAAAGATAACGTCTCTCTCTCTCTCTCTCTGTTTTGTCATTATTGGGGTACCACAGGGTTCGGTACTTGGTCTTAGACTCTTTTTCATCTACATCATGTGTACACAGAACTGTACAGGTATTTCAGTCAACATGGCTTTTCTTAGTTCTGCTTAGTAGACAACACTCAACAAATTTTTCCCTAATTGACTCCACACCTGTGGTATCACGAAAGATCTTGACTTGAGTGTCTACAAACTGAGTGCCTATTCAAAGACATATGTAAGATATTCTCTGACTCTGAACCATAAAGGCGTTCCGTTGCGCATCACTTGAGAGCAAAATGACAATGCAACTGTTTGCTTTGCAGGTGTTTGATTGTCAACAAAAACGTTTCATAGCAACCAAATTGTGGAGGATAAATGACGCTATTCACTGATGGCATTTGTTGTGCAGGTGTACCATTATTAACAAAGAGGATCAGTTATAGTCGTAAATGTACTAAGTTGTACAGGTTTATTATTTAATGTTGAAATCTTGACTCATTAATGTATATAATTCTCTTAGTGAGTGTTCATCATTTACAGCATTTCTGTACATGCTTCCAATTAGGATGTCAAACTTCAAAACGTGAAAATAAATGAAATCCAACACTAAAAGGGTAGTTTATCAAAAAAATATAAATCAGTTATTCAAATTTGTGTCAAATCTGTATGACTTTCTTCTGCAGAACACAAAAAAGAGTTTTTGAAGAATGTTGGTGTCTCAACAACATTGGGGCCTCATTGACTTCCATTGTATTGAAACGCAAAACATTTTTCAAAATATCTTCTTTTGTGTTCCACAGAAGAGTCATATACAGGTTGTGAATGGCATGAGGTTGAATAAATGTGACAGATTTTTCATTTTTGTGTGAACAAAACCAAAGTTAAAGTCTGCTTTGCTGACCTCATTACAATTGACTAATCGCTAAGCCCCTCCTCTCAAACGCAGATGAGCCAATGGCAGCTGAGTATCGGGTGCACAGGGACCGGAACTCAGACAACTATAGGTAGAGAAGCATTGTAAAATCCGAAGCTCTTATCGTTTTTACGGTGTTTATGCTACAAAAATGGTAAAGCGATGTGCCTGGGGTACTTGTCACACTGATTCCAGGTATCCTGAAAGGATGGGAAATGTAATTTATTTTATTCCACTTGCTAAACCTAAACAAGACACAAAGAGCAAAATTTGGGCGCAGTAACTCTAATCCCAAAGAAAATGGTTGTCCTACTCTCGTTAACTTACAGTTTTCATGTGTTCAAGCAGAACGTTAATGTCATCAAGGTATCACTGGCTAAACCGGTAAATTTAGCGAGTCCATGCTAACATACAAACCTAAATAGCTAACTGTTTTCACGTCATGTTCATTGCAGGTTAAAAACACATAAATGAAGGTCTACATGTCAGTGCCTCTCCATATTAAAATGGTTAAATGTAAATTAATTTAATCTTACCCTGCGATACATGAACAGTATGTTTGCGATCATGATGACCGGCTTCTCCCACTTGCATTGTGTTCTGTAAACCCTCGCTTCCAAATCAATCTTGTTATCTAACATATTTATTGTAAAATCTTTTACATATCCCTCCATGATATATTTAAGTTCCCCAATGAGAGTGTGTGCAAAATGTGTGAAAAAAACTCTTGGGACAAGACTTTCACACTGACAGCTCTCATTGTAAGACATTAGTGAACTCTGTGTGTTTGTCCGAGCTAGCGACAGTATCTACGGGGCTTAGCGATAGGTCAGTTGTCTATTCCTGACACTTTATGGTCTGCAGTGGAACATTTGGTCATTTTCTTGGATGCTGATTTTTTCAGCTTGTCATTCAGGCAGTAATTATTTCATGGCTAGATGAACTCAGCTCATTTTCGCTGGTCTGCCTGTGTCTTTCTTAAGCCCCCTTGAGTGCATTCACATTGCATGCCCTTCACCTGTATTTTTTCCTTTGGCTCTCAGTAACATTTTTGAAGAATGATTATCAGTTTATTAATTATAAATTGATGAATCCAAAGAACATAACAGCGGCGCTTGGCTGAGACTGCTACTGTGCAATAATTCTAGGGTGTTGTAGGTTGTTAAGGCGTTACTATTTGTTTGGATTGGTTTGTTTTCTATATGTTGTTACTGGCTTTTGTGGTTTAGGTACAAATATGTTTTTTGCATAGTGTAAATCGTGCGTTTAAGCCGCTCATTGTAGACTCAGTATAGGTGGAGGTGCACCCTGTATTCATGACAAAATGTATGTGACGCACACTGAGACTGGAACATTACTTTGCGCTGTAGCATGTACAGTATTTTAAGCTGTGAAACTGTCCTAGAAACTTCCAGATACATTGTAAGTCATTTTGGTACGAAGCGCTGGGAACTAAATTAACTTTGGCAATATATGGTAATAAATTGACACAATGGCTGCAAGTGGACCAGAACAACGATAGCCCGTTGCTGGTGGTTTCACCTTCACTGTACGTGTGTTTGTATGTGCGCTTGTGTTTCCTCCTCAGCCAAACTGCCTTCATCTGGCACGGTGTGAAGTTGTACGATCGTTCATCAATGTCAGAAGAGCAACATGCCCTCCAGCGTTTCTCGTCTCAATGGAGAGCACTGCCGTGCGACTGTGTCTTGATAAAAACGTAGGACAGCCATTGACGGGAGAATATAAGGATTAGGTGGTGTATTATGTCAAAGCTGAACCACAGAATTCCTGTCTCATACAACCTTTTGTATATCATTCAGTAATGACGGAAACCGATTTTTTGCCAGATAGCCTCAGTCTCAAATGTCTTGGCCTAGTTTTGAGCAACAAGACTTGGCCTGTGGAACGCATCCGTGGTCCGATGTAGCGATTCGAATGATTTGTGTTTATTATCTAACAACACACCTGGGCCTTCTAAACAGAAGCATCTGAATACTGTCAGAAGTTTTGGAAGTTTCAGAAAGTACTACCAGGGACATTCAGAGCAGAAATCCAGCTCTGAAACGATGCAGATCAGTACTTCTTCGCATTATTCAACAGCCGCTGCAGTTGTTGCATTGTGGCCCTATCTTCCATTTTCAGTTGGTCGCAGTGAGCTGCGGCGTGCTGGCCGATCTCCAAAGACAGATATTCACAGACTGCTGACACAAGGAGGAACTGTCTCCAGAAAGGAGAGGAGCGAGGGAGCGTCTCGGCTGTTTGCGTTCTGGCTGATATCGGAACTGTCAGTCAAACGATGAACAAACTGTGTCCTGGGGACAAAAAGAAAACTTCACTCATACTCCCTCCAAACTTCCTCCAACATCTTTATCTCTCTAAATCAGTTTAGCTGTTGTTCAAATTGGATGTGGCCCTTCATTTTAAACATGCTTGTCTATGATGACCTGCAGAGGAAAAACGTAATTTGGTGGGTTGTTTGAATGACTAGTCTCTAAGGGACAGATTTACTAACAGTTTGCGGCAGCGCAAACGGCTCTTGTCGGAATTTACTATAGACACGCAGTGAGAATTAGCGCTGAAAAGGCATGGACACAGCTGTTTTTGAGACTGTTGGTAGATTGCGTTGGTCATTATGGGAATGAGATATTGCGCCTCTGTTTTTTAATGTGCGCCTTGTTAGTAAATCATCCGCCGAAATTTCCACTCCCATCTGCGCTTAAATTTTTTTATTTTTATATTTTGCCTGTTAGTAAGTCTGGCCCTTAGTCTCTTAGCCATGTACTGTATAATTGGTTTATTATGTCATTCTATTCTGTGGTTCCTAACCGTGCATTCACGTGAGCGTCACAGTGGCCGGAAAACAATCGTTTTCAATGTCACAGCACGTCTTAAACAGTGTGGGTGTTGAGGAAAGTCGGGTCAACTTAATGGTAATGAGCTATGATGCGGTTCGGCAGCAACCAGTTGGAATGTAAAAGTCCTCCGCTTGAGAGGAATCCAGAGAACACAGTTCTCATCTGACGTACCGCATTAGTTCCTAAGCAAAATGGAGGACATGTTCATTGCTGGAAGTGAAATTCATTTGCTCAAAACAACACCGAATTGCATTAAGGCTACACTTCAACCAGGACAGTTTGTAATTTAAGCTCGGCACACATTAAAGACAGAGGCTAGTAAACGTCTCCTATAAACTGCATGTTGAAATTAGACTAGCACTTGTCACACCATGAACACAAAAGCCACACCACACAAATGGTTCTTAATTGGTTTATTCCTGTAAATATAATTGTTAAGTTCTTTCCATTGACTTTCCATTACTTTCACATTTCAAATATTTCATGAGGATAACTTACCCCACTTGTGGTCAGTCTGCACAAGATCAAAATGCTTGTTTGCTTTGCAGCCCCTTTAAATAAAGATTACATGACCAAGCATTTGATCGCCAGAGCGTCCACGAACCTTTCTACGGCGTTGTTGGCAGGGCAGCCAAAGCTCTCGCCGGTGGTGGTGTGAATGCGCAGTGATGGCCTGCATTGAGAACATTCAAAGTCTGTTTCCAGACATTCATCCCGATTATTTGCTTTGTCTTTAGTCTACACACTAGTACTTTCTGCTAACAATGTTTCATTTGCCGTCTCTTGTTGCGCGGCCTTTTCTTCTGTCTGTAGTGTTTGAAGTGGAGCTGATTTTACTTTCAGAGGTGTACACGCCACCCCCAGTTATATTTATCTTCAGACTTCAAAGTGCCACCCCGCTGTGTTTTTGCATCTGAGCAAATAAAGAAGGTTGTTTCTCCGGTGTAGCCTTCCATATGGCTCTCTTCCAAAATGAGCCAGCCATGGGGAACGGGGATCACTTGTTCAAATATAATCCTGTTAACCAGTTTTCTCTTTTTTATTTCTCCACAGTTTTTAATAAGATGAACCCCCAGCCCCTCTGAAGAAGGATGGTACGCCTGACACATTGGATAGGACCGTGCCCATGGGCATCTGTGTCACTCATAAAGCAATCCCAAGCAGTAGTGAGAAAGTCACAGCAGACTTCTTAAACACTTCCGAGCACTAGAGCGAAAGTTTTCACAGTTGGCCATGGCTGCATTTCCATGGCTCGGAGGATAGGGTGCTTGTTTAGAGAGCACTTTAACCAGTGGGTCAGCTGGTCATTTAGCAAAGTCCAGCACTTCCTTCGACCCATAGAGGCTAAAAGAGAAACACACGTCTCAAACCAAAGGATTCAAAATGGAGGTGGCACAGGCACGCTGTCACAGAAGCTCCTCTTTCTGCTGGACTGGTTAAAACTGCAGTCAATAGCATTACTGCGAGGGCAGTATGCCGGCTGCTGACTACCCAGCCACAAATAATAACACAGGTAAGAATCACTTTTATAAATGTACATTTGCACTAAGTAAATGTTTAAAAAGGGTTACACCTAGAGATGCCCATGGTGTTTACTATATACTATACTATATAGCTTAATTTAAACTAAAACAGAATGTCTCTTCATTTTTACCTTCTTTTAATGTAGTGACTCCAATTGACAGTTTTACCTATTAACCTAAACTCACATCACTCACAAAATTGCCTTTTACTTTACAACTAAATTGAAAGCGATTAATGTCTGTTTTCCTTGGTTTATCTGAATCCGGCACTCCATAGACGCACAACATAAACTTTACCACTAGACTGACATCTTAAGCTCATATTACAAGTGACCGAGTTGTATGAAAGTGTCATCTTGCCAAGGGAAGGAAGTGAGCCAGGACCACCGCCCCTGCAGATGTCAGTAAAAAGTTGTGTTAGCAAGTAAACATGACTCGGATTACTTGCGTCATTAGATGTTTGAGGATACATGATGTTGTTTAGTCCCTATCATGTTATCTGGACTTATGTTTCACTATGTAAAAAACAATTTTCAGAAAGTGAAACTTGTGTCTTTGTGTGAGGCCAGCCAAGTGCTGACTCTGAAAATACTCCAGTATCCAGCTTTTTAATATCAGATGTGGAATTTGAACTTGGAGAGGAATTTGGACCCATACATCCAAAAAATCCTGAGGGACCTGAGGTAGAGGATATTGTTTTAACAACTGGATGGCCCCCAAGCCGAGCTGGGGTCACGATGTTCTGCTTTTTTATTCATCATGGAGAGAAATGAAAAACCAGAACATTCTGTTCAAAAGCATGTGGCGGGCCATCCAGCTGAGGGGAAAGAGCGCTGGCCCACGATTCCAAGCAACCTGTCAATCAAAAAAATACCCTAAACTAGCATACTAGGATAAACGTAACAAAAGCTACAAACTTAAAAAAATATACTGCCGTATTTACAGATCCTCATGTCGTTCTCAAGCAATAAGACTCTTTTACGTGGAAGATAAAAGCAGTAGTTGAGCAGAACCTCAGAGGTGTTCTTCATACAGTGAAAGTGGATGGGGACTGGGGCTGCTCCATTAAAGTGGTTTGTGTGACTTCTGCATATGGAAGCCATACATTGGCTCTCTGAGAGGACTGACATGTATTCATTTCATTGCTGTTATGCACCAAAAGTCTATTCTGCTGTAGCTCTCAGATGTTTGTGTTCACCTGGTGCAGGCTGGAAGATTGTGGAGAGAGATTATTAATGAATAACAAATTAACACTCTAAAAAGTGCTGGGTTGTTTTTTGACCCATGCTTGGTAAATATTGGACAGAACACACTGCTGGGTTAAAAATGACCCAATGCTGGGTTATTTCAACCCAACCATAAGTGGTAACAACCCAGCAGTTTTTAACCCAGCAGTGTGTTCTGTTCAATATTTACCCAGCATGGGTCATAAAACAACAAATGTCAGTCACATTTACATTTATTCATTTATCCAAATCGACTTACAATTGAGGAAAACAGCAAGCGATTCGTCTAAGTACAGCAATATTCACGAGAAGCGCCAGTAATACAAAGTTTCAGATACAACGTTAAGATGGTATAAGCAAGCATACAGAGAACATTAGAAAAGGAAAAGAGGAGAATATATATTTTTTTAAGAGACAGTTAAGTGCTCACGGAAGAGGAGGGTCTTCAGCTGCTTTCTGAAGTGTGAGATTGATCCAGCTGGAAATATGAAGATCGTTCCACCAGCAGTCAGACTTTATGTTGAAGATAACACATTTGTATGTTATTCCCTGTTTTTATTTTGCTGTAGAGAAAAGAGCAGCTTGGACCCAAATATGGGTTGAAATTACGATTTTAATCATTTGAGGGAGTATATGACGTCAGAATAGAATTTGTTTTTACGTGAACCGTTTCTTGAACTTTTTTCTAAAACTAGCGCTTTGAAATTCTCGAGAAAGAAAGATATATAAAGCATAGCAAATAAGTACTGAGCTGTTATAAATAAGCATTTAAAGAGCTTGTCATTTGATAACTACAAGTGTCAGGCGTTTTTCAGTAAGCCCACACTTTATTTAATGTCAATTTATGTTAATTAAATGTAATCTCAAATAAAGAAATGTGTCTGCCACAGATTTTTGTGTAGATATGAATTAATTTGCTCATGGTTTTGCTTAGCAACAGAGGCCGAAGCTACTGGATTTTGAAGCTTGTGCTGTGTCGCACACACGCACGCACGCACGCACACACACACACACACATCTTTTTCATGGAGTGGGAATCGTGTTGGTGTTTCATGGCAGAGGCGTTTCGAGTGTGGACAGCTTCCAAATCGATTCCTGTCATTTTGTGAGCCCACGGCACACAGGTTTGCGTAGGGAGGTTCGGAAAGGTCGGGGGAGCTTACCGTGGGCTGAATGACGGGGAATACGACGCTGCTAAACAAGCGGGTCGGGAGAGAACAACGATCAACGCTCGCAAGGTTAAACTGTGGTTAGCTGTGCTTGTTTTTAGCTTTGAACCGAGGCGGTGGGCTGACCCGTTTCAACGTTCCTACCTAGCACGTGCGCTTGAAAGTTGCGAATGTTTCAGAGGCTTGATGAAATTAGCTTAATAGTTTTCAAAGGTTAGAGCGAGGGATCTTTTATCACAGTTATAAAAAGCCAATCACACCGGCTATATCTAGAATAACGTCTAGCCCTCGTCTGGTTTACATTTTACTCAGAAATGTTAATAAAGTGAGAACATATTGCGACGGCTGCACCGTCTCGCACTTCTTGACTCGGTTCTCCTATGCACACGCGCTTAATTATCAGAGCTCAGCCGGCGGAGGTCATTCTCTTCTCACCAGCACACACACCGCTCCCCCTCAACGTGCTGGGGAATTTGGCGCAGAAAAATTGTTCTCGCTCTTATTTTCTCTTCTTAATAAAGGAGCCAAGACCTGGAGGCGGCGACAGACAGAGACTGAAGGGGGAAGACGGGGAGGGGAGTGTTGAAAGTGACAAAAAGCTATAGCGTGATGTGTGGGAGACGAGGTCCAAATAAGATTAAAGGTATTAAGAACAAAACTCATTTCGTAGCTTTAGAGGACATATCCGTCGGAGGAGCGTCACAACAGATGTCAGTGCATCGAAAGCGCAACGCATCCGGTTTTGCTTTTCGGCTTTGTTTGGGTCTTTTTAAATGTGATATACATTTTTGTAATATGTGAGTTTGCACCGCAGCACCTTTAGGCACCTTAAAGGGGCCTACCAACTCGCTTCCTATGATTCCAGCCCAAAACATCACTCCACCACCTCCTTGCTGACGTTGCAGCCTTGTTGGGACATGGTGGCCATCCACCATCCATCCAGATCTCCAACCATCCGGACCATCCAGTGTAGCACGGCATTGATCAGTGAATAAAACAGTTTGAAAATGAGTCTCTGTATATTTCTGAGCCCTCTGCAATCGTTTCTCCTTTCGAGCATAAGCGTGTAATAATGGTTTGTGATTTGCGCTGTGGGGTCGGTTTTCGCAGGGAGTTTGAGTTTGGAGTAGTTCTACTTTGCATCATTAAAATAGACGTCCATAAACACAACGTAGAGGAACACCTGTTTTAATAACAAAGTAACCTCGAGCTACAGTTTGTCAGTTATTACTAGAGAATGCTATTGCAATTATACTGCTATAATACACTAAAGTATACTACAATTTACAATCTTTACACTGTTTACTATACTATATTTATGGGTGTAGTGTAGTGTAGCCCGACTTTTGACTCAAGTCACATTTACATCCCTGGGATGGAACCCATGACCTTGATGTTGCTAGCGCCATGCTCTAACCACTGAGCTACAGGAAAGCCCATGAAGTCTGCCCCACATCACAGCTTATTCTGGCTAAGATTTGCTTATTTACACAGAAATTAGACTGCCTGATATGTAAAGCAAACAAGCAAATCCAGTGATTTACACAGCATTGTTTACATGCTTTCACAATATCAACACAATTTTGTCTCATGAGCTTGAGATGTGTGTACAGTATCAGTTGTGTGGAGAAACAGTGAACAGATCTGATGCTAAAGCAAAATTCCTTTTATTCCGACATCAATACTAATACTAACTTTGTTATTACAGAAAAGTTGTGCCACTAATTCTGGCTGCAAGCACACGAGCGCCACCACGCAACCTGTGTCAGTCCTCTGACATGATGCTGATACAAACCAGCACACCCTAGCAACCACCCAAAACACCTTAGGGTTTGCATGGAAAGCACCACTCGGTTATTTTTTTCAGGAAATGTAAAAACGGCGTTTTTATTCTACAATGCCAACAGTGTGAGGCGTTCCGTCTGCATGGTTCACAGTGTGTCCTACATTTCCAGATCATCCTAAAATTGAATGACACACAGATAGTTGTCTGTCCCCAACTTGACATTGGAGTCTGTTTGAGTTTGTTTGGGCATTGTGTCTCAAATATGGTGTCTCATTTCTCCTGCTGGTGATCAAATCTGCGATTACGGCCACAGACCAGACAGCGGCCGGCGAACGGCCTGATACATGCTCGCAGAAATCCTGTCTCTGTGGAGGTGAAGTGAATGTTTTATGGTGGACGGTTATGTTACAAAACATTTCTGACCTCTTCTTTTTCAGAGAAGCATGTTGAAATCTTAAATAGTTGTTTTTGTGTTATTTTACGAGATTGACTGTAGGAATGCAGCCTGCTGAATTCTGTAATCTACAACCGTCATTTTATTAGCCTCCACACCAACCCTTACGAAAAGTGACCATGATTTTATTAACTCTCCTTATGGGAAAGGACAATAATGTTTATTCTAAGCTTGCACAGTTTTGCACAGCTTCACGTTTTAAATGTGTAAGCCCATTAAACTAGAAGTCTGAAGTCTTTGCCATAAGAATTTCTTTTTATCCAAAAGTAATAGTACCAAAGATGTAATCCAGAAAATAAAGCTGATGAAATGGAGGCCAGCCAGTCAGATTTTCGTACCGTCTGCAATATTCATTGGTCTACAAACTTGTCCTTGAGCTTGTCGTCTGGAAGAATAGCTCGATAGAAATATTTCACGTGCTTTCTTAGGTTTGGAAATGTCTGTTTATCCCAGCACTCCACCCTAAGTCGTAATTGTTCGTTTTTCCTGCCCATGGCGCTTAATTGTTCAATCTGTCTGGTATGTAATGCCTTCAGTTGTATGGCAGTGATATGTTTGCTGCAACAATCCCATCTTATCTGCCCTCCAAGAATCATTTCTCTCTCTCTATCTTACAGAGTGCGAGTTCCGCTGCACCAACGGCAGATGTCTGAAACTTCTCTCGCTGATCTGTAATCATCTGAATGAATGTGGAGACAACAGCGATGAGGAACACTGTCCCGTTGCTGTACCTCCACCTCCAGACACCATCCAGTGTAAGTGCACCTGTCCCACACATGCCTCTGTGCTGGCTGATGTTATACGAGTGTTGAAGAAGCTGAATGCTGAATATGTTCCGGGAAAAGAATGTGAGCGATTGAAATGATTCAGTGAGTCATTTTTAAATCAGTTCATCCGAACAAACCCACTCGCTGAAATGCTTTTCAATGCTATTCGAGAGTGAAGGCTGTGTTATTCCCATTGATGTTTAGTAAAGCAGTATAAGTACTTTATTTAATAGATGCAAGTACTCACTGGTTGCTAAACAAGCAGTTCTGTTGTATAAATACATTATTATACATACAGAATTCATATACAGTATATTTTACTATGGCTTTGACTGAGGCCCAGACAGTCATCTTTCCAGTTCCATCTCAATTTGCATTGGTTGAAGGTTACTTGTTTCTGCTGCCTTATCCTTTGATAGCGGTGTGTTTTCGTGTGTGCTTGTTTAACAGGGGTTTTAACCGAAATCTGTTTGTACAGTATGGCTGTTGTTGTGACCTTCCCTGTGTATAAACGTGTACACATGTTTGTGTAGGTTAAAGCTGTTCTATAGATAAATATGCATGCTTTAGTTTTCTCTTCTAGCTGCACACACAAACCTTTGCAGGATTTTGCTCATCTTACAGCGCCAGTTATTGTTAACCCTCCAGACCACCTTAAACTACCTCTTGAAACTCTTGTAAGATGCATAGTTGCCCATGTTAAGGATAGGGAGATGGTTGTTTCAGGACTTGAAAAGAACGAATGTTGAATGATGTTTTCCCCCCAGTAAACAGCAGAAGAATCATCTAAACACAAAGTCTTGTTTCACAAAGACTTCACAAAGTATTTACATCTCAACTGTTAGGCTATTAGTTGTGCCTGTTTCCTACATTTTTCTAGTAAACTAATAACAGTTGTGTTAAAAACAACACAAATTTGTTGTCCTTAACTTAATTTCTGGAACAGCATATTTTGTGTATGTGTTAAATATGTGTAAATAGCATAACACATCCTTTTTAAGAGTGTACTTTCTGCCTCTCTGTCTCTCTCCAGATCATGTTGGGTTTTGTGTACTTTATTTAACATGCCATTTTTTCCCATTTTTTCCACTGCTGTCTGGTGAACAAGGGCCACTCTTTACTGATGGAACAAGTCCAAGCGCTGCACTTAAAATATTTAGCAGTCTGGGCCGCATGTTAATGAAAGTGTCTGCGGCTGGCTGCTATTTTAGAGACACCTGTGTGAGCCGTGATTGAATTATGGGGGGGGCTGGGGAGTGCTGATATTGCGTCGACAGCGAGCGAGAGACGCATGCATGTACAGACGGGGGTGAGGGGCAGAGGCAAAAATATTTTAATTGTAATGGCCGCAGCCATAGCGTAGTGTTGTCTCAGACAGATGGATCATGAATACGGTCTAGACGCTGTGCGTCTGGGTGAGTCAGGGGGCCGTAAACGAGAGAGGGGTCTTCACACTACCCAACCCCCGCAACACACGCATACTCACTGCACACACACCGTGAGTGGAGCATTTTCATTCAGCAAATGAATATTTGCTATTATACACTCATTACATGAAAGGCTTATGCACATATACAAATTACAGGGCACATTATACTATAAAAGAGCCAGAAAAGATGAAAACAATGGTGCAACATTATTTTAGAAACAATAATAAAATAACTGCTTAAGCAAACCCAAAAGAAGTGTCTGTACCAGATGCAGAATTTCCACTTTTAAGTTTTATATTATCACATACCCCCATGTACTGCTGGCATTTGTATATAAACATTGTTATTATGACTTTTTCTTACAGTATGTTCCTTATGTTTAAAGTTGCTGTGTAGCTCTGGCCTAGCATTTCTTACCAGTCCACCAGAAAACAACCCATCTCACAGACAACTCTTATGTTTTGCTTTCAGCACACCGTAGTAGGATTTGCAACAAATGTACATAGTCTTGCATACCGATATCAACAATAATTTGGATATTGATAACGTGATGATTGATATTGTGTTAATATACTACTCATAGGATGATATTGCAAATAATACAGTGCTAGTATCTGGTTAATACACCTGTTTTGTCTAGGAAGAGGAAACACAAAATAAACAAAATGTTAGATGAATTGAATTAATAGCAATGGATATAGCTATAATATAATTGTTTTCTTTTCTTTTGGCCACAACATTTATGTCTTGAAAGTTGGATATCGTATAACAGCCGTATTATTTACAGTATTTACGTTTATGCGACTTCGAGTTGTTTTACCAATATGTGTGTTCTTGGATTTAAACCGCTGGTAACGCTGTGCTGTACAGATTGAGCTACAGGAACACTTCAAGCTGTACTGTAACGTTGAAAAATTAGGATGCAGACGGTCTGCAAGTCTCGAGCTTGTCTTGGTTGCAGCAAGTGAGGCAAAAACTCACATCGATATGAAAGATAAGTTATTGCTTACCACTTTAAAGGGGTGTAAATGCAAAAACTTAAATGTGAATATCAGTAAGAGACCTTTGAAATCTGCCATAAAAAAGTAAAACTGACAGATACTTTCAGATATCCGAGTTCATACTGTACACACTCACAGATCTTCCACATGCTTGGCTTTATCTGGCCTGAATAAACACGAGCGGTTGGCCTCATTACACCAGAGCTCTCAGCGTCTAGACGTTCAGAGTGAGACACGCTTGCATGTTTATGGTAGTCAGACAGGAAGCACTTCGTATTACGGTTACATCATGAAGGTTTTGTTCAGACCACACTTAACTAAACCCTGCAGTCAAGCCAACATTGAATCAGTATCAAAATCTCATAAGAACTGTCAAGAAATGTCTGGGTCATGTTGGTAACGTTGTAATGCAAGCAATGTTTTGTTTACAATATTTAGTTTATTTGTTTTTAATTACAGAATTTGGGAGGGGAAATTAGCTTAAATTGAAATAAAGTCAAACCCATATGTAAGGAGAGTACATTAGGGACTGTTTGTAAAATGAGGCACATTTACTTGACTCTTTAAAAGCGGTCTCTGAGAGAGAGAGGTTGTTAGATACTGACAACCACTGAGGTCATTTCAGTATCCAGGTCTTTTTCTTATTCCCAGACAACTCTGAGATTATTAATAGTGTATGATATTTGTTTGATTATTTACATTTTAACTATGCAGGCTTACGGATCTTGTGTACTATTCATACCATATAATATGCAACAGTATGATCAGTGCACAAATATTAGCCCCCTTGGTAAATATGAGGAAAAAATGCTGTGAAAATAAATCTGCGTTGTTTCTACTTTTGATCTTTTATTTTAAAAAATCACAAAACAACTGAAAGTGGGGGGAGATTACATTATCAAATGGTGATCTCCACATTATGGTTTGGATATACATGACAAGTGATTCCCCCATACAGAATTTCTCCAGATCCTTCAAATGTTGATGTTATGTCCTCTTTGGTTCACCCCACTCAGGGAACTGGGATGGCTATGGCAGATTCTTGATTTTGTGGTCATTTTGATGTTTGTTCTGAATCAATGTGCTGATGGAAGATCTAACCACAATCCATTATAAGATTTCTAGCAGAGCAAGTCAGGTTTTGATTTTTTAAATCTTTTGCTGTGATATAATCCATGATTTCATGTATCTATACAAGATGTCCAGAACCTTTGGTATAAAAGTAGGTCCACGAGGAAGATCTGGTGATATATTTAACTGTGGACGTGGGGCACTTTATTATCCCTGTGTGCACCAAACCCATCTTGGGTTATTGCTGCCAAAAAAACTCTTTTTTTTAATTTCATATGGCCATAGACCCCAGTCCTGTTTGAAGTTGGCAGATTAATATGGTGGAGTTTGTTATTGCATGAGAGCAGAACATTTGTTTTTTTGAACAGTGTCCCAAACAACTTGTGCTAATGGAGATGCAGATTTTCTTTGTTTTTTTTTTAATGCTTTTTGACCCCAAAATTCAACTAATTTCTGCAATTCTTCATCTGTGATCTTTGGCCACTCAAAATCTTCTCTTTGTTGTTGTGCATTAAAACAAAATAGACACACATTCTCTTTCAGGGAGATTTACAACATCTCCAGTCCATTAAAATGTCTTGATCATTGCCCTGATGTTGGAAATGAGAATTTTTATTGTTTCAGCCATTTCCTTTTAAAGCTGCTTTCTATTTTGTGTAGCTCAACAATCTTTTGCTGCACATCAGAACTATATTCTTTGGTTTTAATGATTAAGGGGTTTGGACTTTGTGTTACTTAATATTTATTCATGAATAATATTTATTCATGACTGGACAACATCATGTTTCTAGTCACCTTGGTGTGCTAAGAAAATGTAAATATCAATGGGAATATACTATTTTACTCAGAAGATTTTCTGGGGGGGCTAATAATTGTGACCTTACAGTGTATTACAGAAAAACATTTATTTCATAATGTGATTTCCTCCCACTTTTAGTTGTTTTACTTAAATGAAACTAAGGTGGTTTTGCCTGACATTGTGCATTAAAACACAAAAGCTATCGAGTCATAACTGGAGTGTATTTAACAGCTTTGTGTTCAGTCGGTTCTGTCTGCCTGGCATGCACAAACAAACACGCACATCCTGACCCTGCGGAGAAGAAGAGGATTTTCAGTTCTGGAAAGAATCGTTCACAAAAGAACAGACACAGATGGATTCGAGACAAACACAGAACGCTATCAAAGCTAGCATTAAAATCGTCCTGTCCTTTTTTGAATACAGGAACAGGGTTTGAAAATCTTGAAATGTTAACACGTTGCAGTGTGCTGTCACGAGTCTTCAAGATGTCGGCCTGCTGTTTGTCAGTCCGGTGGAGTCGGCCCTTAAGTATTTTTGTGCTCCCTCCCTCTGGCAGTTGTGCGCAGAGAGTGTTTGGGGAAGAAAGTGAGTCTCTCTTTCTCTCTCTCTCTCTCTCTCTCTCTCTCTCTCTCTCTCTCTCTCTCTCTCTCTCTCTCTCTCTCTCTCTCTCTCTCTCTCTCTCTCTCTCTCTCTCTCTCTCTCTCTCTCTCTCTCTCTCTCTCTGTGTCTCTGCAGCAAACCCCAAAACAGACAGAGACTCTGCATCAGCAACAGGAGGGTAGGAGACTGCAGATATTTGAGTCTGCCCCACAGATGCTGGTTTTACATTGAACATATGATTTATTTGGAAATCATCTCATATCGTCTGAATTAAGACACAGTAGAAATCTAGGCTTTTGTATTGGATTATGTATCATTCTTTATAATAATGAAAAACAGAAATACTTTGCATGTAAATGAAAGCAGAAGGTGGTCTTGAGAGACTGTGGTTGTATAAACATCGCATCGTCTTCAGTCATAATTCACAACAGGTTTCACAAATTGTTGCGTTTACATCTTTAGCATTGTTGTAAATTCATTGTTTGTATAGTCTGAAATGTCAGCAAGTTTCAGCATGGACTCAATTCTGAAAAAAAATTCAAATGTGTGGAATAATGCAGGAAGGGGGAAGCCACAACAACAGGTCACATTTGTGCTTAAATATAAGCAAATATGTTCACAAATATATACATTGTTAAGAAAACCAAATCAACGAATATCAAACGGTTTTATTTCACTTTGAAAATGTGTGTTTGCATTTGCAGTAACTTTAGTGCATAAAAGAATAATTGTCACCATCTGGTAACACACAGCAAGGGTGGATGGCGTTTAATCTCAAAATCATATGGTCCACCTATACATAATTCTAGACACTGTTGTATAAAAAATGCATGTTGCACACGAACATTTCAGGGGTCTCGGGAGCCTGCAGCATAGCAGGGGAAGACATGCAATCCTTTTTTGGCCAGTGAGTAGATGGCATGTAAAGCGTTTGTCTTCTAATAAAACCACAAAGTGTTAAATAAATCAAGAAGTCTCTATAGACTTTTAAAAAAAAACTCTAAACATATTCTATTAAGATATGATTTGCTTTGTGTCTTTTTTAAGAGAGAAGATGATGTGCTGATCTGAGGTCAGAATCTTAACAGCAGAGACTCTAAAGATTGCTTAAAGCAAGGCGAGACAGTCAGCAAGGACAAACCAGGGTGTGTGTTTTCCCTCTGCGGATTGCGCTGCTTTTTTTACGAGTGGTTTTACTTACCGCGAGTGTTGTGTCGCTGGGCAAGAAGAAGCAAGAGGAAACTGCACAGACGTAAGACTGAAAGTTCTTCTAAAAACTTGTCAATGTGTGGTTTGTGTTT
Organism: Oreonectes daqikongensis; assembly: GCA_026939265.1. NCBI lineage: Eukaryota > Metazoa > Chordata > Actinopteri > Cypriniformes > Nemacheilidae > Oreonectes > Oreonectes daqikongensis. The sequence continues at coordinate 1,775,129 of JAOTQM010000428.1, forward strand.
GCATGATGCTGATTTCTGCATTCTCAGAGCTGCAATGGTTATATATAAACACGCACACATGTATATATGTTTATGGTGTATAATAAGCGGTATATGTGTTCAGCACTGCAGTACACATAAACACTTTAGTTTCAGAGTTCAAGCCTGTGGTTTCCCCCTGTCTGTAGGAAGTTGTGTCAGGTTGTGTCTGGTTCTGTGCCTGTTTGTTTTCTTTTTTTATTTGCATGGATCTCATGAGAAAAGAAGAAATGAAAATGAATGTGCGGCATGTGAAGTTTTTTTAGCCAGACGCAGATAACTACTAAGAGAGGTTACTCTTAATTTGCACCTTATTTTAAAGTGGTCAGACAGTTTCCAACTGAAATATGTTCAAATAAATGAAGAAATGGGACCATATAGGTACCAAAATAATATGCTGACTTTGGAGTTGGCCCTTTTGGTGAATAAGCAACACCCTAGTAACTACTTAGAAGACCCTGGCAACTACATAGTAACCGCCGAGATTTGCATGAGCAAGAACTGAAAAATACAGAATAATTCAGTTTATTAAAGACTACCCAGAGCTCCAAGTTAATGGCTTGTCTGAAATGTTCACGAAATAAAAAGAGTATCATTTCATTACATTTTTCAACATTATAAAAACCCGTTAAAAGTGGCTACTTTTGTAAACACAAGTTGAAGTAAGTGTGCTAAAGGTAAAAGTGTGTGTGTGTGCGTGCGTGCGTGCGTGCGTGAGAGGTTCAGTCTAGAGCGAGAAGTCAATAGTCTAAGTCTGTAAGTCTGGTTAATGAATACCGGACCCTCAGGGCGATCCCTTCATGTAAACACTTCATCACAGCAGGCGTAAGAGACTGCATAGCTCCCAGGGGTACGGCCATCCACCGCCCATGACTTTACAGCCTATCAATATCTCCCCATCCTCAGGTAAACACACAAAAGCAGAAGCTGAAGTTGGTCTTTCTTCCTTATACCTCTCTCAAATCACTCGTTTTGGGGTATTATAGTATTAGTAATAGTCCAGTTAGTGAGAGAGCTGAGAATTACATTCATTCACGGGGGTGACTGGGAGAAACCATTCGGAAACCATCCAGAGTTTTCCTTCCTGCATTTAAGGTCGATTTAAAATTGTTGATGGCATGGACAAGATTTGATCAAGTAGCAAAATTGCTTTGTTATGACTGTCTGTGCAGAAAACACCAGCACAATAAGTGGACGTGTATGTAGACTTTGTAATAAAAATCATAATAGCTTTATTTTTGGGTGAAACAGACATTAGACGGTCAGTGAATGGACTCTGGGCAGTGTGTGGGTGGTGGTTTGGGGCTTTGAGACTATATTCTGCTATACTTGGGGGCCAGATTTCTGAAAATGGCCTCCGAGCTAAAGTAAAACCTAAAATCAGCCTCTTTTGGCCGCAGTTACTCCCGCCGAATGTTTCCAGTAATTGCAGATCAGACCTGCACAATATTCAGCTGAAATATGGCACTATTCCTCCCCTGAAAAATGTATTCGTGATCGCAGGCTCTCCAGGCCCCCGAGATAGCAACCGTACAGTACTTTATGTCTAACTTCGTCTGTGTGCTGCGATCCTGCTTCAGTTAGTTGAATTTTCCTTATTCTTGTCTTTTTGTCCGTACAGATAGTACAATATATCATTCTAAACGAGACGTTCCCGTCTGGTGCTTCATATTCAGGGAACATTTCTTTATTTGAACGGACATCAGGAACGGTGCACTGGTTGGTTTGTCTGTGTATCCGGGGTGATGTTGATCTCTGCTGATGTGATGGCTGACGGCAGTGTGATATAGACGTGCACCTGAGCAATCACAGGTGGTGTAACAGAGCCAGACTGATGTGTCTGTGTCTCAGCCGTAAGGAGTTTTGCCTCTGGGAACAGATGCTGTGAGTCATTCCTAAAAACACCGACGAACATTGAGAGGAGTTGAGTGTGGTGTGAGATGATAGTGTAAGAGGGATTAGTTTTAGGTCACCAACATCTGTATTATGTAATGAATGTGTAAATGAATACAGATTTTTTCGTTTTTTCATTTGGTCTCTGACATTATCTTTGTATTACCTTTCTTAATATGCTAAATAAAACAAACCGTTCACCTTTATTATTAAACTCTGCATGGTAACAGTCTTGTTGTATTGTTTTGTCTAGATTTATCAAACTAGACTACTTCATATATTTTCTTGGACATATAGAAATACCATACTTGTTGTTACAAAAACGTTTTATAAGATCCAAATTCGGACGTTGTCATAAATTCCGCTTATCTGTCCGACCTTATCTTGACCGGCTTGTGGAGGAAAACTAGTCTCACTGCTGATTTGATGTGTCATGGTTGTAAGTATCCTCACGGCTGCGCTGTTAACTCGGTCTGGAACACTTCAAACTATCACACCATCCGTGAGAGGTCACAGGAGAAAGTAGGACACAAACACAGGCCACTATGCCCGCATTCAGAGCAATGCAGCGGTGCCATGAGTCCAGACGCCACTGGAGGACGCTAGTGCAAAAACTGCGTCTCTGTTCCAATTTGAGACAACGAGCCAGATCTGCCTTTCATGTCTAACAAATCATTTCCCTAAACCTGCATTTAATCTTCATGAACATGACTTATTTAAGAAACAGGTCCAGCTTTTTTAAGTTTGTTTAAGGGATCACTCAGCTAAAAATCTGTAATTATTTATTCATCAAAATCTGTATGTGACTGTGGAACACAAAACAAGATATTTTGGATTTGTGACAGTAGTCTTGTTTGGTTACCAACGCTCTTTAAAATATCATTGTTTTTTATTTATTTTAGGGACACATTCAAATACGTGTTTTTTCATTTAAACAAACTATAAAATACCTGTCACAGTTAAAACACAAACATTTTGGTGGACACTCCTCTACCACTTTTGCGCAAAATATAAACCTCAAGCAATTTCCGTGCAAATATAGCCTATCACTCAGTTTAATATAATGTTTTCGAACCTCATACACCTTAGTGTGACTCAAATGTCCGTTTTGGAGCCACAGTGTTTCACAAACTTCACTCGGCCGGACATTCCCCACGGCAAACCGGTCCGGATATATTTATAGACCGCAGACAGTTTGGGACAGAAGGGGGATGTCTGACACATCTGCTGAATATCTGCTAGACTGTGGGGTCAGCCCAAGGTGAAAGCCTCTTCAATGCCTGCCTTGACTGCTCGTGGCTGGCACTAATGAGTGTGTGTAATTCTAACCGCTTACACAAGCACGCACGCAGTTCTCTCTCTCTCTCACCACTGCCATTGTCAGCGCCAGCCTCCCTCCCACAGCTCGTGTCTGTCTGTCTGGAGCTGCTCCCCTCTCGGAGGAGGGAGGCGCGGGAGGAGGAGGAGGGGTGTGAGCCTGAGACAGTCACGGAAAGCCATTCTTCTGAATGAATGCGAGAGGAAAAGACCGTCAAAATGCGGGGAACGTATTTACCCTAGTCTAACAGCAGCGAATGCGAGCGACGATGGCATGAGACGCGAGCGAACCGAGAGGCCGACACCGACAGCGGACTGCTGCTGTAAGAGTGTCCGTCAGTGCGTGTGAGGGCCGCGGCCAGCGGCTCTCTCGCCCCCGTCCCGTCACTTTCCCCGAGCCTCCATGCGAAACATCACGGTCCCGGACAGCAGCTCCAGCAACAACAACGCCAACTCCAATGACACATGCTCCTGCAACGGCACCCTATCCCAGCCACAGGGAATGGATATATGTAAGTAGGGCGGGATTTTTCCCCGAGCCGTTTTTCGACTGCGGTCGCGAAATTAAAACGGGTACATTTTGAACCGTTTTCGAACTCTGGCCAATGAAACGGAACGCTTGAATCTGTAACGGCTTATTGTAACTGTGTTTCAGATTCAAACGTTCCGTTTCATTCGAAAATGTTTCATTTGTATAAATGTTCCATTTCAGAAATGTTTGGCGGCGGAAACAAACCAGACAGTCATCTATACGTGTCTTATCTCATTCTGAGGTTGACTTATCTCGTTATTTAACCGTTATCTGCCAGTATTTCGCCTGCACACCCGACAAATTTGGCTGTGGCGTATAAAACTTATTTGTTTAGCCCTCCCAAAATGTATTAAATTGGTCAGAAACATCTTTCATACGGTATTGGTCGTCTTTAAACGATAAAATACAGTGAGGTAAGTATATGTTTTGGCATTGGAACACAACTCACTGCATCAGTTTTATTGCTGGTGTTGCTGCATATGCTTTAACTCCATCCATCACTTCTGCTGTATTCCCAGACAAACAGTCGACCAGATGCACTTATTCCCACCATTAATGCACAATGTGATCACATTTTACATTAGTGTCATGTTACATGGGAACTAGACTTAATGTGCCCTTACTTTGTGCTTGTTGTTATTACTGTAACGTAGACGCTGTAATGTAAAGTGTAGCCGGAGATCTTTATGTACGTCTGCTGAGGCTGTTGCTGGAAATTGGTCCACTGCAGCCGGTCAGTCAACGCTTCCCCCCCCTTTAGCCCAGACCAGCTGAGACTCTGAGCCGTCTGATCCACAGAGGACAAAAAGGCTTGTCATAATAAGCACTCGCGCCGGCTATTTCTGCCCCAAATGGGATGAATTATTTAAAGTAAACGCTGCGTATAAAAGAACCAACCCCCTTTTCTGAAAGGCCCCTGGTAGTCGACGCTGATGTGTTGGCCCAGAAACTTTTCCTTTGCTTGTGATTTTGAATTCGTTTCTGTACTGTAAGATGTGTGACGCATACGCCGGGTCCCGTGGCTGGACCTCATAAGAGAGAATTTGGGTAAAGAGTATGTATTTTAAAAATAAATGAGATGAATTGAAAATGGGATGTTTGTAGATGCGTGAATCTCCTGAGAACATGCCCAGGTCACATTTCACCCTACAATCAAAAGGAATAAAAGGAAATTTGATTTTGCTGGACAAGATGCCTGATCAAGATATTGACTTTGTTTTTGTTTTTTATTCATTTTATTTAAGTGACATATCATTTCTTTTTATTTCGGGATGGAATTTGACCCAGACATGTTTTTGATGGTTTGTGTGTGTGTCGGCACGTGAATGTGTGGTTGCGCTCGTGGGTTTCCGTGTCTGTGCCGTGGTGTTCGGGACGGACCTAGCAGACAGTGGAATGCCTAGTGACTTGGCGCTCACATTCTACTGCAGTGCAGGCCGCATTTAGGACCCGTGATCCAGAGAGGCTTGGAAACTGGGGGAGCCAGTGACACAGCAGACACACACAAACACTCACGAAGGACACACCTTCCAGGACCCAGCCGGAAAACTTGCAAACATAATCGGCGTTGTATTAGCTTGAGCATTGGCTCACCTCAGATGGTCACATTAGCTTGCAGTTTTGTAAGTGTGCATGTTATTGAACCTTAGGAGTCTCCTTCCTTGTAGCCAGGTGCTGGCCCTTGTAAGCCATTGAGCCATTTTAGGCACGTTCTACTTCTGAGGTTTTCAAGCTAAATGCTGCTTGTCTTATCTGACAACGGCCTTACAGCATACGTCTATTTCAAGAGAAAACAGAGCTCGGCTATAAATAGAGCGCCGTGTGGAACGCCACCGTAGCTTGCTGTGCAGCATGAAAGAAGAAATCCACGACCATTGCATCTTCGTCCTGACCGTCTTGCTGTAACTCACAAATGGCTGCACACACAGGGGGGCTGTAATCCATTTCTAATGGGGCAGCGGCCAAAGTCAAGCAGCAGAATGGGGAAACAGGATATTACACGGGCATTCAGCTCACCGGTGCGCTGCAGCTCGCATGTAACCAATACGCAGGGGACAAAACACCCTCCTCGTCAATATCTGACCTCTGCATCAGTTTGGCACCTTTTTTATATTCCACTGGTGGGCCGAAGTTTGGCCTGGGCTGCAGAGTGAGGCCTGAGACGGGACACAGGAGTCGAGTGTTTATTGTCGGAGGCCAGAGGCCCTGTGTGTGCGTTAAATAGGGCTGCACAATATATCGAAATATCGCAATATTCATATAGCGAGGGTTTTCGATAAATGAGCTATTTAATTTTTCAAAAAGTTATGTATGGTCAAAGTTTTAGGTCATTGCGGATAGTATAGTATCTATCTGGCATGCGGATGTTAGTTGGGATATGTGTGCGTGCGCGTGCTCTTACGCAAGTCAATCAACATATGTGAAACATATGGTGGTTGTATAATTTTTTTATGTATTTTAATACAATTTGAATTGATTTTAGAAAAATAAATATCGTATAGAATATCGCATTATTTAGCATGCTATCGCATATCGCATTTTCCATTAATATTGCCCATCCCTAGCGTTAAGCTGTTTATTGCAGATCCTGCCTCTATAAATTCATTTTTTAAAAGTTAAGCATGGGAGGAGGATATTTTATAGTGATGATTGAGATAAGATACCCACTTTAGTGGCTGTACAAAAGTGTATTCAACATACATAGCCTAGTTAAATACATATGTAACATAGCATTCATGACTTGATATTTAAATGGTCATTTTTACTGACACATCACTTCATTATAAATAATTACCTGTCAGTGTCAGTACAACTATAGTGCTAATTCATGTTTTTTTCCCCCGGATAGCAAGCAGTACGGTTGCTTATATAGCTTAATAGACATTTAAAGCAGCCCTCTGTTGCAAGATATGACTTGCAACAGATGCGTTCCATCTTCAACTTGAAATCAAAATAATTGTTCTGCCATTATTAATAGAGATGCCGAATACTAAGCTCATGTACTCGTACTCGTAAAAGTATACCGATACCAAAAACCGATACCTCATGTGACATAACTGACTGAAATTTGTGCTTTTAAAGTTTATGACAAGCACATAAAATCATTTCTTTTTTCATAATGTGTTTGAAGTGTAGTTGTAATTATAAGGTTATTCTGTTTTTATTAGTATCACTGTGTTGTGCTTGGAAAATTGTCACCTCACCAAAAAATAAAGAAAAAATACAGGTAAAGGGATCAGTATCGGTATCGGCGAGTACTAGAAATAAAGTATCGGTACTCGGACTCGGCTGTTAAAAAATGGTATCGATGCATCCCTAATTATTAACTACATAACTTAGTATTAGCAGATTACTGTACTTGATTTGTTAAATTACAAGATGCAAACTTTAGTGTAGCTAGCGGACCAAGCTAACTCTTCAACGGTCAGTAATGCAAATGGCAGTAATCCATGCAATTTGGGCTTTTTAGTTTGTGCATTTTCACTACCGTGATGTACCGTATTACCGAACACCGGCACAAGCCTAATGCTGATAATAAAGGCAATCGTTACGACCAGTTATTGTCTGAAGTGAAGTTGCTAAGAGTGTAGTCGTGATTCACATTGTTGTGTGTGAGTGTTCGTGAGGCGAACAGTTTGTGAAGTGCATGAACACACAGGAGGGATCCGTAATTGCCTTGTTAGAGATGTGTCAGTCAAACAACCCTTTGGGCCTTAGTACTCCATCCAGTACAATTTGCATGCACTATTCGGCTCTTCTTTTCCAGCAGTGCTTCAGGGTTGGCTCAAGGTCACACTCCTGCCCCCGTAACCCCGGGCAAGGCAATCAAAACTGGACTTTACAGGCCCACCCCGGCCATAATAGGGCCCCTTCCAATAATCTAATGCACCTAATGCATGAGCTCAGAGGGGGCGTGTGTTTGCGTCTGCGAGCGAGTGTGATGAGGTCACACTGGAGGTCAGCTGTCACCCCCGCCTGCTCCCGCTCCGAGGAGGGTTGGTGTGCTCGGTGTAATGTCAAAAGAGGTTTTAAGGCTCACGGGGGGGAAGGTCAGCCTGCTGAAGGGTAACCAGATTTATCATTTACAACGCTACTAAAATGAAACGCACTAAAACGCACCGTTCCATTTGCATCCGATCATTAAACATCCCGAAGATCCACTCCACCAAGATAATGACGCTGTGCTAATGAAATTCGTTCGTTGAACCACAACTTACAAATGTCTGTGTTTTGAAACTTTAGCTTTCCAAGTTACGAGCTCATTTGTAGTCAAACTGCAGATGAAATGCTTAATGTAGTTCGCTTCACTAGAAGCTACCAAAAAATGCAGCTAGCTGTATTGAAGCTATTTAACTGGCATTATCTTTGTAACTGTAACTATTGGCTATCATTTGGCGAAACTGTACACTGGTTTTTAAATAAAGCAATAAGCCCCGCGAAGCAGTGGGTTACAGTGCATTTTATAACATCTAAGGGGCGTTGTTAGGTACGACACAAAGCGGAGCCCACTGCTTCGCGGGGCTTATTGCTTTCATAAAACGGTTATTTCATATGCGTAGCAAGGTTTTATAAATAAAACACAGCAAATAAGCGATACTTAGGCTATGTAGGGAATCGGGGTATTTTATAACAGCTTAGAACCCGGCTCAGCCAATCAGAATCAAGGACCAGAACTGACCGTTTTATAAATAGAATATTTAAAACCTCAACGTTTATAGTTTGCATAAATTATAAGAAGTATCTTAATCAATTTTAAATGTGCTGCAAAATTTTTGCTTCAGCTCACAAAGCTCTAAAACCGTGTGCGGTGCATTATGATGTTAAAAACCGATATGAGGTTTGTTACTATAAAGCCGCGCTGATTTATAAAGCTTTTCACTTTTGAAAAATATTGTAGCAGCATGGCTACATTTAACTACTTTTACTCGCCAACAGCGACTGGCTAGCCAAAAACCCGAACCTCTGTTGGTTAGTGTGTTGTTTCACCAGGGTATTCTGGGTGTCTTTGGAAGGCAGAAACTGAGCAGCTCGTGGGGTGGAGTGCCACCCTTCGCTCCTGCCAGCGATAAGCTTTGCCCTCTGACCGCAGCAGCTGAGCCTCTCCCCGCAGCAGTCAGCCAGCCTTGACATTGACCATGGTCCCCTGTTTTGTGTCTGGTCCCCACCCTCCCTCTGGGATTCTCCACAGGCCCCCAGGGACCCGTCTCAGAGGTGATTGGTAGTCTTGCTGGGGGTTGTGTGCCCCGCGGGGAGGTGTGTTTGTATGGGTCTGGCAGAGTCGTATATGGACCGTATTCTGCATGTATTTCGCCTGTGCTTGGCTTTTGTGAAACCAGACAACCAGACTGGTTGTCAGCTTGTTTTTGAGGTTGTTTGCTTGTAGGTAATTGGTGAAAAAAATCAGTATAATGTAAGTTTGATATTTTAGTTGATTGATCAAACATTCAACACTTTGCTAAAGTAAGGCACCAAAAATGTGTGAAAATTTGGTGTGTATTTTACTTAAATGATCAAACAAATAATATGTTGTACTAAGCTAAAACACAAATAATGTGTGATATTTGAAAACATGTTTTTTGTAGTATTCAGTATGTAAAGCCAGAAGCATAGCATGAATAAATAGAGTCGTCTGGTTTGTGAACACAGAAGAGGACGTCTAAAAATCCTCAGTGTGGTTTTCAAAACATTCTCAGCAGAATGCAGACGTTTCTTCAGCAGTGTAGCTGCTTTGTTTTTACCCAGGAATGTAAACTATTTTTCCGCATAGGACACAATGTCTGGCCTCCCTTCCGCTGCGTTTTTTGTTGTAAAATGGTGCATTGGTGCTGCGAGCGAGCGAGACAGCCGAGCAGACAGCAGACGCAACAGAATCGGATCAGACGTGATGTTATCAGACTGTTTGTCTCGCACCCATCCCCTCTCATCAGGAGTGCGTGCACCGGGTTCTGCTACCAGACATCACCCCTCCTGCCCCCTGCTTTATTCTTTCGGGGTTCAAAGGTCAGAAAGTCGCCGCGGTAGCCCTTCGCCCCGCTCTCATTCATTGTGTCTGTTTGTGTGGAGTGCAGTCTGCCTGATTTAAATATAAAAAACAAATGGCAATTCACTTAGAAGTTCTGTTTAAACTGGAACTCAGATGTTGTATGTAGCATCCACACAAAGGGATATTTTAATTATTTTGAATAGTTATGTTCACAGTGCACCAGTAGCAATGACATTATTTACAAAATTCAAATTTTTCCTCATGTTGTATTGTCTAAAGAGCCATATGTAGAGCCCTATGAAATCGGTTTTATTTTTTCCCAAATTCCGTTCCAGAACAATTCTGGCTTCTCTGTTTTCCATCTTTTACTATACAATAGTAGTATATTTGCCCACATATTCACCTATAAACTGTATTAAAAAAACTACAATAGATTCTTTGTACCATACAGGGAACAAATATTTAACAATAGTGTATAATGTAAAACTATGTTAGTAAAACACTATCTTACTAGTTCATTTTCTTTTATTCTTTTCTGTTTTTAGGTCAACATAAATTTAAGTACTGTTTTTAATGAAGTAATTTTTTTTTAAATTAGTGCTTTTTTTACAAAAGTAAATAATATACTCAGTGGTCAAATAAAAAAAAATCAAAGGGGTTGGTGTGGTACAACGTGTGTGTTTGATAACTTGTTTGAGTTAACCAGACGTTTTATTTAGTCATGGTTACAACAGTCTAACATCACCTATGTACAAAAGCATGGATCACGGAACAGGGGCACAAAATTCTAACCCACCAAACCACTAAGTTTTAAGCTATCACATTCATAACAAAACAGTACTTTTTAAAAAGTAAAAAACACTCAATTTTGTGAGCCTATTGGTGGTGGCAAAATTAAGTGACTAATGAATTGTGTACTCTTGTGAACAATTTTGTTCTCTGTTATTTTAATTACTAGTTGCATAGAAATCAGTGGTGGTGATGATGAGGGCACAGCATAGCAAAGAAAACATCTTTTGCACTTCATTTTCTAGACGTTTTGTATATATAATTATTATAATGTGAATAAACCATCATGCACAATGCACAATAGAACATCTGCAATGGCCTTGAGTGCCTTTTTGCTCATAAAAATGTACTGCATAAAAATAATAAGGACACAAATTAGTGGTCGACTGATGTGTTTTTTTTTCATGGCTGAAGCTGATATTGAGAGAACAATGTGGCCAATATAAGGCTGATATAACACAAATGCAATTATATTACAGTAATCAGGGTTTTTCCTGGCTCAAAATGAGGCGGAGGTGGTGCCATCCTTATCTTGTACACATGCACGTGTAGGCTTACCGTACTTTTAAGTGACTTAACCCAACACTTTACATATTAAAACATAAAAATGAGATGAAAATGACAATTATTAAGTTATATAAAACATTACTTTTATTCAACCAAACAGAAATGTTTTTAAAACAAATTAAGCTTTTTATCTTCTTCAACTAACTTTTTCAGCTCATTCACATCCTGCATTCTATTGTTGTTCATTTTTAGTGAGAAATTAATATGTGATTAGTTATTGCAAAGACGCTCTGTTTATAATTCAAATAGACTTCTGTTACACTGCATATGAAGCCTTTGTACACAAATACTGCCTCTGAACGTTGTCGGCTGTTATTTGTAACAACAACGCTGTGAGTGTATTTTTTATTATAAAAGCGCTATTGTCAACTTTTTCTTGTCAAAAAAGAAGTCATATATGAACACAGCCTAAGGTGTTATTTTACATAATTTAATTTCTGTACCTGATAACTACTGTTAGACCAACCTGAAACCTTTTTTATTTGTATGTTTGCTTTATTACTTGGATTACTTGTTCTTATTTGATCACTTACTGAATAGTTGTCTTTAACAATCTTAGAAATTTCTGTGATTTAGGCTTATAGTTTTTATGGTATCATAACCCTATTTTTTTTAGAATTTTTTGGGCCTTTATTTTTTTAAAGTAGTGAAGGAGAGGACAAGAAATGAGGTGGGAGAGAGAAAGAGAGAGAGAGAAAGGAAGGGGGGGGGGGGTCGGGAAAGGACCTCGAGTCGGGACTCGAACCCGGGTCGCGCTATATGCCGGAGCACTGTCCACTACACCATCGGCTCCGGCATATCATAACCTTATTTATTAAGATTACATAAGTAGCAAACAAATAACTAGACAATGTTATGTATTTATTACTTTTTTTGTGGTGGGGTGAGTGAAATTGGCAGGGCCAGTAAAACTGGAATCACTTGCCCGACCGGACCAGTAGAAAATACTTAGCGTTGAGCCCTGTAAAATATTTAAGTTTGATATGAATGTGGTTATTTTATATGGGTTTTTCATACCTCAGTGGGTTTTCTTGTTTTCTTTTCTTTTTTGTGTCTCATTCATTAACCACTTATATGTAAAGCACAGTGTCTTTTAGGTAGGAGAAGACGCACTGGAGCTAGTGTTCCTCAGGGAGCACATAGAGTGTGAGGGCTTGTTTTTGTTAATCTGGTGAGTCAATGTTCAGACAGAATGGGTGATGTCACAAGCAGAATCATAGAGATGATGTTGACACAATGTTCACTGTTATCCCGGCACTATGTTTAGAGGATGTTTCTCCTGCCAAGACTAAAGCTAGCAAGGCTTAGCAGACTTTCTTTATGGTTCCCCTTTGTGATAATTTCCATTATCTCTTTGGAAAAGTAGAGTTTGTCTGGGGTTTGCCGGGGTGTTTCAGAGCTATTTGCACTATGTTGCTTGTGTCTGTTGTGAGCTGCTGAGCTATTTGCTCTCCAGACATTCGTGTTGTTTGCTTCATGCAGAGAAGATGGACAAAATGGAGGAAAATAGAGCTTTTAAAATGGGGGTGACTATGCCATTTACATTTTTTGATCCTAAATTGAGGGTTGGGCGGGCCTAAAGTTGTCCTGGAGTTCTGAAGTTTTCTGTATGTGTCTGCTTTTTTCTCTAAACATTCAACCGAATCCATGTTGGTTTTGGTCAGTTTTTGTAAAGAAAATCATAGTTGTAACGTAAAACATAATTTTATTTTTTTGTCATAATGTGCAGTTCTACTTAGAACGTAGAACGCCCGTACAGACATTTTCTTGCCTTAAGTTTTTCACGATTTCTACCCTCAGGTCTGTTTTCATGCAACCGACAATGTGAAAGCTGCTTCTGTGATGTAATATTTATTATCGTCCTTTCTATTTCAATGTGGCAGAAAATAGAAGTAATAAAAAGTTTTAATAAGCTATGTGGAATCACATTTTGTTGAAGGCTGTATTCTTAGTAGTGTTTTGTTGTTGAGATGCATTAAGTTACATTGCATTTGTCACGTGCACTCCGGACAGATTTACACTATGAGGAAAATAACTGTGATATATCCTAAAAGGGCAATAATATTTGAAATGTTCCGATACACTCTAATGAGAACACAGAAAGAAAACAGTCGAGTATATGTTTATAGCTGTTTTTTATAGCCTATATTAGTGAATCTGAAAAGATTGCTTCACCAGGGAATCTGAATGAACGTGAGTGATTTACTGTAGTGCCCTTTTTGTGAGAATTAAAAGTATTTCCAACATCACAGGTTTTTTTTTACTTTAAATGTTAATATACACTCCGATAGGGCTATTGTAAAGTAATTGACTTTCTTTCGAGTTTTGAGTTAGGACAGCTGTGGGGTTGTCCTAAAGTTAGGACAGTTTTTAGAATTTTTTGGAGGCTTCTGTTATACCCCTTTCCTATCTGTAGTTAAGATAATGCACTTAGGAAATGCTTTTCTGTAATAGCTTTTGTCCTAAATGAAGGTCCTAACTGAAATTACCATGGTAACCAAACAGTTAAGATAAGATTTTCAAGTTACGATCTTTCTGTAATACGCTCCCAGATGTCTATGCAGTTGGTAGACAGCAAGGCAGATTTGGCAACAGAGCTTTAGAAGCATAAATGCTTGTAATTTATAATAGTGGCAATGAATAGTGGTGATGTTTGAAAAGCTCTAATGTGCTCAGTGGCATCCGTGCAATATGCTGGTCTTATTTCTTCCCCTCAGAATATGGGTTGAGATGAGCTGTTCTTAGATGGGGTATACCGGCATGCGTGCTCTCTGGGCTTCCTTGTGGACAAGAGTGAGAAAACCACCACACTATAGAATAACATTAATTATGAGGATGGAAATGGGATTATAAGGATAAAAGCTGGATCTAAAGCCACAATAAATTCATTGGTGTATGTATGAGTATGCATATTTTTTTGATATATGTTTATTCTATGTTATCTGTAAGCACCTGGGGTCTGAGAGTAACGCAATTTCAATCCTCCATTTGTATGTATTGTACTTGTGGCAGAATTGACAATAAAGCTGACTTTGACTTTTGACTTTGATAATTAGGAGGTACCAAAGAAAAGGTTTGTAAAGAAATATATATATATATCTTATCGATGAGTGCATGAGAGTTATGCTAAAAGAACATAATGTACCAAACGCTATTTGATGAAGAGCTAAACCCTGGGCTGGGTCCTGTTTCGAGGGGATATGACTCAATCTGCCTGGGCTGAGAGGAGGAGGAACGGGAGTGTTGGATAGAAGAAAAGTAGAGGGGTGTAAGACAATATTCGTGGTAAACTGGCGTCACCAGTGGGATGAGATGAGCTGAAGGTAGGGAGTGGACGTAGGGGGGACTCTGTAGCAGGTGGTGTCCAGGCCCAGGCAAAGCTTACACTGTACAGTCATACCAGGAGGTTAAATAATGAAAGAAATGTGGGTGTTATGGCATGGGGAGTCTAGACGTGTCTGGCGCCCGTATGGGGCGTCTTTTTAATACGAGAGCTTTATCTCAGATTAGAGAGCGAGGTCAGTGGCTTGCGCCCTGCTTAGGTGACAGTGCTGCTTTTGCCAGCAAGGCACAGACGAATAGCTCCTGCCACTGGCACGATTAAATGCGCCCTAGTTCTCAAACGCTTCCTGCTGTGTCTCCCATTTTGAAAGGCTGCGGGTTAGATCGCAGCCTTCATTTTTACGAAGCTTTTTAGAGTGATTAAATATGGAGTGCATCAAGTCCAGGGTCTTGATCCATTTTTTTTTAGGGTTGTCCTCTGATCTCATTTGTTCCATGAGACTCAGTTTATTGTTGTCCTTACTTTCTCTCTTTCCTTTTTTCCTCTGTCTCATACATTTTCTCTCTCTTGCACTCCGTCTCTTGTGTTTTTTCATACACCTTGTGTGTGAATGGAAAATGTCTGTCACACCAGAAGAGAGCTGCCTCTCTCTTTCTCTGTTTCCTAATAAACGAGACAATTAGGTACCTCTCTTTTTTCATTCAATCTTGTTTTTGCCTTTCTTGTTTTCTGTCTTTGCCCCTTCCACAGCCTCTCATAAAGTGACTCATAGCATGTTGCCAGGGAATGTTCTAGAAAGGGGCATTTACTGCAGCAGTGAGATACAGTTGTGTCTTCCCTTATCATTGTGCAGTCTTTCTTACGAGTCTGCAGCCCATATGGGTGTCTGGCATGGCTCTTTCCTTTTGTTTGGCATTCTGATGGGACAACTCAGATAACATCCCCTCTAAGGTTCCTATAATGCCTTTGTTGTCTGGTGTATGCCGTGATGTGGGCGAATGGATGCTTAACTAAATTTCGGATTGTGCTGGATCAAACGGTGCTATTATTGCTGGATTTGTACATCTCTGTTTTATTTTGCTTACCAGAACAGTCACCAGTCAAGAGGACCAACATGAGTGGCTGACAGCTTTTAGGTAACTACGCCCAGTTGGATGGGTGATGCTCACTTTTACACGTTGTTTTTACTTGGTGCACCACAAAAATGTTGTTTTTCCCTGGTCCTTGTTGCCTTGCCATGCCGATGAAGTCACTTGGAAACTAGTTGTTCAGCCTGCACACACACAACTCTTTGCTGTGGAAATCTGTTGTGTAATGTGTGCTTTGGTATGAAGTCAAAGCCCAGACTGAGGAGTTTTCCTCACAACTGTGAGCTCGACTGTTGAATCTGGCATGACATAACCTTGTCTTGTGCCCGACTCCATGAGAATTGTACTGTACTGGGGAGACATTGGGGAGAGATGGAGCACAGATGGCTCCCCATTCTCCAGCTTTTCCCCCCACCGCCCCCACCCTCTCCTTTTCTTTCCTCCTCGATCGTGAGAGCACAGCTGTTTTTCTTCTGTTATGAAACTGCGGAGAGGAGGAAACAGGAAATGGCTTCATGAAATATAGATCTGGTGGCCAGACTTGGCTGTCTTTGCAGCTTGTGAGCATGTTATAAAAGAAAGCGAGCGAGAGGGGGAAAAGTTTTGGATAGGCTTATGTAATGCCTCCGCCCTTCTCTTTAGCTCAGAAACAGAATGGCCTCCACAAAGGACAACCAGGACTTTCTGACCTTAGAGATGAGGTGACGGTTTCTTGCTGCGTTTGAACAACGCATATCCAGCTCACCTAAGATCCTGTTATAGGCTCGATGACAGGTGTTAGCGCACATCTCCTCTTAGCTAACAACACAATGAGGCAGCATACGTAGCGGTAAGAGGATTGAGCTGTCTGATCTCAGGGAGTCCACATAGGGCTAACCCGAATTAGCACAGCTGCCTCTCTCTCACTCGCTCTAAGGCTCGCAGTTGTTGCCACATTATAGCAGTCTGTTTACATTTCTGGCCCATTGCAAACAGGCCGACGGTGGTTTGTTGTGTCTGCTCTGTCTGGGGTTTGGGACGGTAATCATAACACATTAACAGATCTTCCGGGAATGCCCTCACGTCTGGTTAGACACCAGTCTACCTATTAGCACAAGGAAGGTTAAACTAGCCTTTGTGGAATATCATTTTATGTAAGGATTGTGAGTTTACGTAACCTGCGAAACTTAAGGCTATAGAGTTCATATTGAATTGCGTTTTGTATCTAAGCAATAGCTTAGTTGGCTTTAACAGAGCAAAAGCAGAAACTTGTGTCCCCTTGCTCGTGTCCATTTCAGCAACAGCCATGCATTGTTTGTATGTTGTGGTGTTCAGGGGACAGGGTGAGGCTACCTGATGAGTTTAGCTTGCCTGGCCACTTAGAGAAAATTCTTCAATTGTGTTACGACAGCTGTGGACATGCCTGGATGAGGGAACGATACTAGAGTTGTCTCCGGTTCTCCAGCTCAGTTGAACCTTGTTGTCTTTGGGGTTCAGATGTGTCAATAACAACATGTTTGCTCCCCTTTGTCGATCTACCACCAGTTGTCTGTCTCTTGGAGCTGGTCCAGGCCATAATCCGGTTAGGGGCGGCAGATTTAGGCCGTTTTATCTCCTGTGCTGGGTTAACTCTTAGGATACGTCTGGTCTCTGGTCCTTTCCTCCAGGCCCTTAACAGATGGGGCCTTGTCTTGCGAGCACTCTCTCCGAACGAGCCATGGCACGGTGCCACTTTTTAATGTTGTCACTTACGCAGCCCGGCTGCATTCTGGGTATGTTCCGCAAGTTAAAAGTGGCCATGATTGGAAGGTCAGAAGAGAAGGTTATTCTCTAGAATGAGATGAGTTAGTTACCTTAAATAATGTTTGGGTCAGAATAGCTGACTAGTTCATAATCAGGTAGAGAAGCTAACTAATGTGTATGTGTGGCTTCAAATAGGATGTAGAATTTTTGGCTGACCCTAAACTTGTATACTTATATAGGGCTTACTTAGGGCACATAACAAAAAAACAGTTAGAACTAGGGCTGTCAAACGATTAATCGCGATTAATCGTATTCAGAATAAAAGTTTGTGTTTACAAAATATATGTCTGTGTAATGTGCATATTAATTTTGTATTTATAAAAACATACACATACATGTAGGCCTATATATATTTAGGAAATATTTAGATATGGGTTATGCATGTATGTATATGTTTTTATGAATACAAAATTATTATGCACAGTACACACACACATATATATATTATGTAAACACAAACTTTTATTTTGGATGCGATTAATCGTGATTAATCATTTGACAGCCCTAGTTAGAACCTAAGAACTAAAACTAAAAATATAAGCTAATTCAAATGATTAATAACACCACGATCAAATAAAATAACAAATGCAGTTTTGGACATTTCACAAGGCGTGAGAATATGTATTGTTATGTAAATGTGTTACACAATCAGACTGAGATCTTTTCAGCTTAATACATAAAATCCACTGTGTTATATCCATTTAAACAGCTGATGGATTTACTTGAATGTAGCGGCAGTTTTTCCATTGTCTCAGAACATAAACCTCTGTGTGTTGGAGGGAATTGTGGGAGTTCCTGAGTGGGCAGTAGGCCTAACAAGATTTCTCTGAATGTATGTGTGGCACATTTCTGTGTGATTTTCATGTGACTTGGAAACAAGACCCTATTGACTTAAGCCTTTCTTTGAGTTGGCGTTGTGCAGGGTGGGTGGCGCGACACATTCATTCAGATATTCCTTTTAAGAAATATAACATCTTTGTTTTTATTCAGAAAGATCTATCTATGACTTCATCAGTTGATTGAACCTGTATGTTGTGTGTGAGGTAATAAAGATGAAGCTGTTGGAGCTGCGATCTAGCAGTTGAGCTACGGCGCTCTTTCGGGCAATGGGATTTTCAATCCAACTAACCTCAGAGCCCCATAATCCCTTTCCACCACTTTTCCTAAATTGACAGTTTGTCCTCTCGTAACTGTCCTATGAAAAAATGCATAAAAGCTAACGTTCCTTAATCTCAATTCTTTATAATAAGATTGAAATAGTCTGTTTGCTATTCTGTCTGGTGTTCCCCACCCTAATCTCAATACCTTCAGATTTGTCCTGTTTACTGCCCCCTGGTGGTAGAAATAAAGAACATGTTACCATTACCTGTATACTAGTATGTCATGTTAAGGAGTGGATGTTAAAACCCCCATGTTTCTTTTCTTTTTACATAGGTCCTTTGCATCTGCAGAGCTATGCACTGACACCCCTGACATGTTTATTTCATATGCACTTGTCGTGAGCTTTAACATGATCTAATGATTTAAATGACTAAACAATGCTAATGATTTTCTCTCTGTGTTCTTGTCTTTCAGCTGAACTGGAGTTTGTTCAGATAATAATCATAATTGTGGTGATGACTGTAATGGTAGTTGTGATCATCTGTTTGCTAAACCACTATCGGCTGTCGGCCTGGGCCTTCCTCACACGCCACAGTCAGGCACGTCGACGAGAAGACGGCATGCAGCCGGTGAGTGTCCGTCTCCAGATGTTTCGTACATGTGTTTGTATGTCGCCACGTGTGTGCTGTGTCTGTGTGAGTTCTGAAGTCGAGTGGGCGTCGAGTTCCTGTTCTGCCGTTTGATCGCCATATGTGTGACTTTTTGACCGTGTTCATGTGGGACTCGACCGTGTGCGCGCGCCCACTTCTGGGTCTTTGCGGCAGCGCTGGTGAACCCACGCCCGTGCGCTGTTCACTTCCTTGTGTTGATTTAAGGCCTGTAGTTAGGAGTGCTGAGACGCGCTCGTCTAGACCGCCATCCATCTCACCTCCCAGCGAGAGAGTCATAAAAAGATGGGAGATGGGATTTAGAAACAGATGCAGAGCATGAATGGAGCAAAAATGGCTCAAGTCTTAAATTCAGAAACAAGCTCGTAAATTTGAAGCTTCTTTTTTTACGCCATTGTCCTGTTTTATTTTCAAGACTTACCAGCAGACTTGAATTAAACATGCATGATTTGAAATGTATTCTTGTGTTGACTTTTTGGTCCGATCTGATCCGATCTTGTTTCGTTCCTCTCTTGTCTAGGATGGCTGTGCGTGGCCAACAGACAGTTTGGTGACGCAACAAGGAGCCACCGAGGTTAGTTGAGTCGACTGATATGACCTGTTATGTTAATGTCACGTTTAGCACTGTTGTTTTTTTCAGGACGTTTCTCTTTCATTTGACCAATCAGCCGTTATAGCTTATCTAAATGTAAAATACAGTAAATACCTGGTTGGAAAACTGTAGTAATACACAGTAATATGTACCTAGAAATATGTTTAACAAAAACCTAAACAAAAATCTTCATTTCTGCCACACTCAGGTGATGTATGGGCCACGGAGCGGAGAGCGCTTCAACACACCATTTATGCAAAGGGACCGATTCAGTCGCTTCCAGCCCACCTACCCGTACCTGCAGCAGGACATCCACTTGCCGCCCACCATCTGCCTGTCAGATGGGGAGGAGCCGCCGCCCTACAAGGGCCCCTGTACACTGCAGCTCAGAGACCCCGAGCAGCAGCTCGAGCTGAGCCGCGCGTCCGTGCGCGCGCCCCCCAACCGGACCATTTTCGACAGCGACCTGATAGACGTGTACGTGCACGGCGGCGGCCCCCGGCCCCCCAGCAGCAACTCTGGCAAGAGCGCCTCGAACTCGCACGTGGAGGGGCCGCCGCCCACTTATAGCGAGGTGATGGGTCAGACGTATCCAGGCTCCGCCTCCTTCTTGCACCAGCACAGCAATAACGCACCACCCTCCAACCAGAGGATAGCCAGCCGCGCCGCTCAACCTGGCGCAAGCACAACCATGTTCGTCAAGGTTAAGGAAGGCCGGCGGGACAAACCCGTGTGACTAGAAGGTGCAGAGAGGCCGACGCAGT
Organism: Oreonectes daqikongensis; assembly: GCA_026939265.1. NCBI lineage: Eukaryota > Metazoa > Chordata > Actinopteri > Cypriniformes > Nemacheilidae > Oreonectes > Oreonectes daqikongensis. Next base: position 1,795,506 of record JAOTQM010000428.1, read on the forward strand.
GCCTGATCAGTCGCCTGTGCTCTCTGGCACCGCCTCCTGGATTTCAAAGGGGTAGTGGCTGCGCTTACGGCACACTCCCCTTGCACAATTTGGAAGTGAAAATCGAGGAACCAAGCTTACAAAGTTTATTTTTTGGTATTTTCAAGTTTCTGTTTCTTGCTAGAACTTCGGGGCCTTGTATGGATGTTTGAGCTCCTTGGCTAAATCTCTGTTTGTTTGGTTTTGTATGCTCTCGTGTATTTAAAGAAAAGATGTGTCGGTCATAGGATTGAGAAATGTACTGCATTTCCGGGACCCGTGCACAAAAATTGAGTGCCATGATAAAATCATAAATCTTGGGGACGTGACTCACAACAACAACAAAAAGTCTTTAAACAGCTGACATGACCACCCTTAGTTACTTTTTAGACATCAGTGCACAGGTATTCTCGGACGGAGATTTCTTTCCTTCCTTTAATGTTTTTCGTTTTTCTGAAATGGAGACGTAGAACTCTGATCCAGCCTAAAACCTCCAGAAAGGAACTGCGTCATGGCACTTATTTACAAAACTGTTTAAATTCCACATCATTTTCCACTGACCAAGCGAAAGATATTGGCACGGACGACACATACGCCACTTTCATCCTGTCGAGTAGCACTTTAAACTTACGTCACTTCAGCATTGTCATGGGGTCCAAGTGCAAGGGAATCATGGGAAATGTAGTCTTATGCACCCCCGTCCTCTCTTGAATGAGCGTCATATCTCATACTTGTTTGTTTACCATTTTAAACTACAAAAAAGCATGCCTGTCATTTTTCAGTTGTCCATACTATATTTTAGTCGACAATCATATAGGGATCTCATTTTTATTTCTTTTTCTCCTGGAATGCCGTTTTATTCCGTGGAAGCACAGGCACACAGTTTTGCCTGTCGTTTGTTTATGTGACACCAGTATTTATTCTTTTTCCACGCAGGTGTACATCCCCGCGGTTTTCCATCGTCCATCGTCACCACATGGCACGCTTTCAGACACGCTCGCTATCAGTTTCTGGCCTTCACTTTAGAAAGTCCCATAGAAAACCGGGCTGTTTATTTATTAACTAGCTATTTATTGAAGGTATCATTTGGTTGACGTGGGTGGGAAAGCCATTTATTCACGTTTTCTCCCATCCCTTTGGAATGATTTCGATCAAGTCAAACGCTATTGTTCATCCGGTGTTCTCCTGCTTCGGCTCTCATTGGCTCTGCTTTCCGTCACTCACTCGGAGTTTGTACTGTACCGCTGCTGCTACGCGCTGCTGCTGCTGCTCTTCGTTCGGTGTCCCCGCATCCCCATTACTTTATATTTGCTTACCAACCACGACATACATGTTTGTGCTCTTCAGTTGCTTTAGTCGGCGGTTAACATTCGTAACTCGCTGCTGTCGTACTAGGAAAACAAATGGAAATGTATTTTTTACGTTCGCAGCCGAGAGGTTGGCATGTTACTATTTACATGAGCAAATTCGGTGCCTAACAGTGATGTTTAAGCAGACATAGAAACCCACTTGCACTCAAAAGTCCTTTGTTGTGCCTCACTTCCTATGGTGCTTCTTTCAGTAGTCGAACTCTGTTTATTTGTACGGTGCTGTATATAACTTGAATATATTATGCACATATCCTACCCAATGGGTAGACAACCACAAGAAAGCATTGTTAATACTGTAATATATTGTATAGATAATATTAAAAAGAGAAATTTAACAAGGTGGCATCAAGTTTTGTGAATGCCTTCAATTGTGCTTTGTCTTTTTTGTAAAACAGAGTAACGTTTGCAAAAAAAGCTACAGTATGGTCATATAAATACTACAAAAAAATATTTTTTCCTATACGGTCAAATGCAAATCTGTTATGTGATGAAACGAATATAAAGCAGTTATATAAAGGATAACTAGCTGCTGCTTTTGTAACTTCCAGAGAACGACTTCTAAATGCCAGCGCTTGTCATTTTATTTATTTGAAGTTTATTTTGTGACTGCTAGCTGTTTGGACTTGTAATAACCTTGCTCAGTCACTCGCAGAAAATAACCTGACGTAACATAATTGTATCGTAGTTAACAGAAATAAATGGAACAGATCGTCAAGTTTCTTTTCTGAAGGTTTCGCTGCATGTGCGGTGTTGGTCGTGTTGGTCAGGCTAACCTGACGAGAGAGGATTCGGGCGATGCATTTTGGATATATCATTTTGTATTTGTTTTCTACACATAGTCACATAGTGTGTGGTATATAAAAGCGCATTAGACGCCCATAGCCGAATGTTACTGCATGTTCATTTGCTCATTTTTCTCGGTCTCCGCATCTACGGGCTCCTCTCCAGAGACTCGCTGTGTTCCCTGTATGTGCTCGAACGAATAAACGGGCGAACGACTGAGAAACCGCGTGGGTCAGTTCATCTTGTTCTGTGGATGTGGAATTGTGAATAATCTGAAATCCACAGCGATGTTCAGCGCTGGCCTTGACATCACATCACAGGACCGTATGACCTATTGTGGACTACGAACTTTATTTTCTATAAGATAAATACAGTAAAGAGAGCGAGGAACACTGCTGTCCTTACGCCTTTTTTTATTTTTATTGTTCTGTTATTTAAGTCATTGTGATGTCGGCGGTTTTCAGTTTGAGGTCTGTTAATTGCAATACTTTTACAGGAAAAAGGTGACTGAAAACTATTTTAAAAATAAATAAAACAATAAAACTATCGCTCAAAGATGCTGTTGTAGTCCCTCATGAAACGATCATCAGATGGCTTGAGGAAAATACCCTCTTGTGCTTCTCTTCAAATGCAAACAAACCACTTCTCTCCTATAAAGACAAATTAGTTTTGTTTCCATTTGAAAATAAATACAGTGTATATTCCAGGCATATCAGCAAAAAATTGTTAGGTTTAATTTTATACCATACCAGACATATTTGACAATTCATATGCAAATTAAATGTGTTTAATGTGAAAATACCAGAACAAGAGCACAAGTGATGTTAGTGCACACATTCAACAAAACGGTAGAAGTTTGAAATAAATATGCTCTGGACAATGTCACATATACATAAAACACGAAGTGAGCTTTCAAATCATTTCTGAAATGACACCAGTGAACAACAAAATAAGGGTAAGCGAACATTTTTGCACAGACTGCACCTGCTCCTCATTTGATTCATTTGTTATTTTGTACAAATTTGCACAAAATAACTTTGTTATTTGCACATTTTGAATAAAGTTTCATAATTCTTTTATTTACACGCGCACTACTTGCGTCGTAGTCACGCCATTTTATAGTTACGCTGCATATTAAGTGGTATAAGACAGAATATTTTAGAGGAACCCATTAAGCCTCAAAATGTTAGGGGACATCCCTGAATGAGACGACAAGCCATTGTTTTTTTTTATTTAGTGACCAACCAGGTGTCACAATATATCTTCAGCTCCAAACATGACAGTAACATCTTGGTTTGATGATGTTATGCATGAGAACAGCCTAAGTGCTCAGATCCACTTGCTGACATTAAACTCTAAAATATCATAGAGCAACAAAAAAAAACTGTCACACAGGTTAAAATAAGACATCATGACAAATTCAGCGTGTTTCGGATCAAATATGACATCTTAACATGTACATTTACAGGTTTTGTCTAGATTTTTGCACAATGTCGAGATACAATTCGGTTTCGAATCTTACAATCCCGACCATTTCATGTTCAGTAACTCAGACCTGTGTTTATAAGCTATTGCTTATAGCGTAAATAAGAGCTTAGTAATATTAATAAACACGAGGCATGGAGTATTACACAGACCTCACAGCACACTTCACGTTCTCTCTTATAAAACTCTGTTGTCAAACATCAAGAAGAATCCAACAGCTTTGTTTTCTTGCAATGTGCCGTGATTATCTCCAGAAACCAAGATAAAGTGATGACACCTCAGCCAACTACGTGATCAATTCATCTCGAATGTGCAGCCTACATAAGATTTGTATAAACTCACGAGAGCATGCGTTTCATCCCATGAGGTGTATTATAGTTTGAATGCGAGTCTAGACCTGACACCTCTCTTCATAAGGCTACTCCTTTTTCTTTCGGAAAGACACTTTGTCTTTGGTTTCTTGAAGTTTTTCACTGAATTTATCTTTCGTCTCTTCCATTCTCTCGGAAAAGCGATCCTTGGTCTCTTCCATTTTCTCCGAGATCCTCTCTTTGGTCTCCTCCATCTTCTCCTGGAGATATTCCTTCACAGGTGGAGGAGTGGACATGTAGCCGTGCTTCCTCAGGTACTTCACAGACAGTGACGTTCCTCCTAATGTTACTGTGTACCTTGCAGGTGTGGCAATCTTCAGAAAACGAGGGGGAAAAATCAGTATATATATATATATATATATATAGATCTTTTTTTGTGTTAAATCCATTCATTTATTAGGTAGATAAGCTATAGAAAGTCCCACCTTGTACATGGCATACGCTGTTAGTGCGTAGCCACTCTGAGAGTTCTCCAGGAGTTTAACAACCTTATCAGGAAATCCAAGATACTCGAGAAATGGCACGAGATTCACTCCTCTAAGAGCAAGACAAAAATGTAAATAGGTTCATACATTTATTAACATCGAATACATGTTTTAATAAAAAGCTGTATTCACTTTCCTTTTTACCCTCATATAGTGAAAGTCTAGTGCACACATTTGAAAAGATTTGACACTTTTAAGAAAAATGTGATTTTTCATTTGATCAAACTGTAGCAGTGAAAGTCTGGCTGTGAGCGCTTGATAACTCAGACACATTCATGACAAGTGAGGTCATGGTGAATGAAACAGTCCATTTTTAAGTATCCATTACCACCTCCCACATTTCTGAAATGTCTAGACAGTGGTGACCCACATTCAGCCAAATACGCTGCAGAATAAACAGTCCCGCGTGCCATTTACTTTCATTTGAAGATACAATGAGCAGGCAAAAAGAAACCTACTTATAGCCTACAAGCATCCCCACCATCAGCTAACTTATGCATTTAAAGGTAGTTTGCTCAATGAAAGACTAATACGTGGGGAAAAAAACGTCAAATTGAAATGAATGTGTATGTAGACTGCATCCTTGTTTGGGATTTACTCTGCGTTCTTCGCACTTACTTCATTGCAGCGTAATAAAAGGTACCGAACCACACCGAAGACGTCACCAAGTGCACGGGGATCATGACTTTGCCGTACTGCTTAAAGGTCTTTTTGAACCTCTGCATGAGTCCTATAGAGCTGTCCTGCAGCGGGTCCGACTCGTCCTGCCCTGGAGCGGCATCAACCCCATGATCTCTACCGGAGTTGTGCCGAGGAGCCGGACAGAAGGACGCAGCAGAGGTGCTGAGGCGTGGAGCACTGGAGATCAGATGTTTCCAGCAGGGTACCAGCATCTGTGTGGTATGACTGACAGAAGATGAAGGTCCGATCTGCAGCAGGGCGGCAGTCTGCCTGAAGACTCCAACACACAAAAACCTCTTCATCTCGACACAAGCTGCTTCTCCCAATCTGTTCACAACACAATGTAAAGTCATCAATACTTTTGTGCCATTTATTTAGAAGAAAAACGTTAAATCCAATGTTTTATGATTGGGGCAACTTTTACATTTACACATAAATGACCTGAACAGACATGATCAAATGCAACAAAACGGGATTTTTTTATCTTATTTTTTTCAAAAGTATAGATACACATACTGTATAAATGCCTGATCTAACCTGTAGTGTCTGTTTTTTGTTGTTGTTGTTGCTTTGTATGACATGTGTTCACAACACCAGGAAGAACATACAAAACAAATAAAAACTACATAAAAAAGAATAACATCAAAACACACAAATTTAAAGTTTGAGACTACTTTGATTTTGAACTCTCACATAGAAATAGATTAAAGGAGGGCTTATTGTTTACTCCGCAATAAAAACATGTTTACATCTCAGAGATATATGCAGTTTGTTTAGATCAGGAACAGCAAAGGTTTTGACCATAACATAAGAATCATTATGCATTCAACCAATTTTCTATCAATTATAAGACGAATAAGAAGAACAGATAACCAATGGTCTAATTTTATTGAATGGAAAACTATGGAAAACATTCCTACCTTAAATCCTTATGTAACTAATGTTGGTCACAGAGCTGAAAACATAAGGACACGTTAACATTAGTACATTTTCCTAATGATGATAAACGTAAACTTATTTAAATGAACTGAACTGCAGTATGTCATCACAGTTAGCAAACGTGATGAGTCGGCTAGCAGCATGCTACGTGATGTCTAATATTTCATACATTAAATGAAATAGAATTTCACTGGCGGAAAGGAAAAACAATCATCGGTGAGACATTTTGATACATAACTTACACAGTTAACAAGGACCAGCATGGTGTCATTTGTCCTCCGAAACCACATTTTATTCACGTCCCTTCTGTCATTCAGAAACCACATGAAGACGATACCGCAGTGCAGTGTGGGAAGTGTAGTAAAGTAAAGCTTTCTTGGAACTACATTTCCCATCGCATCGCAGACCTGATCTATTTCTTTTTGTACAGCATTATGTGTATATTAATATTCACAAAATGTCCGCAACTAAAAGGTTTTAATAAAATACGAAATTAAAGTGAAAGGTGGTGTTGCACTGTTAGAATGATCGTAAAGCCTAGGTAGAACTGCCTTTCCCACAATGCATCGCAAGGCTCTTTAAAAGTATTCGCAAAAAACCTGCATTTGTTTCAACAAAATATGAAATAGTAAAAACAGGCGTTTCATAAAACGAACATGTGGACTACTATAGAAAAATGCTGTTTTCAAAAGAGCTTTACTGAGAAAGGCACGCCAATGCTGAATAGTCATATTTATGTAATTCTGACATTTTTGCATAAATTAATAAATAAATACAATTATTTGATCCCAATCCATACAGTTTAAATGTGGTGTCTGGTGTGTGTTCTTTATTCGGCGCTGCGGAGAGCGATCGTCATGTATCAGCAGCATGAAGTCGATTCCACCCCAGACCTGTAGGCGGCGCTGAATAGTGCACATATTACACCAGCGAACATCCGTGAACATACAACTGTATGCGGAATACACGATGGCACAAAATTCAAGTGAGTACAGCAATCTCTGTCTTAGCATCAGTGCTCTGCTTTAATACGGCAGCTCACTACCAAAAAAACATGATGCGTTTCATAATGTTTCGTACACTCCGGAAGTCAAGTAACTTAGCCCAGATCTATCTCTGTACAGATTAAACACGTGTTGACAATGGATGCTGCGTTTTCTCTTTAACGTTAATTATTAACAACACAATGCAAATCTAAACTTTTGTTTGTATATGATGAATATGTTTTGTTGTCTTATCTTCATACCTTTACGTATTTAAAAGGCAAATGCATAAACATATGTAATGCAATGAATCTTGTTGACTTTAAGGCCCCCCCCCCATTGTCCACAACAATATTAGATGGCCCCTCTTTCACAGTTTTCTAGAGCTTGGCAAAACTACAAGATCAATTTCTTATACAAATGAAGTAATTAACCAAACATAAAACATTTTTCGTTGTTTCAGCATATTTTAATATTGAAGTGATGCAGTTACTTTTTGGACTTGTTATTAGTGAGTAAGTAAATACAAGGGTGCTACTTATACACTTTTTGCTGAGACAGGCAGTAAGTATACTGAGGAAGAGGTCGAGCAGGATTGCAGGAGAGATGCTGCACATTCTTCATCACTCAAGAGACGGAGGGATGCTGATGACGATGATTCTCCCAGAAAGAAGCAGGTAAGAGTCTGTATGGTTTGTTTATGCTGTCTGTGTGTCACTGAGGGTTGTAGTGTTTAGGGCTGGTTCACACAATATAAGTGTACGTGACAGATTTTACACACAGGCTTAACTTTTCTGTAACCCTTCCTGTAGCTGAATTGGTAGGGCACGGCGCCATCTTTGAAAGACGCTTTAAATAAAAATGTAAGGTTAATGTAAAAACCTCTTATCTTACGTTTACCAATGCTTTTCAGGTGAAAGAGGAATCTTTACACAGTGAAAAAGTGGCCACACATTATAACGCACTACAGGAGTGTGGTCTGGCAGCGCGCAGTAGGAGCAGGATTGTCCACATGCGCAACTTCAACAACTGGTTGAAGAGCGTGCTTATTGGTGAGAGAAACTGCAGCCGTACAAGCAAACTGAGTCATAAAATGCATACGATGATGCATGCGGAGAGCATACGTTTCTCTCAAACTAGCCTTTGACACCTGATCATGTTGATTGACTGATCTTCAGTAATAAGAAACTGTTCTGAGGTTATGCGTGTTTATCTTAGCGGACATCTTGGACAAGGTGAGGCGGAGGAAAAGAGAGGTGACTGTGCTGGATTTGGGTTGTGGAAAAGGAGGAGATCTTCTCAAATGGAAGAAAGGACGGATTGACAAACTGGTGTGTGCAGGTGAGTGTACAAGCCTCTTTTCATTTTATTTATTTTTATGTGGGGCAGTTGTGGCCTAATGGTTAGAGAGTCGGACTCGTAACCAGAAGGTTGCCGGTTCGATTCTCTGTACCAGCAGGTAACAACTGACGTGCCCTTCAGCAAGGCACCTTACCCCCGTTTGCTCCCCGGGTGCTGCAGTGATAGCTGCCCACTGCTCCTGGTGTATGTGTGTTCATGACTTGAAGTGTGTGTGTGTTCACTGTTCACTGGTTGGGTTAAATGCAGAGGTCACATTTCAGGTATGGGTCACCATATCTGACAAATAGGTCATTTTCACTTATTCACTGTCTCGCAGTGCTTCTATTGTATGTAATCTTAAAACTGATCTGAGGTGAGAAATGTGTGAACCTGGAAATGGTGGACTATTGTTTTAGGGTCTTTTATAACAGACTTTAACTAGAAGATGTCTTGCCCCATATCAAAAACACACGTAAGTGCTTGACTGTCCTGCTGTTTGTATGTTACAGATATTGCAGGTGTGTCCGTTGAACAGTGTCAGCAGCGTTATAATGACATGAGACGCAGGGGTCATCCAAATGACCGAACCTTCTCAGCCGAGTTTATCACTGCAGACTGCGGCAAGGTATGTGCCTGGGATTCACATTGTTTCTTGGCTTATTTCGATCAAATTTATTGCCAAATTGAGCATTTTTAGAACAGATTTTAGCATGCTTATGGAAAATCTTTTAGGATCTGGTTAAAAGGGATAGTTCACCCAACAATTCTGTCATGAGTTACTCACTCTCTAGTTGTTTCAAACGTGTATTCATTTCTTTCTTTGTTTGGTTGAACACAGAAAAAGATATTTGGACAAATGCTAAAAAACTGTTTTTGGACCCCATTGACTACCATAGTAGGAAAAAATAACAATGGTAATCAAAATTTCATTACAGAATTACATTCTTCATAAAGTCTCATTTTGTGTTTAATGGAGATTATAAAGTATTGTTTTTTATTATGGTAGTCAATGGGGGTCCAAAAACGGTTTGGTTAGAAGCATTCTTCCAAATCTCTTTCTCTGTGTTCATCAGAACGAAGACATTTATACAGATTTGGAACAACTCAAAGGTGAATAAATGATGACAGAATTTCGTTTTTGGGTGAAATATCCCTTTATGTCGACTTTTTAAGGTGTGTAAAACCATTTAAGAACATGATGCTCTTTTTTGCTGTGACATTTAATCTTTAACCAATGGTTTGAAGTTGCCTGTAAGATACCAAGATGTGTGAGACAAATCCTCACATTTAAATCTTCAGGAGGTCTCAGATGATTCTCAAAAGGAGGAATGAGCATCAGCACATGACAGTACAGGGTCACCTGTTCTCTCTCTCTCTCTCTCTCTCTCTCTCTCTCTCTCTCTCTCTCTCTCTCTGTCTCAGGAGTTCCTGTCTGAAAAGCTGCGAGATCCCGAGCTGCAGTTTGATGTGTGCAGCTGTCAGTTTGTGTATCATTATTCTTTCGAGAGCGAACAGCAGGCTGACACCATGCTGAGAAACGCCTGTGAGAGACTCAGACCTGGAGGATTCTTTATCGGGACAACTCCAGATGCATATGAGCTGGTGTAAGCAATAATGTACAAGAGAATCCAACATATAACTGTGCTTTTGAAATCATATAAAGCTACTGAACTGTTAGGACTGGGTCTTATGGATAATCTTGATGTTTTTCTATCAGGAAGATTATATTGCTGTCTGTTATTGACGGTATTATTTTCTCATTCAGTTTGTGTTTCAATATGAAGTCATGTTGGTCCACAGGAAGCGATTAGAAGAGTCCGACACCGACAGCTTTGGAAATGAAGTGTACAGCGTGAAGTTCCAAAAGAAAGGCGACTACCCTCTGTTTGGCTGTCAGTATGACTTTAACCTGGAGGGAGTCGTCAATGTGCCAGAGTTTCTGGTGTATTTCCCTCTGTTTGAGGAGTAAGTGTTGCACATCTTAAGCATCTTGTAGCTTGTTTTTGTAGTGCTAACACCAATACCATGAGTTGCCAGCGGAGGGCACAAGAGATTCATAAATGTCACATGAAACGTCTCATCTGTAGTGATGATGGAGTCATCATTTAATGCTGTTTGTGGCCTCTAGAAAATTCGTAGTTTTTGTTTTGCTTTCGACAGGTTTTATTAGAATGAAAAGCTTCTGTTATAAATTGTCTTCATTTAGAACATGCTCTTTGTTTTAGTTTAGTAGACAACATGGCAAATGTCTCGTGTTTTTCTCTCTACAGAATGGCTAAAAAGTACAACATGCGTCTGGTCTATAAGAAAACATTCAGAGAGTTTTTTGATGAGAAAGTTAAAGATGAGAAAAACAAGGTTCTCATGCAGTGGATGCAGGCGCTTGAGGTTTGTGTGTTTCTGTTATCCATTTATCTGGCTGGTGTCTACGGTTTCATTGAGTCTGAGATCTGGGGTGGCATGAGGGGGAGAAAATCGTACTTTTAAAATTTGACCATATAAAGGGATGGTTTAGCCAGAAATAAAAATTCACCCTTGTGTCTTTTAAACATGTAAATGAGTCAATGACACTTTGTTCTGTGGAACGAAAAAAGATTATTTGATAAATGTCTCAAAATGTGGTTTCATATTACTTGGTTTACATATTACATATCTAATTATCAATATATCATTAACGATATATAAGGCTTTTCAAAGTTCGATGGGTTTTTTGTATTTTAATTTACAATTGTATATAACCGAATATTCTGTGGCACAGACTTTGACGGTACATTTTGGTACCTATTCGTTGATGCAGCACTATGTGTTTTTGTTTAAAATGAGTGTTGTTTGGCATGCTGGGAAAAATCAGTCAAGCGTAGCTGCTGTAAAAGCACGTAATTGTCAGATTTAACACGCTCCAGGCATCTCGGCACTGTTAGAAACATCTTTTACCCTCAGCCGTAATCCTATTAGCTCCTAAATGGTAATGTAAAGAGATCTGCTCCGCTACTGTCATTGGGGAAAAAATCTTGAATGTCCTTGAGACTGGATGTGACGGCACATCTCGTCCTATAGCCGCCAGATCTGGCTGTGGATAATGATGCCCTTCTTATCTTTACTTTGGCAGAATCAAACAGTTTTGTGTCTCCCTGTTGTCATAGCAATACCCTCAGGATGAGAGAAGCCGGCTGGCGTCCGATTCTCCGGGGGAGTATGACCATGCCAAGACGATCTCTGAGAATCCTGCTGTTAGACTTCCACTGGTGAGCATTAATGTCATTTTCTCCTGGTTTAATGATTTTTCTATTCCCTTTTATTAATTAGGTTTTAATAGCTTGCTCTCTTTCTCCACAGGGGACCTTGAGCAAGTCTGAGTGGGAGGCTACAAGTATGTGGTTATGTGCACTTCCTGTTTCAATCAGCCTTACAATATGTCACTGAGCGTCTTTTCAGATCTCATGTTGTGACAAACAGATGCTTTATGTTCCTGAAATATCACGTCAGCTCAGTGTCTGAAAGTCTTTTCCACAGTCATTGTTCCAAAAATGACAAAGAGATAACATAACTGATATGAGAGGCAGTTTAGACCTGGAGCATAAAGACTCATTTGTCTGTTCGCTCGCTCCAATCTGAAAGAGATAAATACGTGATCGCTTAAATGATTCCCCCTACTAAATTACAGCATGTGGTTCTTTTTGTCTAAATGTATTTTTTAACTTTAAAATAGGTTTAAAGCTCTTACTTGGCCACAAAACCAAACTTTGTAGTACCAATAATATATAATATTACGTTAGGTCCACTCCCAGTGTTACCGTCACCATGTTACTGCCACAAATGTTTTTTACATTTCAGTTATGTAAACCGTCATTTGTTAGAGCAAGCTAATGAACTTGCCGACGTAATCACAGGAAAATATTCATGAGACGTTTTAATCTGAAAACAATGTGCTTTATGAATAACGGTCTTCTGTCATATAATGTTAATAACGTCTAACACAAGTGTGTCGACACATTATGCATATCTGTTTTTATTGCTTGGACATCATTGCCTAGATCAGGTTATACAACAAAATCTTCAACATATGTCGCTTTCTTTAGACAAGCAGCAAAATAATGAACAGCAAAACAACTGATGCAATACTGATGCTTTTGTTGTCTGTGACAGTTTTCTGCTCTTCTCACAGCTACTCTGAGGCCCTAATGTAGCAAATATTTGCATAAATATTATATAAAAGTGCCAACTTGATAGCCCGTGCAGAAAAACATTTACAAGCTTATTTACTAATGCTGTGTTTTGAGGATTGCGTCATGTTTGTTTTTGTGGGTTTCCTTTAATGTGGAAGACATGCCTTTAAACATTCTCAAAATACTGCATGGGTGTCAATGCAAATGAATTAAATTGCATGATGTGATTTATCACCCCCTGAAAGTCTGTAAGAGCAAATAAATATGATCTGATTTGCGTTATGTGCCACGTCGTTCTTATTCAAACATGTGGATGGAAACTGATTTTATATGCATGAAGATCTGTTTCTATCCCTGTTTAGTTCAATTCCTCAGGAGTGTGATGTGTTGGGAGGCATAGAAACTGCCCCCACATCATCTGAGGTTCTGTTTGTTTGAAAACCAGTGAAAAGGTGGCCACAGGCTTTTCTTCTGTTGAGTTGACATTTGCCATCATAGTGTTGCTGTGTACGTGAGTTCGCGGCAGTAACTCTGCAATTGTACCTTCATTTGTGGAGAAGAATGATGTTATAGTTGATGCACAGAGCCCCTGTGATCACTTGAGGAGTATACGCACTAACACGACTGCGAACAAGAGAGCGTTTGTCTTGTGCACGTCCGGCTTTACGCGGCAGAAACGCTCTCGGTGTTAAAGCGCATCACGAGTCTGTTGGTCTGACGCCTGTAAATATCCCGTAAAAAAGATTCCAGCGATTTTGGATTTTCTTTGCTCTGTTAGGCCGGGCTGTCACATTTATTCAGTAATCGTCTCATTGCAATTATTTAACAGCCAATGAATCGTCAGCTAAACTTCCTAATCGTGACAGGCCTAGTAATAGGCAGTATATGATGTCCATGCCTCATTTTTTGTCTTCTGCATCTCTCTCTCTTTTCGTTAGGCATATACCTGGTGTTCGTGTTCGAGAAAATGTCGTAAGTCAGAGGAATCGAGCGTTTGCCGCTGATGTGTCTCCTGTGGTTACCAGGAGCCTGCTGAACTCTTTTACTTCACAAACCTCCAATCTTTCTATACAGGCAGATCTTTTCTGAGTGGGAGGCTAATTGTGTTTTTAAGCATGTTGAGGAAAGGCACATGATGATTATTCTGATGGATTCTGTGGTTACTTGTAACCTGTGTTCACCCAGTACTCTTTCTCTTCATGTCAAGCTAACAGCCGGGTAGGGTTCACAGTCCCTTTGGGTTTTGCCTTGTTTTTCAGACCACACTTTCTCTTCAGGCTTGACTGAACACTTTGATTCGCTTATTCTGAAAAACACCCACCTCCAGCAAATCTCTTTTTTTCTGTTTTATCCAAAGCTCTGTCTGTTTGTGTTTTCCTGTGTACAGCTGTGAAATATTGATAAGTTTGTTGTTTGATGTGTGACCAGAGCGTTTGCCCACTGTTCTTATAGACTTCCAGCCTCAACACAAATCCATGTAAACGGAGGCTTGGCTTTGGCTTGGGTTTTTTTTCTTTTTTACTTTGTAGTTATCTTTTACTGACACAGTAAGTTTTGTTTTTCGAAATGTTGTCTGAGAAAAATGGTTTATTTCATTTTGTGTCAGTCCTGCAGTGTGTCTAGGGAATGTAAACCCGATTTAGGGGAATTAAATCTTGAAAACATAATGTGTCTGTTGTATGCCTCTGACTCTGTAGATCAGTAGTTCAAGAATCGCATGTTTTATATGTCTTGGTAATATATTTAACAAACATGTTTCGAACAATTACATTTGCATACCAGTCTCTGCTGTCTGCAACAATCCAAGTGTTAAAGCCTTAGAAACTGCTTTCACTGAGCTTTTTAAGTTGGATGGATATTTGAGGCCACAAGAGCCACCAAATTACAAAAATGTTTGCACTAATTTAACAACAAAATTGTGGCAAAACCTTACATTTTTTACACCCCTGTTTACATACAGGCACACAGGTCAACAAAGCTACAGGTCACATGACAATGAAAACGTAGCAGATATATAATGTCTTGAATGTATTTATATTGCACTGATAAATATTATATGTGACCCTGGATGACAAAAAAAGTGTCAATTTTTTTAAATTGAGATTTTAACATCATCTAAAAGCGTAATAAAAAAGCTTTCTATTGGTGTATGGTTTGTTGGGATAGGACAATATTTGGCTGAGATACAACTATTTAAAACTCTGGAATCTGAGGGTTCAAAAAAATCAAAATATTGAGAAAATGGCCTTTAAAGTCGTCCAAATGAAACCCTTAGCATAGCATATTACTCACAAAAATAAAGTTTTGATATATTTATGGTCGGAAATGTACAAAATATCTTCATGAAACATGATCTTTACTTCATATCCTAATGATTTTTGGCATAATAGAAAATGGCAAATTTTGACCCATACAACGTATTTTTGGCTCTTACTACAAATGTTCTGGTGCTACGTAAGACCAGGGTTTGTGATCCAGGGTCACATAGAGCATACGGATTTAACAGTTAAGAAATAACTACTTCATTTAATTCTGAAGGGTACTTATTGTCAGGGTACAAGATTTCAGGCATAGATATGCTGTGGATTCACAGGTTCAGGAACTGTAATGCGCATTCTGTGAATGGTGAAGAAATGTGATCAAAGTAACAGATGATGGATGGATGGATGAATAGATTGATGGACAGACAGATGGATTGATGGCACCAGTCAGGAGGGTTTGAAAGCTTTTTATCTCGAGTTCACAGAGAACGGTGTGAAAATGAGAGTCGGTTCTGTAGATGAAATCACCATAAAGAGATGTAATACAAGAGCCGATGAAATAAGGAAAAGGCTCAAATATAATCATAAGTGCTTTCTAGCCTCAAAGGGAGTTAATACAGCTGCAGAAGGTAACATCAAGATCTTGGCACAATTAAATTCTTATTTTGTCCGTTCCTCTCAAGACAATGAAAAAATAGACCGTAAGGAACAAACTAGGAAGAATACGAATAAACAATACACAATGTAGTAAAAAGACAATAAAGAACAAGTAGTAATGTCATAGTATAAAACATAAATGCAATGCAGGTAAAGTGCTTAGGTTTCTGAAGAGAAAAGGGTTTTCTATCAGTCCAATAGTGTGTGAATTAAAGTAATGGTAACCTAACACCAGGACCCATTTCTGCAGTGGGCACAGGCTCCTCCAAATGAAGCAAGCTGATCAAATATTAGACAAATGTTGCTCTTATGAATTTCCATTTCTGCTGACACTGAGCCGCTGACACAAGGCCGGATCAATGCATGCGGATTTGTTGTTTATATTTTGATCCGGCCTTGTGTCAGCGGTTCAAAAGGCTAGGAGTGTGATGTGTTGTCTTGGCATACTTGTTTTGTGGCGCCATTGAATGTGGGCTGTTTTGGAAGCTCCAGAAAGCATATTCATTCATCATAAAACTCGAGTGGATAAAAAAGTTTCCTGAGGAGAAACAATACATTTGTGAAAGACTGCTAGTTTCAGTTTATGTAGCGGTCCTTATGTTGCATATAAATGTAAACTGACAATAACAGACGGGTCAGCAGGTAAGTTCACTATTAGAAACAATGAGATTTGCATTAGGCCTATCCCGCACAACTACAAGAATATGTAGTGATATGGGGTCATGGAAGAGGGTCCGATGTTTTTTCAATTTGATCATTTGAATGGCCAAGTATGTGTACTGCATTTATCTGGAGGGGTGATTCATAATTCCCAAGTTCTTTGGGACAAGGACTTTTCTTGACTTATTCATCTTCATTGATATCATTGAATTCTGAAGCAAAATCAATTCATAAGTGTGACATCTTGGCTTCTAATATGATAAAGCATGTGCCAGCGCTTCATCATACAGCAGATCAACAATCCCATTTTATAGAATATCATATAAAGGATAAAAGATAACTATTTTTGTTTGTTCTGGGACTAACTGAAAAACTAGTCTCCTTAACCGAAGTAAAATCAATTCTTGTCTTGCTTCCAGACTGAAAACAAGCTATAGTGAAGACATTGCATTCCTGTCTGAGCTGTTAGGCAGAGCATTGCAGGACAATCTGTGACACGTTAAACATTGTTAACAAGTGGTGTTCAGGTAATGTTACATTATAAATACCGCAGTGTATTGTTTTCTGTCTGTACTGTACATGCTCTATGATGATGAAGCTTGTTAAACTAGAAATCTGAAACACAGCCAACAAGAGCTTCAATATAGAAGTGTGTGATTTTCCTCTGCTCTTTCATTGGACTTACAGTCTTGAATCCCAATGAACCTGTGATCCCATTATGAGCTCCGTGAAACGTCGCCCCACCTGTCTTTGCTCGCAGGGTTTCAATAGAAACGTCAATGACATCAATTCTTTTCAGACTTAAAGACAGTCCCCGGTTGACATTATTTGTTGAATGTATGCCTTTTTGACGGCTTCACGGCTCTTGTGCTCTAATAACGGAAAGGCTTGTGTTCAGATTTTGGGGGTTTGCTCTTTTCCTCTGGTTCCTCGATAATTATCTTCCTCTTGAATAATAATTAAAATAATTACCATCTAACTCTGCTCTGAACAGGTGTTCACCACTGGTTTTGAGAATAACTTACAGAGCTCCAGAGCATGGCGTTTTTATTTTCTCTTTAGCCTCATAATATTGTTTTTTTTTTATTAGTAATACATTTCAACAATCTGTGAAATTTTTGTGGTTCAACCATTTGTGGTCAAATCGCCCCGGATTCATCGCCCAGGATTTATCAGTTCACATAATGTTTAAGAATGTTAAAGGAGAAATTGTTTGCAATGTCGTGTTTTCCTGTGTTTTTGGTGTGTTACAAGTTGTCCATGCATGCATTAGACACTTAAAATTGCCAAAATCAAAGTATCAGAACAAAATATATATTCTTTATAAAAGTGATTGATCTCCCTCAACTGCCTGAAACGGCTCGTGTAGACATGCCCCTACAGTGCCACGTTAGTACGTTCGTTGCATGACGCCGCCCAAATGTAGCCTACACGCAAAGAAGACGACGTATCGTTATTGCAATTACAATTAGAATTAGATACAATTTATGAACATAAAGCAAAGGGTGCATTCATAAGGTCAAGAAGAAAATGGTTAGAGGAGGGAGAGAAAAACACAAAATACTTTTTTAACATAGAAAAAAGAAACATCGAACTCACATCTATAGTTAAGTTAAACATAAATGGACAATTAACAGAAAATGCGATGGAAATAGCGAAATATGTGACAGGTTTTTATGAAAAATTATATTCTTGTGACGATAAATTGAGTAATGTTCAGTCATTTTTGGAATCTATTAAACAGAATGCTATAAAGATAAATGAACTCTCAAAATGAATATGCGACCAAGAGATTTCATTAGATGAAGTACTTAAATGTATTGATAAACTCAAACATAATAAGTCGCCTGGAAATAATGGTTTAATCAGTGAATTTTATAAACATTTTCATAACGAGTTATCATGTTTTTTATTGGCTGTATTTAATGAAGCTATACAACAGGGATGGTTACCCAATTCACTGAGACAAGGTTTAATAACTCTAGTACCAAAGCCCAATAAGGATTTATTAATTTTGAAAAATTGGCGTCCTATTACTTTGCTCAATAATGATGCAAAAATCTTTGCAAACATATTTGCAGAAAGGGTAAAGATTTGTCTTAATCCTATAATTGACGAATGTCAATCAGGATTTATCAAAGACCGACACATTTTAATAATATTAGGCTTATTTTGGATCTCATTGACTACAGTGATTTTATTACTGATAACAGTTTTAATTTATTTGTTGAGTTTTTCAAAGCTTTGATACGATCGATCATAAGTTTATGTTAGAAACCTGAACTTTTTTTGGTTTTGGAGAGTTCTTCAAAAAAGCCATTCAGACTCTATATAATGACTGTAACAGCTCAATTAAATTATCACATGGAATGACAACAAGGTTGCCCAATTTCACCCTTTCTTTTCTTACTTGCAACACAAACTATGGCTACACATATTAAAGGACATACATTTTGTGGTATTCAACTTTTAGGAAAAGAAATAAAGTGCTCTCAATTAGCAGATGACACTACCATTTTTTTACAAAAAGAAACTGAAGTTAAAAAAGCAATTGATTGTCTTAATATTTTCTCATCTGTATCTGGTTTGGTTTTAAATGTTAAAAAATGTCAATTATTTCCTTTGAAAATATGTAACGTTAAAGTCATATGTGATATACCAGTAAAAGAGTTAGTAGAATATTTGGGTATCAAAATGTGTAAATTTTACACCAATTATTGAGAAAATAAAAAGGAAATTAAATGCATGGTTCATGAGAGACCATTCTTTAAAAGGCAGAATACTGTTGTCCAAAACAGAAGCATTATCACGTTTAATCTATACAGCGCTTGCACTTGATGTACCAACATCAATAATAAAAGAAGTGGATATTATGTCATTTAATTTCATCTGGAAGAATAGACTACATTATTAAAAAAAGACAATTTTATGCAACCCAGTTGAAGAAGGTAGTCAAAAATGTTTTAGATTTTAATACAGCAAATTGTGTGTTTAAGACTCAGTGGATAAAGAAGTATCTAAGCTATAAAAGGAAAATATGGACCTTTATCCCAGACATGATTTTTTTCGGTGGATTAGAATTTTTTTTAAGACGTAATTTTGATCTAAACAAGATTCCGATAAAATTATCAAATTTTCATAAACAAGTTTGTCTATCCTGGATGCTCATATATAAGCATAACTATTCCTCACACATCTATTATCTGGAACAATAAAAATATTGTGTACAAACCCAAATCATTGTTTTATAGCAACTGGTACCATAATAATATAATATTGGTGAGCAAATTATTTAATAACAAGGCACAACTCCTTAATTACTGGGAGTTTGAATTTATATAAGATTCCAATAACTGTTAAAGAATATGCAATAGTATTTGATGCCATACCTAGAGGCCTTATTCAGCTTTAATCAGGTAATATGTCTTATGAGTGTCACTCATTAAATTCCACAAAGTTAAGTATTAATGGAGTGAGTGTTGTAGACAAAAATGTAATAACTATTTTATAAGAACTCTATGTAGGAAAAAACATTTGCCTAAATGCAAAACATATTGGAATGCAAAATACAATCGAATTGAGTGGAAAGAGGTTTGGAGTTTACCAAATAAATATTGTCTCACCAATAAAGTTAAAGAGATTACTTATAAAATTATCCATTTAATTTATCCCGTGAAATGAATCATCTCAAAATTTATAAAAGACATGGAGGTTACTTGTGCATTTTGTAACTTGAACATTTATTTTATGAATGTGTATTTTCCCAATTTTTTTGGAGTGATATTGAGTATCTGATATTCAAACAAACAAAATTCAAAATCAGCTTATCTAGTTAAGATATATTTTTGTTGTATAAAAGTGCAAGTTTAGAGGAAAACCTTTTAGTTAACCTATTGCAACCGCTGTGTATCCTGCACTTGCTTTTATTGAAATTCTGGTTAGACCTAAACTACATTTCGTTGCCTTGTACTTGTACATAAGTAATGACAATAAAGTTGAATCTAATCTAATCTAATCTAATCTAATCTAATCTATTGGTCATGTATGGTAAATTTCACATACACAAACAAAAATAAGCAAATAATAAACCCAACATTATATTTTTAAAAATTGAATTGAGACATTATTTTGAGTCTCTTAAAGTAATAAGAAATAAAAAAGCAAAACGATTGTGTAAAATTCTTGAAATGTATTCCTTTATTAATATTTTGTAAGATATCCCCTTTGTTGTTGTTGTTATTGTTTCTCTTTATTGGATGTTTTCTTTATTCTAAATGTAATATTGAAAATATTGTGATCCTCTATGTATATATGTGTACAATGTTCTTGAATAAAAGCATTTTTTTTAAAAAAGGAGGCGTACCTTTAGTTATCCAGCCGTGCAAATGCATAAAACAGAATAAAAACATACCTCTGTAAAGCGTCCTTCTGGTCGATCCGTTGGTTTCATTCTCCTAACTAGGTTTGAAGGCAAAACCGATGCTGATTTGACTCTTTATCCACTTATGTAACTGTTAGGCCTACTTGTATTTATTATAACTGGTCCGACGCGAATCCACTCCGTGTGGGTGGCGAGGCAAACTGATGATCGTTCCGGCACGAGAGTTGCGCGCTGTGAGCTGTCACACACTGTCTGGCCTCATATGCGGTTTTAATTCGCTGGTTTAATCTGACGCTGCTGTTATTAACGTACTGTGTTTGCAACCGTTATGACACGAAACGTCTCTGAGTGAGAGAAGCGATAAACTGACACTCGGCCTCGTCCTGGAAGTTCCGCCTCACACTGGAGGTATTTAGCCAATCACAACGCACAGCTAAACTGTCCAATCAGAGCACACGACACTTAAACGCACGAGAGAGCCACGACAGATCCAGTCGTTTCAGAAGGCGGGGCATAGAGGAGATACAATAATGTACAGTATGTGGAAAATAATGCGGTTTTTTCCGCCTTAAAATGTTTAAACACATTGCATTACATCAAATACAAACAATAATATTGGTTTTAGCTTGGCAATATTTCTCCTTTAAGACAAACATATCATTAAATTAAAGATGAATAAAAGTTTTTGTACACGTGTTGTGTAGTTGTTTAAAAATCAATACGATAAAACCAGGCCTATAGGAGAATGACTGCTATTATGAAAGAACAATAAAAGATCTGTTAAAATTGATCATAAAATTGTTTGCTTTTTTGTGGTTGTTCTGTGCATTTTTGTGCAAAAGTAAATAAGCCAATATTCCCTTATTCTTTGTTGTAAGCTCCTCTGCCAAATTATTTTGTCCTACATATACTTTAACCAAGTGTAGTTTTCTCTATTTTGTTTCCTAGTTCTCATATTTTGATGCTTTACTTGAATCTGTACTGTCAATCACTTATAGCCACGAAACCACTGAAACATCATGGCAGTAAAGATTTTAAATATAAAACTACAGTTTGAAAGCACAAAAAATGATCATAATAAAGGTAATTGTGTTCTCTACCTTGGACAAAAAAAATTAAGAAAAATGTAATCATTTATGTATTTTCTTGCTTTTTATGTTGAAAGTCTCATAACCGTAACGCTTCCTGATTTGTCTAAGTGCATTATATGTTGTAATTTGAACAGGATAACATTTTCTGAAAAAAACACTTGGATGTTCTACTAGACGTTCTCAAATTACAAAAAATGACCAATAAAATCATTGACAGATTATTCATGTATTATAAAAATGAAGAAATAGTAGAGGAAAGACCATGTCCATGACTGATATTCTCATCCTCCGTAACGTTTTTTAAAGACTGTTTAAACACACACAAACATATTTACATGAAGTTTGATTTTATGTAAAGAAACACGACTACTAGTACTTTTTAAATGGCTAACAAGTTAACAAATTACTTTATATTTTTCCAGTTAAAGCACAGCACAATAATCTCTTATCACGTTGTGTACACGACTTTTTCCCTCCTCATTACCGATACAGGTCGTTTTCCACATTTAAAGAAATTCTACATATATAATAATCTATTCAAACATAATTTATTAATGTCAAATTATGTATGATTAATAAAAACTTGCTTAGGCTTCATGGCTTCACTTGTTTTTTGCGAAATTGACCGTTTTCAATGGGTACGGTAATGAGAATTTTTAAGGCCTTTTTTTGTAAATATTTTTTTAAATTGTGTTAAACTGTCAGTAAAAGGTTAGAAATTAATGCATTGACATATCATACCTTGTTTTAAATGAATATAAAGGAAATTTGTTGATACAAGTGTTTTTAAGAAAATCACGTTTGACATCTTGAAAGCAAGATTTCGTGAGAATCACCCAACTATTGTTTAAACCAGTGTTGTGGAAACTTTTGTACTTTACGTCTTCAAACTACACTTCATATGAAATAGTTACATTTTAGTATTTTGTGATTATTGTCTTAATGTGCTTGTTAAAGAACAAAACACTGCTTGAAAACATATATTACAGACATGAGATGGGTTGCAAAAGGAATGTTATTCTAACACATGTATTTGGCATCCTATGAAAAACAGAGTTGTTGTACTTAGGCTATTTGTGGTTGTTTGTTAAGTAACAACATACTGTATGTGTTGACTTGCAGGAAGAGACACTGTAAATGTCATGCGTGGCAACTGATGGCCATGTACATCTGCGCTGCACGGATTTGATTGAAAAAAAGTACATGACATGAGACGCAACATGTCACCCGCTGTCTGAGCGTGAGAGGCAGAGAAAGAGTGGCTAAACTGAGGGGTGTTATTATCTGAAAGGTCTCTGGAGGAGATGCTAACACAGAACGCTTCTGGCATGTTAGGAGGAGAAAGCCTAATAACAAGAAGGTACAGCAGACAATGCATTAGTGAATCTAGAATCTAGGTACATACAATAATATATATACATTATTTGCATAAACATCATTTTTTATAATATTGTACATTTAGAAGGGGTGTAGCATAATTAATGAATACATACATATTGAAACATAAATGATGTCATAATTGTAATAATAATATATTGTGTATTTAGAAATAGATTCTCATATGCTGCCTGTATAGGGTGATGCACTTTCTACATGTCAGCATACATTTTCTACATGGCTAGTCATGAATGAATAAATAAGGCAATGTGACACAGCTTACCATGCTTTGGGGGTAAGCCTGTCACTGGCCCATTTTGTAATAGCATTCTCTATTCTTGACTGAATTTTAAAAATGTGCATAAATTCCTCAATGCTCACCCTGTATACTCTCAGGATCTAGATCTTCTCAAAAAGAAGAGAGGGTATTCCGTTCATCAGATAGGAAGCTTCTTATAAAAGCAGCAGTTTTATTAATTCTTCATTAGTACTCATGGCATCTTGTTTTTCCTGACTTTTTTTCGAGCTTGTGAAGTGATCAGCAGAGATGCTTATTAACTATGCTGATCATTTTTTGCAGTTTTAATGTGCTGAAGTGATTCCGTCAACTTCCTTTGGGATTCTTTGAGTCTCATACCAGTTAACCAGTTAATGTGACACTGCACGCCCATTTTCCGACAAACGTTTCCGAACGGGCCTGACGTTCATTGTTATTACATTAAATTCAAATTTGAGCTTGTAGTAGAAAGTGAAGTATGAGATTTACAAAAGAGGGTCATTACGTTGTAAACACTCATTCAAAGCAATTGTGTTTGGAGTTTGTTGGTAATTGTAATTGCAGTTGAAGTTCATTTTTTTTAAGGGCATAAAGCATGTAAAAAAGACAAAACACTTAATGAACAGAGAAAATTAAAGGTGGTTCATTGGATACAAAAATAGAAATGCTTCTCTCCTTTTATCACACCCTACAGAACTCAAGTCTGGCTCAGCACCATCCACAGAAAACAACTGCTGCAAAATAATGACTCGTCCTATTAATGGTACAAAACATCATTAATGGAATAAGTGTTGCAGAGTTTTGGAAAGCAGTATTACTGATTCACTTCACTGAAGCACTTCTTCACTTTAGATTGCGTAGTTCACCCAAACCTCATTTAAAAGCAAAACTATTCTGAGCTGTGTTCGTCATGATAGTCAATGATGGATTTGCATTTTGGTCTTCGCAATGTTGGCTCCCATATTACATGCTGGCATTTTAATATAAATGATTTCTTTGTGTTTAATTGAAGAAAGAAAATCATACACATCCGGGATGGCACGAGGTGGAAGGAATGTTCATATTTCACATATCTGGTTGTCTTGTATTACTGTAGCAGATAAACCGTCTTGTGCATTATTCGGGTGACTTGCAGCTAGTTTCAGCTGATTAAATCGAACAAGCCGTTTCGTGTAAACCTGAGCACTTCATTAGAGCTATTGGCTTTGATTAAGAATCCATCACGCTGCATCACACATTCAAGCACTGTGTGCCATCAAAGACTGTCCACTAATGAGCACTCATAATATGTCGTTTTAAACAGTTCCTTCGTTTTATTTGTTTCATGTTCACAAATCCTCTGTGAAATGTATCACGAGTTCATTACCACGACTATGTTTACCATCTAGTTGCTATTGCCTCTTTTGATAATGATTCTTTGCATCTGTATCACGATGTTGAGGATCTGTGGTAGGCAGAATGACACGGTCACCCTCCAGGAAAATAATGCATGCAGGAACTAAATGAACTGAATGCGTGTTATTTTATAGACTAATAATTGACAGTAGAAGCCACCTGTAGCTTATGTGTTAGTCTATGAAGTCACAATAGAATTATTATGAAAATGCTCCATACCGCTTGTGGTGTATCATTCAAGTCTGAAGCCGTAAGGTTTATCTGCTTTTAACCTCGAGTATTTAGTCAGTGACCAGGATATTCCTCACAATTTTACCGTTTATGTTCGACAGAAGACATAAAGTGTTGCAATAGGGTTTGCAATAATGATAGAAGTTTCATTGGAATATCATTGTTTTTTTACTTTCCCTTAAAGTTTGTTCTTTATAAGGTATACACACCACTAATATAGTTAGCATATTAAGGGGATCATAAATGTAAATCTATTATTATAGTTCATTCACATAACCTTAAATGCACTGATCTTTAACCCTGGAAAACTCTACTTGCTTCTTTCAGTTTCAAACTTTCTGCCTATTCTAATAAGACCATCAGATACAAACCTGCTGTTTTTCTGATCTTATTCTGAACCAATATTTTTAATGTAAGCCATATATTAACATGTAATCTTATTTGAAGACTATGTTCCTGTAGTTCATTTTTGTATAATATACTACTCCCCTTAAAGATGAACACATTCATCAAATCCAGAGGAAGCGGAGGTTATCGATGGAGGAAATGGCCTTCTGCCTTATAGGGAATACTAAAAATAACTCAAAATGCAGTGAGAGAGAGAGAGACTTAAACAATTCAATGTGTTCATGCATGTTGTCTAAACTTATATGATATTTAGATTATAGGCAGCAACGTCAATGCTGTGTAGGAAGCATTCTGATTCATTGTTTTCTGAGATATTTAGATCATAACACAGGACGGGTTATTTCAGTCGCTCTACATGCAGTCATTTTCTAGGGCACTTTAGACTGACACGCTTACTACTCGAACGCCCCTACAAATGATGATTTATAACAAAGCTGCTCGACGGCCGCATTCAGGGCATTCAAACAGCCACAGAGAACTGCGTTGATGACTACAAAAAATATTGTGTAGACCCAACAAAAAAGTTGTGACAACTTCTAAAGAAATTAAGTTCATCCAACGAACTACACTTAGTAGTTAGAAGACGCTTTTCTCTTCATTTGAATTAACAGCAACATGTTACAGCTTAAAAAACTTAAAAAAGATGAAACTTGTGACCGTCATCACAAGTTCGTCAGTAGCTGACACCCTGTTGAGAACCACAATTTACATCAATTGCTATGCACAACAAGGGTGTATGATCATGTAACCCTGGAAACAGTCTTAACAGTTTTATAGTTTACATCATTAGTAATTGTCTCTCGCATTTATGTGTGATTTATTGGAATTTGTTCAGTGCTAACAGAGATAGTCCTGATACTGCGGTCTGAATGAACCTTTTGTTCAGTTTTATAAAAACAGTCATGGGTTCTGTTTAAATGTTGACCCTGACGTTGAGCTGTCACTCAACAGACTGCTGTTGGTAAACATCAGATAAACATAGGCCTATCCTTAAATATACTCGAAGGATCTCAGAGATCTCAGTGTTTAGATCTCAGATGAGAATCGAAGCAAGATAAAATGTGTGTAATTTTCTTGATTGGGAAATAATTTATTTTTATCACAGTGCAATGTGCAAAGACGAAGTAAGCCATGTGTGGGTTCTGGAGTGTTTACACGGTGTCGGTAGGAATTTGGAAACGTTGCTTTGTTTGTTTAAAGGCACAGTGTGTAGGATTTTTGCATTAAAATATCCAAGAACCACTAGTATAGTGTTTTATAAACACACTATATTGCCAACAGTATTGGGTCACCCTATCTAATAAACAGGTTTGATGACTTTAGTAATTTCCATGAGTACAAATCTTAATGCTGATCATGATATTCTATGGAATTGTGTGCTTCTAATTTAATAGCAACAGTTTGGGAAGAGCCATTTTCTATTCCATCATGACAATGCCCCTGTGTATGAAACAAGATTTAGAAAGAAATAATTGAATCAGTCAGTATGAAAGAACTTGACTGGTCTGCATAAAACCAAGTCCTGAACCCAGCTGAACACATTTTGGTGTCATTTTAAATGCAGACTTTGCGAAAAGAACTCATCACCAAACACCAATGACTTTGTCGCATCCTGTCCCCCTCCGCTTGCTCGCGCTAGGTGCAGAGATGGTTTTATGCCAGCATGCACTTTAATTGGGAGCTCATCAGATCAATTTCTATTGGGAGTGAGCCAACGTGAAGACTCCCATCATTCCGCGCTCCTTCACATCGTCATCAAGCTACGTCGGTGTAATTTGGTTATGTTATTGTTTTTCGACCTCTAGCATCAAAACAGACATAGTGTAGCTTTACGTGGACCAACATGTCAACCCAGCCATGGGGGGAAACAAATCACAGTTACCAAAGTTACATTTGACGTTTTCGAACGTTTTTTACAATACGTGCTTTTTTTGCACTTCAGAATAAATCACAAATCACAATGCAGTTAAAGAAAAGCAAAAAGATTCCTGAAACAGAAGCATTCCTTAACCAGGAATAATATAACTGTCACAAGCAAGACATTTTACCATATGTTCTTAAATTATTAACAAAAACAATTGTGTAAAAAGTCTAAAAAAAAATATTGTTATGTAAATAAATGGTATAATCAGACACTAAACCTTCACCAGAAAACAATGCTATAAGACTATATGAATAAAACAAGTTGAAAAAACTTAGCAGTGTGGGCTGTTAATGCAAAGCCTATCAATTATATTGAGCTGCAGTTAGCGCTGGTCTTGGCTTTCACTTCAGCTCCATAAAGAATACTTGGAGGATCCTCTAAAAGCCTGTGGAGGTGGAGCTGTCCCTGTTCCTGACCTTGCTCTATATATTTATCTGATTCACAGTTGCTTCATCTTTCGCGAACATCTGAAACGTCTTCATCCAGCGCGAAAACACGACTGAAACCAACACGCAGGCTTTGCATGAGATTCACACAGATACAGCAGAGAAAAGTACTGCTCCAGACAGGTCAGTCACTTTGCTTATTCGTATTTGATGAGCAAATGATGTTTGGATTTCACGAGTTTCAGCAACATTATTCTGACAGATATGTTTATTTCGTTTACTGCGTACGCGCTTGCTCGTGCGTTTTCCCGAAGGCATTGCGGTGTTGTTTATTCGGACTCGGCGCTTGGAGATAACTCGTCATGGCTGTAGCCTATGTGAATAACTGCATTACAGCTTTATGAATGAATTCAATAAATGAATGAAGGCAGATGATGCGCATCGTGAGTCGCTGTCCGACAACGAGTGCTGAAATTACATTCAATCCATCTGAGGAGGAATGTGCAGTGAATTCAACACACCCCCGATAAACTTTTACGGTGTGATTTAGTTTTTGCTGCTTTGAAGTTTTCATATAACATCATATATCTGAAAGGCACGATTATCCTTCATAACAGGAAGAAATATACAGTATAGGATATCGTAGTGTAATGATGTGAAGGAAGTAGTATAATGTTATTTAATGAAGTGCCGGTGTTCTGGTTTGATTAAAGTTGCACGCAAATGGCAACTTCGTGATCGTTTTCTTGTGGAGTGTGTGTGTGTGTGTGTGTGTGTGTGTGTGTGTGTGTGTGTATGAGTATGTGTTGTCTTCAGCTAGATTTGTGTATAGCTCACGTGCTTAAATTGCCGTTTAAGGATTTATATTATGCCTTGACTCATTGTATATACTCACGAGCTATTTTTAAAGACTGGATTTTGACTGAGATTTTGAAAAAACCCGAATGGGTTTGCAAAGCTTCTTTTAGAAAAACTGACATGTTGTTACGCTATCACTAAACAATGTCGACACAATATGTGTAACGTAATTGTAAACAGCAATGTTTTACAAAATATTTCATTTAACAAAGTATGCGAAACGTCATGAAAACTAAT
The DNA here is from genome assembly GCA_026939265.1 of Oreonectes daqikongensis. Lineage (NCBI taxonomy): Eukaryota > Metazoa > Chordata > Actinopteri > Cypriniformes > Nemacheilidae > Oreonectes > Oreonectes daqikongensis. Next base: position 1,824,271 of record JAOTQM010000428.1, read on the forward strand.
CAGAGAAAACGTCTTATAAAAATGCTAAAATGTATACTGTACAAACACAACAAATAAACTATAACAAGGGATGAAAACAGGGATGTAAAAATGTTGGTTTTATTTTATTTTTATGTTGCATTCACTTGTATTCAGAGCATAAAACATTTTGTCAACATGCTGAACAGTACCGATAGTTTACAAGACCATGTTACTAGGAGGATTAAGCTGAAGTAAGCAAGGGAGAGAATGAACAACATGACTTTTTTTGTTAGACAAAATATAGACAGTTATTGGTTAGTCAGATAGATGCGGAACAGGAATGTTTTGAGTTGTTCCTGCAGTTCGGGTGGAGGTTGGTAGGTCATTCCACCACAGAGGAACCGAATGTGTGAAGGTTTTTGCAAGCGATTTGGTGCCTCGTTGTGATGGAACGACAAGGCGTCGCTTATTTTCCGACCGAAGGTGACGGGAAGGGATGTAGACCTGGAGCAGTGAGTTAAGGTAAAGGGACGAATTTGCTGTTACCATTCTGAAGGCCAGTGTCAGTGATTTGAACTTGACTGTATTGGTTGGAGTCTTGATATGACCAGAGCTTGGACTAGAAGCTGAGAGCCGTGCTCCAACAGGAACGGTCTGATTTTCCTGTTATTGTAAAGCATGTACCTGCATGCTCGAGTGGTTGCTGCAATGTGAGAGGTGAATTTCAGCTGGTCAACAAACATTACCCCCAGTTTACTTGCAGACTTTGAAGGTGTTATAGTTGAGGATCCGAGCTGAATGGTGAAGTGGTGTTCAACTGATGGGTGAACCGGTATAATAGGAGTTCTGTCTTGGAAAGGTTGAGTTGGAGGTGATGCTCTTTCATCCAAGATGAGATGTCCAGTAGGCAGGCAGAGATACGGGCAGAGATGGTGGGGTCGTCTGGCTTAAAAGAGAAATAAAGCTGCATATCATCTGCATAAAAATGGTATGAGAACCCATGTGCTTTAATGATTGGACCCAGGGAGGTGCTATATATGGAAAAGAGGAGAGGGGCAAGAACTGATCCCTGAGGAACTCCAGTTGTTAGCTGAAGAGATCTGGATGTCTTGCCTCTGCAGGATACCTTAAGGATCTGCCTGTGAGATATGAGCTGAACCAGTTGAGTGCAGTTCCAGAGTTTCTTTGTAACCTTCAGTAAACCTGCCCAGAATGAAAAAACATTTAGCCAATTATATTGGATTGTCAAAGCCTTACAACATTTGAAAAACATAAAGTTATGACCAAAATGTTAATTTTAATACCAAAAACAAAAATCACACTAAAATGTGTAACAGGTTGATTGAAGCTTTCAGATTTGTGTTTGTTGGCTCAGCTGACTCGGAAAACACCTATGATGCCTAAATATTTGATACAACCACAGTCTGCTTTTGCAGAGCACATTTTGTGGGACTGAGTCAGAGCTGCGTGGGTGTGTGCGCACAGATTATGCCACGTCTGCATGTGTGTGTGTTCACTGCAGTGCTGCATGAGGAGGAAACTTTAGGGACATAAGACACGTCTGAGGGTCAAGAAGGTTCCTCAAGCTTATTTATGAAAAAGCAATAAACAAGAGCTGGATAAGAGAGTTGTTTATTTGGAGTGGGGTTTAAATCCACAACCCTGGTTCATAGCCATTAATTTATTGAGCCCTGGGGAATGAAGAGAGATCCCACGGAAGTGTGTACATGACTGCATTAGAACTCTAGTAAATGCAATGTACTGTATTGTGCGCAAAATCTATTTAATGTCCTGCTGTGCATGGACAATAGTCACAGTATCCTATTGTTTTAAAAGGACTGTAAGATGTGCTGAATAGCAAACATGTTGCACATAGGAACGCAGAAAAAGTATTCTTTAACATGCAAGGGTTTCATTGCAACAATAAAAAGGCTTAATGATGAACTGTTGCATTCCAGATAACATATTTTCAAAACATGCAAATGACTTAAATATAAAACCTACAACTTAAAAGAATAACCTACAGCTCATGTTTCACAGATGTATTTCGACCCTTGGAAATAGCTAAAGACATCAAGCTTTGCTACAATAATCCTCAGAACTCAAGTGCAACTTAAAGATGTATGTGTTGCATTTTAAACCAGAAACTGATGAGCTCACAATAACAGTATAAAAGTGTAATTACGGGCTGAATTTCCATCTATTTTGGATTAGAATTGAACCTTTGTGACTGTTTTTCATGCTTGTTCTAAGGGTTTTCTTTCATCACATGGCTGTAATAATTTTTTTGTCTTCTTTTGGATACCACATCATAATAAGAGGGGTTAAGGATGGGAAAAAATCACATCACTTTATTATGGAAACATTCATTTGATTTTAGCATTATTAGGCTGGGAGAGCACAAAGGTTTTTTCATGATGTTTCGCATCAAGACACTGTCTGTTAATACTCATGTGTAGTGTAGATAAAATAAAGAAATGATACAAACAAAAAACAGAAGCAGAAATAAATAAATAAAGGAGACCTCGATGCTTTGATGCACTCATAATTCTGTGAACCTGATGATCTGACACAGATGACGCACAGGACGATTATTATAGCTTTTCACATGACACATTCTATGTGCATTAAGGTGAAACGCTGCTATTAAAGTATAAAGCTGATATGATGCCATCAAACTATGCCCACCAACTCATTTACATTCTCTGTTCTATAAAGAAGGGTGAGGGGAGGGCTCATTCCTTTCATGCACTAGACTTTTATATTCACATTATACATGTATAAAATATTTAACATACATTTACAAAGATTAAAATCTTACCAGTTTTTTTCTTTTGCAGTAATTAAGTGAACATGATCATTTCAGCAGAGCAGATGTTGGCATTGGCCTAAAATAAAAAAAACTAACAATTTACTGAGAGATTTCCCAGATGTTTCATTTATTCATTTTGTTAATCAAAATATAAAAAACATGCTTTCATACATTATTTTAATATATATATATTTTATTTTTCTAATGTCCATATCATTTTCCATCCTGTTAGTCTTTTATTCTTCAGAGGATGTATCAATGTTCTCCAGTGATTCATCTTTTAGTGCAGTATATGAAAATGTTTTCTTTTGCCTTGATTGGTGGAACATAGAAAAGCATTAAACAACTATACAATATGGTGTTTGACCCGAGGAAGAGACTCTGGTTTTGCCTGTTCCATCATAACAAGGAATCAATCTTTGAATTTCATTCATCACACTAAAAACGCATAGCAGATCAATTGCAGTCTGGGGTCCCAGAGGCTGTGTGTGTGTGTGTATTAGCTCCACAGCTTGATGAATGAACGGACATCAGTTAAAATGCAGGGGATGGTGCATATGTAACGCCGAACAAACTAGTGAAATTCACAGACACACAGAGAGAGAGAGAGAGAGAGAGAGAGAGAGAGAGAGAGAGAGAGAGAGAGAGAGGCAGCGTGGGTAGGACGTTAAGAGTGAGGAGAAAACATGTCAGCTGTCAAACTGTTACTTTCTAATGAGAAGTTAGTGAATCTGTCAGCTATTTTTAACACTCCGGTAGGGTACAGGGCAATATTATTAAGGCACAAAATGTTTAATTCACCTCCAGATTAATAAAGTTGCTACTATACATGTTTACTTTCTGTATTATTTGAGTGATCTTTAGTGCAGGGCTTTTGCTATCAACAAAAAAAGGAATCTTTTTTTGAGCATTGGGCTTAGTTTTAAATTGTTAAATTAGTGTGATTTATAAGAAAAGAAGAATGTAGTGTAAAAAGTTCTTAAAGTGGGAATAGTCTTTTTGTCTATTAAATCCATATTTCAGTAGGATTTGTCAAGCAGGACCTGAAGATCACAACTTTTGTAACAACTTGGTAAAATTGTAGCAGTAGCCAAAAAAGCCGTTAATTTGCATTTTATAGGTGGCACAGCTCCCACATGGCTCACGATGATGCACACCAAGTTTCATTTTAATACATCAAAGCCTTCAAAAGTAAACATTTCAATCGAAATTCAAGGACAAAAAAGTATTGATATCATCTGATTCCACACAATCCAGAGTGTTTATAGAGCCATCAATCGTGACACATTCAAATGTTAGAAGCAGAAATGTCAATTTTGTTTGTGCTGCTGTCAGCAACTTAGCTGCCTGCCAAGTTTGTACTGATACTTCAATGCATTGCAGAGATTTAGATTTCACTTCCGGTTATGCGTCCACTTCCTTAATTTTTTGGCATCATAATTTTGGAACAAAACATTTTTATTCTACATTCAGTACAATAAACAACAGGGACAGAGAATAGCGTAAATCACATTACCTAACTTACAAGTTGATTGTTCTTATATGTATGCTGCCATACATTTTGGGGATAAACAATATCTCCTTGTGTAGTTTCCTGCTAACTACTTGTTGTAGAAACTTGCTAAGTTTCTTGTTTAACTAAAAAACTAAAACATAAACTAAAACTAAAACTGGATATGGGTTTTAGTTACAGAAAATAAATACAAAATGCTTAAAATTACTGGAAAAAATATCAGAATAAAAATCTGCTTCTGAACAAAGAGTTCATAATAAACTGAAAGATGTTCATGATGTGGGTTATTGTGCAGTCAATGATGAAAACCTCTTGCAATTCAAAATTAGAATGTATCTAACAGTTAATGCTTTCACATTACACACGCTTCCACTGACTTATTTGTCTATTTGAATAAATAAATTATATGTGAAAATACAAAAAACTGTTTCATTAAGCAAACAGTCATTACTGAAGGAGGAAAATGGTCTCCAATTGCTAACACTTTCTCTCTCTCACGTTTTATTATAATCATGTATTATAATCATTAGAATGAGTTTTCTGTGTCAGTATAAGAAAAATATCTTCAAAAGGGGAAGTATATTTGCAAGAAAAGTCATTTATTTTGCATGTGTTATATATGTGCATCTATTCATGGAGGTTTCTGTGCAATTTATCTACCCATCTTTCCCTGAAGCAAGTTAATCTATAATATAATACTATGAGATCTGTTAAATAACTTCATGGTAAATGCCAACCTCTGTTACCCCTACCAACATCTAAATGTGACACCCAAAAGTGTGGTTGATAATTACAATCATATTGTGCTCTGTGCGTGTGTGAGTGAATCTGAGCAGCTGATCAGTTTAGACAAAACAAATTAACAAAACTTGAAATACCAAGGTGAGATCAGAGAAAGTACCTAGATCTGTTATGGCTAAAAACGGAAATATCAGTTCATACTGTAGAACAATCTTATTTCAAAGACCCAGAAGCAAAAAAAAGACAACAAAGTGTAATTTACACAACAAAGTGAATTGACTGAATCATAAAGATAGGATCAAATAATAGAAGATAAACATTTGAGCATTAAAAGGATTTTCTAGCTATATTAGTATGCCCTTGCATAAATTGGTGTGAGTGGGCTTTGCTTTTATTACAATGGCAGATTTATGATAAAAAAATAAATCCTAAAAAAACATGAAATTCTTTGAAATGTCAGATCTTAATAGTTTTTTATTGCAAACTAGAATTTCTCAGCTTTTTATTTTCAGCCCCATGAGTCCTACTAGGCTTTCTGTTATCCTAGCTGACTTTGTTTTTACTGTCACAACTGTTTATTAAGATTTTATTTTAGTATAGAAAAAATAAATTCACTTATTTCACATTTATTTTATGTCAACTCAAAATGTTCCAACTGCCACATAATTTGTAAAACAAAATGTGCTTTATATGCATTACAACAAAAATGGCTTAAGGGCTTTCTATGATTTACAACAACTAGATTTAAGGTATTAGTTTTTTCAAGTTTTTAACCTTAATTCTTAGCACCATGACTTAATGATTAGAGCTGGGGTTAAAGTTATGATGCTTTAAAAAGATGCTGATCCACACTGTAAAAAATCTGCAATTTTTAAACTCATCTTTTTAAGTTTCTTTTTTGCATTGGATTTTTTGAGTTGTACTGACTTCCAAAAGTTGAGATAGCTTACATAATTAAGTCAACTCAACAAGATTGGACAAAACCATTGGATTAACTTACTAAATTAAATTCAGCTGACTACAATCCAAAAAAAGTTTTTACAGTGCAGAATGTCTTACTTTGGAATCTGCACATCTCAGCTGTAATAAAGAAAAATAACTAAAAGATAAAAGATCCAAGACAGAGATTACTTTGTTGAACAGAGATGCTGGTTCTGTCAACTCTTGCACATTGACATTTTCTGCAGTTTATTAATAATGTGAGCATGAGTCACCACTGCAGTTGCCTCCACTTCTTTCTTCTGAGCATATTTCTTTATTTGATGGTTGTTAAAGCTCAGCTGCTAATAACTGACTCCCACAGAACAAACATACTGTACTGACCCATAGACTTTTTGCTCTGAGGTGAGATTGTTTACTGATGTTTACTATATCAGTCTTGTTCTTCCACAGTTCTTCATGAGACAAGAACAGACACAACTGAAACATCAGGACTGACTGGAAGAGTTTGAAAATTAGTTATATTGTAATGTTTTAATAGCAGGTCAGTAAATCAGAACACATGCATGATTGAAATCTGTTCTAAAATTCTTTTGAAAATTGTATTTTATTTGATTGTAATTAGAATTTGCTGCAAGCTTCACTTACCTATCCGGCTTTATTTATCAACATGCGAAAATGAATCTTTGCAGCTGGTTTCCCAGTAGTGGTTCAACTTTAGTTATCTATACAATGGTTATATTAAGAACATAACTTTTTTATTACTCTATATACAGTATATATATTTATTCTGATTTTTACATAGCTCATCGTTGAGAAAAGCGCTGTGTGCTCTGATTGGCCAGCTACCCAGTGCGTTGTGATTGGCCGAGTACCTCAATGTACCTCAATGTAACGCCACATATTTGGAACATCAGATTCCAAAGCATATTGAAAGCTGAGTCCAAATATGATCAAGATCAATCAACTTCACTACAGTGAGAATAGTTACACCTTCCTTCTTTGTGTATACATTTTGGCAGTGTTATTCAAAGCTTCCCACACACTGACATAGACTCTTTTTATTTGTGCTATTTTACGTGTCTAATATGCAGAAAAAGATATAGAAAAACATGAAATTGCTCTATTTGACCCCTTTAAAGAACCTTTGACTAAATGGTTGTTTGTGGAAACAAAAATGGTTCTTCTACGGCATCGCTGTGAAGAACCTTTTAAGCACCTTTATTTATAAGAGTGTATGATATTCTGGTTTAGATATAATTATATGTAATTAAAAAAGAAACATAGACAGACATTTTCTGATGAAGTATGACTCCTACATAATGTGATTCAAAACCGATTTTCCGGTGGAAATGTCAAACAAATTTCAGAGTTTTGTGAGGCATTTAAAGAATGGGATTGACATCAGTTATTGATGGAGTTACAAATCTTGGTCAATACGCCTAATTGCCAAATCGCTGTTTAGCGGGCACATTTGCATTTATTAGCAGGTGTGTTGTTGGCACCCTTCTGTCTCAAGAGACAATGGTTTATCTGCGCCCGGGTCAGTCCATTTTGGAATAACAGTGCCTGCTGTGGCTAAACAGTCCAATACGAGAGTGGCAGAGTGACAACTTCTGTGGGCACAGACTCTCCTCTCTGGCATCTGCGCTGCCTTTTCTCCTCCCATTTGTCCTCTCCCTTTTCCCCTCGCCCAGCTTTATGCAGGTCCTTACAGCGAGTCGCCATCCGACGCGGTCTGCGCTAGCAGCTTCCAAGTCTGCGGGATTTAGGCTTCCGGCTCTCAGGTCACGCTTGCAGACGTCTTTGTACCAGAGCACTGGTCTGCCTGTTGGTCTGGTGCCGGAGGCGAGCTCGCCATACATGATGTCCTTAGGAATCCGACCATCCTGCATTCGGCACACATGGCCAAACCAGCGTAGGCGTCTTTGTGAAAGGAGTGCGTGCATGCTGAGCGTTTTTGCCTGAGCCAGCACTTCAGTGTTTGAAACGTGGTCTCGCCAGGTGATGCCCAAGATCCTCCTCAGGCAGCGCATATGAAAAGAGTTAAATCTACATTCTTGCCAGGTGTACATAGTCCACGCCTCACTGCCGTAGAGAAGAGTGCTAAGGACAATTGCCCGGTACACTTTCATCTTAGAGTTGATGGTGAGCATGCTATTGTTCCACACTCTCTTGGTCAGGCGGGCCATCGTTATTGATGCCTTGCCGATTCTGGTATTCAACTCGTTGTCCAGGGAGAGGTTGCTGGAGATGGTGGAGCCAAGATACATAAACTCCTCCATTACCTGTGTGATCGCCAGTGGAGATACAGGGAGTGCTGCTGACATCCTGGCCCATGACGCTTGTTTTCTTTAAGCTGATGGTTAGCCCAAACTCATCGGAAGCTTGTGCGAAGCTGCTGATAAGGGCAGCATCATCAGCAAACAGCATCTCCCTAATCAGGACCCTCCGCACCTTGGTCTTTGCTCGCAGACATGCAAGGTTGAAAAGGTTGCCATCACTCCTAGCAGGTGTGTAAGGTAATGCTAACTCTCATACAGGCACTGGCATAAAATTAAACTTAAATTTTCAAAATTGATAAAGTCAATAAACATAATACATTTATTTATATTTGGCATGAAACTGAACTCAAGTAGCTTTGCACATTAAACATAAATTCTGCCTCCAGCCCAAACACATGCACCAGCCAACATAATAACAATGCTGTAAGGGCTAGTAGGTTTTAATATTATTTAAACTGCTACCTGTCTTTCTATTCAATCTGACCTTCAGCCACACAAAATTGTAGCATAATCATCTCAACAAGCAGCATAGTTTAAGATCACCAGAAGTCATGGGTTCATCCCCCAGGCAACACACATACTGATATAACTTGCACTTTATGTCACATTGGCTAAAGGTGCCTGCAAATTTAAATAAATTAAATCTTGCAAAATAAGATTACTCAGAGATAGTGGTTTGTTAAAATCTCACATCAACAATTATAACAATCCTACTTACAACAAGCTAGAATTCTATTCAAAATAAAATGTTTAGCTTCGATAGTTTCTAAGGGTCACACACACTTACTGTACACCGTAAGTGCAGTCTGTGGTGTGATATTATCAGGTGCACAGCAGAGTTTGTTGTCATTAATGTGGTTTGACTTTTACCCTTGGACCTCATTATTTGCTCCACACTGCCCATTTTAACTGATCACTTTGGCCAGAACTGGTTTAGGAATATGTGGGGTTCTTACTTTCATTCTGCAGGAAATGTGCAAAACCTCAGCATTTGTTTGTTCTTTCAGTGAGTCATATACAGTCTTTTTATCAGCAGACAGTAGACCACACAGACACACTCGTACAGAAGACATATCACAAAACCCCCTGACGCACATATTCAAATAAAGGATTCTTTATCTGGAGACCTGAGCTCAAACAGTGGCTGTAATAAACATGCCCATTTTACAAGAAAAGTAATTCACTAGCAAAATGCTTGCAAGAACATTTGAGCGAACAATGGGCTTGTTTCAGCTCCCTACTGGCCATCTGTCACGAAACGGAAGATCATATGAAAGGCTTCTGAGAATGTTTAAAGAGCACAGAGTCGAGCTGTAGCCGAAGACCTTGAGGCAGGATCATATTCTTTTTACTTTTACGGAGCTGTATAAAATGAGAGAGACAGGATGAATAATCGTAGACAAGAATTCATGGCTGCAATTAGACATCATCTGGAGTCTTCCTACGATACTTTCCTTTGCATCATAATAGTCCTATTTAGGGGTTCAAGCCACAAAATGGCGTAGGCACCTATTGCATCCTATAGTGTTCTTAGAATTATTTTGCTTCTTTTTCTGCCATGGAAGTCTATGGCAGCTTATAGAACCGTACATGGCAAAGTTGTAAAATTTGGCACACACATAGAGGACAGTCTGATCTGTTATCATAGCAAATATGGAGTCTTTAACCCAAACTCCATAGCACCACCAACAGTCCAAATTTCCACATACATTTTTGCATATAACTTTTGAACCATACATCCTAGAAACAAAATCTTTTCCCACTGAGCCCTTGGCTCATGCCGATTTGAATACACTATATGATAAGATTTTAGATCGTGTAATACGTTCTAATGTAGCACGTATGTGAATTTGATGGCGAGCGCGCCAAAATGGATTTGATGCTATATCTTCACCACTTTCATGTAGTGACACAAAACTTGATACATGTCATCACAGTCATGACCTGAGGTAAAAATAACATACAGTTTCAACACAGCGCCATCTAGTGGTCCATATATATTTCAAATGGCTATTTTTGCTTATAACTTTAGAAAACTTTGGTCTAAAAACAAGAGAGTGGTCTCACTTCTTTAGTCATGTCCAGTTTTTTTGTACCTCTGCATACACAGGCTGTTGCAGCCATTAAAATTATTCACATTTTGTTTCGTTTCGTTTTTAAGTGAATTTAGAAAAATGTTTGGAGTATTTTTTGTTTGTGGCTCTGGTTCTGAACGCATAGTTTAATTGCCAACTGTGCTCGAGCACAGATTTGAATTCATGATGTAAATGAGACTGTTTCAGCTGTTGCAGCTATTAAAATAGTTAAGTTTTATTTTAAATGGTAAATCATATTTCGTTTCATTTCTTTACTATGTTAGTTTAGAAAAATGTTTTGCCTATTTTTTTGTTTGTTGCTGAGGCACAACACGTAGTTTGATTGCCAACTGCTCCAGAGTTCGGATTTTAATGCATGATGGGCATGAGATGGGCAAAGTCCTCCTCTAGATTCGGCTGTCACCGTAAGAAAAATCTTTATATGAATACGCACAACACGATTACGTGCTGCCCTGTGTCATCGCGTCCCAAACTGGTCAAAATATTGGGTTTGTTGGACATCAAGCAGTGCTATGCAGACCGATCGGCGTGTACCGCAGGAGAAAGCGTCTTTCGTTAGTTGCTCTTGTGTTACTTTGATATCATAAGCTGATGGGTCTGTGCAACAAGCGCATAAAGTTGAAAACATAATAAATCACAAACTTAAAGGCCTTAAATAAATCACAATCCTGTCCAGAAACCTTTCTTGTCATGCTGGTTGGAAATCTCTTTACATCCTGATAGCAATCAAGAAGTATAGTGGTCAAATTATATTTTTATAATTATATATCATCTATGTTAGGCGTAGGACCTAAAAACGTTCATCCAATCAAAATGTTCTGGCAAAATGTTGTGATTTGTCATGTGCAAATTTTCAGCCAACGTATTTTGCATAGCACTGCGTTTATGTCCGCTGTGTCAATGTAGGGAGAATGGCGGACAAACAGCAACAACCAAACTTTCCTACGGAACCGACAACTAAATAAACAAAACGAAAGTCAGTATTTGAAAAAGCAGTGACGAAAAAATGTCTGGATCATGAAAAAGGAAAAACGTGAATTAACATCAGTTCAGCTTTTATACGATGGAGACAGCTCTGGCAGGGTCTGAAAGACGATATCATGGTTGCTCTCTTTCTTTTGGAGAGGTATGTACATGCTTTGAGAATCCAACAGCTTCTGGTCTGTGTGCGTTCATGTGTTTGGAGGAGGTGTGGCTTTGGACGACGAATCGCATAGAGGGTGGGATTATAATTTGAGTGCTAGCAGGCTAAAGTTAGCGCCTTTCCAAATTAACTACTCGACCTTTAACATTACTGTTGTGCTGTGAGAGTATGCACTTTTCTTACTGTTTAGCTCAAAACAGTCGACTGATAATAATGTGTGCTCTGGTCCGGATCGTAAGGTAACACTGCCATGCGGGGGAGTGGGGACAATGACCATTGGGCATAGCACTGTGAAAAAGGTCCAATGCCCAGCCCATGTTTTAATTATGACTTGAAAACTGGCTGAAATGCAGAGCTCTGTTCACTGATTTCAGTGTTGTTATATTATATTTCCAGCATATTTCCTGTCCGCCATTTTGAATGATATATAAAAGATACTTTGTCGAACTCCTCCTACAAAAGCTGTCTTGTTTGCTCTAAATTTGGTATATTGCTTTTAGAGACAACCCTAACAAAAAGTTATTAAAAGCTTTTTGATTGGTCAAATGATTCTTGTATACAGCGTCAATGAATTCTAAGGTGAGCGCGCCAAAGGGTCATGTGGGTGCATCTTCGTGAAACTTTTGTGTTTTGACATGACTCTTGTATGTATCATGACTGGCACATCTTGTCTGCCTCATTATTTAGTGATTGTTATAAGCATTTTAAAATGTTCGAAGTGCATTTCCCTGTTTTTAAACTTGTTTTTAAAAATCTGATCATCTGAGGTCCAAAATATTAACCTTTTGGCCGTGGATGGACTTGACCCCGTAATTGCTGCTTGCAGCTATATTATTTATTTTAATAGGGGTTTTGATGTCTGACTAAATATTTAGGGAATTAAACAGACTCCCAACACTATGTATGAGATGATGTTAACATGTCAGAATTTTCAGCTAAAATGGAACACCATATACAGCTGTTCATTTACATGACAACAGCATATATCATACATTTTAAAAATAAAGATAGTGTCCTCTTTTTCTTATTTCTAATCTCATCCATTTTGTTTTGCACAGGTTAAAGATGCCATACCCACCAACCAAGTGACCTCAGGAAGCGTCTACAACATTTCCCATTCATCATCAAGATGAACACCTCCGAGATCACCACCCCGTCTCTCTGGGCCTTCTCGATCAACTCCAGCTCTTTCCCTTATCCGCCCAACACCACCGAGACCCCATCCCACAGCAAGCCGAAAACATGCGAGCAACTCAACATTGCCATAGAGGTGTTCCTCATCCTTGGCATTGTTAGTCTTCTGGAGAACATATTGGTCATCTGCGCCATTGTGAAAAACAAGAACTTGCACTCACCCATGTACTTCTTCGTCTGCAGCTTGGCTGTGGCCGACATGCTGGTGAGCGTCTCCAACGCCTGGGAAACCATCATCATCTACTTGCTCACCAACCGACAGCTGGTGGTTGAAGACCATTTCATCAGACAGATGGACAATGTCTTTGACTCCATGATCTGCATCTCGGTGGTAGCGTCCATGTGCAGCCTTCTAGCTATAGCTGTTGATCGCTACGTCACGATTTTCTATGCTTTGCGATACCACAACATCATGACGGTGCGACGGGCTGCCCTCATCATCGGAGGCATCTGGACTTTCTGTACAGGCTGCGGCATCGTCTTTATAATCTACTCTGACAACACTTCTGTCATCGTGTGTTTGATCTCCATGTTCTTTATTATGTTAGCGCTCATGGCTTCACTCTACAGCCACATGTTCATGTTGGCCCGCTCTCACGTCAAGCGCATCGCCGCCCTGCCTGGCTACAACTCCATTCACCAGCGGGCCAGCATGAAGGCAGCTGTCACCCTAACCATTCTCCTGGGCATCTTCATCGTCTGCTGGGCTCCATTCTTTCTTCACCTCATCCTGATGATCTCCTGTCCCCGAAACCTCTACTGTATGTGCTTCATGTCTCATTTCAACATGTACCTTATCCTCATCATGTGCAACTCCGTCATCGACCCGCTCATTTACGCTTTTAGAAGCCAGGAGATGCGGAAAACCCTCAGGGAAATTATCTGCTGCTATACCCTGAGGAATGTCTTTGGAATGTCCAGGTAACATCGAACCTGGAATGAAATCAGAGACGGATTGACAAAAGAACTACAAAAGTCATTTCATAAAACATGATCTCCCCCAGCCTGGCTGATCTAGATGGAAAATATTCCATATATGTTTTTCAGTTTTGCCCACTGCACACTGCTCATGAAATGACTAAAACCATTGAGATTTGAAGTAACATAATCTTGATAATGCAAAATGAGGACAAAAACAACGGAAAAGGATGCAAGTAACAGTTCAGCATATCTAATGAGACAACAAGTGTATGTGAAGGTTATATTTAAAAGTTGTAATATTGTTGGTGGATTAAGAATGCCACAGAACTTTAAAACCACATAAACCTTGACTGACAATATAATTTATTTCATTCTTTCCAGGGACACAGTTTAAGCCTATAGAAAACATAAGTGATTAATGTCAAATTAACCACAGCTTGTTTACAAGAGATTAATACTACATTAGTGATGAACAACTCGGAAGTGGCATGATGTCATGGAAAGAAATTCAATAAATAAGAAAAAATCTCCAGTGTAAAAACACCATTTTACATAAACACAGTGCCATCTAGACAGAGCACAGTGAACAATTCGCATAAATAACAAGGACAGACCAACTGTTGCTAAATTGATTTGCTGTCATACACTTTGTAAAATGCTTTCAAAGGCCTGAAAGAAAGACAGAGGGATTGTGGGTAGCAAACCTACCAGTTTTCCTAGCATATTGAAAGACAAAATGGCTTTTGTAATTTCTGAACTGAGAAAAAAACACTTGTATAATGTGTATATTTATGTAGCTACAAAAAACTGCTATACTTAAACATTTATGCATTTTTTGAGTTTATGGAATGACACAAAACACAAAAATGTTTTCTTAAGAGACAAAAATGTTATCTGTGGTTCTGCCTAATTATGCCTTGCAACTTACTGAAATGCAAAATCAAAACAAACAGTTATTAGTAGTGTTCATGTAACCTCACTATTGCAAGCTTTTTTAGTTCTATGTTGACGGTTTATATGGTATTGTAGTAAATGCTGAGTGCAGTTATTGTCGTTTTGATGTACAGTATTTATTTATTTTACCATGAAGCCTTCAAGCATAATTAGATCATTGCTTAAAATAACAGTGGGTCTCATTTACGAAGAATTGCACACAAAATTCACCAGGTAGATTCTTGTTGGTCCTGGAACATCAATCGACCAACCAACCAACCATCCAATTAATCAATCAACCAGTCAATCCTCAAGCCTGGTTTATTTCGGTTTACTCAGAATCACATTCACATTTATGCTTAACTAAGAATAATGGTCAATTGTTAATATTCTGAAATAAGACATTCATTGTGTGGTATGCAGCCTACAAATGCGACCTCTGGAAGATGCAGCCTTCCCTTTGAGAAACGGCCATAATCTGTCTTTCTAAGTCCAAAGGTCTCTGCAAGTTAGCTCTTAGTTTCATACCTAACGAATAAAGCAATAAGCTGGATAAGTCATAAATCTCAAAAAGTGGACACATCAGCACATGGATTATATGACCAATATGTGTACAGATCAGAGACTCCATAACAGTTACAAATAATAGAGTGGTAAGCAAGTCGACTATTATATATTACAGTATATATTATATCATGTATGCAATCTTCTTGTGTACGGCTGACATCTTAATAGTTTTGTTTACTGTAAATACCCTTCAGCATCACTATCAGGTTTGTTTGATCCATCAACTTCATTTTGCAATTTTACTTCATTTTCATATCTTGTTCACTTCTCTCAGGTTCAGAACAATTGCAATCCTTTTTCATGCGTTCAAACCCATAATAACCTTCTTACACGACAGGCTCATGATGTTAATAATGGAATGTGTCTTCAATATGTTTTGTGCTATCAAAATGACCTGGAGGTTGTCTGATCTCACCTCTCATACACTCAGTGAAACATCAACTGCTCAGGTGCTCAGTTTTGTTTGCTCTCAGTAAAGAATCAATGACAATCTCTCTGTTAAAAAACTGCTTGAAAGCTTCATTCCTTACAAGATCATTTGCTCATCATCACTACACAGAAACAGACAGTTATTAGACAAGTATTAATCCTGTATACTGAACATCTCAGCATGTTAACACTATGGTGCCAATGAAAACCAATTATAACACAATAACAAATACAGTCTTGAAGGCTTGTTTTCACCCGCGTTTTCAATGTATTGACAGTTTGACTTCAAGATTTGAGTCAACTTCAGAACACTCCACTGTGAAAACCTGTGTAACTGTGTAATTCAATTTGTTTGCATGTATAATTAAACATGTGTGACCAAAGCTTATTATTGTGCCCGTTTTACCTTCCAATTTAATGTATCATCAGACCAAACAAACACTGTAAGGTAAAATCATCAACAAATGACTTTGAAGTGACCAAAGGCCAAAATAATAAACAAAAATCTTCCATCTTCCAAAATGACATTTTATTTGATTTATTTAATGAAAAAAAACATTAAATTATGAAAAATACAAGAGCTTACATATAATTACATAAAATTACAGTATTACATGACAGAAAAGACTGAAATACTTGTCCTAACATAGCAAATGGTATTGAATTTGTTGTTGTTTTTAGGCAGGCAGGGTTTACTTGATGAGTGTGGTTTTATTTAGGCTTATTTAGTTTGATTCGGGTTTGTTTAAACTGGATTTCATGGGCGTTCGATCACACTACAAACAGCCAAGCACCAAAAATCCAAAATTTGACAGCTGTCTGAATAACCCCATGGTTAAATTCAACAACAAAGATGTTTATTAAATGTGTCGATTTTTGAATAAAGCTGATGTACTCTAACTTACTATAAAGTCTAAAAAAGATATAGTAAAAGAAAAAGAAAAAGAGTTGAGACTGTGAGGGTTATTTTGGAAAGCAGTCGCCGGGCACTAATGGAAGACCTTCTCTAAGTATTCCTTGAGTTCCTTGACATAAACCATAGTGGGGTCAGTGCTAATCATATCTTGGACATGGAAATGAGTTTGTAAGAACATATTCTCATCAATGTAAGGATAGACATGTATAATTCACTCACAGTTCATTGTGTGTGCCAGTGATAAAAGGGCTTAATATTCTACATGTACAGAAAGGCTGCTCTCGGTTGTTCCATTAGGAGGTGGACACCCTTACTGCCATGGTAATAAAGCCACGATATGAATTAAATATCACAAATATCACAATCTTTTCATTATGAAATCAACACACAAATAATGAATGCTGCAAAAATGAAATCCAGCTTTATTGATCCATTTACAACCATTTTCATTTCAGGCTTAGAAGGGTCTTAGTGAGCCAGTTTCTGCTTTTAGTAGGTTTTCACCTCAGCCTCAACTTCCAAAAACCATCTAGCTTGAACGTTTTGAGGAACTCAATGATTCAATCTTCTGATTCTTCTCTTAGCAGAGCTTTAAAGTCTCAGAACTCTATTATTGAAATTGCGCATTGCAGTCAATATGTCATCGTGCATTACCATTCATGGCATGCATTATCGTACACAGTGCAATACTTTCAAACGCACTCGTATTTCTTTCTAAATACAATTTTCTTAGGATGATAATAAAAGGTACATTTTTACAGAAATCCAACTTCTGTGGTTTCGAAGAACATAACTATGAGTTAAGTCAACATAATAAAAAGAGCAGCCTTTTTTTTCTCTGTACCCTCCGCATTTGTGTCTTTTCCCTGTGGACTTTTCCTCTGATCCTTCTTGCAACGTTCCAGCCATCATCGTTTTCGCAGAACGGTAATGCTTGTGGGCATAAAGACCACAAAGCACTTTTTGAAAGCTTTCCAATGACCTGAAATATGAAGTGATAGCAGCCTGAAGCATGTGACCCTATTGATCATACATTGCTGACAGCAATGTCAACATTATTTATGTGAGATGAATGCTTATGCCCTAATGTAATAAAGCAACAAAGCAAATGTTAACGCCTAGTGTTTGTTAAAGTATTGAGTTCATAAAGTGTCTGTGTTATTAACATTTATGTGTACTTCAAGACAGGCAACAGAACAGAATAAACAAATAAACTAAAGCAGTTATGGTTACGCCTATACAGAGGTATAACCAGATAACCTATAATTTAACCTTAAAGAAATAGTTTTCACCAGGGAAAAGCATAATTTACTTACCCTCATACCAATTCATGTATTTGGACCACTTTTGAAAATGTAAACAACGCTGGTCCAACGCTGGTCAGAAGAACGTCCTGTTTCAACATTTATAACCGAATCAAAATGTTAAAAGAATATCTTTAAGATTTTTTTATATATGTAAGATTAAAAAGAATAATATTAAATAAATAAAAGCTAAAACTGGAAGTGCTTCTGGAACAGTGTTTACATATTTCCAAGTGGTCTGTCTTTCTCAATCAGAGTTATATTAAATAAAATCCTGGCTCTTTCTAGCTTTGAAATGTCATTGAATAGCCCCCCCCCAGTTTTTGAAGCTCCCAAAAGCACATATATCCATCAAACAGTTAAATTAACAAATCTAATATTCACATTTAATGAATGTATTAAGAGTACAGGATGGTTTTTAAACCAGTTGTCAGCTGCATGTTAAAAAAATTATAGGTTGTTGACAGTGCTTGAAGTGGGAAATCAAGTTCTGGTACTGTTATTCTCTTGTGCACGACATATTCATATGACGTATGCAAATTATTACCACATTTGAAAATTTCTACAACAAAAAACTATATTTGGACATATTGTTGTTACAAGATATTTATTTACTAAAGGAACCATTTACCAAACAACTGATTTAAAAACGGTAATTAAATCCACCATGAACACAGTCATATCTTATGTCTTTTATGCGTAATTTATGTGTTATCTTTTTAGGCATTTCTACAGTAGCTCATGATGAACTGTCTAAAATCATTAGATCATCTAAATCAACAACATGCATGCTAGACCCTATACCTACAAATCTATTGAAAGAGATGCTCCCAGAAATTATAGATCCTCATCTTAGCATTATTAACTCATCTCTAACACAAGGATATGTCCCTAAAGTATATAAGGTGGCTGTTATTAGGCCCCTTGTAAAAAAAAACAACGCGACCCTAGGGAATTATTTAACTATAGCCCTATATCGAATCTACCTTTCATTTCTAAGAAACTTAAAAAGGTAGTTTCAACTCAATTATGTTCATTTCTCCAAAGGAATGACATTACTAAAGGATTCCAATAAGGATTTAGAGCACATCACAGTAAGAGACTGCTCTGATCAGAGTTATAAATGATCTGCTTTTGGCATCTGACCGTGGCTGTATCTCATTACTTATGCTGCTAGATCTCAGTGCTGCATTTGACACCATTCACCACAGCACACTCTTACATAGACTTGAAAATTATTGTAATGCACTATTAGGTGGTTGCCCTGTAGGCTTGTTACAAAAGCTCCAACTAGTCGAAAATGCAGCTGCTAGAGTTCTTACACGAAAAAGAAAGTATGCGCATATTAGCCCAGTTCTGTCAACACTGCACTGGTTACCCATTAAACATTGTGTTAACTTTAAAATCTTACTGCTTACCTATAAGGCCCTACATGGTTTAATACCTAGAATTATAAAATCAAGTGCTGGTGGTAGATCATTTTCTTATCTAGCACCAAAACTCTGAAATAGTCTTCCGAGTGCTGTACGGGAGGCAGACACACATTTAAATCTAGATTAAAAATGCATCTCTTTAACCTAGCACACACTTAGTCCAACAGTTCTATTACAACAAATCCCCTAAGGAATTGTTAGGCTGCATTAATTAGATCAACCAGAACCAGGAATGTACTTGTTGCATCGAAGGGTGTGGAATGATATTCTGCTCCCAGTTTGTCTATTCTCACTGTTCCGAGGTTACTATAGTGAGTGGGATGCAGTCCATACCCAGACCAGATGGTGGAGCTGAAAGACTGACAAGTCTTCACTACAAAACTGCAATTAGCTATTAGAATATTATGATAATGTTAAAATTATTATCTACAAAGTTCCTCTTTTGTTGTTTATTTCGTTTTAACTAACTAGTTGTGCAAGCACTGCCAAGCTTGTGGAGATGCAGAAATATGCCATGTCAGCAGCCACTTTAAGCTCCAAACAATAATCAAAATGGTCTGGATATTCTGTCAAAGTTTTACCGTTATTATTACAACTGTACAAATGCCTTCCCCCTATAGATTAGAGTGGACCATTTCATTAGCACTGCATATGCGCGAGGCGAGTTCAACACTAGCTAAAGTTAACGCAGACTCAGAGCTGCCTAAAGCGCAAGTTTGTGGTACATTAGCAGCAGAATGAAGTTAAAGTTGCAAGGAAATAAAATAATAATGAATCACAGATACACTAGCGGAGAAGAAAATAAAGATGATTCCACAAAAGAATGTTGCCAAAGTCTCTCCTTGTCAGCAGCCACTCTCTCCTTTTCCCCCACATAAAATCCACAGCCGTCTGTCAGCGCTGCTCCTCCAGCAGCAGCCCATCTCTCTCCCGCTAGACACAGCCTTCTCCCAGCCACGGCATTAATAATGAGCTGGTGAGTATGCTCCACGTACACAGACAACACAGTTATAATGACTGATGACCGAAACATCTGTTAAACAAAAAGTGCTGTGCGCTTGGTAAGAGAGGGTCTGTTCAAAGGTCCAAAAGTTGTTTTACTTTGCACCGCTGTGCAGAAAGATTGGCACATAACCACATTAATACCTCAAAGAACAGTATGAGCGATTCGTTCCCAGTTTAAAATGCATGAAATGTCATAAACAACAAAAACACACGGGGAGCTGGCACAGTTTGTGTATAATAATTCAAAATGTAAATTAGTTTTTTGTTTAAAGGAAGAAAAAGTAAGGGTTGCAAAAGTAAAATTGCGCATAGTTTTGAGGCCCCATAGATGGAATTGCCTTGGGCCCCTAAATCACTAAATCCGCCCCTGGCCGAACCAGTGGTGGTTTTGAAGGCCAGGAGCAGAGCTTTGAATTCGATGTGAGTGACTATAGGGAGCCAACAAATTGACAAATTGTCTCTGACAAAGAGAGGAGTGACGTGTGCTCCTGGAAGGTGTAATGGTTGATGAACCTAGTTGAATGGAAAGGTTGTGATGGATCTTTGGGTCAGCCGAGGTCACAAGCAGTTCTGTTTTTGCAAGGTTCAGCTGCAGGTGATGATCCTTCATCCACAGTGAAATGTCACTCAGGCATACTGAAACGCACACAGAAACTGTCAGGCTGAAATGAGTCGTGTGTCATCTACATAGCAGTGGTAGGAAAAGCCATGTTTCCAGATAACAGAACTTAGGGATGTCATGTATATGGTAAAGAGCAGTGGTCTCTGTTGGGACTCAGAGACCTCACCTTTCCAGGATACTTTAAATGACACCCACAGAGACACCCATAGCCTTGAGGTTCGATAGGAGGATGTAGTGATTAACACTGTCAAAAGCAGCAGATAGATCCAGTTGGATTTAGAGGTTGCCCTTGCCTGCCTTAGGGCTTCAATGACTAAGAGCTGTGCAGTCCCTGTGGAGTGACCACTCTTGAAGCCAGACTGGTTGCTGTCCAGGAGGTTATTCTGCGTAAAGGAGGAAAGCTGGTCAAAAACAACATGCTCAATAGCCTTATCAATGAAGATGAAGACAGATACCGGTCTGTAGTTCTCCAATATTGCAGGATTAAGTGTGGGTTTCTTCAACAAAAGAAACCTTTTACTTTCCTTTTAAAAATGTAATGTTTTGCTCAAAGTTTCATGTATTATGTTTCATGTACAGCTGCTTTGTAACAATAAAAAAATTCAAAAAGAGCTATATAAATTAACTTGAGTTGAGCATGTTAAGTCGAACACACATTAAGTCTTACATTATGTGACAAATCAAAGTTTCATTTTAAACAGCAGAATTCACAAATGTTAAGTAGTTTGCATCTCTAAAATCTTAACATTATTAACATTTTTATTGTAAAATGGTTGGCTTTGTTATTTTTGCCTTTTCACATCTCACTACACAGTCGTCATTAAGACACATGCCTGCTGACAGTAACGTTCTGTCTTCTTCAGTTTGATTGGCTAAACATTCTGTCTTCTTTAGTTTGACTGGCTTGAAATTCTATTATTGGCTGGAATTTCCATATTTATTTCCATGCTAATCTTTCTGACTGGAAGCATCTTGACTTCAAATCATGTGTCTTCCTGAGGTCGGCGTTGATCAATCTGATGCCATGTCTGACCTTGAGTACATAAAGTACTGCGTACCGGCCCACTTCAAATGCTGGTTGTTGCCAATATACAATAATCCTGTTTCAGTAAAGTCTATGATAAGTCTATGTAGGAGGCATCTGTCATGATCCCGGTCTCTCTGGCTCTTTATCTTGCCTGTTTGTCCTGTTGTTTGTTGAGCACGTGGCATGTGTTGTGACAGCGCGCCATGTGTTCAGTGTCTACGTCAGTTGCCCCTCCCCTGTGTCTCCCTGTCTGGTCTCTCCCCACTCACCGCTGCTCACTCTTCCACCTGTAGCTTATTTCTCCCTGGTTAGCGCCTCATCGTAAGGCATTGCAGCGGTTTCTGGGTTTCGCCAACTTTTATTGGCGATTCATCAGGGGTTTCGGACAGATTGCTCACTGCATTAACCTCCACTAAGGTCCTGTTCAGGTGGAATCCCCAAGCTCAGGTAGCCTTTGATAATCTCAAGTCCCGTTTTGTCTCTGCTCCATGTGCTTTATCTTCCAGATCCTGAACGACAGTTCATTGTTGAGGTTGATGACTCTGATGTCTCAGCGGTGCCGCAGTGATAAGAAGGTGCACCCATGCGCCTTTTACTCTCACCGCCTCAGCCCTGCTGAACGGAACTATGACATCGGCAACAGGGAGCTGCTGGCGGTTCGTCTGGCCTTGGGGGAGTGGTGCCATTGGTTGGAGGGGTCAGCGCAGCCCTTTTTGGTCTGGACGAATCACAAGAACCTTGAGTACATCCGTTCAGCCAAGAAGCTGAGTTCACGCCAGGCCCGGTGGTTGCTTTTCTTCGGCTGTTTTAGCTTCACCATCTCGTACCTAGGTCCTTAGGTAGGTCTCTTATGGGCCACAACAGGTATACATATGGGCTAATATATTTGTTCGGGTTACTTTATTTTACAGTAAACCCCGAAATACAAACATTACAATTAATCCACTAAAATGCTATTCAATAAACAGAAACCAGTATATCATGCTTTTAAGCAAAGTTTATTTAGAATAATGTGAACATGACTCTTATAACTTGTACATTTACAACTTTTAAAGAATGTTAGCACATCTTGTGGTGCATGTTATGAAAGAAGCCCGCAAGATCGTGGACTTCATAGAATTAAGCTAATTCCATATTTCAACTTTCCACTTCCACCCTATCCCGGATTTTGTGGTTCCATCAATTTGCAGACTCTTGTTATTGATAGGCCATATAACTTGTCAATCATTTCCGCTTTCTGTTTGGTGAATGAACAAATCTTTTACAAGCAGGTGATACATCTTATTAATTATTTTACATTTTGGAGTGCTGCTGTTTGGTAGTTTTTGATTCTTGTAAATTGATAATGAATTGCTTTATGATAAAAAGTACATTAAAACAACTTCAACCGAAACATTATGTGTTGGAAATTAAGTATTTTAAAGATATTTGTTTATTGTGCGTTATTTGTTTACACAGTATTAAAATAATAAAAATAGAATGGTTAACACCATTTTGACAAAAAAACAACAACAAATCAGCTATTTCATAACCCAGTTGATTGGGTAAAAGCTGCTACCAAATGCATTGGGTTAAAATAAGTCTGTGCTGCAGTAACCCATCATTTTGTTAATTTTAACCCAAATATTTTAAGTGAGTTTGCCACTTTTTCAAAATTGTCAGGTTAGCATTTTGGTGCCCAACATCAAGTTGATCTAGAGGGGTTTGCAAACCTGTCCTGGAACACCACCAGCAGTGGCTGCACACACTGGCTGCATCAAAAAAGTGAAAAAAGCTTGTCTATTTAAAGATTACATTTTCATTTAAAAATATATTAACACTTTTACCAATCTTGCTCTCCACTACGTGCCCTTGCAGAACCATTTCCTCCCCTGTCCCTGGCACCGATTACCCACTTCGACACTGCCTTTTCTGCCTCTTTTCTTGTAATTTTGTTAGTAAGGGATTTTTTTTCCATGCTTCCTGTAAAACACATACAATACTGTAAAACACATACAATACAATCAAACTGATTTGATTTCACTAATTTTTGAAGAACAAACTTAACTCTACCAAATAACCTGTTTGCACATGAATGTTACAAATAATCCAACAGTAATTAAACATACCATATACGACTTCAAACAGTTTGAGCCCCTGAAACTCTCACTTTCTCTGCCGGCCAACAAAATTGTACTTTCTTGATAAGGGATGGTCGAAAAGGAAGGCCATCATTCTTCTTGTGGCTTCATCCACAGTACTGCCTCCAAAATTACATTTCTTTCAAACCGTGCAGCCATAGGTTAACAGATGGTGCACTACAATTTTACATTGAAAGTTGTAATTTACTGTGTGCAGTGTTTCGAGTCTATTACTCACAATTCCTATGGAACACTCCCATAATTCCTATGCAGTTAGCTCTGTAACAGATACTGTAAAATACAGATACAGCACTATAAAAAATTCCTAATCCACCATTACATTTGTTGTTTTGGAAAGGGTATAATGACGATATATTAATGCAACATCGTTTGAATAGGAGTGTGATATGGCTCTATATCAGCACGGCTGTGATTTGGCGAGAGGCCGAGTACAGGATCCAATCACAGCCGCTGATAGATATAGTTTAGTGCTTAATGGTCTGAGTGATACAAACGGTGAAGCGGTTCCTGTGATGATACTGGTGGAATATCGCACGGCTCTCAGCCAATCAGATTCGAGAACCATAAAGAGCTGTTGTATAAAGTTATCTCTAAAACTCTCTAAGTTTTGATTAGAATACAACCAGAAACCACAATTTATAGGTAGTATAAAATAACACAAAAAAACTAAATGGTGGCGTAAGACTTCTGCACAGTACTGTACATGCTAAAATGTTAAAGAGTACATAGCTTGTGATTTTAAAGGGCCAACTTTGGTTTATGGAGTGTTTGACAACAGTTTTATGTACATACATGGTGTAAAAACACTATTATTTCATAATAATAAGCAGTTTTTATTATCTTACTTCTTGACTGACTCTCAAATGATTCGTTCCGCGATTCATCTCTCTAATCCCTGCCTTGATCTGATTGGTTTATTGCATGTGTTCAAGTTTTTGCGGGCAGGCGGGGACTATTTCTAGTGACGTAGATACACTGCGGTTAGAGAATTGGACTAGATCAAGACTTGTTCTGAGAGTAGAACGTATGTTCCACAGGAGTTTCGCATCACCCTCATCGACTCAGCCCATGCCGTTCCGGGATCGGGACACCCAGGCAGCCAGCAAACCCTCTCGCCTCTCGAAAATCTATGCTGATGCCCGACGCTCGCCCACCCCCCAATACCAGCTGGGCCAGCAAGTATGGCTATCAACGAGGGACCTTCGCCTGCGTCCCAGGTTCATCGGCCGCTTCCCCATCCTCCAGCAAATCAACCCGGTCACTTACCGCCTTCAGTTACCCCCACACTACAGGATCTCCCCTTCCTTCCACGTATCGTTGCTTAAGCCCTATGTTAACCCTGTGTTTGTTTCCTCCACAGAGCCTGATGCCGGGGAGGAGTCACCCCCTCCTCCAGCCCTAGACGTTGCCCAACACATCTACCGGGTGAAGACAATCCGCGACTCCCGACGACGAGGTGGTCGCTTGGAATACCTAGTGGATTGGGAGGGGTACGGCCCCAAGGAGCAGTCATGGGTTCCTCGAGAGGACATTCTGGATCTTTCTTTACTGACGGACTTCTACTCCACTCACCCCCATCGTCCAGTCCCTCGTCCCTGCGGCCATTCCTCGTCGTCCTGCTGGAACGGACCGTGGAGTAATCAACACTCCGTCCCCACAGCCACGCCTCCTGCATCAGCGCCTCCCTGTCATCACTGTTCCTTATCCCCGGACTTTTAATGGACTTCACTTCCCATAATCCTGTGCACAAGTTTCCCGCCATTCACTAATCACCCGCACCAGATCCCCCTTTCTTATCCCATTTAAATACACATCCCTTTGTCTCAGTGTTTGTCAGGTCTTGTTGTCATTTCACTGTGTCACTTATAGTCTCTGTTTTGCAATTGCTGTTATCTCCTGGATTTATGCCCGTTTGCTCGTCGTATTTCTGTGTTTTTGGATCCCGACTCGTTTTCTGTCGTTTTTGGATTGTACCCCACATTAAATCACCTGTTGGGCACTTTACTCCTGTGTGTGCGTCATCGTCAGTTCTCCCGTGGAGAATGTTACAGCATGTACACTCTTAACCCAAATTAGTTGACTTTACTAGAAAATTGCGTGGAAACCCGTTGCACTAAATTGTTTTAGTTTTTACACGGGATGAAACTAAACAAGTTAAGTTGCATTAACCTAGAAGCTTTAGTGGGTGCAGTAGACAAATCGGGTTTGAATGAGTTATCTTTACTAAAAAAATCATTAATTCACATTATTATTTTTTTTGAGTGTACGTTTTATAAATTACCTTGATAAACAAAAATATATTATCAATATTAACAAATTACTTTAAAGGGATATATTTAAGTAATGTATTGTAATAAAAAACACTGCTTACATTTTAATGTTAAATTTTGTAAGAAATAAAACTATAACAATGTTTCATAATAACATCTGTTTATTGTTGACAGCAGGTGTTAAACTGGTATCACTTCAGCATTCTCAAATTCTTTGCTTACAAATTTTTTTGGGAGAAACTTGAACACACAGTATTCAACAACATGCTTTCTATGTGCATCTTGAGAACAATAAACAGTCAGGGATTCAGATGGTAGTTTCTCAGAGCCTTTGTCCCAATCAAATTGTAAGTTGATTTTGTAATATTTGTAGTCTTGGTTTTAAGTCACTGTCGCCCAGCATGAGGAGAACCTGTTGAATTGGAATGTGTTCTTCATTGATTTAGGGTAGGTAAGATGGAGTGCATATGCAAGTCCAAATAGAATGCACATAGCTTTTGGCAGGTCTTTAATTCCTTCCATCACGACTTCGCCCTCAATGACGATATTTACCAATGTAGAGAAGATGGCAACACAGTCCTAAAAACAGCATTTCAATAATGTTAAACAAATAGTCTTGTAAAGACAGTTACATGATATTACAAAAATTATAATTTTGCAATTTACTTATTTACCTACAAAATCCGGGTTTAGAGTGTAGTCGAGCACAAAACTTGAGACGAACCCCACACCTAACTCACACAGGGGTAAAACAGAAAGGGGAAGGCAGAAATTCCTGTTTGCATAATAAATATTAAATATTGTTGTAATGTTATTTTATGTATTGTTAAAAGTACAACAGCCTTACGGTTTACTCTTCACAAGATCTGTCCCAAGCTATAGATAAGCTTACATTAGCTTATCTGCTATATAAGCCATTTTACACCATTGATGTCAAAGAGGGATTGAGTAGCCAAAACTTTTACTCAAGTAAAAGTACAAGTACAGAAATAATTACTCAAGTAGAAGTAAAAGTCATAATACAAAAATGACTTGATTTAAAGTAAAAAAGTATGCAATGAGAGATGAGACTACTCAAGTAGCCAGTTACTAGTTACTTTATATGACATTATAATATTAATATTTATAGTGTTAATATTTTAATTTATTGAATTATTATGATCAAATTATAAAAGTATCATAATGAGCTCTATTTGCAACATACACAAAGACCTTAAGCATAAACAAACAGAAGAGAGAATCATTTCTGTGAATTTATTCCAATCCCAACTTCAATATCAATCTATACAGTTTACAATATGAACCAAATTGAGTCCCTTAGCCCATTTTGAGCCCATGCACACATTTCCCATTAATGACCTAACTAGGAACCACATGAGGAGCCCACCTAAGTTCACATGTCGTGGTCCTAGCTGGGTCACCCAAATGGGCCCCCGATAAGATGCCCATTTTGAACCCATGCCCACTCTATACCCCTGTAGCCCATATGTAACCCATGTGGGCCCCACATAACCGTGTTTGCTGGGCTCTCTCACCTGTTCAGGGCACCTGAAGGGGAGCCTTCGGCTGCAAGATGGTGGTCGGGGCTCTTATCTGGGACCTCGAACGGCGAGTAGAGTAGGCCGGTCGAGGGGTGCAAGTGCCAAAGGAGAAGGGCACACCTGGACAAGGGCCAGAAGGATCCTGGCCCAATCTGCCCGCTGAACCAAGGTGTAACGAAGAGGTAGATGCGGAAGTGCGAGGATCCATATGCAGCTTTATTCACACTATACAAATACACAACAGGGTATGGTGAAACAAGCAGAGGTCAAGGCAGGCAGTTAGCAAACACAACAATGCCAGGCAGAGTTCAAGGCAGGCGGCAGAGTTCGTAATCCACAATCCAGGCAGGGGTCGAGGCAGGCAGATAGCAAACACAACAATAACAGGCAGAGTTCAAGGTGGGCGGCAGAGTTCGTAATCCAAAATCCAGGCAGGGGTCAAGACAGGCAGCAAGAGTCGTAAATCCAAAGTACAGTCCAAAATCAAACACAAAACAATCGAACAGTAATCCAACAGTAATCCAACAGTAATCCAACAGTAATCCAACAGTAATCCAACAGTAATCCAACAGTAATCCAACAGTAATCCAACAGTAATCCAACAGTAATCCAAAACTGCTCAGAAAAGTACGCTAGGCAATAACAGGACTTCACACTGAAGCTCTGACAGAGTGGTGTATAAATAGCCCGGATGATGAGCGTCAGGTGTGTCGCAATCAGCACCACAAAGGGTGCTGGGTAGTGTAGTCCCTTTAATATTCTGGAGACTGTTCTCTCAGCTGGCGAGTGGGAGTCTCGGAGACAGACGTGTTCGTAACACAAGGTTGTGGCTGACCATCACCAATCTTCTCCCCCTACCTATGTGTGTGGTTAACTGCTCACTGCCATACTCACGTCAATAAACTCTCTGTTACCCCCACAGCCGAGTCTGCCAAGTACGTCTGCCATGACAGCGTCTATTTGAAACGTTTCCTCTAAAAGATGCTTGTAAGATGTTTATGATTTAGAATGTATGTACAACTACAATAATGCTATATAAACTAAATAATTATGGAAGCCTCCCGTCAGGAGTAACTGTAGGAATAAAATAGTAGACTCACTGAACTGTGTATCTGTATTTGCCTGTGTTGTGCATGTCAAAATAAAATCATCTTCTTTTTATTTCATTGGCGGTTGGCCAGTGAAAAGAAATCACCTGTATTACATGTAATTTATTATGATTTTATTAGGCTGTATTATTTTTAATAATGTACAGAGTTCGTTACAAACTAGCTAGTAGTTACCAAGCCTCTTGTGTGGACTTTACATTCTCATTTAAGAAAGAACTTTCGAATGGCTGGTGCAACCCTACCCAGATCTTTCAGTAAAATCCCTTATGAGTAAATCTAGATATTAAGAAGCATAGCGTTTTTTGATCTGGCATACAAAAAAAACCACTGTTTTATTCAAATTTGTTTTATTTAATAAATTATTTGTCCCCCCCCTCATCTGAATCCAGACTCGTTCCCCTGACAGGACAGCCTGACCAGAATGGATTCAGCGGGATACCCTCAGTGCTGCCCACACCCTTGATGATGAGCCCAGCAATGTCATTTTTTTCCATTCAGTATTAATGTTTTTGCCCAGCAGCCCCACCTATGCCCCACAGAGTCTTTCAAGGTGGGGTTTTCCCTCTCAGGGCTCACTGGCCAGGCAAGAGAGTCGGGACTTGCGGTGTGGAAAGTTCATATGTCCTCCTGCCAGGTTTTTGGGGAGTTCTCCAGGAGGATGCTCTAGTCTAGATGTTCGCACCTCATACGACTACTCCTCGGATTTAGATTCTGAGCTGTTTGAGCCCCTGGAGCTATTTAAACTCCCAAAGCCAGTTTCACCCACTTAACCTAGCGCATTCCTCGGATCTTCTCGGGCTCGGATTGTTGCAGCATCCCCACTCAACTTAAGTTTATTTATATAGCGCTTTATACAGTTTTCATTGTTACAAATCAGCTGTACATGGGATAAAATGACTAGCAAAACAACATTTATAAAAGGAAAGTAAGAGCAACAAAATTAATAAAACACCCCAATTTCACATACCACGCAGAAATAACAAAATAATATAAGGGGCACACACAATCAAACACATGCAACCACATATGCTCATACGCACACGGTGCACATGTAAGAAAAAAAAGGGAAACAACACACACACATCAAACACACACACACACACACACACACACACACACACACAACAAACATGCACTGAAATACACACGCACACACGCATGCTCACGCGCGCAGTGCTATTTCAGAGAAGCACACATAGAACATATAGGAAAGAGAAACGCAGGTTATATGATATAATTCCTATATGGAGTATTAAATTAATTGAATAAGTGACGCAGAATGATTACATTTAAAGTGATGTTCATAAATACAAAAACGTCCAAAACAATATGCAAACAATATGCCAACAATATGCCATCCCCCTGAGCCAGCGCCCCAGTTTGTCATTGTTTTCTCTTTAAAAAGATTTAAAAATCACAGAGGCATTTAACAAAGCTCGGCAGTGCTGCTGTCGGTTTGCTGAAATTTGAATGTTTTCTTAGTAAACACATCATCACTTGGTGAAAAATAACCTCAATAAAAATATATCACCATTGACATAAGTAGCCCTAAACAGGCCATGTGGAAAATCCTTTGAGGCCAACCACACCATAGCTCTATCTCATGCCTGATGGCCCACATCTGGTGAAACATCTAAAAAGTGCCCTTGTCTGTGCTCAGGTGTTCAAAATTGCAGGGGATGATGTTAACAAAGAAAACCTCTCCTCTAACAAGATTTCAGTTGGACGATTAAGGACTTGTATTAACACCAAGGCTGCCTTGAAAATAAATTTAGCTGTGTGAGGTATAACAATCTTACCAACTCCAGTGAATTCCATCATGCCCTGAGAATTATACAGTATCTGTGGGGCAGTTCCTCACCACCATCCAGTCTGGAACCTACCAGGAAAATAGTAGCTTTTTGGCAGACTTCCTGGAGACAGTGGAGCTAAACGTCACTCAGTCAGTCAATCAGTCAGAGTGGAGCAGCTTTAAGTGACAAAAACTGAAAAATGTATTGACTTTCATCTTGCAGGCAACATTGTACACAAAATCATCTGGATTGCCAGCATCTGTGAAAATTGCAAAACTGCAATGCAACAAAATGATGACAGCCTTGCTTCAGAAAACAGCATACAGTAAACTTAAAAGAGTTTAAGGCAGCTGCTCTTCTGCGCTGTAAAACTATTTAGAACAAACACTGGTTTCTCCCTCATGGAGCTTCCCAATGGAGTGGATGTCTTAGTAAAGGCAGCTTAGTCACTCTCCAGCAGACTTCCATCATGCTGTGAAGTAAAAGAAAAACTAATCAGAAGATTCATTTTCTTTCTCCGTTCCCGGCTGGTGGAATGATCTTCCTGTTTCCATCAGGACTGCTGGATCAATTTCACAATTCAGAAAACAGCTGAAGACCCACCTCTTCCATGAGCACTTAACTGTCTCATAATATTATTTAAAAAAAAAAAAAAATCTAACCCTATTTTCCTTTTCTAATGTTCTCTATTTACTTGCTTATACTATCTTGACGTTGTATTTGAAACTTTGTATTACTAGCACTTCTAGTGAATATTGCTTGCTTAGACGAATCGCTTGCTGTTTTCCTCAATTGTAAGTCGCTTTGGATAAAAGCGTCTGCCAAATGAATAAATGTAAATGTAAATGTCATTTGAATGAGGTTAAGAATTGAGGCAAAGAAAATACCAAATGACAGAAAAAACAAAACTTAGTAGATGGCAAGCCAGCCTTACTGCTCCTGACCTACTTCTGACATGTGGCATTACTGCAGCATGATTCCTTAAAATGATCATTTATAATGCATTCATTTTCATATTTATCTTAGTATGATTTTTATGTAGCAAGGCAGTATAATAAACCTTTAGCATGATTACTAGTGAGTATTTGAGTACATGAGTACTTCTAGAGGTTACTATTACAATAAAATACCAATACAAGTATGCAAAAACAAGTTTAAGTAGTAAAACACGTTTAGCACGAGCACATCTATAATAATAGTACTGCACTCTTAGAAAAAAAAGGTTCTTTAGGGTTCTATATAGAACTGTTTCACAGAAGTGTTTAGGCCAAAAATGAGAAAAAAGGTTATTTCTTTCGCGTGAGTCAATTGTAATATCTAATTGTAAATTGTAAGCTTTACATAGATACCAAACTTGGTTAATTCCCAAAGCAATGAGTGAAGTTTGTGGCGTGTTTTGATGCATCCACTAATATACAGTTGGTGACAAAAATATTAGCCCCCTTACTAAATATGAAAATGTGAAAATAAATCTGCATTGTTTGTCCTTTTGATCTTTTATTATTTTTAGATTAGATTAGATTAGATTCAACTTTATTGTCATTACACATGTACAAGTACAAGGCAACGAAATGTAGTTTAGGTCTAACCAGAAGTGCAATAAGCAAGTGCAGGATATACAGTTGTGCATAAATACAGAATAAAGCAAACATTATGAAGAATTTACAAGTGGGAATGTACTATGAACATTATATACAGTTATTTACTAAGAACAGAAATTTACTGATGGATATGTACAATATAAATTAGACTATGCAGAACAGTAGTGCAAATGAGTATAAAGTGTGCATAAATGATGGACAGCAGCTATTAAGTTAAAGTAAACAGTGCAGTAGATGAGTTATTGCAGTATTCAGTACATAGTACCTGGAGTGCAATGATGCTGTATATGTATAATAGTCCAGTAGTGCAGTGCAAATGATGCAGTAAGTATAAATAGTCCGGTAGAGCAAGTAAACATGTAGTACATTGTAGTACACAATATAGCAGCATTAAGTTAGAGCATTAAGTTTTATCACAAAAATCCAATGTTTCATCGAAGTAAAACAATTGAAAGTGAAACATTATGAAATAAGCATTTTTCTCTAATACACTATTGGCCACAATTATTAGCCACACTTCATTTAATTCTTTTTGCTACCGCCATTTGGAAGAAAAACTTTCTGCTCTGAGTCTTCTCTTATAATGTCGATGAGGTTGAAGAATACATGACAAATGATCTTAGACTATTCCTCCATACAGAATTTCTCCAGATCCTTCAAATGTTGGTGTTATCTCCTCTTTGGTTCACCACGCTCATTTTCTATAGGGTTCAAATCAGTGAACTGGGATGGCTATGGTGGGACCTTGATTTTTTTAAACCAATGTCCTGATGGAAGATGTAACCATGGCCCATTATAAGATTTCTAGCAGAGCAAGTCAGGTTTTGATTTTTTTATCTCTATTTTTGGGGGTATTTGAAGATGTCTAGAACCTCTAATATAAAAGTTGGTCCCAAACAATGAAGATCTGGCGGTATATTTACCTGTGGACATGGGGCACTTTATTATCCCTGCGTGCACCAAACCCACTTTGTTTCTTGCTCCCAAAAAACTATTTTTCATTTCATATGACCATAGAACCCAGTCCTGTTTGAAGTTCCAGTATGGCAGATTAATATGGCTTAATATGAGTATTAATATGAGTTTATTTTTGCATGAGAGCAGAAGATTTGTTTCATGAACAGTGTCCCAAACAACTTGTGGTAATGGAGGTGCAGTTTTACTTCTTTTATATATATATATATATATATATTTTTTTTTTTCTGACCCCAAAATTCAACTCATTTCTCCCATTCTCCATCTGTGATCCCTGAAGAGTCTTTGGCCACTCAAAATCTTCTCTTTGTTGTGCATTAACACAATATAGACACACATTCTCTTTCTTGCAAATTTGCAACATCTCCAGTCCATTAAAACTTCACTTTCTGACAATTTGTGTAGGTACAGTAATTGTTTTTGGTCTGGAATAGACTTTTTAGTTTATCCTAAAGGAATCATATTAAGTACTTTCATGTTTTCCTGTA
Source organism: Oreonectes daqikongensis (assembly GCA_026939265.1). NCBI lineage: Eukaryota > Metazoa > Chordata > Actinopteri > Cypriniformes > Nemacheilidae > Oreonectes > Oreonectes daqikongensis. The sequence goes on from JAOTQM010000428.1 coordinate 1,858,031, forward strand.
TCTTCAGTGTGTTACAAGTTGTTCCTGCATATATTAGACACATACAGTTGCAAAAAGCCTATAACCAAAAGAGGTGTTCTAAAAGCGGAGGCTCATCCAAACCTGCCTAAAACGCCTCCACTTTTCTACGTCAGTTCAGGGGAAGCGTTGAAGAACACCACCCAAACTGTATACGTAAAGAAAGAAGGCATGCCTATTCCCCCTGTAGTGTTGTTGTTGCTGCCGCCATGTCATTCAAACTACTTAGTTGGGTCTTCCACATGAGGACACAATTAGAAATCAATGGTTAAGTTTTTTACAACACTGTTCCAAAATCAGAGTGTGTGGATTGCATTAACACCTGGTTGTGCACAAAAGCTGTTTATAAAAACTGGGGCAAATCCAACTTTGCAAGGACAGTCTGCCGGTAATTTTATGTTACACTTTTACTGGTTACTGTATCTTATACTCCATTCATTCCAAGAGTTGAACCAATTGTTTTTCAGATATCCATTTTCTTTTCCATAGTGTCACTTGCCATTTTAAATGCGCGAGCACTGAATGGATTTGATTGGCTGTCAATGTTTTATCGTTCATCTGCTGGGGAAAACTAGTTCTAAAATGGATCCCAACTATATTGTTCTCTGTATCATTATTGTTATTGTTATGGTGTGAACCTCGCTATTCTCTTTATGGTTATGGTTATAGTTATAATGTGAACGCCCCTTTACTCAGTAGATGTTAAATGTTTTTCCAACTTACAGGTTTCAGCACAGCTAACACCAACAATAATTCTTTATGACACTTTAAGACTCCTTGTTGTGAAGCACCATCATCAGAATGGATGGTGTCAATATCCTGACTTAAGACGTGTAAGTGACAGAGGCACTGAAGTATTTCTTAGCTGTCCATTCTTCGGTGTGGCACATGCAAAAACCTTCATTCACACAGTACATTTCATTTAGCACCATTTGTTTAAACTTTGTAGTGGCTACAAAAGACTGTCTATCCCAGTTCCCAAAATGTACAACCATGTTTCTGAAATATTATGCATATTATGAATTGAAGTTGACATGACTCCTCAAGGTCCTCAAGGGCTCTGGTTTTTATAAGAGAAGAGACAGCTGTGAAGAATAAAGGTAAAGTGTTTTAAAAGAATGTGTTTTTTTCAAATATTAAGCGTGAAGACCTGTTACAGTGCACCACAAAAACATAAAAAAGACCTCAAAATACCCTCAAATATACCCATAATCTGTCACTCAAATCTAAAAGTCATATAAATCTGTAACACATATATGTTTTTGTTTAGTTTAACTGTGACGCACAGAAAAATCAAAGATTTCTTTCCACACTGAAGATTTGAAAGACACGGTGTGCTGAAGCAATGGAAAGAACAGGAATGAATAGATGTTCCACTGATGCATCAAGAACTAAAACAAATGCAGTCTGCTTTTCTCCTTCAGACATGTGAAAACGAGACATGGATCAAAACAAGCTCTAAATAGAAGGTTGGATATTGTCAGTATTACAGCCATGTATTAAGTGAAGCTTTTTCACTAAATATTAGTGAAAGACTGTTTTTCAAAAGTCTAAAGACAGCTAGCAAGAGTTGCAGCGTGGAAGCTGAGCAAGGTCTTGTTGCCCATGGCGAAATTTATCAATGCATCAAAGAGTCAAGAGAAGATTTATATGAAATGCTTACAGGGCTGTGGTAGTGCAGGATAGCATTCTGCTTCTTCTTTTAAAAGGAGCCCTTTCACTATTTCATTAATGTGTGTCAGTGGCAAACCTCAGTTGGAGATCTTTACTAATACACAAAATAACCGTAGGAGCCACTCAGTGGATAAAATGGCAGTATGAACAAAACAGATTAGATCAGATCTTATAGTTGCCATAGCTCCTGGAAACTTTCAGAGGGTAGATGTAGGGAAAAATAAGATGTCATGTCGTGACACTACAGCAACATGAAGGTCATGGTTTAAATTCTCTGGCAACACGTGAATTCATTAAATGTTGGACTCTGAATGCATTGTAAGTTGAGGGTACAGTTTTTGTTATTTTTCTTTCACAGCACACAATTTTGATATAAGAAACATAAAGTATATATGCAATAAATAATAGTAGCCTACCATACTAGTTGGTGCAAAGAAGAGTTTCCATAACTCTTGACTGAATTTCATATGATGCGTTAACTTTGCAGTTTTCAGTTCAGTTTGGTGTTATTCACTCTCAGGTGCCTACATTAGAAGGACCTGGCATCTTGAGACAAAGAATCCAAATCTCATATGGCACAAGAGGTGTTTAGTGTTCATCCATAAATGCAATAATACATTTTTCATTTTACTTTGGACCTTAATTTGATCTGTAGGACTATTAAACGATATCCTGTACCTATTATACTAATATTCAATTGAAGTGAAAGACAATTCAAACAATATAGCACCATATCTTTAAAACAGGGGTCTCCAACTCTGCTCTTGGGGAGCAATTTAAACTGGGGTTGGAGCTGAAGCTGCTAATTAACATGTTCAGGGATGCTTGATTTGTGCATCAAGACCTACACCGTAGCCTATGCAGAGCGGCGTACCCTATGCCATAGCCTACACCGTAGCCTGACGCGCACCTTTCCAAAAGTGTAACAACACATCAATTTGACGCGGACCACAAGAGCTGTGATTAGTCTGCTTGAAACTCTCCCTCAGGTCAAAAAACTCTGCGATCGCATCGCGTTTACTAAAATGAATTTCCGAATGAATTATCTAAGTAAAATATTTGTTCTTCTGTATTTATCAACTCAAGCTGCAACACTTGCCGCTATCACTGCTAATGCTTTTTCGTCAACGTACACAACAAGCTACTTCTTCTTCGGCTCTTGTCTTGGTTACGCAAACAACACGCCTGTGGTAGAGGCTAGTAAAGTAAAAATCTGCCTTAAGAAGTGCCATATATCACTTGATTGCTTCAACAAACATGGTCCTCAGCAGAACCCAACAGTGGTTCTTTGTCTTGTAAAGAAAACCTTTAAAGAACTACACAGGGGCTCTTTGTATGGAAGTGGTAATATACAGCACCTTAACCACCCCCAAAGAACCACTGAAGAACCAAAATGTTTTTTGTGTGTCTATAGTAACAGCACATACATATGGACTTAAGAAACTTATGTACACCAAATGAGATTTTAATGACATTGCATTCTAAATGCATATACAACTTCCCTTTGCAGCTATAACAGCTTCCACTCTACTGGCTTTCTATAAGATTTGAGTTTTTGCCATTTATCCAATAGAGCATTTGTAAGGTCACGCACTAAAGTTGGATGAGAAGGCCTGAATTGCAATCCCTACTCCAGTTTTCCCCAATGGTGTTTGATGCTGATTAGGATTTTCCTTTAATGGAAAATTGGGCCATCTCCAAACATATCAAACATGTTTCATATTGATGACATTGGTACTTTCACAACATGTATTTCTCTTAAGACATAGTCATTCTTATTCAATCTTTTCTTGAAATGTACTGTAATATACAGAGCTAACACATTTGTAAACGACTTTACTTGGTCCCATTGTGTGAACTGTCTCTTTAATACCGCGTATTTAATATACATGTTGCTGCTGATTGGATTGACATTTTTGACACACCCACCAAAAATTAGAAAACATCTCAAACCCCGTTCCTTTCAGCCATTTGCTGTAGTCCTTAAAAAGCGATTTATATTAAAATACAATATCTCCCTTTGCAGTGAACTTTAAGTGTTACATGTTTGAAAAATGGATTCGTAAAATACCCGCCCTAAATGTAAATGTTTATAAATTCAGACTGTATAATAAATATGTGACTTAAAAAATGTGCTAGTGCTAGTGCTTACAATAGCTGAAGAATATGTGAAAAAAATTTAACGTATTATTTCAGAAATTCAGTATACTCAAGAAATTGCTATGTGAGAAAAATAGCCGTGCCTGCAGGTGCATGTGGGCAGTTGTCAGTGACGCAGATGAAAATGCGACACACAGTCATTACCTTCTCTATCACAATTATCACTGGCTCACAATTGGCACAAGTTGGGGGGAAAACTACACAGAAGTCAAAGAAATTTGTAAACCAATCACCAAAACGAAATTTTAACAGAGGTATTCGCTATATTCCAGTATCCAATATTGCACCCCATTAAAAGACACATCTTAAACTGAAACGTAAACATCAGTTGTTCGTGCAAACATTTACACGTTCAGATACATTAAAAACGGCTCAGCAGACATTTGCAGTTAAAACATTTTAAGCCAGTTGTTATAGAGTAATAAAGTTTGCCAATATAATACTACTGATTTTATTGGTTTGTGTGGAGACATGCTTGAATGACCAAACTATATTTCCCTTTTATTCTCTGTTGTGACACTAAAATGATAAAGCACACAGACAAATTAGTAAAACACATTCTTTGCTCTATATTATGTTGCATTAGTGCAAAAAAAGCACCTCCTGTTTTTGTCACATTAAATAGGCGAGGAATTACAAAATTGCCCAACACAAATATGAAATATGCATATGCATGCATTGAATTTGCAAGCAGTTTAAAAATTCTGTTGACAGAAATGTTGCATCCCATTGAATATGTACGCATTCACAAATTAGAAACCAATTCGAGACCAGAAACAGCAGAAACACATTCTTCTGGGTATGAAAGTTTAGGCTTTGTGAACCCTGACCTGCGAATTATTAATGAGAAGATTAAATTTCACGCACTGGCCTTCAGGCTGTTTTTAATAACACAGTTTTGGTGACCTATCTTGTTCAAGTCCTCTATCTAAACATCAGATACTGTTTAAAACTGTTTTGCATGGGTGACTACACCGCTACGAGAGCTAAGAAAAAAGGCTTTTGCTGCAGTGCTCAAGAGCAGCAGTCTGAGGAAATGCCCACGGTGCGATTTAAAGCTGGTACCTCCTGTTCATGTGGTGCTCTCTACACCGACTCATTATCTGTACCCACAACCTAAAGCTTTGAAAGCCAGCATCTTATCAGTTAGGACTGTAGCCATTAATCTATTATTCACAGTCTCCATGCTGTTCTGAAAATGTCTCCTCCAAGCCCAATTAGCCAAAACACTGCATCACTGTATCCCACAGACTCTCCTCTCGCACACTATCCTGCCACGGTCTGCAGCTCAGCAGAACCGTCACAGCCGTGCGACCAGGGAAAACAAAGTTAATTAGTCCTTCTGTCGACAAGACAAGTTTTGGCACAGCTAGTTTGGGAAGAAACTGTTAAAACAGCTCAAGGCTGCCTTTAGCTAAAGAACTGTACATTGGATTTCGATTACTGTGCTGACTCACATTTGTTAATGGACCTTTGCGCCATTGTACCTTGATTCAAACTGCTGAAATATCTTCTGCTTGTTTGTAGAATACAGGTCTGCTTAAGAAGTGGTCTTAACAAATTTACCCAAATCTTACCTTTTCAATCTACACTCGTTTTACACCTCCATACTCTTTATGTATTTGAACAAATGGGTGCAACTGGCCCCTAGAGCCTAAGTTGACACTTGAATGAAACAACACAGCTCCATCAAATGAAAGAGTTATGAAGAACAATATTCTTCTGGGATCTGAATTATTTGATCTGTGCCAAACCAGCACTGTGCAATGCACCGAAAACACAGATGGCGATGCTAAAGCAGTGTTCTCTAATGATTTCAAAGCTGTTATGCTCATTTTACATTGTAGGGAAAGAACATCGGATGCCCTCCTTTCACCTTCTGTTTTCCCTCTTATTGCTTCCCCTCACATCCCCATCATTAAGAATTTACTCTGATCTCCTTAAGACCACTCATATCTTTAATTTAGTAGATCAGTAGCTCTTAATCCTGGTCCTGTGGACCAACAGAACTGCACATTTTCTATCTCTGCAGATTCTGACACACCCACCGCTTCTGTGCTAATGAGCTGAAGAACCCCTGCAGTAGATGAATGTAGCTGCAGAAGCTATAAACTGAGTTCAAAACCTTTTTTGATCTCAAAGCACATTCAGAGGTGAAATACAAGTACCATATTCCTGATACACACCTGTATATCAGGTTAATATCTGGCACACCACAAACATGTTAATGTCCCCTTGTGGTAAAAGCCTTGCAAGTGAGTACCGGGTTGGCCCCTCTTTTTGCCTTCAAAACTATTTGTGGCATAGATTCAACAAGGTGTTGGAAGTGTTGCTGCGAGGTTTGACGTGTTGTGCCTTCAGGAATGGTATTCTGCATACCTTGGTTGTAATGATTTTTAATGTTGCCTTTCTATCATCTCGAACCAGTCTGCCCATTCTCCTCTGACCTCTGACATCAACAAGGCATTTTTGTTTTTTTGGACCATTCTCTTTAAACCCTAGAGATGCTTGTGTGTAAAAATCCCAGTAGATCAGTAGTTTTTGAAATACTCAGACCAGCCAATCTAGCACCGACAACCAAAGGCACTTAAATCCTCTTTCTTTCCCATTCTGTTGTTCGGTTTGAAGATGCCTAAATGCATTGAGTTGCTGACGTGATTGGCTGATTAGCAATTTGTGTTAACAACAATTGAACAGGTGTACCTTATAAATTGGCCGGTGAGTGTTTTAATGTGTTTTCCATAACAGGCGTCATGAGTGTGCTCACATACACTGTGCAGACAGCCAGAGAATGACAGGTACTGTAAACAGTTGGAACCCAACTTTCCCCTTGAACTGACAATAATGAAACGAACCAAAAAATAAAGTCTTAAAACTCAAGTCATGACTAAAAAGTGTCTTGATCCGCAAAGAGGTAAAAGTAGAATAAACACAGGTGTTGCTTTCTCAGTTCAGTATATTGGCCCACTTTCTTTGCTAGCAATGTAATTATTTCTAAAATGAATTTATATGTTTTATAATAATTCCAGCTTTTAGACTGGTGGGGGGTGGTTTGGAAATGTATAAAGCAGAGAGCAAATTTCGTTGGACATGTATTTACATATTTAGACATGTAAAGGGATGACTTTAGTTTAAATAAGCAGAATTCTGTCAGGTATTGTACTTAAGAGAGACCAGTGTGAAATATCTAGTTATAGTAGTTATTAAGTTACAGTAAGGCAGGACATTTTCAACAGAAGCTCTGAGCGTTTGACCAATCACAACAGACTGACCCTGCGTTCCGTTCCGAAGGCTTCATCTCTATGCCCTAAGCCCTTCGAAGGCTGTGTAGGGGACCAAACAACTGTTTCTTGCAGTGCCCTACTGCGTGAAGTATACATCAGTTGTACCCTTCGAAATCCTTCATTCCGAAGGGCCCTTTAAAGTGGCCAGTTGTGAGCACTTCAGTTTGGAATGACGCTTCAATATGGTGGCATAAGCATAAACATGATTGCTTGTTCTTTTCTCTGAACTATGTATAAATATGGATTTACATGAAACAATGTGTAACTCCAAAAAAAAGCTAAAATGCAACATTATCTACACCTAAAATCATACAAGACTACAATAGACTTTGCTATATTACATTATCTCAGTGAGTATTCTTTCCCATGCAAACTAATTCTGAATGTACACATTTGTTTTAGGTGGTTAATTGGGATAAATCCTGAAAAAGGCAGCAAGGGTGGATGTGCTGATGCAGACGGGGAGGCTCCACCAGAAAAAGAAACCAGTCATCACTTGTTTTGGGACTTTAGCCCGGTTTTCACAAACTCGGTAAATGACTTACAGTGCATTTTATGATATATATATTTTTTGATCAGTATGTGTGTTCCCTGGGCATCAAACCTATAACCTTTTGTGCTGCTTTACCACTGTGTTTTTTTGTGTTTACTGTTTACACATTTAATTTTATTTAGGCTGAAGTTTTGTTTTTGCTAAATGTGTTTCAAGCTTTTGTTTTTTTAAGAAGTTTTTAGTGTAACAAAGAAGAAATATCCCACTGCATTATTTGTGTTTAATTTGTAATGTTTCAATGGCCACTGCTAAGGGATTATTTGTACTACGCTATTTGTACGTTTTGGGAAAATTTGTATTGTATTGCAAATATACCACATTTTTGAAAAAGTCAAATAAACATTAATTACCTGTTAATGCTTTTACCGTATTTTACTGTACATTTAGAAAATAACAGCTTTATGCTGTTTTTGCAAAAACAGGAACCAGCTGTAAATTTAATTAACAACAACATACCGTTAATTTAACAGTAACTTGCTGGCAACCATGCTTCCAGTTACTAACTGTTTTTTTATGGTACAATTTTTAACAGTGCTCTATATCGAGGAAAAATACAGAAATATTGCAATCCGCATTTGTCCATATGTGCTTTTCATGAATTTTATTAATAAACTCTATTTATTACAGTAGGCATTTGCTTTTGTTAAGAAGAGTAAGAAGTAACACCTGTATGATATTTGTAATTTATTTTTTTGGATGATATCAAAACACTTGGCTACAAATTATGGAATGCAGACAAATTTGGTCAGTAACATATGGTTGCAAATACTCTTTTAATTTTAGCAAACAGCAAAAATAAAAGAACCTCAAAATGTTTTCTCCCCTGTGTGGAAGGTCTATTACATGCAGGCTCAAAATGTATGGTAAAAAAGGTATGAAAGGTTTTATTACAGTGCTGCCTTCAAAGCACTGTGAAAACCACAGGTAGCTTTGTTACACGTGTGGTATGAGGACTAAGAGCAGATGAGATTGAAATGCTTTGCTCAAGGGCACAGTAGGAAAAGTGCCCATGGTGGAGTTTGCAGGTACTTCATGTTCATGTGGAGATGCTCTACACTCACAATTGAATTAATTAAAATTAATCAAAAATATTCTTTGCATATTTAAAAAACCCACTAGTGTGACGAATTTTGGGTAATTGCTAGTTCTCATAACTGTCACTATTACACAGCGATCCAATTACAATGGAAGAGGGGTGGGACAAAATCCTAACTGACCAATCATCACCTCCTCTATTGTTTATGTGACCTATTTTTTGTCAGATATGGTGACCCATACCCGAAATGTGACCTCTGCATTTAACCCAACCAGTGAATAGTGAACACACATACTTCAAGTCGTGAACACACATACACCGGGGCAGTGGGCAGCTAACACTGCAGCGCCCGGGGAGCAAGATGCCTTGCTCAAGGGCACGTCAATTGTTACCTGCCGGTACAGAGAATCGAACCGGCAACCTTCTGGTTACGAGTCCGACTCTCTAACCATTAGGCCACAACTGCCCCCCAAACTGTTTACTCACTGTACTAGCAGAATAAATTAATGTTGTTGATCTCAGAGGATCTACGTCTGTACCAGATTATATTGGTTGAAAAAACAAACTATTTGTGAAATCAGATACTAACACATTACTTCTATAATTCAGTATCATAGCAACGAAGCGCCTCAAGCATTCACAGCCGGGCTTTTTCAGAAAGGCTGCTGGCATTTACAGCTTGCTAAACTAAGCTAAAGGTTTTGTGTATCAGTCATTTATTAAACTGCTTAAATCCTATAATTAGGTAGCCTTTACACTTTTACTGATCAAACAGTTTTCAATTTATTTAGATTTTTGTTTCAAATTTAAATTTGGTCAGAAAACGGATATAAATCAGATCTTATATTTGTGGGCAGTACGTACAACTATATCTGAGGTGCCAGGCACTATTATTTAGCTATATTTGGTTTTCTAATTCAATTAATCTTTCTGTCAACTTGCAAAACTTTCAAAGTCACTGTCATCTCCAGGCAATGCCCCTTGAAAAGCATTTTGCCATGGCTGTGAAATATATCATTTGTCATTTATTTGTGGTGCGTCTAACTTCTCAAAGCACCAACATGTGTGGCTTTAACAACACGATCCATTTGCACATGCCGAGATGGTCTGGAATGTGTCTCAAACAATCCTGAAGTTGTTTGCACAATGGGATTGCAATCTATCTCAAATTAATTTTGGAAGGCATTTACAGTATGTGAGGGCTTTTTGCAATTGGATAGCTTGCTGATCAGTGTATAAATAGGCCTTACATGTATGTTTAAAGCTATCCTCAGTATTCAGGAATTTCCCTTTTAAACTAAATGAATAATAATGTTAACTAATAAAGTTCTAATAGACTATAAATGGACTAAACTGCAGAGATTGACAACAGCAGCCATGGATTTAGAGAACTTGAACATGAACTCTTGTGGGTTTGGAGTGTGGTCAAAATTCACTTATGCGCCTATACAGTAAATTAAGGCATAGGACGTTCCAGATTTTTTGGTGAGTGTGGGCCCAGCTTAATAAAGGACACTTTTAAAGGAATATATTTAGCAATTATTTTGTTTCCTGTTATTTTCCCCCGCTATGCAAGTAGTGGCATTTTAGAAAAACAATGATCTAATTTGAAGTCTGCAGATACAACAGTCTGGAGACATTCAGGATATTCTTCTGACTATTATCTCATCTTTTGACTATTATAACATTTTCTGTATTGAGTCAGGTTAATGCTTTTTTTCCGGTCACTCAATATATCTTTATCTTTGGATGCAACTTCATTTCTTTGCATGTCTTTTAAATCCTGACCTTGACAGGAAATGAAAAGTGAGTGAGTCATTTGAGTCAAAATGCACAGAGAAACTAACCAGATTACATGTTGTGCAAAGCTGTCGTGCTCTCTAAACTAATAAAGTCAGGATCTGATATTGCTTAATAAGCATCTGTCAGACATACTAAAAGTTTTCATAGCTCTTACATTAGCAGTTTTGAAGTTTTTTTCTATGCTGTATCCTGCAGTAAACGAATTGAAAGATAAAAGTGCTAAACAAAAGTATAAAATAATGTTTTTGGCTGTATGGTTCCATAAACTTTAACATTTGCTTCTTTGTAGAAAAATGTTCTTCTGATACAGTATGAAAAGGCAAGAAGTGTTACTTTTATTCTATATCTATATATTTTGAAAAAAGTTGTTTTCAGTTGGTACAGCTTCTGTTGACATCAGCCATTCATGTGCATTAAGAACAACCTATGCATTTTGCATTTTAAGGAACCAATTTCAAGTGCCTGGATCGCTGAGGTGAATTTTGAATAAATTGATGCTGATTGTCAGTGAATCCAAAGCACTGAAAAAGTGAAAAATTATAAATAATAATCAACATCAAAGTACAGCATTGTGTGGTTTAGGACATTATGTTCCAGTTCTATTAAAAAAAAAAACGATGGACACACAAACATTATTGCAGCAATGGAAAAAGCCCTGTTATACATCATTTGGAAAAATCGCCATGACGTTAAGCACTGCAGTGCATAATGCATAGATAAACAAGACTGGAAGATGTGCCTTCTAAACAAAGCGGTCAATGGTCGAACATTAATAGATCTTGTCATTGTGATATTGATCTTACTTCCAGCACTGAACGAAAATATGTATTCCTTCATTACATTTTCTAAAGCAACCAGCGATCTGGTTATAAAGAACAGAACAAATCTCATATATAACTGACATACATGGCAAATGTATCGCTCAAATGTTTCGAGCAGTTTGTGGCAAACAAGGCATTTACATTGTATGAAATATTCTTGCAAGCCAGCATTGAGTAAAATGTAATGATATTGATATTGTAATAATGATATTGTAAGCACAGATTTGACATCATTACCAAGATGGGACAAAATAAGGAATACTTGTGGAATGTTCCAGATGTAAAACTAAACAGTCTAATTTAACATAAATGTTATATATCTGCATTGTATTATCCACAGAAAATGATGCTGTGACTATACTGATTCATTTTCAATGTACTATGAGTTGTCTAACGGTAATCTTTTGAAGACTTTAGACAGCTCACCCAGACAAGGTTGCTGCAGACTTGTTCAGGGAAACATCACTGCATCTTAGGCATTTTTATCATGTTTCCACTCGGGGTTTGTGAAGCATGCGAGTGATTTGAAGTTAGCAAGATCTCAAGGTGCTTTTTTCACTTTCTGTATTTGTGGAAAAAATTTTACTGGAGATTTTGGTTTTCATTTCTTCATAAGTCATCCTGCAATGTATGTGTTACGGACATGAATGTAACCTCAGATCGTTTAGCTTTAAAAAAGACTGTTCTGTTACATTTCTACTGAACTGATGGAATCGCTTTCGAATCGAACTCGAGACCAACTCGCTTGAAGACAGACTTCAACAGACTAAAAATTGAGGCAAGGGCCTGAGCCAAAATATAAAAGAGGCTGGAAGATGCATGGTCTCTTTTGGTTTTTGCCAGTAGGCAACCACAATTCAATGACCTAGCAACCACCCAGAACTCTAGAAACTGCATAGCAACATTCTTCAACATTCTCAAGACCACTCAGAACATAGAAACACAGTGATAACAAACCCTTACGCGATGGAGGTTTTCTTCACTTCGCAGAAGAAGATAACCATCAAATGTCATTTGCTACAGATGACTAACATTTCACCAAATGGGTTTTTTAACACAATGCAATTATAGCAGAACCTCAGAATAGCTAGAATGGGTTTATTCTCTGTGGTGCTTTTAGAAACAAGCAGACTCTATAGTGTATTGATCTCATTAATAAAAACAACAACAACAACAATGTACCACCAAGAGCGTTGCCCTATTTAATTGCCTTTTATTTCATTTTCTGGTAATTCAGTTTGCTCAGATGAATAAACAAGCAAAAGCTTTAGGGATAGGTCAACAATGTCTCTTCATTTATGTGAAAACAAAAGAAATTCTGTAGTAAAGCTATTCATGTTGTTCCTGCTCTTCTGAACTCATTCCTTTTTACAGATAGGAGGCAGTATTTGGTTGTAGTGGGACTAACAGGCTGTGTGTCTTCGGGAAGTATGATTTATATGCAAAGTGTGAAGCCTTTCGACACAATTGATTGCTTTTACATCAAACAGCTTTTCCCTTTTTCAATGCCACCGTGAGTCACAAGGGCTACAGAAAAGGCTCACAGAGACCTGGCCAGATGGACACAATAGTGTGCAGTGCACCACAAGCTATGTGCTGGAAGCTCTTGTGTGCTTTATTTACTAGATTTATGCATTTTTGTACTATTGTGAGTGATGCTTGCCCATGCAAAAACATCACATGATCAGCACGTGTGCCAGGGCATTGCTGTGTGGTTGCTAAGGTGTTCTTAACGGTATTATTATTATGTTGCTGTGTGATTTATAAGATTTGTGGGGTTAGGTTGGATGGTTGCTAGGTGTACTGGATGGTAGGCCTATATGCTGCATGATTGAAGTATCATTCATGACTGTTGCACAAACGGTGCAGCCAAATTATGTACCATGCTTTAACTTTTAGGGTTTTTAAAAGACTAAATACTAACTAAGTTTGTCAGTTGAGATATGTACATAATGGATCATTATCTGCATTTCTTTTAAAAATCACATCCCTACCCAGACTCTTGCCCATTACTTATCTCTTAAATAATGTAACCCTGTAAGATTCAGTTTGACTTGTCTTGAACTGTAAACATTCCTCCAATCTGATTTGTTGATTAGAACGTTATGACAGGGTCATCAATGTTCAACCAATGACAACCTTTTTTTTGTCTTTGTGATAAAAGAAAATCACATCCCACCTAAAATGCTGCTGCACGCCTGGTCTTCAATGAGCCCAAGAGAGCACATGTCACACCTCTGCTCATCTCTCTACACTGGCTCCCAGTAGCGGCACGCATTAAGTTCAAGGCACTGGTGCTTGCTTACAGAACAGCCACTAACACAGCACCCATCTACCTCAACTCTCTCTTACAGAAATACATCACCTCCAGAAGTCTGCGGTCTGAAAACGAGCGGCGCCTCATTGTTCCTTCACAGAGAGGCATGAGATCCATCTCAAGGACATTTTCTTTCTCCGTTCCCGGCTGGTGGAATGATCTTCCTGTTTCCATCAGGACTGCTGGATCAATTTCACAATTCAAAAAACAGCTGAAGACCCACCTCTTCCATGAGCACTTAACTGTCTCAAAAAAAAAACAAAAAAAAACAAAACAAAAAAAAAACTTTCATTTTACCCCTATTTTTCCTTTTCTAATGTTCTCTATATACTTGCTTATACTATCTTGACGTTGTATTTGAAACCTTGTATTACTAGCACCTCTCGTGAATATTGCTTACTTAGACGAATCGCTTGCTGTTTTCCTCAATTGTAAGTCGCTTTGGATAAAAGCGTCTGCCAAATGAATAAATGTAAATGTAAATGTACATCTGAAAATGTACTTCCGCTCTGGAATGGCAATCCGTAATTTCCTAATTTTACAGGTTAGGCAGAACATCCGTTAACCCGAGATGGAGTCTAATAGCTCTCAAAGCCATAGCACAAATGTGAATGTTTAGTCAGACTTTGGCAATAGTAATAGTAATGCGAACATTAAAAAACTAGTGTGTAAAATGTAGATACTGTACTGACGCATTTCTTTGTCTCAGTAGCTGTAATGTGTGCAATGTGCGTGTGATTTGTTAGACATGAAAATTACTAGATAAAGTTAAAAGTGCACATTACAGGTGGTGTACATGTGCCATACTGGAACAGTTTTGAAACAGCTTTTGTAACAAAGCGCTTGTGCCATCTACTGATGCCTCATGCACATCAGTTAATATAAATCAACTGTTGCCAAATAAGTAACAGAAGACAGCCTACGTTTACAGAATGTTTCTTACAAAAATTTAATGTTAGTCATGAGATGAAGAGGCAGATGTTTGCTACTTCCTGAGATAAAACAATGATAGTTTATTTCCTGTGACCTCACAATGATAGTTGACTTACACACATTGATGCAAATTGGTAATTAAACAGATTCAATTGTTTATTTCTAAACGTAAAAATGGCGTTTTCTGTGAGGGTTAGGGAAGTTACGTCCATGTAAAGTCCCCACAATTGATAAAAAACGAACGTGTGCGTGCGTGTGTGTTTGGGGGTGGGGGGTTCATAGGCTCAAGTGGTTACAGAGATTTTGACAAGGAAATGCCTCAGCTGTGGTTTGGGTGCCCCTACAGTTCCTGTCTCTGTGGTGGCTCCAGGTCAAGAGAGGTAAAAGGAACATACAGCCCCTAAAAAAATCTAAAGGCTGCTTGTTCAGGAACTGTGTGTCTGCCCATATAATATCTAAAAAGTCCGCAGAATGTAAAGTAGGCTTACTTCCGCGGTAGTTCTAAAAGCCATTTCTTGAACAATTATGGTATGTTATTTTTCAGATAAAAATCCTCATCGAGACGTTATATTTGTTACTTTTCTCAGCGCTGGTCAGCACAAATCAACCACAGACGTTTTGTCGGTCGCCAATCGCCCCCTGGCGGACGGGAAAAACATTTCTTCGACTTCATGATGTCCGACAGCTGGCAGTAACATTTGGCTCTTAAAGAGCAGACCGGGCACAGTAAAGCGCTGTAGTTCGATGATGGGTTCTTTTCTGGCTCACGTTTTTATCTGTTTTTGGATAACTTTACCCTTTTGTGTTACTGAAAAAGCCAAAGAGCGGAGCTTCCGACAGCGAGACACAGAGTCTACAGACAAGGTGAGGTAACGTTAAAGGTGCACATTATGTTTAAAAGATCAGGAAAATCCCCCCCAAAAAGTTTTATCTGTATAGCGCATTAAACATTTTGCATTTCGTGATGGTGTTCACAATGAAGCTTTAGTTGATTTCTTAATATTATTTGCATTCTAGTTGTGGAAATTACAGTTTTGAGGAGGCAATGAATCGCTGTATGGTGTGGCTAAACAATGTGTGCTTACTGGTTCTCGTTTTTTAAATCGATTCTTTTTAATGAATCGATTCGCAATTAAAGCCTTTGTATTAAGATGTTGTGCGCATAAACTAATGATAAATAAGACTAATATAAATATTAGTAGCCTATATAACTACGTATTTACTATAGGCTTATAACTAGGCCTACATCTTTTTATATTTATCAGAATTTCTCAAAACTTCCAAAATCGATTCATAGAAACCGATTCAAAAAGTTGATTTGGACTTCTCAACGTAACGGTTTTGAACTGAGTTGACCAGGACATGAGAGAAAGCTACATGCAAAACAATTTTGGGTTGTAAGGCTATAGTAAAAATTACAATATGTAAATAAGTAAATGAATAATACTAGTATAACTCTTCATTGTATATCGAGTACTGTGCAGCAAGTGATGATCAGCAAATTGTCAAGAGTTTCATTTGATTCTCATTTGATTTCTTTGGCAGTCTAGGATAACTTTTTGAGTTTTGCTTATATCCACACTGGTAATGTGTGACCAAGACGGCTGCTCCAATTGAAACATTGATGAGTTGCTTTTTGGTCGGGTGGTATTGAACCGCAAGTGAGTAATACCCAAGCAGAGGCAATTCAGCACGTTTCTCAGCAGAAGTACACCACAGCATCAAACCTCAGTTGGGTTTTTATGTCCCACTGACATCTACACATATGGTATGATTTCATATGGTAAATGGTTTCATAAGATCTCTCAAGCAAAGGAGTACTGCCATAAGCTTACTCACTGAAGTCAAACACTAATTCACACAGTGTATTGCATAATAAAGGTTTTTAAACTTAAAAGAAACTTTATTTCTAAAATATATAGACGACTTATTTCATATTTAATAGTTGTTCTTTTTTAAACAGATGGAGACATTTTTCACATCTTGTGTCAGTGGAAAAATAAAGTGGTTCTGGCTGTGGTCAGGGGGATTTGAACAAATGTGTCCCACAGAACAATGTCATGGTCCCAGGCCTCTTACCCACAGCAGCCTATTCATCAGTGAATTGCTTCATGGTGGTCATTTTTGTTGTTTTTGTCATCAGTACCAGGCATGCCTGCAGGGTCCACCTGGATTGCAGGGCAGGGATGGTAACCCGGGGGTAAATGGCATTCCAGGCACACCGGGAATCCCCGGGAGAGATGGACTGAAAGGAGAGAAAGGAGAGTGTGTGAGCGAGAAATTTGAGGATCCCTGGAAACCCAACTACAAACAATGCGCATGGAACTCTCTAAATTATGGTATTGATCTTGGCAAAATAGCTGTAAGTATTGCAATATATACTATATATATATTTATATATACATTATTATTATTGTGTATAATTAATTATGTAACAATTCGTACGTAGAAATCCTAAATCAGAACAATTTGATGAACTGTTTTGGTTATTAATTATTCCGACATTTATTCATGTTTTCTGGGTGCTAGGCGTGCACGTTCACTAAGCAGCGTTCAGACAGCGCTCTGCGTGTGCTGTTCAGCGGTTCTCTCAGACTCAAGTGTAAAGCGGCCTGCTGTCAGCGCTGGTACTTCACCTTTAATGGAGCTGAATGCACTGGACCGTTACCAATAGAGTCCATCATTTACCTGGACCAGGGCAGCCCTGAGCTCAACTCTACCATAAACATCCATCGAACATCCACAGGTACCATTAATAAACTAAACGTGTAGTTAATGCTTTAGTTAGCATGTACTAACAATGAACAATACTTGTACAGCAGTTATTAATCTTAATGTTTCATTCATTTCAGCATTTTTTAAATCAGAAGATGTATCTGTTAACACGATGGTTCTCAAGAGGTTGAGAACCCCTGTGTTAAAATTAAGCCATGCAAAATGAACTTACATAAACAATTGTATTGTTATTAACTAACATGGACAGATTAATAAATGCTGAGCAATTAAATGTACCATTGTTAGTTCATGGTAGCTATGCATGTACTAATGTTAACCTTAGTGTAAAGCATTCATATGCAGAATTTATATTCATTTGCAGTAAACTTGCAGTTCAGCATTTACAAGATGATGGCAACAGAAAATAAAAATAGTCACAAAAAAACCCCAAAACATTTATCTATTTGACAAATGTCGAAAGGTGCCAGTAAAATAAAAAACGAATTAATTTGACCTTAGGTTTAAATGCCGCTCATTCACTCCAAATTAATTCATAAATGAATATGTTAATATGCATACTTGGTGCTTTTTAAAAGCTTCTGTTCAAGCATTATGCTTTCTTTATGACTGTATGAATACCATACTCTGCAATTATGAAGATATAGTTCATATCTATTTATGGCTTTGTGGCCTACAAAATATGGTGTACAGCAAAATGTGCTCGCAACATGGAGATGAATTATTGTTATTGCTACTCTGTTATTAGGGTTCAAATATACATTTTACATACTAAACCGTATTCACTTACAAATGATTTGAAATTTCCTGACTTTCTTGACCATACTTTAATACTTAGTTATGGTCTGACTGACATCCTTTCTTAATCCTTAAAAATATGTAAAAATATCTCACACCAGATTTGCTCATTTTTATAACCAAATGAAAGACACATTTACAAGTTGCAATCACAGATGATATCTTTGGCCACTGGTTATCTTTTGTGTCGCTAAATGTAGTTTTGCTATATTCCCAACATCTGTGCTGCAATTACACAGAGACCAGAAGAATTTCGGGACAGAGTGTGGTTTCGCACATCTTAGCATTCATTCTGTTTATGAAAAAGAGCTGCATTATTGCTCGAGCACAACAACACATACACTTTCAAATATTCATACCCATAGTGGCCTGTGTGAAGTGTGTAATGTTATAAATAGAAGTTTAGATATGTCAAAGACGTTTTTAAAAAATCAATTTGCCAATTTACACAGATAAACGTTTTGTTAGATTTTTTATTATTTCATGCATGTGAAAACTGTCGCTGTTATAACAAAGTATTGTATCCATCAGTGGAGGGACTCTGTGATGGGATCCAGGCTGGTCTGGTGGATGTTGGTATATGGGTGGGCACCTGTGCAGATTACCCTCGCGGCGACGCATCTACAGGATGGAACTCAGTATCCAGGGTCATCATTGAGGAGCTTCCAAAATGAGCTTCCCATCTTCCTTTTGACACCACTGTCATTGTGGCAACTGAATATAGAAACATCACATTTTTTACATGGGACTTCCTTGTAGAAATATGTCAAATTACAGTTAATAATGTTGTTTTGGGTTTGTGCAGCTTCAGGCAATGCTGAAAATAAATCTCTACATGGCAGTGCAGGTCAATTACAACTCCGTGATAGAGCTATGGATTTTCAACACTACCATGCTGGTAATGTAAACACCACCATGCTGGTACTGTAAACACCATATATAAATGTAAATGTGGTAATCCAAGAGTTTAATGGTAGTACTGTATTTATTTATCTATCGTCATTCTCGACTTTCGCTAACAATCACTGTGTCATACACTTCCACAGTACTTTTTGTAGGAGTGTTCAAAAATATGATCCTGGATTTTCTGGAAACTGCATGAGGTGATTTTTATTTTTGTGCCTGGATGATCAAAACACATTTTTGTATCTCGACTGTCATTTTATTGATGCTGTAAAATACTGTATTTACTTTTGGCCCAAATATTAAGTTCTATATTTTCGTACCCAGGGTTATGTCATAACAAGATTGTCAAACAAATGTTAAAGTATGTTAATTCAATTTGGTTTTAAAATGCTAACAACACCAAACGTCTGAATGTAACACGTCATATAAAAGAGGATGTAGATGGAAAAAGCTGGGAAGTGTGTAGCATGAGTAAGGGTTGGAATGTCTGGTGTGGTATTTAAGTAGATTTGCAGATGCAGTGCAGTGTGGGCAATTTCACATGCTGAGAAATTCCTGCATGCAAAAAAAAGTTGTACAAATGTAAGAGCCACACATATTGTATGAAACAATTATTAGATTTGGACATCAGTGACTTCAACTGGCCACTGTATTCAACCGAAGATCAATTGTAGAGTTCATAAATACACAACATCATGTCCATGTGACATAAATTCTTTTATTAGATGTGTAAAAATGCCTTTTACATATTTGAGATCCCGGGTGTGTTGACAATAGCACATTTGACATACTCTACATTTCTAATGGCCTTGCCGTTCTTCATTCACTCCAGTTCAAATGTTCCTCTCATTCTAATGTCATTCATAAACATCTGGTTAAAATCTGCTTATGTCCTTCAGTAAGGTATCGGTTTCTCTAAGGCCGGTGTGCTATTTTCTTCAGGCGTTACATCATTTCCTGAGTGAGCATGCCCAGTGAGTGTCATCCCAGGCACCATAGCCGGTGACAATTTGCTGAAGGTAAATGGGTTCGTTCCCTCACACAGCTCAGGTCCTCAAATAAATCACAAGTTGTGAAAATATTGTAAAAAAGACAAACATTAAGTTGTTTGGTTATCACTATGTTTTGTTGCATTGTTTAGGGATGGCTTCAATCCAGCTTGTCCGCGATCCATTTCTCTCTTATCTGCAAATCTAAAACCAAGGTGATAATGTGGCCACTTGGGTCTTTCATATTACTCTGTGAATACACTTTAATATCTTTTAACATACTCAAAAACAGCAATACAATAAATCTTTAACCTCAATATCATACACAGTATATGCACTTATTTTCTTTCTGTTCATTAACTACATATAAGATTTATATTCCTGCTCTCCTCCAACACGCATGTCATAATTTGTTTTGGTCCATCTTTATGTGTGTGTGTGTGTCCTGAAGGTTTAGTGGTACTTGCCCAAGAGCAAACGCGACACATTTTCAAAGACAAGAAAGGTGATGCAGCACGCTGGAATCACTCGCACCAAATTGGGAACCATCCCTTTGTAAAACCCCTCGATTCCTTCATTGCTGTAGAGAGAGTCCAGATGTAAAGTCTAAACAGTATTCGCTATAGTTGCATAAGAGTTGCAAAAGGAACTAATCCTTAAAGTTGGCAGATCAAAAATCATCACTAATACATCGCAGTATACTGTATGTTTGTATAACAGAATAATGAACACTGACATTACGGTTTGTAAATTTGGTCCATCACTCACCTCCCCGTTCTCCTGATCACATCCACAATTCCACTGTAGTTATTGTGCTGGTCCTGCAGGCGAGCGCGCACAACCTGGTATGGGTACGTCACTGCCACTGCAAATATTTTGGAGATGGCTGCTATGGTGATGTACTCTAATGGAGACTGAAGCAGAGAGAGGCAAGAAGGAAAAACGGAATCATCTTCATGAAACAAAAACGTGGTGTTCTAATACACAGAAATGCTGCATATAGCCATTTTTGTTCTACTCAAAATAAATATACAGAGTTTGTATTTCTTGACGCATATTTTTTTGCTCAGCATTCTTTGCGATTAACAGTAATAAGCAGAATTTTTTATATCGACTTAAAACCCATATAAGAGCCTGTATAGCCACACAGAGATCTAATCTCACCATCATTGAGTCAGTTTGGCATGACATAAAGAAAGAGCAAAAACTCTTTTTTTTTTTTGGGAGTTTGTGGAAACTCCAACATGGCGTCTAGACAATTTCTTGCTGGTCAAGGAACACAGTGCTTCCGTTTTGGTTCAAGGCTACTACCCTTTGTTGTGATCCCCATGCCCATAATACAGTTTTATTTACTTGCCAGTTTGGTGCTTTGGCACATTAATCTGAACTCAACAATATTTGAAATATTGCGATGTTCTGTACTTTTATATCTGCCACAGTTATTGTAAAATATTCAATATACCCCCCAGCCTTCATGCTGATAGTCAAAGATGTGGCACTTGCATCAGAATGATAATGTAAATGATACGGAACTGAACCGTTTCTCCTGCTAAGAAAAACATAAGGCCTGGTTTTATTCTCACCAGCAGTGATTCAGATGGCATGTTTTTATATTTGTTCTGCTCCCTCTTCAGGCCCTCATAGGTCATGAACTGCAGTGCAGCATGGGAAGTCCCCACCAGTCCGGGCAGAAAACCCTGCAGTGACAGAACAACAAAATGAGCCTCGGAAACTCCCACACTGACACACAAAGCCACAATACCATGGTTTCCTAACTAACCCAGACTCGACTAGAATTAAACCATGTTTAGTGTGTAAACATTTGAGGTGTGTCACAAAAATGAAGCCAATACTTAGGCCTGGCATGAACCACAGATTAGGTGCTGTATCAATCTTCCAAGTACAATCCAACAGTGTCCTCTAGTGGTCAACAAAAGAAACTACAATCTTTATCTACAAAAAGATTGGATCACCCCACCATTTAAAGTCAACACGCAACACTTGATGCATTGAAGTGTGAAGCAGAATATACAAGTAAGATATAAGAGTATGATTTACACATGGAGACCAAAATTCTGTCATCATTTATTTACCACCATGTCATTCAAAACCTTTTTTTCTTCTGTGGATATTGGAAAACAAAAAGAAGATATTTTGAGAAATATGGTTTTGTGTCTATAAGGGTTCAATGTTGTTACCAACACTCTAAAATATCTTCTTTTGTGTTTTGCAGGAGAACAACGATGAACAAAGTTTCATTTTTGTGTGAACTGTCCCTTTAAAAAGAGGGATTTGTAGTGGTTGTGCACATTTTGATAATAGAATAGCTGTAATAATGTGCAAAGACGGAATGGTCACGGTGAACCTGAATTCTATATTACGAAAGGTTTTAATTTGGTTGCATGTTGACTTTAACATCGAACAAGATCACTGCTGGTACATTTAGAAAAGAGAGGAGAAGGGGTTAATTTAAAATCTGTAGATGTACCCTGTATAGTCCCGGGATACCCTCGTGACGGTATATTTTCACGAGGGCGTCCATCATTCCCTTGTAGTGCTTCCGGGAAGGGTCTGCATTGTACTGCAGCACCAGCCGGGTCTTTGTCACCCAGACCGGGTTGGTAAGGCAAAGCGTCAGAATGCCTGGAAACGCAGGGGAACATGGTACAGGGGAGTCCAACACCTTTACACCAACACTCTGCTACGTCACTCGCCGTTAGTACTGATCTGTTTTAGTCCTTACAGGGTTTTACATGTAAAAGAGGCCAATAAAAATATTAAATCTGACTCATCATTAGGAGTCTGAAAATAAAGGCCTGGTAGTGTTTGTGGACCTAGAGGTCATGGATCTTTGTTTTTGGTAATACTGTTAAAGGTGAAGTGTGTATTTTAGAAAATATTAATATAATCTAAGTTCAATGTTCAGTGATCAGTAAGCCTTTCAAATTTAGCCAGATATCAATCATTTTCAACCTCATTTGTTCTTGCATGTTTCGTGACTAGTTGTCATATGATATAACATCACGAGGCACGCAAGAACCAATGGGAGTTGAAGGTATCGATGTGTTGCCATATTTCAATTTAGAGCTTGCTACGGTTTTAATTTCACGAAATTATTTCCAAGTATTAAATGTTTTCTCACAAACACCTAAAACGTGGCTTATATGAAGATATATATTAGCCCACTAGAGGCCTTTGAGTTATTTAATGATGGACGGATGTTTGCTTTTGGGAGCTTTTTGGGACATGGAATGGAAATGGAAACGGGATGGGTAAACTACTCTTTCAACCTTTAGTTCATAACCCATTGCAGCATTGTTCATGCTACGGACATAAAAAATAATCATGTGGCTTTGGTGAGGAGTTTTGTTAGTTCATCAATTTACATCTTTTTGAAAAACCTGCAACATTGTATAGGCTACTATGTATTCCATATACATTTCACAATTTTCTATTGCTACTGTCTGCATGAATAGGTATTAACTGTAATTGTGCTACAGAAATAAACTTACAATTTGGTGCTGCTATTGTCACACAAACTACACACTTCACCTTTAACCAAGGTCTTTATAAAAACATTTAAGCCGGAGACTGATTCATATCAGTCAGTGATAACATTGCATTGTACACATATTATTGGTCAACCCAGACATTTTTGTTCTCCTTAACATTCTTTGCTATGCAATGCAATATTTTTTTCACTTCCTGAGCAGATACCAAATAATTCTCATTTCTTCTCTATTTGTCAGATTTTGCAACAGCCTCACTGAAAACAGGTCTGGGCTTTAAAAGCAAACAGTCTCCAAAGCTTGTGGTATTCCTGCTGATCCAGTTTCATAACTGAGCTCTAGGTTTAGCTGCGTTTGGTTTGTTAAGCTCGCAGGTGGATCTTTTCTCGTACTAACCTGCCTGCGCCGCGGACACCAGGTGTTCGGCAGCGCTCAGCTCTGTTTGCCGTCCCTCCTGCTTGTATTCTTTAATAGCATTATAACTGTTGAGAGATAACACAGCAATTATTATGTTACGGTATGTACACGAGAGTCATATTAATGCATGTTAATAGTAAAATGAAAAGCAGCCTAAAACATGAAAACGTAGGTAAATAAACCTCTATAAAAGCAAGGGAAGCAAGTAAATCCTTTTCGGGTTTTGTTGCTATATAGTCAGTTCTGACTATTCATATTTCAGGGTTGCAGGCCTAAGTGTTCGTGCACAGGCATTTTGTCAGCGATACAAATCTGAAATGAGGTCAGATACCTTCACGTAGTGTCTTTCATAAACCACACACTATCACAGACACAGCACTCTTGGGTGTTTCTTTTTTTGGCCTGTGATCTACAAAGGTTCAATGGCTTTTCAGGAAAGTGCAAAGGACATGTTTGCTGAGTGGACATGAATCTTAACAATGGCATTAATGCAGAAGTTTTAAATTGCAGCACGCAACTCCATTCTTTGCTTCCTTTAAAGACACTTTCAAGAACTTACAAGAGGAAGTACAAGCCCCATGATGCCCCAGCACCCCAAATGTTGGGGGTGACACCCTGATAGAGACCTCGGATCCCTTCCAGCTTCCAGATGGTCTTCATGCAGTGCACGATGCCATCGTACTGAGGTCGCATTTTTAGACCATCACTTACTGGAAAGAGCAAGAAACATAACACACTCCCATCTGATCAAATGTAAACAAACATTTCTGTTTCAAAAGGTATGCACTAACTAACAATGCATTTTTGTTGCTCCCCATCAGAATTGTCTTAAAACAATTAACAGATCATATTTTTTTCTTTTTGCTTGCATAGCATGTTGTTATAGTATGGGTAAATGAAGTCAAGTATTGTGTTCATTAAAGTATTTATTTTTCCTACACTAAAATGTAGAGCATGCGAAAAATGTTCTTTATATGTAAAAAAAACAACGATCACAAAAACTAACCTGCAAATCTTATTTTGACCAGATCCAGAGGGTGCAGCACCATAGTGGATATGACGCCCCCACTCAATCCAGCAGCGAGATTTTCATATTTGATATGTTTAAAGAGTCGCAGGAGGCTCGATGTTATGGAGAAAGACGAGTTTGTTGTGTCTGCGGGTACTGCAGCATGTCTCTGCCTGGAGATGGGAGCAGTCATTTTTGTTTACGCACTACACGGACACCAATCGCGCCAAGTACGCAGTAAAATATCCTACAATATTTGCAAATGCCGTCCCACTTTTTCTAATAAAAAGGTACTAACTATCCAATGCACCTATAGAAATCAATAACAACCGTTGGGCCATTATGTAGCGTTTGCCCAACATCCACTTCTCCCTACTGCTGGAGAAGGTAAATAACGGAGCATGATGTCAGTGGGCGGGGAAATACACGCCGCATTCAGCGATTTGGTTCGTTGCTGTAATGGGTCAACGGCGCAGACATGTTGGAAAGGGCAAGAGAGTCTTATAAACACACATATATATTGGTTTTATGCAAACGTTATTGTGCTTTTTTTCATATAAAAATCCGATTTCACTACGTGAACGGCGTAGATTTTCACAATTCGTTATTTATAACATCCAAATAAATACATTGAGTTTGGGGATTCAATATAGATCCAGATCCAAGTGGTTTAGGATATGTAAATGTGGTTGTGTTGGCATCAGGAACGCAGTTTCTTATTTATTTGTTCATTTGTATAAGTTAGAACAATCTTACCCTCCCCAATATGGTGGAGTTTTTGACAAGCGTTTCAGCAGCCAATGCTCCGTTTAAGGGCAGACCATCTATCTATGGGGAAAACAGTCATAGCAGATGCCCATAACATAGGATGTGACGCCATGTTAAGAGCCAGCGTCTCATATGCTCTACAGATCTGTGAATTTGTGCTCGGTTTAGATTTTAAAGTCCGCGTAAACCGGAAGTTGCAAACGATTTTCCTCCAGTGTTGTGACATATTTCCGAGAGAAACGAAATACTAAATGAGGGGAAATTGTGGGCGTGGCTTTATTTTCCAACTAGCACCTGATTGGATCACAACAACCAAAAATGCACCTCCTCGCCATCTCTCCTCTCACGCGCTGTCAATGCTCCCAAACACACAGGCAGCCTGTCTACTGTCAGTTGGAGGGGCGTGGTTACGGATGCTAAGCAGACACCCATACCGTCAAACCTACGTCATCAGGGAAGATCCTCCAATGCAGAGGGGAGGGGCATTTTCAGATTTTGATTAGACATTACGAAGCCAAAAATGTTTTGTGTGGATTGACTTGCATGGATGAATTGTTCACCACAAAACGATCAATTTAGGCAAACAAAGTAAATATGGTTAATTTTGATTTCAGTTAGACTTTAAAGGAATAGTTCACTTTAGAATTGTATCATTACTCACTTTTGAGTTGTTTCAAATCTGTATAGACTTCTTTGTTCTGATGAACACAGTTTGAGAAAGATATTTGGACGAATGCTTGGACGAATGCTTGTAGCCTAACCAAACAGTTATTGGAGTCCATTGACTACCATAATAGGAAAAATAACCGGTAGTAAACCGTTCCTTTTCTACATTCTTCAAAATCTCATTTGATGTTCAACAGTCATTTTTCCTACTATGGTAGTCAATGGACTCCAAAAACTGGTTACAAGCATTCTTCCAAATATCTTTCTCAAACAAAAACATTTATACAGATTTGGAACAACTAAAAGGTGATTAAATAATAAAAAAAGTAATTCTAAAGTGAACTATTCCTTTGAGGTTCACCCAAACCGAGAATAACATCAAAGTGCCGCGAGAGTCAAAATGTTAACTTTGCCTTTATCTAATATGCATAACCTGCGTTGACATGTTTATAAAGTATAAATTAGTACATTTAATGACTTGCAATGAAGCACGAACAAATGTTACTTGGCAAGCTCTCAGTTCAATGTCTTATTGGAGAATATTTACATTTGACAAGTTTATATTTATAATCTGCCAGTCGATAAAAGCCTTTTATTTCAATTCACTTCCCTTTGCTTTAGAAAAAAGCATAAATGATTTTATGTCATTATTGTGTAACATGCTCCTGTTGAACAACATTAACTTTTGAACGCAGCGTGTGGCACATAGTAAAACTAACCGCGAATATTTGGCAATAAAGGTGATGAAATAAGTGTTCACGTCTCTGGGTGATGACTTATTATCACCATAAGAGATGAAAGAAACTCTCCTCGCGTCTGCTGTCAATGAATGTGTCCGGGCGGCGGGCGCGCGCACTTCCGCCGCCCCGCCCGCGACACTGGAGCATCTGATCTTTGTCCTACGTAAGAGACAGTCGCTCCGCCTCGCTTTCCCTTCTCCTAATGCATCCATTTTTGTGCATTCAAGAAATCTCTTGGAGTTAGCAGCAAACCGGGAGGGAATCAAGGAAAAATTGGCGGAAAGAGAACGCCGATAAGCGCAGAAAGGCCCTGTCGTTGGCTACGCGGAGCTCCCCATAAGCGGCAGCAGCCATGGGTTAGACTGCATTCACCATGATTGCGAAATAACAGGCAAGCACTTCTTTTCTCTATACACGTTTGGGCAGATGGCTAATGACAAGCATGGTTGGGATGCCCTCAGATCCCTGGAACTGGAATGTAATGCAAGAAACCCCGAGGGCTTTTTCACACCTTTGTATGGTCATTTCATTAGCCATTGTGACAAGCTGCACTTATGTGACAATTCTGTATGTATGCGTTTAGTGATGGTAGCTACTGTAAATGTGGGTATAAGAAATATATTCACAATATGCTGTGTGGGTAAATATAAAGTTCATATAGTCGCATTCTGGCTGGGTGCATTGGAAAGAGAAATGGTACAGACATATTTGTGTTAGGCTATTATAAAACGTTTGTCAACGTTCCAAGTCAGCATCATAATGCATTTTTAGACTGAAGAGTATGGATCTATACTGTTATCGGTCTTATAGCTACACAGACAGTTTCGATGCATGACATTCCGCATGTGAAGGCTACACTATACATCTATGCATACATGTGGTGGGTGTGTGTGTTTTCTTTTGCATGCGTTCACACCGGTTGCAGTTCATTTTTATTCACTGCCCTTTTTTTTGAATCCTCAAGCACCCACACCTGAAAATGTCCGCTCGGGGTGGCCCGGCCGCATCCCCTGCGGCTCCCGCTCAAGCGGACATGCCGGACCTGAGCCACCTCACCGAGGAGGAGAGAAAGATCATCCTGTCGGTCATGGACCGCCAGAAGAAAGAGGAGGAGAAAGAGCAGTCCACGTTGAAGTAAGCCACCTGATTTTCTTCAGCAGTCTTATTAAGCAAGGCTAGCTGGTAGTGTGTCTGGTGCTGCGGTAGTAGTGAAGCTTGTGGATGATGGCTTTAAAACGCTCCCTGTCATTTTCAGCACGACTGTCTCTTGTAATTTAATACGTCTGCTTACGTGCACGGTCAATATTAGACTATTGTTGACACAAGCTCGGACCTGGTTTAACCATCAGACAGGCCACAAGGGGTTTTGTCGCTCACATTGCGTGGAGATCTGGTGTTTTGCGCCAGTGTTGTGACCGTATTCGGAGTCGTGGTCTGTATTCCGTGTGTATCGCCGTTGGGCTGGGTTAGCTGTGGGCGCCATCTTCGCTACAAATCCCATCAGCCACCGTTTACCGGAGATTACTACGCGTTTTAATCGTGCTGTCGAATAGGTCATACGTTAAACGTTAACACGCAGAAGTAGGATTTTTGCGCCATCGCGGTTTCCATGGTTTCTCGTTCGCTGTTTTCAGCACCACGGCGCTGTCCGCTCGTGCTCGTGGTGCGGGTGTGTGTTTTGCGGAATGAACGTCGTTTGTATTGAATGAAAGCTCGGGCTTTGGTGTGTAAGTGTGCGCGCGCGCACGCGTTTGTCTTATGAATTGCGAGGGTGCGCACGTTTCGTTTGTGTGAGTGGACATGAAATGTCAGGCGGTGTCAGCAATGTGCTGTTGCGAGACGAGCTGGGTTACTACTTCAAACAACATTATCTCAAATGTTGTGTAGTTCTTGTATTGTGTTTACATTTGTATAAGCTTATAGTGGGATATTTGTCAATTTCATATTTATTTGGCAGACACTTTCTTCCAATGGTAGCCCAAGACCTTTTGCACAATTCTCTACCGCTCGTTGAGCTATGAAACAAGTTACAAAGAAACAAAGAAGTTACCCAAAACACTGACTATTAACATTAACAGGCGTTGGTTTTCACGATATAAAGACAGAGTTCATGTTACTGTGTTATTTGACACATTCGTAAAGAATTGTTCAAGATTACAAGGCATGTAAAAAGTATCTAAATGATATAATTCCACAACAACAGCAATCTTTGAGACTGCTTCTGCTCTGTTCCATTATTCTTTGTCCTTAGATACAGTAATTTGGCTCTGCTGTAGAGAGAGAACAGACATATTATTTACCGGACTGGCCCATTTGGCTCCAAGTTCCAAGCTTAGATTCATGAACCCAGTGAACTTCCAATCCTGTGCCAGTGTTACCTCTGCCAAGTGCATGCTTAACAATTCTGATTCTTATGATTGAGACCATTCTGTACATTAAAATCTGTGACATAACCTTCCCTAGTCAAATCAAATTTCACCTGCTTTTTTATTTGAACGCGGATGTTTTGGTTGTTAGGTACAACAGATCGTGCTGTGTGTGTTTTGATGCGTTGTTAGAGTATATTACACATTTGTGGTGGTGGCAGATGAGGAGTTTGTTAATACTGTTACTTTTACTTTCAAACCAGATATTTGATCACTAAATGTGTTTAATAATGCAGTATATCTGGTTCATGGCAGTGCATATGAAATCAACAGTTTTAGATATTTTATGTACTGTAAAAGGATGTTTGGTTGTTGTTGTTGTTGTTGTTATAATAGTATAATAGAAGACTCCTAATTTTTCAATTATATCAGCTCAGACGAGTTCTTATTACTTAATCAAAACTACCCAACTGAAGTTTAATTGATATTAATTGGAATGCACAATAAAAAAAATGTTTTTTTAAAACATAGCTTTGGCAAATGAACGCTCAAATATCATTTAGAATCACATTGAAAGAGGATACCAAACTCAGAATACTATTATGACTTGGGGTGGGGTTTTCTTTGACTTTTTGTTTGTCAGTAAGCAACCACTCAGAAAACTTTTGAGTTTTGAATAGGCAAGCATCACTTGTCAGATTTAGCTGTGTCTGTATTTGAGCTTTGAAATGGGGCTGTATAGACAGACTGAAAAAAAATTACAGGCCTGTCAAAAATTTGGCCTGCACAAAGTCAATATTAAGCTCTCAGAACTCACTTGTTCTGTTCTGTTCTGTTCTGTTCTGTTCTACTGTTTTCATACATTTCATTGCACCAGTTATTTAAACACTGAGTGATTTTTGGAAAATCTAAAGCTTTGTTTCAGCAGTCAGGGTTAGTATATTCATTTGAATCAATAGTACAGAGCTCACAGAAAGCTGCATGTGTGCAGATGTAAAAAGAGTCATGATCATATGGTTATAGTCTGACAGTATATCCTAGTATTGAATACTTCCTAAAATAACATTTTACAACTTAATTGAGTTTAACTAAACTTGATCAAGCTCCCTCCCTTGGAAAAACACTTTTTATATTCTGCACTACTAGCGCAAACACACAATAAAAAAATCATTTCATGTGCTTGTGGTTTACTCTTCTAGTTTGTGACATTTAAAGTTCTTTACTGTAAATCTCTTTCTATGGCTGCAGTGACGGATGCGTTATGGATGCGTTTTACAGACGCATTTCTATATAGACACATGCACACTCTTGGCCTGAAGTTCATTTCCGGTCTGTGTTTGTTGGTCTGGCTAGTGACTAATAATATAACTTTTATACTTGATTTAATTTCATTGTATAATAATTGTATTAAATAAAGAATTTGTTGAATTTTAAAACAATTTGTTGAATGGGTCGTGTAACATTTTAATTTTATTTTCTTCGTCGTTTTGGCTGTGTTTATGCAAACATCATACATTTTGCAAAAGGTGTGTCTTTTTATTGGAATTTTAATATGAGATTTAATACAAGATTTGTTATCTTACATTTCTCAAAAAAATAACAACGCATTAAAATGATTGTTGTTGTTGATTAATAACATACCCAAGACTGTAACAATAAAAACAACTTCATATTTAGTCAATGGAAAATAAATGTTTTCATCAAAAACAACAGGCATTGTGCATGTAATCAAACTGGGATTTAAAGGGTTAAAATTCTAAAAATGAATGAAGTTTTGGTAGTTATGATAAGAAGTAATTGAAAGTGTGAAAACATATGGATATATCATATTTTTATGACAGTGTTGGGACATGGACTTTTTTGTCCATTTTCAGCCTAAGTGTGAGTTTTTCAAATTGATGCACAAGGGTTAAGTTTAGTTAAGTAACGATTCTTCTACTGGTAACCCAAAATAATACTGGCTAGACATACTTTTAACTAACTAGCTTTTTTGCTAGCTAAAGTGATTTACTTGTTATTTCTTTTGCTTGTTTTTAAGAACAATCTGCAGGGACTCTATCTCTTTGTGGCAGTGTACCAGAAGTTAAGTTTGGGTCAAAAGGCTGATCAATGATCAATTAGGTTATATTTGCTCCTCTACTTGTTATTGTATACTTCATACTCAGCAACTATTTAAAAGCATTTGCATTGTACATACACATGAGATAAGTAATTTATTCACCAAACGTTTTTAGTTAAACTATGCATCTAACACAGTAGCAAACCATTTCATTTGAACTTTATGCTGACTATATGCAACATGATATGACCAGCTGTGCTTATAAGTCAATAACTTACATACAGTAATGTAACAGCAGGAATGGACACAGTGCAGCCAGTTGATGTCCTTCAGTGATAAAATGATTGGTTTTTTTAGTTATTATTTGACAGGAAATTGTCAACAGGAGCTGGAAAAGAACCATAGATCGGCATCTAACACAGCAGCATATCTTTTGAACTTTGGCGCTCTGACCACTCTTATGGTTTCTTTGGTAAAATATGCAGAATTATTTGGAAAAGCGAGTTTAAACTGCGTTTACAGTGACTTTCGTTTGTAATACATAATGGTTTGCTACCATATTTTTATAGCTATTTAGAAAAAATATTTACACGTTTCCTGCATTTTTACTATAAAACGACAGTGTTTTTTTACAGTGTATGTGGACAGTGGGCAGCAGAACAGCGAGTGATTTTGAATGGAAGAGTATACCTGTATGAATGATGTTGTAGTGTTCTTAATCTCTGCACCTGAGCTGTTTTATAACTCATTTAAAATAGCTGATGCTGATTGGCTGATCACAGGTTATAATCTCTTTACTCTGTCGGAGAGGCCGAGTGTACACTGCGGTGGACTGTACTGCCCTTTGACCCATACAATAGAGTTACTGACTATGCTTGGAATAGCGCACAGACTATTTTTGTACTATACATTATATTCGGACGGTCTTGGCATAGAAGCATAAACGTCTAAAGGTATGATGGAAACATGGCCTCATCTTTTATCATATGTTAGGCTCCTGTTACATGTTTGGTTGGGGCTATAATCAAAAAGAAAACATTTTGCTGACTTTTTCCTAGCTAAATTCAAAACCTGAATTGTCCTTTTAGTCTCAGTAATGGGTCTTAACTGCTGTCTGTAGATGTTGTGTAACAGGATTAATGCTTATAGTAACCTATGTCTCTAAAAAAGTGACACTACTGTATATGCTACTTTTACACAGACCTATAACGTAACAGTACAGTAACGTTTAACAGTATACTTTGTATGTATGGATGTTTCATTCTTCCGCATTTTAGGAAACGGACATGGGCTGCTGGTGTTCTGTGTGATTTATAAAGCGTCTTTAGATGATCGCTTCCTGGCAAAGGTCAGGAGAGGTGGCACTCTAGTCTTCATGACATTATGGCCCCTAGATACCTGTGCTCTGTTTTATGATGCACACTTTTGCACTTCCAACTACTGTATGTTACATCCAATGCATGGCTAAGTGTCTCAGGACTAAACGTAGTTTGTGGATATTGGGAGGCCTGGCACTAGCCTGGCTGGACCAAGGGGGCAATCAGATATTCTAGTAATAGCATTAACAGATAAGGCAAAACAGGTGACACTTTATTTTACGGTGCCCTTGTTACGCATGTTACACGTACTTACTATAGTATTTATTATAAATTAGGCATAATTACATGCAACTAACCTAAAACCACACCCTACTTCAATGTACACTGTAACATGGACACCTTAAAATAAAGTGTAACCTATAATTTTGCTTGAATGTTTCATTTTTATTAATTTACATTTTTATATGCATGTTTGATGATTGTTATATTCATGTTATATTACTATTATTACTGTTATTAATTTATTAATAATTTTTTAAGCACCTGATTTGTATTTGTTTTTAAAAATATCTGTATGTTTTGTCTGATTCATCTTTAATATGTTTTGTATCAAAGTATAAATATATATATATATATATACACTGGATATATATTTAAGGTACTGCGTACACATTTACTTCATCCATTAGGTTAGCACAATGTTTTGGCAGTCCCAACCCCAATCAGTTTTGTTGCGATTTGATTTTGCCATGATCATTTACTGTGCAATGATTTTATTTTTATTAATGTTAATGTTATTTGTCTTTTTTTCATTTGTCACTTGTTTTGCCTTCTGTGTGTATACTGAGCTGTTAAACGTATGTTTTAGGGAACCTCGTAAAGAAGACAAAATGCCTCAACCATCTCAGTAAGTACAAGAAAAAAGTCAATCGTCCAGCAAACTTTAAGCTTTTCTTTTCGTGTCTTTGAAACACTCCCCAGAGCAGACCTAGGATCAGTTCGAGGGTTGTGGTGTATAGTTGGAAACTCATGATCAATGCTCCTTTTCCCCATTTATTCTCTTCTCTACTTTCTAACGTAGTGCTTTTCATACTGTTTATGCTTTCTTACCCTACTAACCTCCGGCCTATATGTGTGTTGTGGTAGTGACCCATATTTACACTTGAGACATTCACAGTTGGTCAGTGTGCTGCCCACATTGCTCCAGTTCTACCCCTTTTTGTATTGTGGCTTCTTTTCTCTGACATCTCTATTAAAGGAATAGTTCACTTTAGAATTAAAAAATGATCATTATTTACTCACTTTTGAATTGGTCCAAATCTGTATAAATTCCTTTGTTCTGATGAACACAGAGAAAGATATTTGGAAGAATGCCTGTAACCAAACAGTTTTTGGAGTCTATTGACTACCAAAAAAATGTGATCTATTCCTTTAATGATCTCCAGTATCCACTGTATATATAGTTTTTTCAATCAATCAAACTTTTGTAAATACTGCATAATCCATGATTTTATATATAATCCATGATTTTAAAGGAATAGTTCAATAGGGACCAACAGTTTTTGTTTACCAACATTATTCAAAATAACTTATTTTATGCTCTGTAGAAGAAAGAAAGCCATACAGGTTTGAGATGAAATGGGGGGATTATGACAGCATTTTGAGGGGGGGGTAAACTACCCCTTTACAAAGCTCAGAAGACTTGAAATAAAATGTCTGACTTACAGGGCGTTCACATTATAACGAAAACTATAGCAATAACTGGAACTATATTTGCGTCCACACTAGTGGACGATAACGTTATGTTTATATAAGCTCGCATGCTGCGTTTCAAGTGCGTCTAAACAGTGAATCAAGCATTTAGTAAAATGAAAACATTACATATATTTCACTACAACTTTGCAGGACGCAAGAGACAAGTTTGCGCTGACAACATTAGCGCTTGGTTAGCCTACATGAGGTAAATGTATGTTATACTTTTACTGGTTACTGTATCTTATACTCACCATTCATTCCAAGAGTTGAACCAACTGTTTTCTTTAAAAAGAGGGTTTGTTTTGTCATACAGTGCCAGGTTTTTCTGGACCTCGCCGATTAGCTTTTCCATAGTGTCGTTTTTGTGATCATAGTTATCGTTATAATGTAACGAAATAACATTCAAGCATTACACGTTGAGTTGTGTAGTCCTAGTTAAGCTGTCGGAGGGGAAAGATAAAACACATCTCTTGGTTCTTGGCTGTTGATGTTACTATGCTTGTCTGAACAGGTGGAACCCCTTCAGTGGAATCACTGAGTTGGTTAGTAATGTTCTTCAACCTCAGTCAAAGTCCCCCAGTGAGGAGGAGCCAAAAGCGTAAGTACAGTGAAGGGGTTGACTTAAAACCTTCAGCAGCTTTCTTCTCTGCACACCTTTTGTCCTGCTGAAGGTGTCTAGCTTAGTTCAGGTTGGCCGAGTAGAAGAGATACGGTGGTCTATAGAATCTGGACCAGTAGCGGTGTAAGATAGTAAACTGTAGGCTGTAGAGTAAAATCCAGAACGCGAAACGCATTCGCAAACGCGCCGTAACGTTATCGTGGAGGGAAAGGTTGAAATCTCAACCGAAGTCATGATGTGCATGTAGTTTATGGTAAACCCTCTCTGTTATACTTCACTCTTCCATACATCCAAAACACTTGATAGATGCCTTCCAGATCAATAAACATATAAGGAGTAAGTGTTTTCTCTGGATAGGTTATCGATTGAGTTTGACTGCATTAGGCCTGGATCAGGCTGTCATCATGGCATACTGTAGCAGTCTGTCTTATTAGTTAAAGTATTAAACACACCCTTATGTGATCGCTGTGTAGATTTTGCCAGAGTGTCAAGCTTATTATATTAAACCTATTATAAACTATACATGTTGTTGCCAGATATATTGCACCTTATTTCCAAATTGAACATTTCATAAAAGTCAAGAAGCAACATCATTTAACCCTTACTGCAGCACAACAGGAAGGCAAAATAACAAAAATCATTGTCAATACAATCTTACAATTCATTTTTCCTTTTACACAAATTGCAGCATTTACCGCAGAACATTTGGCATACCATAAATATTCCTATTTTATTACGTTACATATGTAATGTTTATTGTTTTAAAATATTGAAATCACACAAACCGGGGTTTAAAACTGTGACTATACGAGTGCCAAATTTTGATTTGCCCAAATGGCCACCTTCATTTGAAATAAATAAAAATGAGTTTGAACCCTATTTGTAACAAGCAGCTCAATGTTCACTGACCTCAGACCAGCATTTAAAGGGTCTGACCACTACTAAACAACCTCAAATGTATTTCTTTTCTGCTCTCCACAGGAAGTTGCACCAGCAGTTTGAGATGTATAAGGACCAGGTGAAGAAGATCGGTGAGGAGGCCCAGAAGAAACCCGAGCAGAAAAGCGACTCGCCCACCTGTGGAATCTGCCACAAAACCAAGTTTGCCGATGGCTGCGGTCACGTCTGTTCTTATTGCCAAACTAAGTTCTGCGCACGCTGCGGAGGACGAGTATCTCTCCGGTCCAACAAAGTACGTCTGGCTTGTGTCTCTCACCATTACCTCTGTAGACAATAGGTGATTGTCTGTCTGTCTGTATCACTGTCTGTGTGTCTGTTTGTGTCAGTAGTATCTTGTATAAAGACCCTGTCAATGTGATCCTGTGTCTGTGTGTCATGTCTTAAATAATCACATCTCACAGCTGTGGCATGATTTTATGGCTTTTGTTCATTGCAAACATTACAAACACAGAAAAAAGAATGATGAGGCTGATATGATAAAGATGGTAAAGAATGTAAAAATTGTGATACAGTAGTTTAACTACATGGATTAAAATAATATCATAACATAATGCTCAGGCAAACATACAAAATAATGCTAAGCTAACCCAAAAACAGTTAACAAAAAGAATTCCCCTTCTTTTGGATTTTAGGAACTACTTAACCTCACTTAAACTTCATGTAGCCTATTGTAATTGTTCAATCACAAGAGGGCGCTGTACTTTAAAGCTTAAAACCACTTTCTATTTTTTTCTAGATTCAACTTTAGTGTCATTACACATGTACATTTCTTTCTGTGTGCTGGGTTTTTGTCTAATAAACACCTCAGATCCCATTTCTAAAATCAGGAATCCCAAAAAGCACTTAATTTACAATATTAAATCATATAAAATAATAATAATATGCATGTATTGATGCACAATAAATAAATACATATTTTGACATGTCCATAGTTTATCTGCTAGAGTAAATCATGATTTTATACAGGCACTCAAATCATGATGGGATCAACAGGGTAAAAAGATAATCTACTTGGTATATAAAGGAAGAACTTCATCAGGCAGGTAACATAAAAAAGAAAACTGAAATAAGGCAGCTTAGTTTGATATTTTGTTATATAAGGATGTTCAAACATTATAATAGTTTATTTTACAGTTATGGCCATTATTAATTTTGATTCTCTAGTCTTGTTCATATGTTATAAGTATCTAAAATACTAAAATAGCATTACAGTCATATTGTATATCTTCTTCTCATAGTTACGTCCAGTCATGTCCAAATTTGCTTTCTATAAATTTGAACTAACAATTGTATCAAATAATGCACTTGACTGCCGTGCACGTCACCATAAACAATATCACCGTTTCGATTGCCTTTATGGTATGTTGAAGTAAATAAAAATGTATTACAGTAAGGTGAATTTAATGTTAATAAATCATAAAGCATTTCTATTAACATGTGTGAATTTAAATGGAAATGCATGTACGAATAATTGTCAGTAAATTTCACTATAGATCCTTATGTTGCTAAAACAGACTTTAGGCTTCATGAGGTCCCTGTTGTGCTTTATTTGTCCTGTAGATAACACACATTAAAACACCACAACGAGACAGTAGCTTTCCGTCCAGAAACATTATTTACATCCTATAATTTCCCGTCTCTCCATGGAGTTCAAGAATGTGGAAAATAACTTTACTGATGGTCAATTGTTAATCAGTGACTAATTCACTATTCACAGCTCATGAATGATGAATGATGTGCACAGTGCATCGTGTTTAGCACGGGCGCAGCCACAGGAAGAGCTGTACATGCTTTCTGCTGAGATAACACTCTGATAAACAGCACATGTGTGACCCTGGATCACAAAACCAGTCTTAAAGGGGAACTTCAGTCAAGAAACCAAATGTCCCCATGTTTTACTCCCCCTCGGGGCATCCGTAATGAATATGACTTTCTTCTTGAAGAACAATGCAGTCGGAGTTATATTACCATTTATCGGGAAGAACGATTTTGGTAGAATGGGAGTGAATAGGTCCCCGTTTTTTAAAGCTCCAAAAATGGCTCGACACGGCTCCGTGGTCTTAACAAAGGTCTCCTGAAGCGAATCGGTGTGTTTGTTTAAAAGAAATGTTCGTATTTACAATTATATTTAAGCTAGTTGTCCATCTGGCGGCGTGCACGAAAGTGTTCTTCCAATATTACATCGCATACTGGAATGCGTTGTAATATTGGGTGCCACCCAGAATTAAATAAGAACAACGCGCGCCAGATGGACAACTATACCAAGATATTAGCTTAAATATAATTGTAAATACAAACATTTCTTTTAAACAAACACACCGATTTGCTTCAGAAGACCTTTG
The DNA here is from genome assembly GCA_026939265.1 of Oreonectes daqikongensis. Lineage (NCBI taxonomy): Eukaryota > Metazoa > Chordata > Actinopteri > Cypriniformes > Nemacheilidae > Oreonectes > Oreonectes daqikongensis. Next base: position 1,896,585 of record JAOTQM010000428.1, read on the forward strand.
TTAAGACCACGGAGCCGTGTCGAGCAGTTCTTTGATCGATGGATGCGTTTTTTGGAGCTTTAAAAAACGGAGACCTATCCACTCCCATTCTACCAAAATTGTTCTTCCCGATAAATGGTAATATAACTCCGACTGCATTGTTCTTCAAGAAGAAAGTCATATTCATTACGGATGCCCCGAGGGGGAGTAAAACATGGGGACATTTGGTTTCTTGACTGAAGTTTCCCTTTAAGTGGCATGTAAACATTTGTAGTAATAGCCAAAAATACATTATATGAGTCAAAATTATTGGCCAGAAATCATTAGGATATTAAGTAAAGATCAAGTTCCATGAAGATATTCTGTACATTTCTTACCGTAAATATATCAAACTTTATTTTTGTAAGTGGATGCGGCAAAAATGGCAATCAGAAAAATCCACTCAAGTTTGGTATCTATGTAAAGTTTAGAATTTCAGCTTTCGGGTTCATCTACAACATCGATAGAGAGCGTCAAAACAAACCTGTTTCTTCTTAGCAGCAGCGTGCTACAGCGCCTCTGATGGACAACTTTAAAGGCGATTTTCTCAATGTTTTTTTCTCTTTTGCACTTTATAAATATAAGACAGCTAATCATACTTAACCTGTATGTTTCTAATCAATTATTGAATTATTCTAATGATGAGTTATTAAATAATACAATTATTAACATCGGGCATCAGATAGTGTAGAATGTCCTGCAATGGAAGTTTTGCGATATATAATAGTGAAGCTGATTTTAGCTGAGAGAGTTGTTTTTCCCATGATGCCGTGCGCTCATTGCTGAACGCAGTCGGATGTCATGGACACCGGCGCTGCTGTGTCTGATGTCAGTGTCAATGGCTCCACATGTTAGTGAGGCCATGGATTAAGTTGCCCCCGCAGTGCTAGATGACCAGATACTTTTTCAGTGCTGGGACAGTGATGTCATGAAGCTCTTGCTACACACCCACAAAATATGTGTGAGAGGTGCAGGATAAGCCAGGAGCATTTCATTATCTACATAAAAAACATGTATGTACATCAATTCAAAGTTCATTAATAACATCAATGACTTTCATTGATTGTTATTTTTAATAATGCATTTATTCAGCAGTAGTTTGTATTAAATTTTTTCGTCAATAATCATAAACTAACTATTAAAATGCATTAAATCTCACGATTAACATTCATTTTATATGTGACATATCGTGTTTTATCATGTGATTATACTCTTTAAAGATGTTTCCATTAATCGTCATAATGTGTAATTAAGAAACGTAGTTCCGCTCCCTTCGTATCAGACAGGTTTCTGCTACCATGAAGTTTGTTCTTACCTGCGTTTTTGCGCAGTTTGAGGTGGCATGCATTTGTAATGAGCTGGATTCCGGCTTAGTTGCTTGATAGCGGCGAGATCCGTAAATAATGTAGACTAAAGCGAAAAGCATTGAGCTGGCTTCAGCGGGCATTCAGGCTCTTAAACGCTGATCAGTTGCCGAGCTCAGACAGAATCGAGCAGGCTGGTGTTGCGTCTCTGGTGCTGTCCGTGGTCCTGATCTCCATTCAACGGATCTTCTCTGTCGTCCTGCGGCGTATCTCCACGAACACAAAATGACATATAACTACAAAATGGGTAGGGAATGGATCTGTTCGTGCTTTAAATGTTTTAATGTTTTACAATAGCTAGCTTCAATAGTGTTTCATTATTTACGTTTTTTGGATTACCATTCGACTAGCTGACAGACACCAGATCAATAAACAGTAGTTATGAAGGACAATATGTTTTACTTATCCATCAGCATAGATGTCAGGTTGTGGCAGGCGCTTAATATTTTGTAATTGTATATAGTACAGTATCTGTTAGCCAAAACATTAGGTTGTTTGTTTGTTACCTTTCCACACAACATGTTGTCAGTCAGTAGGCTATTTTTTTGGCAAATGACAATATATTTTTACCTTGAACTTAACCTTGAAGGATGTGTATTTGGAGCTCTTGGTGATCCGTTGTTAATTTAATGACTTCATAATTGAAAAGAATATGATTTGTTGGTTTAAAAAACTGCAGTTCTTGTTGACGTATATTGTGTATCACTGAATGCAGAAATTTGTGTAACTTATGCAAGTAAAGCATTTCTCATTGAACAACATTTGCGTCAAGCACTTTAATGTCCACATTCCATTTGAAAGAAGTTCAGGCAATATTTTCTTATTATTCGGGTCTCTGTGTCACTAATGGGACTCTTTGTTTTATATTATGGGCCCATTCACACACAAACTCATTCTTTCCTTTCCCTTCTGTTGTCTCTGTCTCTCATATTAAAACTCTCTCTCTCTCTCTCTCTCTCTCTCTCTCTCTCGTACTGTCTCCCTCTCTGTCTTTGTTTAAATGTCTCTACCTTTCTTGGACTGTTTTTTTTCTCGGTCTCTCTTTTAAACTCATTCTCTCTCTCTCATTCTGTCTAGCTCTGTTATATTATATAATATTTTATATATATATATATATATATATATATATATATATATATATATATATATATGTTAAATATGGATTCATGCATGCCCTCACCATTGCGTTTATATGTCACAAATATGCACACGTAACTCATTCTGATACACATCAAAACACTCACAACAACCGAGTAACCACATAGTAACATCATGCATCAATTCCAAACGTAAAAATCCAGTTACGTGTTTTTTTTATCTGTAACTGTCCACTTATATAGTAGCAACTGTAAAACGTATGGTACTGTGGCAGATGCTACGCTTACCCTGCTAAACTGCAAGGTAGCTGAATTAAATTTCTTTTGTGTTTGAATCAATACTCTCAATTCTTTTTTATTGATTTTTGGTTTGAACATATTTGCAACAGATATCTTATTGATTTAAATGTGCTCTATATTAAATCTGTTTTAATTACCACAGTATTGGTCAAAGGTGATGTCCAGAGGGACACTTGTACAATTGTTGAACCCTACAGGTGACTATATGATGTGTATGGCACAAAGTGGAGAAAACACTAACTTAAAGTTTTTATTTTAGGAAATGATTCGGCAAAAAGGCAAACTACAGCGTATCAGGGAATATGGGGTTTATTCTAATATACAAATTAACCCATAGAAAGTCAAAAAGCTGACAGCAAAATAAAGCAAACACTGAGTAGAGATTTATTAGTTATTATTATGTTTGGTTGATTCTGTGTTATTTTTGACTACAGTCTTTTTCATGGGCCTTGACTTTTTTTGCCAGGTCTCCTTAAATTTGTTGAGCTGCAGTTTACACTCCAAATACAACCACGCACTTATCACACTTTAAAAATATATTTGAAAATACTATATTATTTAATATTTCAATATTTTTCGGTTGTTTTTATAACTCACTTTGACCCACTACTGTGGAAAAATGTTCTTTCAGCAGTACTGGTGGAAAGTGCTGTGACCGATTTATCTACCTCCGTTTTTTTACATTTGAATCATTTCCGATGCAGGTAATGTGGGTATGCAACCTGTGCCGAAAACAACAAGAAATCCTCACCAAGTCGGGAGCGTGGTTCTACAGTGGTTCTGAGGGATCCAGATCAGGGTCCCAAGCCAAAGTAAGAGGAGGCCCATTCAGTGTGAGCCAGGACCCTCTCAGAAACGGTTCAGGGGTCCCCACAGACAGGTTAGAAATACCCAGTTTATGCTTCAGCATCTCGTAGAATGCAAATTGTAATCTGATTTGTTTGTGGTGTTTTAGCTCTAGATTGGTTGGGTTTGGACCAAATCCAATATTGTATGTATGTGTGTATGTCTATGATATCAAACGTTATGGGCTTCTATGGTTGCTGTGTAGAGAATACAGCATAAAAACTGCCTTTTTTCTTTGTTCTTTTCTCTTTATGTCTTAAAATGTAGCTTCAATAAGATTAGTCTTATTATAGTTGATTAATGGGTTCTTATTTGTTGTGTCTGGAAATTTCACACACTACTTTTGCAACGTTGCAGTGATTCAATTCCTTACTTTAGCAGAACTCTGTTATCCTGTTGTGTTAGACCAATTATTTACAATATTTGGCTGATATAAAGGAACATTCAATGTGTTATAGCTAACTCTCAATTAAGATTTGCATATTTTCGAAAACAGTCTGGTTCGCATGTGGTCTCCTTTTACTTGATGTTGTTTTCTGAATGGTTTTAGTGCAGTTGTTTGTGTGTTGTATAGTTATCTGATAAAAATGAACTGAAAAATGTTTACTTAAAACGTACACTTAAAAAATGTAAGCTGCTAAAAGTGTTGTTCATGGCAATGCCACGTAAAGAGAACCTTTCATTTTAAATTTCTTAAAAGGACCATTTAAAAAAAAAATCATTTTATAGTGGGAAGAACCTTCTCTTTTCTGACCATGTACAGGGTTTAACCAGTGACCTTCAGAAGCTGCCTATGACCACCAACACTTCATAAGTCACAATATGTAAAATATGAATTCTAATGTGGCTTCTTATGATTTCAATGCCGATTTGTTGTTTGCCTAAAATAACTTGTATACATGCTTAGCTGTCGGTACACTGGTACTTTCTGTCATTTATCAATTAATATCATTGTACATCCTATTGAAAGTCCGTCTGTTTCTGTAGGATATATTTTCTCAGTTCCACATTTCCTCTACACTTGCATATAAAGTGGACCGTGTCAGTGGTCTAGATAAGGGAATAAGGGAAGTGCACTTTTCACATAGGCTACATCAGATATTTCGTTTTTCCAGTTGCGCTTGGTCTGTTTGAGTCTGTGTGCAACAACGCCTTTTGCGTATGCGCCCGCCCCTTAGTCGTCTTAACTGTGTCACTGTGTACACTTTCTGCCCCAGATGTCCCAATTCTTAAAAACAAAACGAAATTACAAAACCGAAAACGAAAACGAAACATTTGAATTTTAAATAGCCTAAATCAAATCGCGCAAATATGAATCAGTTTTCATGGTCATTGCCGTCACGTTCAAGTGCCCAGCCCTATGATGTCATCACCATGGTCGTGGTAATGTTACAAATCATTTGTTAAAAAAGCTAGATGTAGTAAAATCTCATTTAAATGATTTTGCCAGAAATGCATTTTAACATTTAACATTTTTACATTTTTATCCAACGAAACATGAATTACTCCAAAGGACATAATTTGGTCGGATCCGGTAGAAATAGTTATTTTAAATAAAAAAGTATAATTTAACCATATGATAAAAGATAGAACGAAAAAAATAAAATACCAAACGGGATCTTTAGCTATACTGAAAGCATTAGGAAAAGGTTGATCATTAAAATGTGTACTTACATCAAGACGCCCTTGGTTTCAAAGATCCTCTTCAAGTTTTAAATATTGAACGTGAAGTCGATGAGACAAAATAAAAAACGAAATATGGTGTTTTCCAAAAAGGCATGACATATATCAGTCGTGCACTCTAGAGCGCGCTGCTCGAGTGCTTTGAAGGAAGGGTCTGCTGAGGCAGACTTCAGCGCGCTCTTTGGCTCCGTCTCAAAAACCCAGAGCGCTGCCTACCTAGTCAGCATCACAGACGCGTTCGATTCGAGTCTACGCTGTCCAAAAATGCTGCTTCACTAGGTTTCGAGACTTCTCCCGTTAGAGCACACGGCGTCTACATCCCCGTTTGCGCATCTCTCACAGAGACCCGCGTAATAAAACAGCCGGCGACTGCGCGTCGGGAACGATGAGTGAGCGAGAGAGTCTGCGCCGCTCCGGTCTGGCCGATTTTCGAGGCGAGACGGTGGCGCATGGACGCATCTCCGGAAATTTTAGCCGGTAAAAATGCAGCGCTGTTTTTCTCTCTCTCTCTGGCACGCCGTCAGACGGCATCCATCCCGCGCTCCCCGCATCCGCAGCATCACCTCAGGGCTGGACCATGAGGTGCGCCTCCATTACATCTCCGGCAAAATATGGGACTTGATCCACACGGCAGCGCGTCGGATGTAGGGGTCGTGGTGCTGTGGGTGCGCTGCTGTTGTTTCCCGAAGTGAAAGACTACTGGGTTGCTTAAGTAGGAGGGGGCAGGCGAAAATGCAATTTGGGACATTGCGACAGTTTTGTAGCTCTTTTCTATCGCATTTCAAGCCACCCCAGAACATCTCGAAGCCGGAGCTGTTGGGACAAGCGCTGAACGGCAGGTGAGACCATCGATGTCTACAGATCATCATAGGACGAGCTGTGTTTGGATATGATTGACTAGAAGGATGGAGCACAGGGGCATGTGTTACGGATATTATTAAGTACATTTTTGTGCCATACAGTGCGTTTTAAACTTGTTTTTGGGCTATGATTGGCATGCATGGGTGTATTATAATAGTGCATGCCCCCTAAAGCAGCCATACGACTTCATTTGATAACGTTGTTTTTGCTTTAGATAACATTGCAACGTTTGTGTTGCATATTTCATTTCAATATAATTACAAAAGAAATAAAGTAGGCTACCTAAAGAAAGTGTGTGTAAGCAGGGGCTAGTTTTCACAAGTCTTAATCACTATAAGGTTTGGAGTCAAAAGTGCAGTTTTACCAAATTTTTTCCTGCAAACTTATACACCCTTATATCATCATATTTGTGTTATACTGTATCTGTTGGGTATATAAGCAAACACAATAGGGGCAATATAATAATGAAGGTAAGTTTGAACCTGAATGTTCAACTTGTGATCTTTTGTTCTCAGGTCAAGATTTATCTTTGAATGTCAGTTTGGGGAAATTGTCGCAACATTTAAAATGTTTTATTTGTTGGCCAAAAGAGTGACTTGGTATTTTTTATACATTATACTAGTAAGTTTATGATATTGCCGCTTAATGAATTGTATTAATAATGTCAGTAATAATGTTTATTCATATAGCACATTTACCCTGCATAAACATAAAAGTATATCTAAACCGAACAAATCAACAGCAATATATACAAGTTCTGCAGTCACAATATAGTCTGAGTCAGTATCAGAATGATGTATGGATGAGCATGTGTGGAATTCAATATTCCAAACGGAATCAGTATGAGTGGAAAAACAATTACATCCAAACAAGCAGTCAGCCGTGTACCAGAACGAAACATCACTAGCCTGTGAAAATATGCTTGGATTGAATACAAGAACATACGATTGAATGCATACATATACTGTATGAATGTATGTAATATGAGATTGTGGAAAACAGTGCTTATTTGGGGACTTTGTGGTGAGACTGGGATCTAAATACCTCTGTTCATAAATTGCTCAAAGCTGCATTCTTGCTGATTCTTAGAAAAGTCGGTTTTCTAATACCACTAAATGACACTACAAGAAACTTTGAACTATTTATAACTCAAGAAAAATAGTTTGCTTTGGGAAAAGTGTATCCTAGTGAGTCATTCAGTGAAGTCATGATTTATTAAGCAATGTTATGGCATACCTGAAACAATACAGATGGATTATGTTACAATCCAATCCAGAGTGTATACATTTTCATTCACAACATACAGACAGGGTTTCTAGAGGGTTTCACATCATACGCCTTTAATTGTTTCTAGTTTAAAATCAACTTTTATAAAAGTTCCATCCTGATGTTGACATTACATTGTCATAAATCTAAGCAGCGCAAAAGAATCCATGTTGATATTTGTATTATTAATATGCTACATTTTTAAGACGGGGTGCTTGAGCGAGAAGGGTTCTGGGTTCATGTTGAAAAGGGTTTAGTGCTTTAATAATACTAATTGAATGAATTTGTTTTGATGATGGTAAAAGCCTGTGAAAAAATTGCACAAAACGTTCTGACTAGATGTTTCTATATGGAGGGCAGTTTTAATTATTTAACAGGTTTTAGCTGCCACCAACAAATCAGTTTTCTTTTACTCTTAGGTATCAACAAACATTACTCAGACTTTAATGTAGTCAACTGCTGCATGCTATCCTGTGACATTTCAATTCCCAGAATAAAAGTGTGTGAGACAGAAATGGTGTGCGTGACGCGTGTAAATATAGAAAATAAAAGGTTCTTCACAGCGTTGCAATAGAAGAACCGTTTCCCCCCCAAAGAACCATTTACTCAAAAGTTAGAAGTAGCATTTCTTACTTTTCTCTAACCTAAAGAACCCTTTTTTTACTACGAAGAAAGATTATTCAGATGTTAGAGGTTCTTTGTGGAACCATTCAGCAAAAATCGTTCTATGGCATTGTGAAGCACTTTTTTTAAAGAGTGTGTTTGCTTGAAATAATGAAACAACAAAACTTGCTTGATTCAGCTGTCAGTAAATAGATTTTTGATTGGACAAACATTATATGGTCTTGTGCCTTCCACAGAAGATATTAATTTACAGTATATACGATACAATACATTCAGACCCCTTTTAATAGTGATTGTTACAGTATCAAAATATAGAGACTTTCAACCTGCATAAATAAAAAGGTTTCAGGAAAGAAGTGTTGATGTGATTGGTTACAGGTTTATGCGGTTAAATCTAGGGCAGTTTCAAACCACATTTTTAAACTGTCTTTGATAAACTGCAGTTTTATAGAGAAAATACTCAGCAATGGTTTAAAATTTGCACATGGCATCTACTGGCGGGGTAACGAATTGCAACTAACGGCTCACTCTACCGCTCACCCCTACCTTCGAAACACTACGGTGGCTGACACAGGACAAAGATGTTGTCACGTTTTCACTTCTTTGCTAAAGGTGTCATGATGGGGGAGGGAGGACCCAGATGCAGGCAACGGTGGGGGTAACAAAAATACTTTTATTATACAAAAAACAGAAACAAAAGACCCACGATGGGGTAAAAGAACAAAAGACACGAACTCAAAAACAAGCAAGACTATAAAAACAAAGACTTCCCACGTGGGGGGCAAAACTGAAACAAACAGTACGGATGAGACAGAGACAATGACAAAGACTTGACTTGACTTGACTTGACTTGACTTGACACACGAACCTTACAAATCTTACAAAACGAACCAGCACAGGACAATCAACACAAGGGCTTTAAATAGGGGAACAAACAAGGGATAATTACACAGGGTGCAGGTGTGAATCATCAGAAACATTAACAGGGAAAATTACCGGAGAACGAGGGGGGCGGGGCTAAGACGCGCGACATGAAAACACGCGGCAAAAGGCGGAAGCGCCCGAGCCGCGTGTCTCCCCACAGAACGTAAACACAAAGACAAGATACTGACGCAATCCTGCCCACTAGATCATGAAAACTAGACATAAACAAGGAGGGCAGGATCGCGGAAGTATCCGGGGGGCGTGGTCATGACGCAAGACCGGAGAGCGCGTGACACGGGCGCACCACGCCCAGGCCACGCGCTTCCACGAGTAACAAACACAGATACATGGCACTGTCATGGCCCTGCCCACAAGGCTCTAGGAATTTACAAGACATGAAGGGCAGAACCATGACAAAAGGAGAAAAAACGCACTCTGAAGAGCAGTTTGTCCGTTTAGGGCTACTGTAGAAACAACATGGCGACTTCCATGTAAGGGGACCCGCAGTGTATCTAGATAGAAATAACTCAATCTAAGGTAATAAAATAGGTCAATAGATCCTCAAATAACACACACAGCACCTTTAAAGGGGCAATGCCCAGACAGATTTAACATGCAGACATCCATTTAAACGAGTAAACATGACGCGCTGTTTCTGCTATGGCTAGCGAGTCATCAATATGTTTTCTTAAGCTGTAATAACTTTAAAAATTGTGATCATGTGATTTTTTAAGAGTCTGTGGCATGAATACATGCATAATGTGCTTAAAAAGCCCATTTGTGAAGCTGTATGTAAAAGAGAAGCTGCAGTTATCCCAGCAGCAGCTGTCAATCATAGAAGTAGGCGGGTACACCGAAAGCAACCAAAGGTTCTTAAAGGGAAAACATACAAATCAGACTTTTTCTGAGAGGATTCAAATCAGCCTGGCAAAAAGGCTACAAATAACTTACATTTGTATGGTTTTTTTACAAAATTTTGTAATATAATTACACCTCAGGGAATTAAATAAAATTACATTTAAAGTCAAGTCCTGACCCCTTTAAAGGATATAAAATACAACAAAGACAGATAAACAACATTAAAGGGATAGTTCGCCCAAAAATGAAAATTCTGTCATCATTTACTCACCCTCTTGTCATTTCAAACCTGTAAACATTTCTTTGTTCTGTTGAACACAAAGGAAGATATTTGGAAGAATGTGAGTAACCAAACAGATCTCACCACCCATTGACTCTCATAGTATTTATTTTCCCTACTGTGGCAGTCAATGGGGGGGGGAGATCTGTTTGGTTACTGACATTCTTCCAAATATCTTTCTTTGTGTTCATCAGAACAAAGAAATGTTTACAGGGTTTGAAATGACAAGAGGGTGACTTTTTAAAAGTTTTTTAAATCATTTCAGCATTTCATGTATCATTTGTGAAGAAGGCTGAATGAAAAAAATCGAATGGCAGATGATGAGAAATACTGATCAAACTTCGGTGTACTTGAATTGCTGCCTACTGTATGAAGAGTGTTTCATATCTTGAATAATTTGTTGATTGTCAATCTCAGAATCAGACGTTTGGTCTTTCAACAGACCAAAGCTGTTGGTACTGTGTACCTGTGTACTGATGCTGTGGATGTTGTGTGTGAGCGGTGAGCCACAGAAGTAGACTCTGACCCTCTTTCTCTCATATGTCCTAATGAATTGCCATCCACATTTCGGCCTCTTTCACTGGGGGTGATTTACTCCATCAATCATTGATTATTTAGCAGCTGTGTTTTTTCTAGGGTACTCTCTTCCCAAAAGCACTCGCTCTGAATCACTTAGGTCCTTGTGTGCCAGCTCTTTTTAATGGAAATCCAAACCGATCGATGGACAGTAAGACGGCCCATCCCATCACACACTGGAGCTCTTATAATGTCGAAGTAGAAGGGTGAAATCTCTAAAGAAGTGAACCTCCACTGATTCATGGAAGATGCCTGTTTTGGTTTTCTCATAAATATTGCAAGCAGATTTTTACATTTTTAGAAGATAATATAAAAGTAATACTATAGCAGAACTTGCTGCCACAATGGATTGTGGGTAGTCCCCAGGGTGTTGCTATGCAGTTGCTAAGGTGTTTTGAATGTGTTTTTTACACTATTGTCCTCACCAGTATGCAAATGATAAAGTTAACCCAGTGTTTATAAATGTAAATTCATGAAACTATAACACCTAGGATTAACTACTAACCCAGAATGGCGCAAAACATGGAAACCAAGGGTTACGTTTAGACAGCGTTAATAATATTTTAATTGTGCAAGTGTGAAAAGCATATATGATGTCCTTGTACTTTTAGTATGGCTGCTTAGAAAAGCCACACAATTTATGGCGTCTTTCATGTCCTTAGCTTAAACGGTGTGAGACGTGCACCACTAATAAGGTCACAGGGCAGAGGTAATGGAGAAGGTGGAGATAAATCAAAGGATTGACTTTGGCGTTGGCTTATTGATTCTTAAACCGAGGTTGGAAAGATATTTGTCTTAATAAGATCATTGAATGGTTGACTTATGGCATTGTGCATCTATTCCACCAATAAGATGAGGATTTGGGGATTCTTGTTTCACTGTAACAGCAGTAAGAATACTGTAAGTAGCTTTCAAAACCAGAAACCAGGAAAGACCAGGTGAAAGTGCTCTTGGGAGTCTGTTTCCTAAATCATTCTGTTTGAAGAAGGATATACGAGCATTACAGACATCAGTTAGCTTGTGGTGACCTTGCTTATGTCAACAGGTAATAGATTAATGTTGGATATGCACGGCTGCTTGTGCTCTACCTAGATGGTCAAGATTCTCCTGTTACGTTTAGAGTTTTTTCATTGAAGACAACCAGACACTTTCACACTTAGATAATATTGTTTTATATGCACAAACTGAGTTGTAGAATGTTTGGCTTAATGATAAGTACTATGTAGTGGTACAGGGCACAAAACAGAAAACTGTTAACGGCATTATTAAAAACATCAAATACAGGACAATGTACAATTCCAATCAAAAATGCGATCATTCATGTTTATTTAAAAAAGAACTATTATTGGCTAAAGGGTATAAAAAGAATCAGGAGCTGGTAAATTCGCAAAAACTAAATTGAGTTTTTGTTGTAATATTCAGATATACTGTAACAGTGTATTGTCTGAAAGCTTCTGGGATATAACAGCAGCACTACGCTTTTATGTTCATTTATGTCCTGATATGGGTGTCATAATAAATATTATACTGTATGTACGCTGCATCATACTGGTTTTAACTGGAGACTGCTTTTGACGAAGGCTGCACCCAACACTTCTTATGGCGTTGTACATCCCATAACCGTTTTAACCCCTGAGAGCTCCCAACTTCTCTGCCACTTGACATCTCTCTGCCTTTGATAATATGTAAAGAAAAAGTCTTCACTTCTGTCCTTGAGGATGAAAAAAGCGTCAGTGTTAGTCATTTTTAGCTCTGAGCCAGTCACAAATGCATTTTTAGCTCCCTGCCCTCAGCAACAGTGCAATTTTCGGTACTTTGGCTGTTGTGCGTCTCACTGCTTTTATCTTTTGTGTGAAATCTGATTGAAAAGTGGTTGAAAAGGCTGAAGTGGAGTGTATGAATAGGAAAGCATTTATATGAGGGAGAGAAGCGAGAAAATCTGTTTTCATTTCAATGAGAAGAGAAAGTTCTGCTGCTCACCCACGCCTCCCTCTCGATGCACTGAGCTGCACTGTATGTATCAAAGATGCAGACGTGTGTCTATTTTCCTCTTTCTTCTACATCCTCTTTTAAGTCCAGCCGGACTCGACTGTCATCCGCTTTGCCTACTAAATAAAGAAACAAATCATTTATTCAGCAGCCTGCGAGGCACTCTGCAGCCCTATGACCTGCCTGTCCGGCCCCAAAATAGAAATGGTCGAGTGTGCCATCATAGACCAGCACACTGGAGTGCCCATTAAGAGGTATTCTTAAGTCAGGAAGACTTTAAAATGACTCATAATTTACTCCCTTCATATCTTTACTTACCTGCCATTTAAAGCAAAAGGCAGCTTAACTTTCACAAACCTATTGTATTACTTCAGAAGAGGAATATCATTCTGGTGTCTTTAATAAAGTTTGTGGGTTTCCTTTTCTTGGGTTTCAAGCATAGGAAATTGCAGTAAAGCACCATAAAAGTGTAAATTGTGAACTATCCTTCTTGTATTTTGTGCAAGAACTGGCACAGGTCAAGATAATGAATTATTAATTTAGTTATTTACAGTGTTGTTGTACTGTCTGCCTTTAGAATGCTTAGAGTAGTCGCATTGAATAATATTTTAAAGCTTTTATGTATTTTGGAAGCTTAACAGATAAAGACACAAAACAAATAGACAAATTCTCCAATTTGGTTCTGAAGAAATGTGGATTTTGAATGGTGTTAGTAAATATTACCTACATTTTTATTTGTGCTTGACATTTGATTTGTTATTCTGCTAAATATTAACAAATTTTGTTTGGCATAATCGATTTGACATAAGAGAACCATTGATAGTGCAGTTTTTTTTGTCACCATTCACTTTGATTGTATACATACGTATGCTTCTTTTGAATTTCATGGAAGACAAAAGGGAATACAGGCTTAGTATTGGATTAAAGTGAGCAAATGCTGATGGAATTTGTATTTTTGTCAAGTTTTTCTTTAAGCCCCTCAGTAGAAAGAGAGGACGGTTACCGGTTTTGGAGTGGTGCAAACAGCATTACTCCTTTATAAATGCAGTGCTTGAGTGATGTACCCTGAATCGGAAGTGTAGGTAATTAAAATCAGTGCATATTTGGAACACAACAGGCATACTAATAGATTCAGAGTACTGCACCAATGTTTTGGAGCGTTCTGCTACAGCCTTCTAAAGTATGACTCATTTCTGGCATGCTGAACTTAGCGCATAGTTGCGCTTTTGAGTGGTATTGTCTCCGGATATTGGTGTTGAACAGACGTAGCATTTTTTGGGGCTGGTTTAAAATGACAGCTCTTTAATGCTCGGCAATCTAACTAATGGTAAAGCTTATTATAGCATAGCAGTACAGTGGAGCCGGCTGTGGTTTAAGAGGGAAATATTATTAATGGTTTTTGCTTAGGCAAGCATCACTATTGTTCATAATTACGGGGAGAAATGAGATCTGGGGTGTATTTTGACCTGAAACTTCACAGACACATTCTATGGACCCCTAAGATTTATATTACACTTGTGTGAAAGTGGGTTTAAACTTCACATTTATCCAATTCTAGATGGTTTAGCGAACACGATCTTGCCAAAGACATTCAGGTGCATGTGCACTGCATAAAAGCATGCATAGACACAAACTTATCCATGCACACTCCCTGCAGGTGACAATTGTATTGTTTACCAAAGTTCAATTCAAATGTATTTTTATTATTTCACTGTTGGTAAGCAGCTTAGCAGAAAATATATATATATATATTTTTACAGTAAATAGCATTCCTTCTTGGTTTAGCTAGACCATCAGAAACATGCCCCTTTTAAAGCCAGCCAAAAGATTGAGCTGACCAGGCAGGGAAACTAATAAAGACCAGCAAACCAGTTTAGGCCGGTTAAAGAATTAGCAGTGAAACATTTCTGTTGGTGCTTGTTGTGCATAACTCCAAAATTCAAGTGGGAGTATTTGATGTCTGATTTGTAAGGTGTCTATTTACTTCACTGTTGTTGTGGATTCTCTTTTCTGAAATTTCTGTGCGCTCTTAAATGAAGTGTTCCCAGCTCTATTGGGGTATGCCCTACTTACACTGTGTGTGTGTGTGTGTGTGTGGCAGACAGAGCTGTTTACATGGCAGCAAGTTGATCAGCTCCCACTCGCTGAGGGACTATGATCATTACACCAGTGTTACACCATTACACCAGAATCAAGCTACTGTAGGCCTATACTGGAGAGATTTGGTTCACACTGTCTGTCTTAAAGTGGACCTATCTGCTTGGTTGTTTATATCATTACAGATATGTGCTTTTTTTGTGAGTAGTGGGCTGTTGCCAAGATGTTGTGCAATGTTTTATTAATATATCCTGAGTGGTTTTGATAAAGTGTGTTGCTGTAAATCTTTGGGTTGGGTTCAAACCCTCTACGCCTAAGAACGACAGTAGTAGTACTATCACACTGAAGGGGCTTATTCCTGCGATAACTACCGGCTGCCTGTACATTATCCCGCTTATTACACGGCCACTTGCCATATGAGGCAAAAACTGGACATGAAATATGAATTTGAAACATTTGATTCGCTTCTTAATGTTTTAATTCAAAAGTGTAAACCTTCCGCGAAACAGGAAGGCACGTCCAAAATTCATGTCATTGATACGATCAAATATTTTGCTCTTCCCAAACTTACATGTCATCAAATTGGAATATGATAAATGATTTAAATGTCAATGCAATTCATCTGAAAATCATCATCATCACTTCACTGACAGTAGGTGGCGCTGTGTTCTCTCTATGTTTCACACATGGATGTATACCCACGCACAGTCGAGGGCTAGAGTCAATCTGACATGACTGGACAATATTCTCCGTGCTTGAGATCTTGTGGAATAGAACGACACGCACCCACGCGCACAGTTAATTTGCTGCACACATGCTGATACATCATATTGAGAAAGGTTTGTGTTTCTTTGTTTTTAGAGTTCATCATTACGTCTTGTAATCCACAGCAAAAAGTAGTTCCCAGGCCCTACAATTGGTAATAACTGCCAGTAATCAGCTAAGTACCATAATCCTCCTTGCAGGGTAAAGTCGCGCTTGACCTCCAGCTATATACAGCCTGTGATAACAGCATTAAACGGTAACACCACTCTTCATTCCCAGAAGCCTTTGCTCCCTGCACGTTCGGCCTCTCGGCATCTTTCGGCCCGCTTCGGCTTACTAGATTCGAGTCTTGGCTCCTGCCGTAGCCTGCCAGCAGGTCTTTAATGCCTCTGCATGTTTGAGAGTGCGTTGGGGAGGGGGGTAGCGTGGCTAATGATGCTAAGCTAGCTAGCAGAAGCAGTGGCCTGGTTTCCTCTCAACTGGATCTCTTCAAGCTCTTCAGCGGTGTGGTGCGGTGCAGTGTTCAAAGAGGGATTTGCTGTTGATGCGGCCGCGTCGTCGACATGCTCGTGCACGCAGCCCAGATGTGCAGATCTTGACTGACAGGTGCGTGCAAAAGCAAGGCGCGCTCAACTGTGGCCTCGGGAAACAAAATAGATCTATTTTTGCATGTGCAGTGTTTGTGATACTGTTGAGTGCTTCTCACTGAATTGTGACAGCCGTACAGATGTTCACAGAGGAGTCATTATAGCGCTGAGTAATATCTGCACAGAGCTGCCGATAGAGATTTATGAAAGCAGGGAGGTTTCGGCTGTTTATGTAAAGCAATATCATGATGGTAATGTAAAATTTGTACTGCGATGTCTTGCATCTTAGATTTTCCATCGAACATGAGATAAAGAATCTGCAAGTTGTTTATCATTTATTGGGATCAAGGCCATGCTATGCATGCCTGTCAATAAAGAAATACCATACCTTACCAACCAAATGCTAAGTTTAAATATGTGTATTTGTGATTGAATGGTAAGAAAATACTGTTATCTACACTCTAAACCACCACCAGTATGTCAGATGTGTTCAAATGGGCCTTTATTTTATAACAAGTCCCTGAATGTTGTAATGATCTTTCTTTAGAGTTTTGTTTCAGGTTCGGTTATAAAATGGCACACACAAAATGCAGACTCAGCAGAATCTGAGGTCTTAAAATATGCTGCTATAAAACTCCTGTACATGTGTGTCGGGCAGCTCAGTTTGAGCTCAAAGGCAGTGGTGCAGAATAACAGAGATGAGACAGACATGGGAATAACATCTTCTTTCGTTCATGTATTAAAAAGCATGAGCGTGATGTCACTATAGATGATATCAAGAGCGAATGGCTCTTGTACAAAAATGAATGGTGTCTGTGTTAACTGAATGCTTTCTGTGTAAAACTGCTGTGTTGCTGAGGTGTTTAAGTGATCTTTAGTGTGTTGCCATAAAGTTGCTGATTGGTGGTTGCTTGATGGTTACTTTACTGGTTCAAATCTAAAAACTTCTGCATGCTAACAGTGTTGTGTACTCTCTGCTCTCACCACTGTCTAGGTCATATATTTTTGTATTGTATTGTGTTGTTATAGTATGTGTGTGGACTTCAATAGTGCAATAAAAGATTATGGATACTTTGCCTATTTGTTGAATATCTGTTACTGTATTAAAGGACTGTGATTTTGGGGTGAATTTGGGGGCTTTTACAAAACAAAACTGAACACTGTTTATGTGCTTTGGTGGTTCAGTTAGGCTACACAACAACAGCGTATTGGAGGCCTGAAAACAGGTTCAGAATGCAAGTTTTTGAAAATGATACTCTACCTTCTCTGTGTAGACTACAAAAATGTAAATGTGTTTCTTTACAAAGATCTGTGTGAACTTTCCAAAATGCAAAGAAAAATCTTTCATATTTTTTGTACTAGTCTCTGCTGTTTTTTTAATAAGTGCTATATAAGAAAGCAAAGGGAAATCTTTGGTTTCTGCATTGCGCCTCATGATGTTTTTAGCATCTCACACATGGGCATGGGCATGGGCATAGATTTGAACTTAAACTTACATATTATGTAACACATCTACGTTTCTTCAACAATTTTATTTCCTTACGTTCAAAGACTCTGTTCAAGGAATGAACAGTGGGGCAGGTTACATAGTGAGATGTACGGAAGAAGCAACATCATGGGTGATTAAGGTTCGCCTGCATTGCATAATGAATTTATTGATGTGGGGTGTCTTTGTAACACAGTGTGACGTGCTACTCATCATAAATCTAAACAAAGCCAGACACTCTGCCCTTACAGGTTAACCGCTATAAAAGCCATGGCTAGAAGGTCTGTTATAGAAGACAGACCATCCAATCCCAGCAGCTCATTCTCACAGAGCTTCACAGTGCCTGTGGGCTCGGCAAAATAGCAGAGCTCCAGGGGCAGAACAACAATGATGCTTGTTGACAGGAAGACCCTGAAGCTGAGTGGGGTGGAAATGACTAGAGCAGTTTAATCTCTGTCAGTTTAAGGGACTGGTGCTATGTATGAATCAGGATGGTCGACCTGACCAGTCATCTGACAATCAACTAGTTTACATTTGTACATCTGCAGTGCTTTAAAGTGCTTTCTCCATTGTTACAGTGTGTGGTGCTTTATCATCCCAAGAGTTATTTCCTCTCTGAAAATTGTATTTAAATTGAAAGTGTCACTGGTAAAACCCCTTCAAAAATCACTTTCAAATAGAACAGAGATACTGGTGTGACATTCCAAGGTCTGTTTTCCCCCAATAAAACTGACTACACGCTGCTCATATTCAATATTTAATATTGAAATATTCGTTACAACAAGTATTTTTTTTAAATGCACTTTTGCATATCTAAGTATGGATAGCTTGAAAACAAAATGAGATGCTTTTTTGTGATTGATCACAGTTTTTCTTTGGCAACTCACAATGACCTAATTTTTCTTCTGCATTTTCAGGAAAAGAAGCCTATCATCCTCCAGGGATCCAAACGCACCATATAACCAAAGGGAGGGGGAGGGAGGATTGCAGTATGCCCCGGCTGAAGGTGGCATGCCCCGCTCACCGTCCGACTACGGACGGGACCCTGGCCGATCACCAAGGAGTTCAAGGATGTACGACGAGGTGGGAGGTTACCAAGACACTCGAGGGCGCTGGCACTCGCAGGACCAGCGTTTGGACGGCCAGTTAGATGACTATGAAATCCAGAGGCATCGTGAGGAGGAGTACCAGGCTCGATACCGCAGCGATCCCAACCTGGCACGCTACCCGGTCAAACCCCAACCCTACGAGGAGCAGATGCGCATCCATGCTCAGGTGTCGCGGGCTCGGCACGAGCGCCGCCATAGCGACGTCTCGCTTGCCTACACAGAACTCGACGAGCATCTGCACGGCCCCGGGGTCCGGCAGTCTCGGCTTCCTCTTTTGGGAGGCCCAAGTCAGCGCTCGTACTCGGTGGACAGAAGCTCACCAGGACTCCGCACATCCAATCACAGCCCACCGACACCACACCGCAGCCCCGTGCTGGGAGACAGCCGGCGAGGCCTGGGGGACCCTGCAAGAAAGCCTGTACCCCAGCAGCACCACTTGGACCCTAGCTCGGCCATGCTTAGGAACAAACGGGACAAAATGGATAGCATGCTTCGAAACGACTCGCTAAGCTCGGACCAATCGGAGTCGGTTCGGCCTCCTCCACCCAGACCCCACCGCAGCAGACGCATTGGAAAGCTCAGAACCATGGGCAGTTTTAGTAGCTCAGAGGAGGAGTTGGCCACCACGCCTGAGTACACAAGCTGTGAGGATGTAGAGATGGAAAGTGAGTCCATCAGTGAGAAAGGTAAACGCATATGGTTCTCAAATCATTGATTCAATTGGTTGTCAGTTCCCCTGGTCAAGGTCTTTTAGGTCTGGCTTTTGTATTATTTCATATGACCTTTAATATCAGTTTTAAACTGTACTTGCGCTTAAAGGACTCGAAATGATTGCACTGAGGTATGTCGCGTGCTTTGGGTTTTAACCCTTGCAGGGTGTTTCATTATTCGGACAGGCTTCATTATGTAATGTAAGCTGGGCTGTAGATGCTGTAGTGTAAATGGAAAGCTGTGTAGAGCTTGACAATAAGGGCACAATAAAACATGCCATAAAGTGTTTATGATTCCATGAAAGGTCTAAGAAAATGGGCTTGATTTCTTAGTTTTCTGTCTAATCTTCTGACTTGAGGTCAGTCGATAGCTATTGTAGCAAACAGACCGGCTGTACATATCATATGATATCTGTTTGCTTTGAGCTAGTAAAGCAGAAGTTTTGATATAATTGTTTTTAAAGCTGCAGATGTAATGTTTGCCTCTATATTGCCATCTCTGTTTGAAACATAAAATTTCAGGTTACTTATGTACATATATTCACATGCGTTCAAGTCAAGTTACATCAAACTGACATTTTTAGCGAAATCGTACAGACAGCTCAACTTATAAATCATTATTATGTTTTTGTTTTGTGAAAAGGGGGTAAGGTGAGAAGCTCTAAAAACTGATTTTTGTTTTGCTGTAGCCAAAATAGTTGTCTTCCGACAAAATCTATTGCTGGAGGAGGGTTGTATAGGTCCCTTACTGATCCTTTCATCAACTTGCTCCTCTTTCTTTTTTCTACCCTGTGAGATATGCCGGGTGTCTCTGGCCCCTCCCGAGAGTTCAGATGTGGTCAGGGTCATAATTAGCTCAATTGAATAAGCCTCTTTGAACAGGAGCAGTCTCTAGAGACCTCTCGAGAAACTGTCTATCTCTAACCCAAAGACAGGGAGTCCCAGCAGCTTGACAGCAGAGCTTGCTGGAAGAGGGTCACTCTTGAGTCAGAAAGTGACATTCCAGCAGTTCATGTGTCATGACACCTTCTCCACCACAGCTACTTTATACAGTACATTCAAGACGTTGGAGTGGGGAAACATTTTTGAAGACTGTGGATACAGTTTGGAGAAGTGTTTTTCATTTGACATTCATTTGCTCTTTCCGATCTTAATAAAGCAGTACACGGCTACCATTGGACGTATGTCAGTCAGTCACTGACAACCAAATCCGATTGGTTTAAAGTGCTTGATTCCACCCCCACCTGCAAAAAGAGAAAGGGATTTGGTCAAAGTAGCAACCTGGTGAAGGCGCGCACCGAGACGTTACGCTGTGTGAAGTCAGGGAAAATGGTGGTAAGTGGATATTTTGCTGCACCAACTATGATAACTGTGACAGTTCTTCTGCAGTGTGCTTTGGACTGTTTCTTGAACAGAATTGAAAGTTATTGTAGGATCACTCTAAACTTTTACTTTTGGGTAAAAATGTTATCGACAGGGTCAGAATAGCTAAAGGTGTAGGAGTGTGTCGCCTGTGGCTTCGGGTGCAAGTGTTTTATTCCTGCAACCGGGGACCCGTGGGCAAGCTGTAGGGGTTCTCAGAGTCAGGCATCAGCCCCGCAAACTCAGGGGAACAGTCTGTTGTGATGCTATGTACTATGTAGGGCAGGATGTTTGAGCTGGCTTACAAGAATAACGGTAAGCTCATTATTGTAAGGCATGAACTCCATTTCAGTGCAAGGAGAGAGGGGGAAGGAGAAATATATGGGGAGAGGTGCTGAAGAAAGGCAGGCAGTTGGGTATGACATCTTTCATGAGGGGCCGAGGCAAGACATTTTAAGTGACCCAAGACCTGCATGAAAGAGCTGCAGCTGAGTTCTGGACAACATCCTGGTGGACATGGTCAAGTAAATCAGCTTTGTGGACATTTAACTTACCAAGGTGTGGAAGGGGTGGTGCTGCAAAGATGGATTATCAACAATAATTTAGGACTTCACACAACACAGATCTTGTTTCCTGAAGGCACTTGGCACAGTTTGTGCATGGTGCTTGGTGGGAAAATGATAAATGCTTCTGGTTTGTGAGGCATGGTGTATATATTAAGACGGAAGTAATGTCTACTGAAATAAGCTTTTTTTTCTGAGGTGTCACATGTTAGCGAGGAAATTGAGGATAAGGTAATTCAATGTTGGAGATCAGACTTTTGTCACATTTATATGCACAACAGTAACAGTCTTCCTCCAGTTTATTATTGTGCCTTTGTAAGATTAGACTGAATTGGCAGTTAACAGTTGCTCTTTTTAACAAATGATATAGTCACAGAATTCTCTACCCATTTTGCACATGAATTATGTGATTTGAAGGTAGTGTGCAACTAAGTCAATGACAGCATAACATCTGGTGTTGACGGAATTGGAAAAACTACACATAAATATATCCATGCAGGTTATATGTAAAATACAGCTTAAGTAAGTAATTTTCTGTATAAAACACACCAGACACTCGGTTGTTGCCCTCTCAGTTCATATTGCTATTTTAAAAATGTGTTATTGTTGTTTACAGTTGGTTACTCAAAATGTGTTTCTGCTCAAAAAAACAGTTCCCTTAAAAAAATCTCCATTTTGTGAGCGTTTTAAGAGAAAATATGATGCAGTAAATTGATTTGGTGTGAGAGAGCGAAGTATGTAAAGTGTGTGTGTGTAAATGAATGCCGATCATGTGTGCTGTCCTCAGGAGATATGGATGGTCACTGGTGGGACCATGCGTCATGGCACAGCGAGGCCTCCTCATTGTCTATGGTGAGGCTTGTGACTCTCCCATTTCCCCTCGTTTAATCCACCTCTGCATGTGTTTTCTCCTCCTTTTTTATACCATCCATAACTTGTAGGCGACATTCAAAGGGGAAAAAGAAAAACAAACGAGCAGTCTTATTTTTTGGACGCCAATTATGCCCCGTCCGAGAGGCAAAAGACAGTGGTGCGATTTTGGGACCGTTCCCACGAGGAGGACGCAGAGTGGTGCGAGCCCCAGGTGAAAGATTCAGGGGTTGACACGTGCAGTAGCACCACGCTAAACGAGGAGCATAGCCATAGCGACAAGGTACAGAGACGACTCCTTGCCGCCTGTTTCTAGCTTCCTGTGACCTCACTACTGACCTGCTCAAAGCGCTCACTGTTTGTTTCCGCCCCTTGAGGGTTTTCTACTCTAATCGAGCCTCTCAAAAGGGAGGAGAACCCTCTTGTTGGCTTTGCTCCACTATCTGCGGCTGCAAAAGTTCTAACACGTGAAAAAAAGCGAATGAATAACTTCCTGGCACTGTTTGCTACATGTCCTGCATGCTTCTGGATTCGGCCAAACGCTCCATTTTGATTGCAAAGCTGTTTTCCTCACTTGGTCACGTCACCTTTCCACACTTTTACCCCGTCTGGGATTTCCTGACATGATTTTTCCACGCAGTCCTTTAGTCTCAGTTTATTAACACAGAGATAGACTAGTGTGGGAATCAATCTTACACTAAGCAGTTGTTTTTCTTTTCCCCTTTTCACTCTATCATTCTTCATGCTTCCCTTTCCTGCCCTGTCTGTTGTGTTTCATTAAAGTAACTTGCGCCATTCATTCATTCTTTTATGCATACTGCTTGAAGATGCAAGAGTCCTTTCATTTGCTTTTCTCATTTATAAATGGTTTAGTCAAGCTCAGTGGTTTCTTCAAAACCACACAAAACATAACATGTAATCACATATTTAATGTAGGTTTTATTTCATTCTACAATTAGATATTACACAACCTGGCTTATTTGGTAGCTTCTACAAATGTTATTTTTTGCATGTGCCCCATCATAGCACACGTTTGGCTCGTATTTGTTTTGCAGACCGCCATTTGAGATCCACTGAGCTTGCTCACTGTTGTCCACTGAAAGCTGTGCTGGAAATCTCTCACCATGTCCTGTGTTTTGTGTCTCCTCTTGTTAAACTCACAAACCGACTCTCACAATTAAAATCAATCCATCGTTTGCTCTTAGAGAATGCCATTAAATGGCTAGTTCACTCAAAAATGAAAAATGTTATACTCGCCCTTTATGTTAAATTAAACCCACATGATTTCTTCCATGCTACACAAAAGAAGATATATTACTGGCAGTCCAGAGTGGCTGTCCGACAATGGCAAAAAGGAACAAGTAAAATACAATGAATGTGCTCAGTTCGTAAGTACTGTACATGTGCTATATTGAAACCATACTATTCTAATGCCATACAATGTCTTTGGGTAAGGAAAGGTCTCAAATTTAGATTATTTATAGTTATTATTATGAAAATGTTACCTTTCGCCGGCAGGTTTAACATAAGTTACGCAAACCTAATCAAACATGAATAAGATTAAAGGTACATTTTTTTGTTTTTGGGTGAACTTTTAAAACTCATTTTGCGATATTTATTCCGCTTATAATTACTCATGAGCTACTTGGGTATGTTGGTACAGTAACACAATGCCATTTTAAGCTACACATGAGCATTTATCATTGGTTATTAGAAATATTTGTATTTGCCTTCATAGTTCAAAATGTACTAACTTACTCCAACAATGAGTATGTTTTTTTTTTACAATTTACTATTTGGCTGATATTGCAAATGCCTTTTCTCTGTCATGGCCTGTTAACACCAAAAATGATAACTATAAAGAATATATATTATGTATATTATACGCTTGCATGCTGAAGTTTTACATTTTAAATGTGCAAGCACATTAAATTTGGATTTGGATTAGCTGTCGATGTTTTATCATTCATTAGCTGTAATGAACCTCTCTGAAAATGATTGTAATTATATAGTTCCCCTATATTGTTTTATTTCTGGGCTGGACGCTACTAAATGTTGGACAGTTTAAAAACGTTATCTGTATATTTATCATCATCATTTTTGTGTGGGGTGGTTTGTGTCTTTAAAGCAAACAAGAGTTCTGCTCCTTCCTGTATTTTCCCTGAACCTTTGCATGTGCGTGCGTGTAATGTGCAGTGTAGATGCTTGCATTAAATCCAGGGGTGTATTGTCACTTTGACCCTGTAGCACCCGGTGACATGGCAACCGTCCAAAGATGGAGAGCGCCTAATAGGGCGGGTAGTGCTAAACAAGCGGATGAAAGATGGCACAGTGCCCAGGGACACGGGCGCGCTGCTGGGCCTCAAGGTAAGAAGTATTCAACATATATGTCAAAGTTCTCTAAAATTCACAAAAAATTCACAAAGCCATGCTAATGAATTTACTGTGTGTTTTAAGAGAACGTCGTCATCATAACATTGTAGATTGAATTTGCTTTGAAATGCTGTTCTTTTATGAAGCCAAAATGTTCAGGGTCCAGTACAAATCACTTAAAAAATGAGGTTCTTCAACAGCAATGCCATAGAAGACCATTTTTGGTTCCACAAAAAACTTTTTCTTACCTTTTTTGCCACAAAGAACGTTTTGTGAATCAGAATGTGAAGGTTTTTAATGAAAACATTTAGACAAAAAGGCTTCCATGGCATTGAAGCACCTTAATTTTTAATAGTGTAAGTATTCAGTCACGGTTCAGCTTGGTAATAGTTTTAACACACCTTCCTTATATGCAAATTAGGCTTTTTATAAGTTGTTTAAATCTCAGGTTGCAGTAAAGTCTTATGTGTAAGACCCTGACATAAAATATTTCACATAAAGCATGTTAAAAAAGAGTAAATATCAGTGTCCTTTTTGTCTATTGCAGGTCGTGGGGGGGAAGATGACAGAGTCTGGGAGACTTTGTGCTTTCATCACAAAAGTGAAGAAGGGGAGTCTAGCAGATACTGTCGGCCATCTCCGACCAGGTAAGCACATCAATTGAGCCGACAAAACACAGCATTTTCTATTTTTTTACATTTAGTGAATATTATTTGATTGATTGATTTTTTATTTGTAATAATCTTTGCTTATGAGGATGCTTTTGAGTTGGCCTTACAGAAACCTTAACATTGTTGAAAACGGTTTTTATTGTTGATAAATCAAAAGCATAAAAAGCATCTCATTTTGTCTTTAAAAATAATAGGGAAATATTAAACCGTCCAGCATAGCTTAAACGACATCAAACTGTTATTATGACATCCAATTGCATCAGTAGGTCCTTGCTAAGAGAACACAGAAAAGCAGCATTTAAGCACTCTAAGCTTGTGTTGTGTCCCTTCTCAGGTGATCAGGTCCTGGAGTGGAACGGGAGGGTCTTGCAGGGAGCCACATTCAAGGAAGTTTACAATATCATTCTAGAATCCAAGCCCGAGCCCCAGGTGGAGCTGGTGGTCTCACGGCCCATCGGGTGAGTTGAAGCGGGTGATGGATCATTATTCTGCACAATACTCAGCATGTCACTTCAGGGACACAAAGCTCATTTTGCCTGACAATGTGGGTTTATAAAGAAGGATGACCTGCGGGAGCTGAACGTAGAAATGATCGCACACCCAGACACACAACATCCACTCACCAAAGGCTTTTTTTCTGGCATTAACACCTGCTACAGGAGGTAGCTAATATTTTATTATCTTTTAAATGCAAGCAGTTCAATTAAGACAACTAAAGGATGTCTTTAACCTTTGGATAGATGATTATATCGAATAGACAATCATAGTAAATACCACAGAGGGTTTAGTGCACATTTTATTTGCCATACTGCAGACAGGGCTGGTAAGTTTACACAGATCTTACTCATATAGTATCTTGAATTACTCTTTAATTTTGTAGAGATGTCCCTAGAATACCAGAGAGCACACATGGACAACTTGAGTCAAGTGAGTTTTGACTTTTTTTGAACATTTGCATTACATTGCCTAGCAGGAAAGCACATACACAGTTTGTGTATTTTTATGTCTTCTAGGTTCGAGTTCCTTTGAATCCCAAAAAATGGGCCCTTCTATTTCCGTCACGTCCCCAATGAGCCCCGGCATGCTCCGGGAAAGCCCTCAGTATCTGTCTGGACAGCTCTCCGTAAGTACCAACTGTGTCTTCTGATGCACCTTCGGCAGATGTTTTGACTTCTTTTACTTTCTCTGGCTGGTCAGCTGAGGATTTAGGAGGTACGATTGGGTAGATGTCAGTGCTGCTCACTGGTCATAGGTATGATGCCTTAAAAACACCAACAAAATGAAATCTCTTAAGTTTGATGGCAAGGATTGCATGTCATTTGGCCACTGATTTTAGACAGATGCGACAGTCCTAGATGCTCTCGGTTGCAGTTCTGTCTGGACTCGAGAAAGAAACCCTGAAGCGGAAAATGTATTATTCGTTTTCAAGCTTGTTACCTTGACATGAACTTGGCAGCCGGTCAGATCTGACACAGCACTGGTGGATAAGGAAATTCCTTGAAGTTCTTTCGCTGAAGTATTTATTTAAACAACCAATCTTGATCTAACTTGAATTTTAAAATGTAGGGCCAGTGTACAGTATGAATATGTTAGTGTTGAGTTATCGGTAGCCTTAAACTATGAGCCTGAGACATCTGCCAGGTAAGTTTTACACAGGTGCTAGAGCAACATCAACATGCTCATTGCAAATTGTTGTTTGCATTTAATATTCAAAGACAGAAGTTCATCATTTAAATGGGAATGTTACTTATTTAGCCATTTACTGAATGTGTTTTTCAGATGACTATACAGAATATAGCTTCTATGTTGAGGGGGCCAATAGGCCTGTCTTTCTAGCCATTTAAATAATTTATACTTTAACTATATCATAATTGTATTATAAAACACTAGAGCAATTTAGTTTTTTTTCCTTGGTTCACTCAGCTCAAATTCTTGCATATGCACAATACGATGTAATGCTATAAAATTAAACAAAACAAAACAATAAAAAGTCTAGCTCAAAACGTGCTGTATTGGAAATATATTAAATACTCTACTGTACTAGCTATAAGATCCTGAATCACAGTCACATGAATAAGTTGATAAGAAATACTTAATGAGGCTAAATCTCTTCTCACTTGGATTGTTTTGATTTGTGTGCAGTTTTGGTTTAGTTTTATTTCTTTTTCTTTGTTAATTTTGCTTATCCAGAGCCCATGCCTTAGTAGAAGAACCACGCCTTTTGTCCCTAGGGTCCAGGTAACATCGCCGGACTTCTCTCTCTCTTTTTATCTCTCTTATTTCTGGCAGTCTCTCACTCCATTACTTTCTGCGTAATTTGGAAAATGCACTGCAGGAAACCGGCAGCATTCCAAGTCCCCTTCGTCTGGTTTTCGTTTTTTTTTGCCTTAAGTTATTTTTCATTGCAATTACAATTGCATCCACAACCCGTGTACTTTTGCGTCATATTTTAAACAGCATTAAGCCTGACATATGCTGCATGAATCCCATCTCTGTTTAAATCGTTTAAAGAGACATGTATTTTTGATGTTTTTGAAATACTCTTTAATATAGCTTTTTACTTGCATATTTAATTCAACTTGATTACAAAATAAAGTCTCTTTAAATTGTAAAGTATTTTTTCATGTAACACGGAACATTATATTTGTATTGATATATGATATCAGTCATCAATGAAGATATTCCATTTGCCATTTATACAGTATGAATTGTCTATGTTTTGTTCGATTGATATCAGAACTACAGACTAGTCTACAATGTATAGGTTCAGTCCCAGTGTGGATATATCAGTATTATCAAATATTATGTTCTGTGATACAATGGAAGGTTACAGTATGTTAACTGGCACATTTTCAAGATTATATTGCATTTTCCAACTAAAACATAGCTTTAAACTTCAAAGACAAATAAACAAATTGTACCAATGAAAGTGCACTTGGGCATTTGCAATGCATAGTTATGTCATTTACTCTATGTCGTAATGGTTTTGTGGGTTGGTTTCCTTGTGTGTTTTTGTTGTTTTGATTAGGTATGTATTTTGTTGTTCGAGGATCTTACTTTTAAGATCTCTTGTATTGCTGCTGTTTTGTGCTGTAATAAGAAGGGGCCCATACCCGGGATAGTGCCTATTTCACAAGGAGTGTCCCATTGTTGTTCTTCAAATATAAATCTTTGTGGGTTTGCTGTCTTCTCTGCTTTGATACATCTTTTTGCAAATCCTTAACAATATTCCTGGCTTCCACAATAATAACTTAATAACGTTAGAAACGAACAAATACAATGCATTTGAGGTGTTTTACTGTATCTTTCTCTTTATATGTAATAAGCTGATAATGTCTCCTCTACTGAATGTAATAAGAAAGCCCTCCTTATAATACACAAAAGGAGATACGAGAGAACCAACCCACAAAACCCATTGCGGTTCTCCAGCTGTGCAAGGCAGAATAAATTGACCAAGCTACAACAGAGTTTGATTTTTTAGAATCTTCTCATTTGTAATATTAAACCCCTATGGTTGTTGTTTAGGTTTCCTGTTGCAGTCTAAAATGGTTTTCTTAAACAGATAGGACATTAAATTGGTCACGTCTTTATGATCATTTAATGGTACAATTTGTTTTCACTGAAGCCTTCCCCCCTCTGCCGTTTTTGCAATGAAAGCTATCTGGATTGCTCCAGTCTGTATTGAGCACTTTCTGTTGCTTTGCTGCATGCATTAGTACTGGACTATTTTTAGAATAGCGAGTACTCTCTAAAGGTACAGTATAGACACGTGTTTGCTGTAGTGACGTGCTACAAAGGAAGGGCAACTGCTTGAGGAATTTCTATTACTAAATGCATCAGCGTTTGGTTATGGAGAATCAGAATGTGCTAAATGAAAGGCTTACATGAATAAATAATAAAAAAAATATCAAAGTAATTATTTGTAGCCTTGTTGTTGCCCTTTCCTTTTTGGATTGTGAGGGATATAGTTACTCCATGTGTCCGATTTAAAGCTATTCGATTTCAATATCTGATCTGATTTAAATTTGTCAAACAAAGAGATTCATTCATTTTAACTTTCTTTTCCTGAGTTTTCTTCGTGTGATATTGTTTCCTTTGGATTGCTGGGCTTTGAAAGTGTCTGTCACAAGAAATGTGGATAATTGCAATTAAGTGTGAGTCATCTGATTGGGCGAGACTCTCGGTGGGCACGCCCCCATCTCTTGGCCAGCCAATGAGGGATGAAATGTTCCACATCCCAGACTCATAGATAACAGACATCTGTTCAAATCCTCTCATGTCTAGCCTAACAATAAAATGGCAAAAATCTCAGAAAATTGTTTGGCCACTCAGCATATTGCTATTAAAGGAATATTTTGACTTAAAGGGACAGTTCACTCAAAAATGAAAATTCTGTCATGAATTACTCTGTAAATGTTTTTGTTAGGTTCAACACAGTGAAAGATATTTGGATGAATGCTTGTAACCGAACAGTTCTTGGACCCCATTGACTACCATAGTAGGAAAAGTGTTTAACGGAACAAAAAAGTATTTTTCCTACTATGGTTGTCAATGGGTTTGGTGATAAGCATTCTTCCAAATATCTTTCTCTGTGTTCATCAGAACTAGGAAATGTATACAGATTTGGAAAAACTCAAAGGAGAGTAAATGATGAGAGAATTTTTATTTTTGGGTGAACTATCCCTTTAAATACACCTTTGTTTGTCCAACTGTAATGCACTTACAAGCAACATCTATTGGACAGTCATACAGCGCTTGTATTATTAAAACTACTTTTATGTTTTTTTTATATGTTGTCTAGGCACATAATGTCTGGTTATGCAATACAGATGTAATTCCTATGGGTGGAGTTTCCACCATATCAACAATATTTTTTAGATTGCAACATATCCCATAGGCCTATTTACACATCCATATCACAATTGGTTTTACTTCTACTGGTCAGGAAGTTCATCCCATATATCGCTTCTTTCACTTTTTACTATAATCGATAATTTTCAATAATACAAATTGTATTATTTTTGTTAGTGTTTTGGGTTCAGTTTATTTCAACATTTGTTTTTATTTGTTTTAACTTATTTAACTTTACCAAATGATAAAATAATTATAAGGTTTTTATAATTAATTAAGCTTAATTGGCAAGACCTTTGTCCAAATGCATTGTCCAATAGACCATAAGTGCATTACTGTAAATAGAATCGTTGTTTTTATAGACTTAAACTGTATCTACCTCGAATATTCCTTTAACATCAGTACTTAAATCCTTCGACACTGTTGTGGTGAATCATGTGATTCAATGCATAGAAATAGATCTCCTGAGGTTAGAATTGCCGAGCATTCATGTTTAGATAGTGTTAATATAGTGAGAGGTACTGTAGCTATCTTGTTTTAGTTTGTGTCTGCTGTTGCTGTATCTGCTCGGGTAGCGTTTTGCCAAGCATGCAATGCTCCCACTAGTGCATCCGGGGCTTCTGCAGGTCTGTCCCAGACCCTCTGGGATGAGCTCACCCTACAGACCTCCTAAAAGAGTCTTATCTATCCTTGTAGGTAAAGCTTTGGTACGATAAAGTGGGACATCAACTCATTGTTACAATCCTGGGAGCCAAAGACCTGCCTTCACGGGAAGACGGGCGGCCTAGGAACCCCTATGTCAAAATCTACTTTCTCCCCGACAGAAGGTAGATGCGTGCCAGACCTCAAACAGTATACTCAGTTTGTAAGAATCATTAAATAAAGTTCTATCAAGGACAGCAAGCCACATTTGTCTGTCAATATCTATCAACATTCAATGACAGATGTTAGGTCAACCTTAAAAATCCTACGAGCACACGTCTATGCCGTGTTTGTAGCGTTTTTATTTGCATTTGAAATTATTTTCCTAACAGTTAAGCCCAACCCATCCAATTGTAATTACAATATTGCAGAAAACATTAGGTGACTTAACCTTAATGAATAATTGAGAAAGAATGTGCTCACAATGCAAAAAATAAATCAATGAATCTTAAAAGTGGCCTCATATATATATGCAAAAAAGATTTTTGCTTATTTACTCTTCTCAGTGACAAAAGCAAGAGGAGAACAAAAACAGTGAAGAAATGCCTTGAGCCCAAGTGGAACCAGACGTTCATGTACTCACCGGTGCACAGACGAGAGTTCAGAGAACGTATGCTGGAGATCACGCTATGGGACCAGGCCAGAGTCCGAGAGGAGGAGAGTGAGTTCCTGGGAGAGGTGAGAGAGGAACGACTGTGTTTCAGATGCTCGAAAGGGCTGCTGTATTTAACACAAACTTTAACCTTCAGAAGTTATGAAGCTTGCTATTTTATGATGCCCTTTTTTAAATGATGACTTGTAATACATTATAAGCAGGGTCCAAAAATAAAAGTATTGTCATACCTGCCAAGAACATGTGAAAACACTTGAGAAAAGCTATAAATATGTTTATTTTATTTTTATTAAATAATAGGTACATACGTGTCTAAGTTGCCAAATTCATATACAGTATACTTTATAAATGAGATATTTATGTGTGTTTAGATTCTGATAGAGCTGGAGACGGCCCTCTTGGATGACCAACCTCACTGGTATAAGCTACAAACGCATGACCTGTCCTCTGTGCCGCTGCCCAACCCCTCCCCTTACACGCAGAGACGCCTTCTACATGAAGAGAGTCCAACACGCAGGTTACAGAGTATGTACATCACCCACATCTTTAATAAATAAGACTGTCTGCTGTGGACAGAAAACAGCACTTAATTCTGCCACACATATAACAAATACAAAAATAGCAGGTTTATTAACGTAATATAGAGCCTAATAACTGTTAAAACTGGCCAGTTTTGCAGCAGGAGTAGATTTTGAGCTTTATGCTCACATATTAAAAAATGTGTGCGTCGGGTGTGCCATGCATGTGAGTTGTCCTAAACACGACGTATTTGTTAGCTAGTGATGTGCATGTTTAAGATACATCTACGCTGTATTTAACATGAATGAACGAGACGTTTATATAATGCTTTACTGTGTATTGCTGTACATCCAAAGTGCATTACAATCATACGAGGGGGTCTCTCCTCAACCACCACCAGTGTGCAGCATCCTTATGGATGATGCGACTGCAGCCACAGTACAACGGCGCCAGTGCGCTCACCACACACCAGCTACAGGTGGAGAGGAGAGAGAGAGAGAGACAATTTTAGGGGGGGGGGCGGTGGAGGGAATCTGGCCAGGACACCGGGGTTACACCCCTACTCTTTTACGAGAAGTGCCATGGGATTTTTAATGACCACAGAGAGTCTCATCTGAAGGACGTTGCTTTTTTACAGTATAGTGTCTCCATCACTATACTGGGGCATTAGGACCCACACATAATGTAATAATCTGTAATTTCACAGAGATATTTTTCGATACTCAATAAAACTGGGATCACAGTGCATTATGGTTATTGACTTATCGATGAGCAATAACTATTATGTGCATTTATCATTTGGAACTTGCTGTCACATCTGTTTTGGTTTTTGTTCATCTTTTTTTGTGTATTAGTCATCTTTTATGTTTGTCAAGTTTACCCATGTTTTACTAAACTGCATATGGGTTCAACTCGACTTACCTTCAGTACCTTGATTTTTTATGACAACAACTGAAAGACGACCCGAGACTGAGGGAAGATGAGTGCTTTATATTAGGACTAAGAAAGGAAAATCACATGACAGCAACTGTGGCTATGAGTAATTTCACAATAAATAAAAAAACATGGAACAAGAAGCACTAAACATAAACAAAAACCTAAACAGATGTGATCGAGTTATTTTTTGTTATTTACACAGTAAGAAAGGTTTTGTTGATAATGTTTGTTGTTGTTGACAATAATGTTTATTGAAGTATGTGTCAGTGTGTTTGTTTTTGTTGATATGTTTTCTGTGTTCATGTTTTGTTTCCTTCAAAAAAATATTACTCTTGTCAATTCATTGACCCATGTCCAGACAAGGGGCCATATTATTACAACTCAGGTAACTTGATTTGCTTGCCCCAGCTGCAGTAGCACGTGATTGGTTATTGTAAAGAGTTATCTGCACCCTGCACCCTCTCTACATCTCCTCAGACACCTTCAAAAACCCTGTACTGTTCCACACAGCTTGCATGGAGTATAATGTCCATCACTGCTGCTGCTGCTGCTGCTGCTGCTGCTTTTTGACACACATCCTCGCATTTCAGCTTGTCCTTCCTTCAGACCTGATCTCCACTGGAGTTCAACCCAGTTTTTACCATTCTTGAGTGGATTTGTCGTGGACTGCTTTTTCTCAGCCTCTCACAAAGCTTTTGTTAATGTTCGCTATGTTTGTTGGTTTTGCTACCAGCGACAAAGCCTAGAATTTTCACAATTTTGTATTGTTGCAAAGCAGTGTTGGAGAAAGTATGTTTTAGCAGTAGAGACATAAGAAAACAGTAGCATATAGAAATAAGGTAACGATAAAGAAATTATACATGGTACATGTAAAAAAGATTTTTTTATTTTTATAGTTTATTAGAAACATTGCTTTTGTGTAAGCTATGGCAGAATATCATAGATTTAAAATATTACATCGTATCCCCCAAAATGTTAACCATGATTATATGATGTTGTTGTGTGTGTCTTGTACTATCACATTGTCTAAACCTTACGCCACAAATCAAGATGACCGCGTCAAAAGAGTTTTTTTCTTTATTATGACCGATATAATCCCTTCCTTCAACCATTCTCTCTCCTTTGCTCTCTCTCTCTCTTTCTCTCTCTCTCAGGGTCACAGAGAATCAGTGACAGCGAGTTCTCTGACTATGACTGTGAAGACGGGATTGGTGTTATCTCAGGTACAGCTCAGTCTTCTCAGCTTTAGCATTCACACTGTACTTCGTTATTTAAACATTGTCCTTGAAAACCTTTCAATTTAACTTTTATCTATCACAGAATAAATTATGTACTGTATGTATAATTGTATACAAGATACACATTGTATATCATTGTTTCAGAAGTTGTTACAGTAATAGTCAAAGATTTTAGAATTCTTCATACTGTTTATACTGTTTACAGATATATTTTAACTTTAAAGCCATTTAAACATTACGGTGCAGCACACTTGAAGAATTCTTCTCTTGAAATGCATTATAGGATTGTTTTTCTATAATAGTCTAAATAGCTTCTAAAATAGTCATTGGAAAATGCATATGTATGCGCTTCTGTTGAAAACTTTGGCTGTTAAATGACCCAATCATAGTAAATGGAACTTTTTAAAAAGCCTAAAGGAGCATTCGTATTTTTTCTGGAATGATCTCTACTTTTCTAGCAGGCACGCTCTGTCCCCATTTCTGTGTACGCTCACTCGTGCTGATCAGTGTAACAAAGTTCTGACGTGGATAAGGAAGGAGACAGGGTCGGCGTTGTAAAGTACCAAAGAGTTTTAATTTTCAAAGAATACCAAAACACAAAGTAAAAGGAAACAATATTTAACGGGTGCCCGAGGCACGACACGGCTCTTGTTCTCTCTCTCTCGGCACACATACACACACAGTCCCAGGCACACGCTTCCTCATTCAGGCTTCTCTCTCGAGTGTCGTCTGCGGCATATTTTTGTTCTCCTCTCGCCAATCACTGAAACGAGAGACAGGTGTTTAGACTCCACACTTGACCTACTTTTCACCCTCCGAGTGCCGACTGAAGCTCCTCACCCCCAGACTCGGCTCGACCACATCCCCCTTGCCACATACCCCCAACTCAGGCCGGGGCCTCCTCCGGCCTGCAGCTCCCCCCCCTCCTGGAGAGGAAGTCAGCCACGACCATCTGAGTCCCCGGTCTGTGGACCACCTGGAACTTGAAGGGTTGAAGAGCGAGATACCAACGGGTGATCCACGTGTTGGTATCCTTCATCCGGGGGAGCCATTGGAGGTGCGCGTGGTCCGAACAGAGCATGAACTCCTGGCCCAGGAGGTAGTAGCGAAGGGTGAGGACGGCCCACCTGATCGCTAAGCACACTTTCTCGATGGTGCTGTACATCGTCTCTCTGCGCGAGAGCTTACGACTGATGTACAGCACCGGCCGTTCCTCACCCTCCACCCCCTGGGACAGGACAGCCCCCAGACCTCTGCCCGATGCTTCTGTCTGTAAAAAAAATGAAGAGTAAGGTCAGGAGCGTGCAATAGAGGGCCACCGCATAAGGCAGCTTTTACCTGGGTGAAAGCCTGCTACACAGCTCTGTCCACTGGACGGTATCTGGCGCCTCTCTTTTAGTGGGGTCAGTCAGGGGACTGGTGAGCGCCAAATAATTGGAGACAAACCTCCTATAATAGCCAGCCAGTCCCAAAAACTGCCTCACCTCCTTTTTGGTCTTGGGTCTCGGGGAGGCTGCAATCGCTGCCGTCTTATCAATTTGGGGAAACACCTGCCCATGACCCAAGTGGAAGCCCAGATACCTTACTTCCATCCGCCCAACCGCACACTTCTTCGAGTTAGCCGTGAGCCCCGCCGCTCTCAGCGAGTTCAGGACCGTCCTTAAGTGCTGCATATGCCGCTACCAGTCATTACTATAGATCATGATGTCGTCCAAGTATGCAGCGGCATATGCTGCGTGGGATCGGAGGATACGGTTCATCAACCGCTGAAATGTGGCTGGGGCTCCGAATAAGCCAAACGGAAGCTTGACGAATTGGTGTAATCCAAACGACATAGTGAAAGCTGATTTTTCTTTGGATAATGGAGATAAGGGGATCTGCCAATATCCTTTTGTCAAATCCAGTGTCGAATAAAAACGAGCCGAGCTTAGCCGATCCAGCAACTTGTCAATACGCGGCATGGGATATGCGTCGAATTTTGACAGAGCATTCACTTTGCAATAGTCCACACAGAAGCCGACCGAGCCATCGGTCTTGGGAACCAAAACTATCGGGCTTGTCCAATCGCTGTGGGACTCCTCGATTACTCCCATATCGAGCATAGCGCCTAATTCCTCCTGAACCACTGTTTTCTTGTGTTCAGGTAAACGATACGGCCGACTGCACACTACCACACCCGGCGTGGTCTCAATATGGTGTTCAATGAGTGTAGTTCAGCCAGGTAGGGGCAAGAACACATCGGCAAACTGTGCCTGTAAATTTGTCACATCCGTGATCTGGGAGGGTGAGATGTGATCACCCCCAAGGCCGAGAGCGATAGATTGGCCAGGTTTGCACACCTCCGGCCCGAGATCCTCCTCTCTACTCACCACCATCGCCAGCATCACGGCGATAGCCTCACTCCATTTTTTGAGGAGGTTGAGGTGATATATTTTGATGTGCCTCGCTCCTATCCGGTCGTATTAACTCATAATTGAGATCTCCCAATCGCCGTGTGACCACGAAGGGACCTTGCCACTTGGCGAGTAATTTTTAGCTTGAGGTAGGGAGTAAGACGAGCACTTTCTCTCCCGGTGTAAATTGACGTAATCTAGTGCCTCTGTCGTATTGCTGCCTCTGTCTGTCCTGGGCTTGTAACAAATTCTCCATTGAGAGCTGCCCCAAAGTGTGGAGTTTTGTTTGCACAGACACCACGGGGTAACTCACCACATCCCCGTGCACACACCTCACCTTAACCTCGCGGCTCGAATCCCTTACCGCCGATTGAATCAGGCCTGGGTAGATTTGGTTGCAGCCTAAATCCACCAAGGCCTTATATGTACCCCCCACTGTACTCACTGGTACACGGTACTGGCCGGCTGAATTGAGGGCAGCCTGAGGCGCGTTGGGAACCCGGATCACCACATCGACCTCCATCAGCAGACATTGGGCGATGTGGTGGCCCGAGTCCCCGTAGCGCCAGCAGGCCGGCCCAGGCTTTCCCCCTGCCCTAGCAGTGGGAAGCAGGACAAAGAATTGGAGAGAGGAGGCCGGAGGGATGGGGTGGGGGCGGTTCCCGTCGCGAAAAGGTTCTCGATCCCAGCGGGGAACCGTGGTGGCAGGAGGGCTCGCGTTCACTCGGCCGTGGGGCCCCATCCGCGACTGCAGGTCCTCTCTGCATCTGGGAACGGGAGCCGGGGGTAAAGAAAGAGGAAAAACAAAGGGAAAAATTAGAAAGGGGTTCGCCGACCCAGAGGCTCGCGGCCATCTGGTCCTTCACCAGCTGGACGGCTTGTGTCAGCGACGTCGGTCAGTGGCACTGCACCCAATGGACGGTTTTCTTTGGCAACCGCTCCACGAATTGCTCCAGGACCACCTTCTCCAGCACTGAGTTGACGTTGCTGTCTTCGTCCACCAGCCATTTGCAGCAGGCGTCCCGGAGCTGCTGTGTGAA
The DNA here is from genome assembly GCA_026939265.1 of Oreonectes daqikongensis. NCBI lineage: Eukaryota > Metazoa > Chordata > Actinopteri > Cypriniformes > Nemacheilidae > Oreonectes > Oreonectes daqikongensis. Next base: position 1,934,156 of record JAOTQM010000428.1, read on the forward strand.
GACAAACAGCTGGTCGCCCTTCCCCAGATCCAGGGACCGGAAGCGCTGTAGCTGCATAATGGCCTTCCGGAGGTCCGCGTAGACATGGAGGTTTGGGGCTGGCAGCTGTTGGGCCACGAACTGGGCCTCTCCGGGCAGTAGAGGGATTAGGCATCCAGCGAAGTCACCGCGGGGCCGGCCTGCCCCCTCTGCGGACCTCTCAAAAAGCTCCAGGAATGCCTGCGGGTCATCGTGAGGTCCCATCTTGTGGAGCAGCAGCCTTGGGGGTGCGGGGAGGGTCAACGCTGTGTCCGCCTGCTCTCGTCCTGTCATCAGCCAGCTCTGGAACAGCTCGCAGTCTTCCGTCTGGGCTTGCAGGAGAGACTCGAACCTTCTCTCTTGCTCCATGGTGGCCCGATGTTGATCCACGTGAAGACCGGGCGAGCACCTGGATGACTTCCACAAACGGCATGCCTGGCAAGGTCTGCATGATGGCAGCGTTGTTCTCCTTCCTTCCCGGGTTTCGGCACCAGTGTAACAAAGTTCTGACATGGATAAGGAAGGAGACAGGGTCGGCGTTGTAAAGAACCTAAGAGTTTTAATTTTCAAAGAATACCAAAACACAAAGTAAAAGGAAACAATATTTAATGGGTACCCGAGGCACGACACGGCTTTCGTTCTCTCTCTCTCGGCACACACAGTCCCAGGCACACGCTTCCTGCATGTGCATTCATTCAGGCTTCTCTCTCGAGTGTCGTCTGCGGCATCTTTTTGTTCCCCTCTTGCCAATCACTGAAACGAGAGACAGGTGTTTAGACTACTTTCCACCCTCCGAGCGTTGGACTGAAGCCCCTCCCCCCAGACTTGGCTTGACCACGCCCCCTTGCCACAATCAGCAAATCAAATTAAAGGGTATTGTGAGAGAGGAGATTACTGTGAACACTTTCCCCCACACAGCAAACTTTAGTCCCTCCTGACTCATCCATCAACATCTTTTCACAGTGATGTAACAAAATCTTTTTTACGGATTGCATCTCAACATATTAACTGTCAGTAATTAATTTGTAGATCAGGACATGCCTTTAAATTGTATTTTATTCCCTGAGGTGTACTTATAATATTACTAAAGTTTTGTGCCCAAAAAAACATACACATGTAAGTTATTTATGGCCTTTTTGCCGACCTGATTTGAATCCTCTCTGAAAAAGTCTGATTTGTGTGTTTCCCCTTTCGGTTGCTTTCGGTGTACCTGCCCACTTCAATGATTGACAGCTGCTGCTGGGATAACTGCAACTTCTCTTTTACATACAGCTTCACAAACGGTCTTTATAAACACATTATGCATGTATTCATGCCACAGACCATTAAATAATCACATGATTACAATTATTTATGTTATGACAGCTAAAGAAAACATATTAATGAATCGCTAAACGGATCGTAAAAACGGATGTCTGCATCTTAAATAGTGTATGTACTGTAAAAACAACGATTAGCACAGATTATCGACACTATACCAAGATGTTTATAACACATGCTGGTGTATATAAAGACGCTACAAAGTTGAGAAATGTTTAACTTTATGCAAATGAGGAGCTCTTTTTGGCAGCAACAGCCAATATTAGAGAAGATGGGAGCTAACATGATTCTTCTCCTCTCAGCTTCTGCAGTGAGCATGACCAGTAGTAGGAAAACGCCCACTAGCGACCTTTGTCAACCCCTGGCGACTTACAGTGACAAAGTCGCTTCTAATGTGAACGAGGGGTTACTGTCTTCACACTGCACTTTGATCACAGTCGTCACAGTAAACAGCACCACTAAGCATTGCCATCATTTCATGTACACAGTCAAAGCCTAAAATCTAAACCCTAACATGCTTATGCTGCGTTGCAAGCACAATTTCGGTCTGAAAATGAAATAGTTAAGTTTGTAAGCTTGTAATATTGCTCTAAAGTGTGTGTGTGTGTGTGTGTGTGTGTGTGTGTGTGTGTTTGTGTATGTTTGCCCTCAGATTATCGGCACAATGGCAGGGATTTCCAGAGCTCAACCCTGTCTGTACCTGAGCAGGTTATGTCGTCCAATCACTGTTCACGATCGGACATAATTCGCACACGTTCGCGGTCACCTAGCGTCCCTCCTGCACAGAGGTAACCTTTGATAAGCATCTTAAGCCAAACGTAACATTTTTCCAGTGAATTAGACCCCTCTTTCAAAACACATGCATTCTATGTATTAAAGACATCATTGTAAATGACGATTTTAATATAATAGTAATGTTTAGTCTCGGTTTTGTCACAAGCTTCTTGTTTGCCTTTCCTCCAGTCGAAGTTTAGATCATGGTGTTAGAGGAGGACCCTCGCTGTACGGCCCCCGTCATCGGCTGTCTGAAGACGGATACTCACCAGACAGGTATGTGTTCATGTGACACACTTAGGCTGCGTTTGAATGAGATTTCCTCACAGTCCTGTAATGATGCTTACATTTGTGGTGTCTGCAAAAGCTCTGCTGAAACTCTCCTGTGTTTTGTTTAAGATTTTTTGTTACAAAGAACATAAATAGAATTGTCGGCATATTTTTCATCTTTTCAGTTAACGTGATTACCGAAATTTGATGAGAGGAATATTATGTGCCAAGAACTTTAGTGCACAGAGAATCTTTTTTCCCCATTTAATTTCTTTACAGTTGGAACTGTATGCTGTATATATCTCTTTTTCTTGTTTTATTGTCCTCTCATTTTATCCGCCCATCTCTGCGCCTTACATTTTTCATTCTTGTATTTATTTTATGCATTTGGCCGATGCATTTATCAAAAATGGCTGACAGTACATTTTGTCAGTGTCTGTGTATTCTGGGGATCGAACCCATGACCTCGGCATTGCTAGTGACATTCTCCAACTTAAGCTACAGGAGCTTATCATTTAATTCTCCATGTTCAATAGTTCCATTAAATCATGTTTCTGTTCCTTGCTTCCTGTGGTTGCAGCCAGTATCTTACCCTCCCTCCTCGAACCAGACACAGACAGCCAACCATCGACTCCGCTATCCAGGACCCCAGGTATTCTGATACCTTAGAGTGCCATTATGTTCAACCCAACCTACCTTTTCCAAATGCCCTCCATCGTATCCAATGCACATCACATCTCACTGTGACCCGCCCACTTTGCTGCTGCGTGTTGATTGGCCCGCCCAGAGCACATGGTTAGGCTTACCTAACTGTATTCACAAAGAAAAAATAAACAGTTGTAAGTACACTTAGACCAGGCAGAGAGTTTTAAAAGAAAGTTTTAGATGCTATGCACGTTAAGCTTTATGGATAGCATCTGTATCATGCTGTTAGTTACCACAGACCTGTCAAAGAAAGCAAAAATTGTATTTACAATAATGGCCAATGAATATAGGGCAAGGCATTCTGGAGGTTGAAGAGTCGGCTTTATGTAAACAGTACTTATCTTACTTACATTTATGATGTTTTAAGCTTCTATTCTATGCAGTTTTATGTTTCAAAGAGGCGAAAGTTATGAATTGCAGGATTAAGTATTGTTTTATACTTTTGAAACAGTATGCAATGCTTTGCCCCATATTGTTTACTGCAAACACAATTTCTGTTTTGTTTTTTTGTATATTGCGTGACAAGCTTCAGTTGTTTTTAACCTGAAACACCATTGAGATAAAACCATGATGTAAGGTAATGATTGTCTTGCTTTCAGCCACACAGAGTTTTTGGTGTCTGTTTGCTAGTGTGGGTAGTAATCAGTAAACGGTTTTTTATGCTAGCACATTTTTCATACTTAAGTCAAGTAAAGCACACCATCTCTAAGATAAATGAGAAGACTTCAGCCATCTTTGTTGGTTCTAGTGAATGCCGAAATATAAATGATAGTTCCGATAGCTCTGCATATGTTCTCTTGACTCAGGGTTCTTTTATCTCTGCTTTTGGTTGATCTTTGCCTTCCATCAGCCCGCTCTCGGGGGCGAACTGACGATAAAAAACAGCTAGGAAGCTCTGCCCACGTGTCACCCAGATATCGACAGTACTGTCGCATCTGCCCTTTTTCCTGCACTCTTACTTTTTGTTTCTTTTCTGAATTGTAGTATATACCCTCTGTATCGAGAAGACGCGGTCAGATTGCTTCGCTCCACTAAGATGGCTCGTGCATACTCAGAAGGCGCTTACAGTAGTGTGGACAGGTACCCATTGTCAGTCTTGTGTTGTGGGTAGTAGTTCTAGAAGTAGACTAGCCAGTGACGCTTCTCAAGTTTACGTTTCCAGATTTGATGAAGTCTATCTTTTCCAATGGGTGGAAAAGGAGTCATTTGTGTCTTATAAAATGGGTCATTTTCTCATTGAAATGTACAAACGCTTAATTATTGGATGGTCCTGCAATAAAATATTCAGGCTTGCACAGAGTGCTACCGTACCACTCATTGAGAAAGCTTTGTGCAATCATTGTAATGCTATGAAGCCATTATGAGTCCTCTCAAGAGGATAACGTTCCAATTGGGAGTTTGCAGACTACGCCTCTAAGTACGGCAGTAATCTTAAAGCTCCATTTCCCAAAGGTAGTGTGTGCTGTAAGTGTGCGTGTCCTCAGCTGCCTTCCTCACTGCAGTGTAATGAATTGTGTCTTGCTGGATGACTGAGGGTGGGCTTGTGTTATTTTGATGACTGGGCACAAGCTCCTTCAGCACAGAGCCAACTAGCATTTTTTTCTGATAGAACTGCTTGTCAAAAACCAGCAGAGCTAAAGTGGATGTTCACTGTGAAATAATACATAGAAATGTATATACTTAGTCCACAGATATTTGCGAGTTCATTTATTCAGTTTTGTAGGCTTACTGTAGTGGAGTTCCAAATATTTCGGAATGGACCTAGGCAGATTTGCTGTATGGAAGCCCTAAAGTGTCATTGATTCAGATTTTTCTTCACTTCCATCACTTTGATTTGTGTTATGTTTTCGCACAGTACTATTTACTTTGCGAATAAAATTTCTATTTGCGTATTTGACTAATGAAACACTGCAGTAGCACTTAATATCATATATGATATATGCACCGATCAGGCATAACATTATGAGCACCTTCCTAATATTGTGTTGGTCCCGCTTTTGCAGCCCAATACGCACCAAACTGTGATGCTCTGTGTATTCTGACACCTTTCTATCAGAACCAGCATGAACTTCTTCAGCAGTTTGAGCTCCAGTAGCTCGTCTGTTGGATTGGACCACACAGGTCAGCATTCACATGCATCAGTCATGACCCTGTCGCCGGTTCACCGCTGTTCCTTTCTTGGACCACTTTTGATAGATACTGACCACTGCACACTGGGACCATCCACAAGAGCTGCAGCTTTGGAGATGCTCTGACCCAGTCGTCTAGCCATCACAATTTGGCCCTTGGCAAACTTTTGTGTGAATCCTATGTGAATTCCCATGTGAAACCCACAGGATCGCATGTAAAAACTAGAGCTGTCAAATGATTAATCGCGATTAATCGCATCTAGAATAAAAGTTTGTGTTTATATAATATATGTCTGTACTGTGCATATTAATTTTGTATTTATAAAAACATACACATACATGCATATATTAAGAAAAATATAAAAATGTATAAACATTTAAATATAATTTCAATTATTGGTAAATATAAATAATACATCTAAACATTTTCTAAATATGTGTAGGCCTACATGTATGTGTTTGTGCTTATAAATACAAAATTAATATGCACATTACACAGACATATATTATGTAAACACAAACTTTTATTCTGAATGCGATTAATCGCAATTAATCTTTTGACACCCTTAAAACCCATTGGATGTGCAAATAGTTAAAGATTCGATTGCAGGAGCCTGATTCAACTACCAATCTCAGTCGAATCCTCACAGAGGTGTTATGCAATGGGGATCATGCCATTTTGGTTATATGGGCAGTGGGCGCAGCATTGTTACGTGATGTTTAAGGAAAATGTCTTTTAATTTTAATATTTGGGCCAGCTTTTTGGGCCAAAAAATTGCTTAGTTAAGATATAGCACATCTCTTCTCAACAAAGCAAACGATTTGAGGTACGGTATCATTCATGTCTCAGCAAAACTGGTGCGCAAAACGAATTGCGTTGCCATCTTGGAAAAACGTTGTATGCGAATGACACCTCTACTTTAAGATTTCATGAAAACCAAATATGCAATCACTATTACAATAAAATAGAGCAAAAAAAGTTGTTAACAAGTCTTTAGGGCTTCCATATGGTTTGTATAGAGATTTCAGTGGAATGAGAATGTTAGCGTGTAGAATTCTGATTGTTTGTTGTTTTATATTCAGGAGAATGAGGAGGGATAGACAGATTTCTGCCTACAATGACTCGTTTGATTCTCCTGAGAGGTAAAATTCGTTTATTTTAGATTCGATTGTATGTTTATATATAGCAGTAAAACCAAGATTTTTCTGTAGTCACAGACGTAGCAGTGGTAATTTCCCTGTTGGTGAGCTTCTAATCATCCTTTCATTTCTTCATTTCAATCCATCAATCCTTGTTCTGTTTAAAGATATTACAATGGGCCCAATCATGTTATGAACGGAACCTGTGGGGACTACAGGTAAGGCTATCAAGAGACTCCCACAGCTTCTCACAATTACAAAATTCTTTGTATTTATTAGTTATCACTTGGCAAGAACAGAATCTCTTCATCCTGCATCTTTTCAAGGAAATTAATGTTTATGTACTGAATATCACATACTAATGTATTGAGCACTCTAAAGATTAAACAAGCTTAACATTGAAGCTTTATTATTTAGTAGGACGTGTCCCAGGATAGAAATCGAACCTTCTACAGATACAGAAAGGTATCGTTTGACTAAATGCCAGTAGCTTCAGTGCAGAATCTAGTTTGCATTAGATGTAGATATAGTTAGCCTGGTTGTTACCTACAGCTCTCACCACTAGATCATTTTGCAATGAATATGTCAGCTAATACATGGTCAGGTCTGTATATTTCAGCATCACTTCTCTGATTTAACCATTTGCATGAGCCTATAATGATATAAATTATATGATTAGTCGAAGAATAGCGTACTATTTCTGATCTGACCCTACCCATATCTAGCTATGCCTTTTGTGTTAAGCAACCACATAGCAGTGCCCTAGTAACTACACAGCACCCTGGCGTCATGTTTTAGTAACATCATAATGGTTTAATTTTCACTTTGAACAGTATGCAGTATATGTAAAAACAATATTTACTTTTATAATATGTGAGGGTTAAATGCCCATGTGTCAGTTATAGACACAGAATCACAGAATCCCCTGACAGCTTTAAAACCCTTGTGTTGTGTTCGGGTCATTTTGACCCGAAAAGAATTTTCTTTTACCAAAAAATACTAGTTAATGTTATGGTATTGGACTGAAATGTAATGACTTTGTTCACAAATATTATATAAACCTTTCACCAAAAAAATGTTTTTTGTGATTTTCCCCCACTTTGTTACACTTGTGGTGTTCCCGGGTCAAAATGACCGGCCTACCGAAGATAGCTTATAAATCTCTCGTTATGCAATATTATCACCAAATTTTGGATTCTATCTTTTTTTCTACTTGTTTTCTTTCATGTAGGACTGCATGGTTTTGTGTCTTTTTCAAGATTTTTTTTAACGGATTAATCGTAGGCCTAGTGAAACTGAGTTTAGGCACCTCGGTCTTCGACTGAAAAAAAACATTTTTTCGTGAATAATTTTGGCAAAATTAAATCAAATTTACATCAGTAGCATTGTATGCTTTTCTTTCATGCACCTCCATAGAGAGGACCATATCCCAGAGTTCCCAGCTAACCATGAGCACTTTGAAGAAGATCTCAGGTGACGTGTTAGATTGTGTGCGTACACACAGGTTGTCATAGAAACATGTAGATCATAGTAATAAGGGCTCATAACTGTGTGATAATGCATTTACAATCCATCACTAGTATTCTTTACAGCAGATTCCTGGGGCTTAACAAGATTACATTTATCCTTTACATGTGTTTATTAACTTTTGTTCCCTTCAATAAATGGTTTTGTTTGCCATAATGGTGACCCCCTGAGCAGTCTGTGTTGAAATGTGAAGGTGTAATACTTCCTGTACTTTATGCAAACTGTAACTGTATTTTTTTACAGTAAGCCAACGTTGTTTCACAGGAACCATGAAGACCTAATGCATTTACAGAGGATTACAGAGTGTTTTATGCCCTGACATCCCATGATGCACTAGGGCTGTGCTGAGCATCCATTGTTTGACTAACATTTTGCAGGTACAGCCGCAGCATGGTGGTCAGGCATGACCATTACAGGTCCAGGTCAGCTGACCAGCGGCCCATGATGGATCGTCCGGTCTACACCCGTTCCCGCTCATCTGAGCGGCCCGACTCCGGCTACATGAGATCCATGCCGTCCTTACCGTCGGGGAGATCCGCCCCTCCCTCTCCCGCCTTATCGAGGTGACCCAGACCAATCACAACTAAGCACTGATCCGCTAAACCAAACCATGCCTTCTGCTTCCTGTCACCTGGAATGCCCCTCTCCACCTCCACTTTTCTTTAACCCCGTCGTAGCGATGCTGTTTTTGATTTGTATTCATTTCTATATAGTGGAAAGTAGCGATGACGGTTACTAACGTCTTTTCGTTTCGATTATAGACACACCTGTTATATTCTCTTGGGATATAATGGTGTGTACCTGGCATCGGACGGTTTACTTTCTTACCTTTATTTTGACTAACATTATTATTATTTGTTTGTAGTTTAACAGTTTCTGCTGTGAGTTGTGGGCTGTATGAGTGGGTTTGCTGTTGGCCTTCTCACCTTTCTTGCAGCTTTAGCAGTCAAACGCACCTGTCCTGATGCTGACCACATCACTCCTTCTGAGAGGCCATTATTAAACCTTTTGACTCATGATTTGCTGAGCACATCATAAGTCACAAGGAACATAAATTTGTGCATGGCGTTTCACTGATGCAAGAGACACAGTTGCTCTTGAATGTGCCGCAGTTTATTAGAAAAGTGCACAAGGATATCCAAATGTGACATTCGGCTCAAAAGCTTGAAAGTTCATTGTGTTTACTGTGGAGTCCATGTGCATTTTAGATTGGTTACGTGGCTAAAATGCACATGACTGTGACATATTTATCTATTTAAATGCATGCTGTAATACTATGTAGAATTAGATTGGTGATTTTTTTCTGTGGTTTTAAACCCTCCAAGGGTGAATCTCACAAAATCTGTCAAGAACTGTGCAGGTTAAATCCCAAATGTATTTTGCATGAGGAAAATTCTTAAGCCTTATTACTGTAATGCATCTGGGTGATTTACTGTGAGTTTGACATATTTTGTTAGTAAAATCAATAATGATACTTTACAGTTGGAAACATATGTTTTTAAGCAACATTCCTTTCTTGTTTGTGTGAAATCTGGATATGTTTGTGAAAGGTTGCGTGAGATTCACACTTTTGTAGGTTTTTGTCAAAAAATTATTACATATTTTTGTTTCTTTTTACTAACCCCTGAGAAACCTTTGCCAAACACTGACTTATTTGGTGTATTACAAAATATGTTGTTTTTATACCATAACTTCATGTAAACTTTGTATTTCCTAGTATTTTCATAGATGCGATGTTTGATCATTAGTACTGACACACCGTGTATCCCGCAGGGCAAATCCACGCACCGGATCGGTTCAAACAAGTCCCACCAGCACGCCGCTATCAAGTAGGAGAGGTCGGCAGCTACCCCAGGTCCCACCAAAGGGTTCCATGGACAGAAGTGAGTAGATCAACTAGCCTACTTCAAGATTTTGGGGAGCTTTTGTGAAAAATTCCATGACTTTAGATCCTAAGATACCAAACGTAATAAAGCTAAACAAATATTGAACAAACAAATCAGTTTCACTATCTAGATATTAGATGACCAGTTGACCGTTCTGACTCGCCCCTAGCAAATGCTCACCTATAACTATAACTATCTGCAAAGTTGGATATTGTGACATATTCTTAAAGCTAGCTTCTTTACATAACACAACACGGCTTGGTTCTTTTGTCACCCTTTTCCCAGAAGATGGCGAGGGCATGACTGAGCCTTATGAAGGTCTGTAAACACTGGCTTCTGTGTGTGTAGCCTCAGTCTGTTCTATTGCAGCTTTATCATCTATCCTAAATCTGTTTGTGAACTTTACCTGTCACAGGATTTGCTTTGGCCGTTTGTTTTGTGCGGTAAACGGAAGCATTAGTTTGTGCTTTAGCAACATATGTTAAAATATTACCATGGATGTAAGATGCGCAGTCCGTGTGTTTTTGCGTGTGTCTGGATGAATCACTGAAAGTGGTTTTAGATGTTTTCAAAAATCTATATACTAAATTATTTTTATAATAAATATAATACATAATTTTTCATATTATATTTAAGTCAAAGAATCAAGTTAAAACTTAATTGGCCTAACTCGGCCAACTTCCTCAGAATTATTCCCAGGAAACATGGACTTCACTGTTGGCTATCGCTTTGTCATTTCTTAAATATGTGCAATGTGCAGTTGGGTGAACTAATGTTGAGTGACTTGGTAAAGAAGGCTTTGAACTTGCTACTTTTAGAGTAGATCCGTAGATTAATTTAGCTGTACTTCACCTCTTTCCTTCATTCTTCTGTTGATCTCATCTTCACATCTCATGGTATACTTTTTTTTCTGTGCTTGCTCTCATTTCTGTCTGAATGTGGGAATCAGTGGGAGGGACCTCACAATCTCCAGCCCCACCCCCTGCATCTCCTGAGATTTCACAAACAGTTGCTGGTAATCCTGGCAAGACTACCGTCATATCATTTGATCTCATAATAACGTGAACTTTTTTAACTGTTAGTAGTTCTTTTAAACGATTCTATTAAACAGTAAAAAACAAGATGCTGCATTGCTTGAAAGTATCACAATAGAAATGATTAGTGATGCTCCTGAATTCAGTTTATAATGGATTATTGTATCATAATACATTATGATATTAAAACTTGATGCTTTCCAAATTTGTAAAACTATGTTCTGTTTTGCTCTGTTTCCTCTATAAATAAAAACAGATATTTTTGGCCAGAATTCTTATTGGTTTAAATGTTGGTGCATCCCTACGAATCATAAAAAGTCTTCCCATGTGATCCATGTACAGATTTTCTTGTTTTATTTACTTTTTCATTGTCCCCATCCCTCAAACTATTTTGTATTCTTTTACCATTAAAGCTTACATGGGAATGGAGCCTCCTGTTCCTGGTCCTACCATTGCCCATGCCTCTGTTCCGCATCCAGCCCATGCTCCTGCCCCACCCCCTCACATACACACGCCTCCTGTTCCGGCCCCTCCTTCTCCCACTCCATCAATAACCCCACCTTCTGTCCAGCAGGCTTCTGTGCCAGGTGTGTAAATGTGTAAATCTGCTGTTTTCCACATACTAGTTACTAAAATAGCATGTGAACCAGTATGCATTGCAGCATACATAGCATAAACATTCCACACAGTAGTTTGACCTTACTAAGTTGTGTGTTTAATTTGACAAACAGTTCTTATCCAGAAAGTAAAGTTATTTGGCATTTTCAATCAAATAATCAATTCAAATTAGTTTTTCACTTTGGTTACAATTTGTGTATTAGTGTGTACTATGTGCAGTAGCGCAAACAGAGTAGTATGCTGTTCCAAACATAGCTTCATAGCTGCATTATTTAGCTTTAGCCATTTTCTTTTTAACCAGTTTTCCATTTGTAGAATCTCTTGAGCAAATGTGTGTACGTGTGTTTGTTAGCACAGAGATTAATAGTTTGTCTGTTAGAACGTAAAATGTTTCCTCTACTTTCTCATTAACATCATTGTTGGCTGGGTTTGTGTTTGCGTGTGTCGTTTTAACACAAGAACCAGAGGAAAAGCCTGTAGCTCCCCCAGCTGTCAACGGGAGGAAAGGCAAGTGTGTGAACGTGTGACAGTGTGTTTGTTTTGGACTGATGTATTGCATGAGCTCTGTTGTTTACGTTTGCTGTACGGGGACACTGTACAGCTCAAATGGCTACAACTGTTAGTAATGTGTTTTAAACTATATGAATAGCTTTGATGATATCATTAAAAACGGATATTTGGGATTTTTTAAGTAGTTTCATTCACCTCTAGATGGTGCAATGACATTGTTTGGAAACCAAGAAGAGCTACAGTAGATTTAAATGTAATGTCATGTTTTTGGAACTGATTATTAAAAAAAAAAATTATAATAATGATCAAATAAAACTGTACCGGTGTGAAAAGAGACAAAGAGGTTTTGTTATCGAAAAATCTCAGAATTCCTTAATTCATTCATTTGTCATTTGCATTACATACATTACGTTAACAGTATGCAATTTCTTTCAGTACAAATTCAGTTTGTACCTATAATGTCGAAACATTGAGTTTGTGTGTTTCCATAGTTAAGTTAAGCAGCATCATTTACTATTTTTCATTGTGTGTATCTTCAGAAGTGACATGGGAAGACCAGCAGAAGAAAGCCACTGGTACTGTACAACCATCGGCCCTTAGTAGAGTAGATAAACCTAAGTGTGCATCTAAGGAACACTATCTAGATATTAGTCTCTTTCCTTTTGCTTATCTTGTTGGCGTGAGGTGTCGCTTTATGTGTTTCTGAGAATTTCTAAATATGTAGCAACTCACAGTTGTACAGCCTTGTATTAGTAGTAGGGTGGTTTTCACTGCTGGGTCTTTGCAGTGACTTTCAAACTAAAACCATTGCAGTCAATGGTTTAGAAGAGTATCTTTTTCTTGTCATTGTTTTGTTTTCTTAGTGTTCCAGGTAATGTGATGTTTAAACTGTGCATGCTGCTGAAGCATTCTGTTTATAATGAAAGGAAAACGTATAATGTCAATGTAGCCAAGCTGAGTTAAGTGTTACTGTAGTGCTGCATGTAGTATGTAGTGAGATGGTATAGATTGTGACTTGTGTTTTTTGGGCATTTGAGAAACAATGTTCTGCATTAACCTTTGCTCAGTATGGCCCTCAACAGTACAGGCGCTTCACACTGTGTACATTTGAGTTATTTTATCACATTAGCATCTCTTTAGAAGACAGCAGCAGGTCAGATAAGGGAGACGTACAAAAGGTGCAGTGCCGTGAGTCCCCAGCACCAGGATTCATAGCTGCTGCTTTATTCTTTCAATAACCTTTCTGGATCTGTTTCGTTTCTGGCTTTCTGATGAGTTTCTCATCTAAAATCTGTGCGTGTGTGTGTGTGTGTCATCATCATAACAGTATGTCATGTGTCTGTTCTCTCATTGTGTTTCATCCACACACCAGCGGTAGAGACAGTATCAGAGAATGAAGATGCAGGTACTGTATACAGACTGACTTTACCATAAATCCCTTTAACAGAACCTTCATTTCTAAGAATGTGTAGGTATCCTTCTATAGGATACACCTGAAGCAAGGAATTCACTCAAAATGCTACTATAAAAAACTTGTTTGAGTAAACGTATTTAAGCTTGGTGTGTGTGTGCGTGCGTGCGTGCGTGTGCGTAGGTTTCATGCTACTATCTTAAATTAAATTAAATGACATTTTAGAACTGTTTGTGGAATCAGTGTCATATGGTGTCCGGTTTGTGACGCTTTGCAATTTTTTGGATGTATGTTTATATTATGAGCAATATTTAAAGAATCAGGTTGGGTGTCACTACATCTGTTTTGTCTCTTTTTCTCAGGTATTTTGAAGGATCCATCAAGGGTATGTTTTTATTACTTCAGTTTGATTCTGTCAACTTTTCTTCACTTTTCTAATGCTCATTTAGACAAACACATAAAGATGTGAGGTCTAAATTCCTTCATTACTGCACCACCATCACGCTGTGTCCCAACCAGGTGCAACATATATTCAGTCGATCATTTTTCAGTAATATTACGACTGTCAAAAATAACGTGTAAATGGATGTTTAATACCATTGATGCGTTTAAATGATAATTGTGGTTCTTCTACCACATAGCAAATATTTATCACTTAATGATGGTGAAAGTTAATGCGTTTAAAGTCATTTGCATTGTAAAACTTTATCATCATAGAACCTAAACAAGTTAAATAAGGCAAATAGAGATTTTCCTCCTCAAAAGGTTTCAGCAGTGCTTCGGAGGGGAGTGTTCCTTCATAATCAGCTTCCCTGTAAAATACATTCATTTGTTTCTTACGCTTATATAAGTAGCTTTCAAGAATATGTGACTTGTTTTAGAAACTAATTTATGCAACATTATTGTAACAATCTTAATTTTTCTTTTTACAGCGGGGAATGGACAACCTGTCCATGAGATCATCGGACAGCGATGTAAGCGACGTGTCCGCTATGTCGAGTGCGTCTCGGCTTAGCAGCACGAGTTACATGTCTGTCCAGTCGGAAAGAGCGCGGGCCAGCCGCAGGATAAGGTATTTAGACTCGAAATCATACCGATCTCTAACAGCCGTGGAGGCATGAGCAGTCATAGGCAAACACTCTGGGCACACTTAAGTTCTCACTTAAAGTTGAGGTTTGGCTCAGCCTGTATGCAAAGTCAGGGGTTTTCAAATGTTTTCATGCCCAGGATCCCCAAATATGACGAGACTTTTGCGAGGGACCCCCTTTCTAAAACACATATGCAATTTTTGTAAAAAAAAAAAAAGCATTTAAACTGTTAGACAAACAATAAGTGGGATATTATGAAGGCGACATATTGTAATAACCTTCAGTATAATTTTACAACTTTTGCAGTCTTTTGTTTCTCAGAGATTTTCTGGGGACCCCAGTTTGAAAACCCCTATGCAAAGTGAACTAAACCTCTGAACTTAAATGTGACCAGAGTGTATTTACCAATAGCTGAGATAACCACACATGCTGGATGAATGATTTTGAACAAGCAGGTTTTGAATAGGTTTTTAAAAATAAATTTTGAACAAAAATAAGCTGTTATATTTTACGAGAGGAAAATTAAGTTTATTTCTTTGCACTGACGGATTGTTTTCATTTGAAATAATATTCCTTCAATTGTAAAAACATATTTGGTTACTTTAAAATGATAATAATATTTTTTAAACCATAATATATTGAATGATTATAATACGAAACAACATAATGGTTTCGGATTTAAATGTTAAGGTTTTAAGTATTACAGTTCCAATTCTGAGACCTTTTTCTCATGTTCGAACTAACATCCATACTTCATTGGAATTTCTTTTATTTTCATCATCTGCGTCTGTCTTTTCTGTGTCTTTTCTGTCATGCATGCTTGCTTTCTTGATGTCATGGAATGTTTAATGTGTTTGCGTCAGCCGTGCGGAGGCTCTTCATAGTCAGGGAGACGAGGGTACTGTGTTGGTGGAGGAGCAGGTGGAGCCGGCTTCAGGAAGTGCTCAGGGGGCGGGGCAAGAAGGGGAGGTGGGTGGTGCTACTGAGAAGCCAGAAGCGAAGGAAGAAGAGGAGGAGCCTGAGAGGTCAGCATCTCATAGACCTAGCTAGTGTCCTCCAGCAAGTGTGACTTCCTTAGTGACTACACCCCAACCTGAGCCCATTTTGTGTAGATTACATCAATTTCTGATTTACTCAAGACTTTGTTTACATAATAGGGTAAATCACGTCTCTGGTAAACACATTTTGTGACATAAGCCCTTTGTCTTTAAAAATTCCTTATGCTTCTCTGTATCTGATTTTGTGTTTGTTAGTGCTGGATGATCCCTTTCTCCACCCCCTTCCTGCCTCATAGATCCTCATACTCTCCCCAAAGAGTCTGTCTCTTACATAATATCACTGTCATCTTCACAACCATCAGCAGTGTCACATGAACAGCTGCTGACTGTTCCAGTTGTTTTAATAACTTTTCGATACTATTTTTGAAGTCTAATTGGCAAAATATACAGATTACATTTGTTGAGACTCATTCATCATTAAACTTTCATTAAAGCTATGATATAAAAGACTGAATACATTTCATGCACAGTTTTGACTGTAGCATGCAACGTTCCCAAACTTGGAACTTCATTATAAGGAAACAGCTTAAAGGAAAACTTCAGTCAAGAAACAAAATTTCCCCATTTTACTTCCCCTCGGGGCATCTGTAATGAATATGACTTTCTTCTTGAAGAACAATGCAGTCGGAGTTATATTACCATTTATTGGGAAGAACAATTTTGGTAGAATGGGAGTGGATAGGTCCCTGTTTTTTTAAAAACCAAAAAGCGCATCCATCGATCAAAGAACTGCTTGACACGGCTCCGTGGTCTTAACAAAGGTCTTCGGAAGCGAATCGCTGTGTTTGTTTAGCACTTAGTATAGTTGTCCATCTGGCATGCATGCACAAAAGGGTTCTTCCGACATTACAGCGCATTACCGCCACCTACTATACTGGAGTGTGGACGCAAGTGCACGAGAGGGTTGGCGGTAATGCGCTGTAATGTCGGAAGAACCCTTTCGTGCACGCGTGCCAGATGGCCAACTAGCTTAAATATAATTGTAAATACAAACATTTCTTTTAAACAAACGCACCGATTCGCTTCAAAAGACCTTTGTTAAGACTACGGCGCCGTGTCAAGCAGTTCTTTGATCGATGGATGCGCTTTTTGGAGTTTTAAAAAACGGGGACCTATCCACTCCCATTCTACCAAAATCGTTCTTCCCGATAAATGGTAATATAACTCAGACTGCATTGTTCTTCAAGAAGAAAGTCATATTCATTACGGATGCCCCGAGAGGGAGTAAAACATGGGGACATTTGGTTTCTTGACTGAAGTTTCCCTTTAACGTGGCTCAAAGCAGCAATAAACTAACAACAGAGAATTGTTTGTTATGTTGATGTTTAATATCAGTGGTAAAAATGTGCAATGTACAAATGTGAAAATAGTGGTTCAACTGAATTTTTATGAAAAAACGAGAGTACTTTATGTGCACAAAAGAAATGAAAATAACTTGAATCAACAAAACAAATGTTTTTAATCAACAAAACTTTATTTTTGTGAGTAATATGCTATGCTAAGGACTTCGTTTGGACAACTTTAAAGTTTTTTTTCTCAATATTTAGATTGATCTAGATTTTCAATTCTCTTTAGTCTTTGGTCATACTAGAACCAGAATAGCACTGTTATGCTTTTGTATCAATTCACAACAGTAAGCATGAAAACGGTACTTTGTCTAAGACATGCAATATAGATTTGTTTTGGTATTTACACATTGGACATTTACATCATCTGATCCAGTCAATCTGTGTACTTAGTTAAAGTGCATTTAATTCAGAAGGCATATGATTCTGCTTATGAAAACTTCAAAATTCAGGGCAAGGATGAGGGTTAATGGTGATGCTGCTATATAAACTATAGATACATCTGCTTTATTATAACTATAGAAATGAACTGGAATGTCCTTATATTCTCATCTGATAGTATTTTCATATAAAGCTTACGTTATCAGGACAATGAACTTCAGTTTTATGACTCACCGTCTCATTATTTTCTGCTGGTTATGTCACCTAAATAGGTCATTATATAAGCTTCCTTCAAACTGTCTCCTAGGATAAATATTTTCTGGCCTATATACACTCTTAAAAATAAAGGTGCTTCATGATGACATAGAAGAACCTTTTTTGTCTAAATGGTTCCAAACCTTTAACATCCGAAGAACCTTTCTGTTTCACAAAAGGTTCTTTGTGGCAAAAAAGTTTCTTTAGATTATTAAAAAGTAAGAAAGAGAAGAGATGGTTCTTTATAGAACCTTTGGTTGAATGCTTCTTTGTAGAACCAAAAATGGTTCTTCTATGGCATTGCTGTGAAGAACGTTTTAAGCACCGTTATTTTTAAGAGTGTACTTGAGTCTGCAAGATGCAAACAATAAGGCCTCTGGACCAACAATGTTGTCCAACTCTTTATCATATGTCTTATGTTAGTGGCTGCTGATGTTCCTGTACTTCCATTCTGGTACCTGTAGATGTTATACCACTGTGACTGTCTACCTTTGAGTCTTCTCCTGAATCCTTTAGCTGAAGCCTGTCCCTTCCTCTCTCTGTTGTCTTCCTCTGTCTCTTCCTGTCCTTAACCTTTCTTTTGTCTGCGTCAACTTCCACCTGACCCGCTGACAGTGAGTTTACATCTAAAATGAAACACAGGGCTCAACCGGCCACACCCGGCTCCAACATCACCAAGAGTTCCAGCGTTGGCGGAGACATGTGTTCACTGGGTAGAAATGATGATGAGGATGATGACAAGAAGAGACGCTCCAGTTTTGGGGCGAAGATGGCGGCCATGGTGGGACTGGGGAAAAAGAGCCAAAGTACATCCCAGTTAGACCCAGAAGGTGAGTGGACTGTGCTTTTTGTATAGGACTTACATTTAAAGTGTTTATCCCAGGCAACCGCTCTCAGCACCACCAAGCGAATTGTTCTTTTGGAAAGTACTTCACAGCCACAGATTAGCGACAGATTACTTCCCATTTGAGTAATTTTCTATTGTGACAGTGAGATTCAATCGTTCTGAATGTTGAACCTGTCACCATGTTATGTACTCCAAATAAGTTCTAAAATGACTTGTCTTGACCCAGTGAGTGGCCCATCTGAACCCACACACATCAACACATATTTACATGTACACAGCAGGGTAGATTTTAGGGAGTGAATATTGCTCTCTACAGCTCACAGGTGGGAATCGGGCATCTCCTCTGGTGTGGACATGCCTCACACCTCCTTCTGTCATATAAAAACCTGCAACGATAAGATGGACGCTCAGTGTGGTCATACTGTTCAATCATTAGAGTGTGATCAGAGAAGCCGGTCAACGCTTCCCTTTCAAATTAACTACATTTACCTTCTTTGGCACATGCAGGGTGTATATTGACTTCAAAGATGTCTGTTGAGGAAAGACTGTTGGGTTTAAAACAGCTTTGCAGCTGGAGGAACTTGCTTGACTTCCTGCACCACTGATTTTTCTTGTACAACTGAGCTTTTCAATGGATGTCGGTGGAAAACATTTAATAACTTAACAAGAAGTAGCTTAGTGATGTTGTCTGCGGGGTAATAAGAACATCTGTAGTTGCGGCGTTGATGCTGAAGCACTGTGCGCACTCATCTTTCTTGTGTTTTAATCATTGGTTGGCCACCAGGATCCATTCACAGGCGTCCAGGATATGTTTGTAGTATCAAAACAGATGCAGTAATGATTCCCTCTCCCGCTACACAGATCAACATGTTTCCATACTCGACAGGCTCATTCTCACTCTGTACATATTTTAAGATGTTCTCTTTTCTATTTCCTGCCAGATCAGTCATGTTCAGCTAAAAATAATCTCTGCCGTTTCTCTGATTATCACACACAGACACACAGTCTGGGGGAGGAAGCGCTGTGTACGACAGACCGCCGTGATGACAAATTCTGCTTTTTATGAGCATATGTGTCATTTAGTAGCACCTAATGATGTAATAACAATAAATATGACCTACTTCATCCAAAATTATTGTATTATATGTATTTGAATTCTTGCTATGTATGTGGTTGCTAGAGTGTTTGAGGGGTTGCTGTGTGGATTCTGCGTTGTTGTTATGTGGTTGCTAGAGTGTTTAAGATGTTGCTATGTGGTTTCTAAAATAATTGAAGTTACTATGTGGTTGCTAGAGTGTTTGAGGTGCTGCTATGTGGTTGCTAGAGTGTTTGAGGTGCTGCTATGTGGTTGCTAGAGTGTTTGAGGTGTTGTTGCGTGGTTGCTAGTGTTCAAGGTGTTGCTATGTGGTTGCTAGAGTGTTTGAGGTGCTGCTATGTGGTTGCTAAAGTGTTTGAGGTTCTGCTATGTGGTTGCTAGAGTGTTTGAGGTGCTGCTATGTGGTTGCTAGAGTGTTTGAGGTGCTGCTATGTGGTTGCTAGAGTGTTTGAGGTGTTGTTATGTGGTTGCTAGAGTGTTTGAGGTGTTTTTATGTGGTTGCTAGAGTGTTTGAGGTGTTTTTATGTGGTTGCTAAAGTGTTTGCGGTGCTGCTATGTGGTTGCTAGAGTGTTTGAGGTGTTGTTATGTGGTTGCTAGAGTGTTTGAGGTGTTGCTATGTGGTTGCTAGAGTGTTTGAGGGGTTTTTATGTGGTTGCTAAAGTGTTTGAGGTGTTGCTATGTGGGTGCTAGAGTGTTTGAGGTGTTGCTATGTGGTTGCTAGAGTGTTTGAGGTGTTGCTATGTGGTTGCTAGAGTGTTTGAGGTGTTGTTATGTGGTTGCTAGAGTGTTTGAGGTGTTGCTATGTGGATTCTGCATTGTTGCTATGTGGTTGCTAGAGTGTTTGCAGTGCTGCTACGTGGTTACTAGAGTGTTTGAGGTGTTGCTATGTGGTTGCTAGAGTGTTTGAGGTGTTGCTATGTGGTTGCTAGTGTTCGAGGTGTTGTTATGTGGTTGCTAGAGTGTTTGAGGTGTTGTTATGTGGTTGCTAGAGTGTTTGAGGTGTTGCTATGTGGTTGCTAGAGTGTTTGCAGTGCTGCTACGTGGTTACTAGAGTGTTCGAGGTGTTGTTATGTGGTTACTAGAGTGTTTGAGGTGTTGCTGCGTGGTTGCTAGTGTTCAAGGTGTTGCTATGTGGTTGCTAGAGTGTTTGAGGTGTTGTTGCGTGGTTGCTAGTGTTCAAGGTGTTGCTATGTGGTTGCTAGTGTTCGAGGTGTTGCTGCGTGGTTGCTAGTGTTGGAGGTGTTGCTGTGTGGTTGCTAGAGTGTTTGAGGTGTTGTTATGTGGTTGCTAGAGTGTTTGAGGTGTTGCTATGTGGTTGCTAGAGTGTTTGAGGTGTTGCTATGTGGATTCTGCATTGTTGCTATGTGGTTGCTAGAGTGTTCGCAGTGCTGCTATGTGGTTGCTAGAGTGTTTGAGGAGTTGCTATGTGGTTGCTAGAGTGTTTAAGATGTTGCCATGTGTTTACTGGTGCTTATGCTTAGGTTGTGGGAGGTGCCTTAGTCGTGTTTGTTGCATCACTCTCTGTAAACAAGACTGTTTGTTCAGTGTTGATGTAACTGAAATGTTTAAGTTCTCTTAATGAGAGCTTTTATCTAACTTTAAATAAAAAAGTAGTTACCAAACTAAATATTCAAAATTAAGAGGAATTAACATGCATGAGTACAACAAACTCAAAACTTGATAGTTCTGTTTACTTAAATATGGGAACATCATAACTCAAACCATTTGATGTAACACATTTACGCATTTGGCAGACGCTTTTATCCAAAGCGACTTACATTACATTGTACTATACATTTATACATTTTGTATAGTAAGCAAGTGGGGGTTAGGTGCCTTGCTCAAGGGCACCTCAGCCGTTACCCGCCAGCCCTGAGAATCGAACCGGCAACCTTCTGGTCATGAGTCCAACTCTCTAACCACTGGGCCATGACTGCCATGACTGCCAAAACACAATTTTTTGAGTTTTCCCAACTTATTCGGGTTTACAGTGTGTGGTTCCTAAGGATTTTAAGTTGTTGCTGTGTGGTTTCTAGAGAATTCGAAGTGTTGCTGTGTGGTTGCTAGAGTGTTTGAGACGAGTTGTTGCTATGTGGTTACTAGAGTGTTTGGGGTGTTGCTATGTGCTTGCTATCTCTATGGTTTGCTGTGTTTTTGCTAGATGATATTTGCAAAAGACATTTACATTTGGTTTCTTCTCTCTGAGTATTTGAGTATTAGATTTATAATCTTCATTTAACTTTTTACAATGCTTTTTGCAGTGCATTGGATTGCCTTATCAGAGAAGGATACAAGATTTTGTAGAGAAAATCATTCACATGGGAACAACTCCTTAAATGGCTGTCTGGGTAGAACACTCACTAGGTTTTGGAAGCTCGTTTATACAAGTGTGTGTAAAGGATTTGTTGTGTAATAATGGACTGTCTCATATTTATTGTCAGTGTGTGGTCCAGGTGTTAATAACCTCTTGCGCACCTTTGGATCTGCTCCTGAAAAAGGAAAACGGTAGAGGTAATGGGGTCAACACAAGGCAATGGCTCAGCAGAGGATGAGATGGGAAGATTCATTTCTCCTCCAGTTTCTGATTCAAGAGACTTTTTATTTACATGACACTGTACGCTTTTGTGCTGGCACTCTGAGACCACACAGTGTGAGTGTAATGTCAGATAAGCCTCTGCTGTCAAACTCTGCATCATTGTCCATTTGTTATTATTAGTGGCATTAACTAGAAGCAGTGGTTTACATTATTGCAATTTCAACCACCCAGGGTTATTTTTTGTATGTTGACAGCGTTTTAAATTCAGTGGAAGAGTACTTGAAAAGAAATAAAACAAGATAAACGTGATTTTGTCCAATGTTGGGAACACACAAGCCTTTTTGTTAGACTGTGACCAATAACACTGTTTGAGTTTATGTCAGATGTGTTGATATTGAAGCAGCGATATGAGTAACAGCTGCATTCTGCTTTCTTCAGACTTTAATAGGAAGGTTGAGACGTTACTATTTTCAGCTGGCATTCTGCATGGGTGACGATTTCATATGCACTGTAAGATATTTATGGTCTTGTATCAGAAGTGTGGAAAGCAAAAGGAGAGGGTACACTCAAAACATTGTTTTATTTTTAGGATATATAGGAGTTTTTTTCTTTTTCTTTTAATGACAGTTTCAATATACAGATTACTATGACAGTAATGAAAATCTTATGACAATCATCATTGAGTATAATACAAAAACTCATTATGGTAATGAGAATTTGCAGGTCAGTTAGTTTGTCTTGAAAATCATGTAAAATATTAATTTTACTAAAAAAATGCAAATGTATACTCTAAAAAGTGCTGGGTTGTTTGTGATCTATGCTGGGTAAATATTGGCAAGTTATTTTAACCCAACTGCTAGGTTGTTTTCACTAATGGTTAGGTAAAGACAACTCAGCAATTGGATTAAAAATAACCCAGCATTGGGTACTTTAAACCCAGCAGTGTGTTCTATCCAATATTTTACCAGCATGGGTCAAAAACCACCCAGCTCTTTTTAGTGTTTAAGTATATTAGTAAATATTAAGTCAGACTCTTGTCTTCAGAGAAAGAATGTCTATAACCTTCCATGAAATGACAGTTCATTAAACTTAGAAATACTATATGTGTCATGATTCTATATTTAGAAGATAAAGTGAGGGTTTATTTTAAGAAAATGATACAAATGATAAAGCTTGAAAAAGTCTGCATTCACAAGAGAGAGCAAATAGAATGAATGCACAGTGTCTGAAATATGTAAGAAGTAAACATGGTTGGCATTGTTTAAGTTCAAATGTACGGTAGCCTCCAATGATTGAATTGATTTTATTTACCCATTTTGCACATTTGCTTTGAATGAGCAAAATTCTTGGGTCTTTATCACATTCTGATCCTTCACATTTAAAAGTTACGATTTCTAAAAGCAATGCCATAGAACAGGGTTTTCCAAACGGGGGTTCGCTAACCCCCGGTGGTTGTATGTCTGCCAGAGTTCTTAAGTTTAATGTAGTGATATACAGTGTCATCATAGTGCCCTTACCCTTACTCTAGTAAGTCTAGATAGAAAGAGCAAACATTTGTGTCATTTACAACTTGAGTAAAACAAAATGTGAAAGAGTTAAGATCCAGATGTCAAAAGGATGAGGCGAAAAGGATGCGTGTGTTTCAGTAGTGGCAGCTGAGGCTGCAGTTAGAAGGCAAGTCATGTGCGTGTGTTTTTATATGCGCCCGTGTGAAGACATATCTCCAGGCAGAGTGCCTTCTTGGTACCCTGCCTCTGATTGGCCGCATCATTTGCAAGCCACACGCACGTTACCGCCCTCCCTCCCAGTCCCCTGCAAGATGAGCCGTACCTCGCTGCAGATCAGACCATCTCAGACAGCGTCCTCGCCGCGTATCAACACTCCTGAGAAATGAACCAGACGAGCGGCTGCGCATGCGGCTCATAAAAAGCCTTGGATACCTGTTTGGATACCAAAACCATCTCAGATAGGTCTCTCTCGCTCCGCACGCTGTAGTTTGAGGTGTCTGAGGACGCTGGATTGGTAAAATGGGCAGACAAGGGCAGGACAGTAGCGCCACTCTTCCCGGTATGCGCATGCAGCGATCCCAGAGCAGACTCAGCCTGTCTGCGTCCTTCGAGGCACTGGCCGTCTACTTCCCCTGTATGAACTCCTTTGAAGAGGGTGACGGAGGTAAGAATCCACACTCGCTCTGTGCTGCGCTGAGAAAGCTGCGCACTGTGTTTTGTTCTTTTGAAATCAAAATACTCCGAGCAATATGATGTGAGATTTATGCTATTTTTCTGTGCGGTGATGAAGCAGATGAACTGGTGGATGAGCTTGTGTGATGTTTGTTTAACAAGTGTCGTGTGTTGTGAAGGAGACTGAGACAGGGTTTGACCTTGATGGCAGATGCTCCAATGCGACATGTGTATAGGGAAGCATAGAAGCGTGGATGCAATATGTCTTGTATCGTTTTCCGTCAGCATTTACGCATTTGTCATGTGTTTTTATGCAAAGGATGTTTTTATCCAAAGCGTGTGCGTACTAGGCACAACTATCCCGGCTTAATGGGCAGAAAGTAAACTGCATACTGGCTTCCCGAAGTGTAAACACTTCACTGCTCAACAGTTAAACAAAGTTTGGGGGTGGAGGTAGAAGTGGCATGTGTTTGACTTCTCCTCATTTACTTATCTCCTCTTGCTGTCTTTTTCAGAAGAGGGCAAGAAGAAGAAACCGGTGCGCCTGGCAATCCAGCGAAGCGTGGAGACGGGATTGGCTGTCGAGATGAAGAACAGAATGACACGCCAGCCCAGTCGAGAGACCGCAGACGACGGTGAAAAGGCAAAACCTGGAAAGTACGTACTGTGACTTCTAAAAAACGAATTAATAACATTTATATCAGGATGTTACAGAGACTAGGGACTAGCTAGCAGCTACCCAGAATCCTCAACTGACATGACATTACTCCCCCAGACAATGTCGTCATGACAATAACACCTGGTTTACTGGTCTTTCTGTTTCAAGTCTCATCTTCCCTGGGGTGAAGATTTCATCAGACAGTCAGTTTTCAGAGTTTTTGGATGGTCTTGGTCCCGCCCAGCTGGCAGGGAGACAGACATTGGCCACACCTCCAATGGGTAAGTATCACCAGCCATTTGTTTGCATCTTAACTTCCATTTCATATCGGCGTAGTTGATACGTTACAAAATCCTTTATCTCTGCTCTGAGAGTTTGGCTGTGGCCTTTTTGCAGGTGACATTCAGATCGGTATGGTGCACCGAAAGGAGAGGCTGGATGTGGAAGTTATTCGGGCTAGAGGCCTGGTGGGCAAACCAGGCAACAAACAGACCCCAGGTACGTCATGGTGCTGTTTTCACTGTTTTCGGAAGCATCCAGTCTTTTTCTTGAAATATGGCCCATTCTTTGGTTGAGAATTACATCCTGGTGTCATTCCTTTTGTAGCACCTTATGTTAAAGTGTATCTGTTAGACAACGGGAAGTGCATCAACAAGAAGAAAACACGGACAGCAAGAAAAACACTGGATCCTCTTTATCAACAGCAGCTTCAGTTTGAGGAGAATCCTGAGGGGAAGGTTTTACAGGTAACACTATAGTAAATTATGTGAAAATGTAGTGGTGTCACTATTGTCTTCATACCACAGATCCCTTTGTCACCGTTCTATATTGTAAGAATTGGCCCCTTCCATAGCACAAGGTGGGCAAAATCTGTGCAAAAAGGTTCATAGCCTAAAATTTCACCAGAGGTAACCGTTAAGCATCTTTAAAATACTGTCGGGACACATTCATTGTAATCTGGAACATTATACAGTAGTAGTGAATTGTGATTTATCCAAAAAAGTTACTTCAGCGTGTTTTATGAATATATCGCTCTGTATCATGAAATATACTGCATTACAGAATGCATGGTATTGTTGCAAACTCTTGTTCCTTACCTTACAGATCATTGTTTGGGGGGACTATGGACGCATGGACCACAAATCTTTCATGGGAGCAGCCCAGATCCTATTGGACGATTTAGAGCTGACCAACATGGTGATTGGCTGGTACAAGCTCTTCCCTCCCACCTCTTTGGTGGACCCGACCTTGGCACCTTTAAGTAGTAAACCTCCAGAATCAGGTGTGGAGAGCTCCAACGTTCGGTCGTAGCGGCACGGGGAGGTGAGCGGTAGAGAGCGGCGTGAGTAGCTCCAGCTACAGACAGAGAGAAAACAGTCTTGACGGGTCACGTCCTGGTTACACTGCATGCTTGATGTTGTGTCCTCTCGAGCCCGTTCGACGAGAGGCTGCGAAAAAGGCCTACGTCCTTCTGCCAAAAATGAAATGAAACAGCATGCTGCTGTCACGTGCAGGGAAATAAAGCCACAGGACGTCTCTGAAGAGATGCGGTACACAGCAGAGTTCTGACTCTTCGTCGCAGATGGAGCACAGGAACAGGGAAAGGAAGACACCGTACTATTCTGGCAGTTTACTGTCCGTTTTCTTCAAAGAGATGTCAGTGTTTCTCACATAGAACTTCTTGTATTGTAGCCATTACTGTGAGCCAAGCTCTAAGGAAAGCTCTTTCCTTTAAGAAAGAAGCACTTGGCTAAGGTGAACCTCGGAAAGATGATGTTCTCCGACAAGCCAGATCTCCACATGATCGTCAGCATTTGGTGATGAGTCAATGAATATGCCAGAGTTCGTTTAATTCAGGAGACACCAGAATTGTGAAAGAAATGTATGGATCTTTTTGTGCTCCGGTATGATATTCTTTGTTAATGTACTGTATGAAATTCATGAGGAAAATTTGGTTTCTTTTTCTTTTTTTTTGCTTTTTTGCACGAATGCAAATTTGTTTAAAAAGTTATTTTCCTCAAGGCTGCAACTTGCAAAAAAAAAAGAATAAAGAAAAAGATTTCAGGATCAGCCATTTTCAACATTTGTATTATTTTTAATATGAGATTCTCTAGTGCATGGTTTTCAAAGAGACTGAATGCAACAAGCTAAAGATGTGATTGTCATCCTTTAGACTATTCTGTATTTTTACAGAGCTCAGATACAGGTGTAGCCTGGGGAAACTGTGTCATCGTCAATGAAAAAAGCAATCGAGAAAATTAAGAGATGGCCGAGGAAAACTCAATAAATGTACAATATTCATTGCAATGTAAGGCACAAGCCTCGAAATGTAACATTATATAAAAGTTGTACATTTCTCCCTTCAGCGGCAGCCATAATTGTGTACATGCGTGTGAAGACAGCCGTAGATTATTTTATGAATCTGTCATAAGTCCGTTGTTATACTAGAATGGCTCATTCGTTCAAAGCAAGCATGTTGAAAAGGGTCTGCAACATGGATTGAGCACACTGTCTGAGTAACACAGCATGTTTTTGATAGAGACATCTGGGATTTTTCCGCAGTTTTGTGTACAGTGCATGTGGACCGGAGGCTCGGCCGTCCCCTTGATCTGATCGTCCATGGACTCAGTTCGAGGTTTTTGTGGCTGATGGTTCAGACATTCAATGCAACATTCCACCTCTTGGCACTCATCTTTTCTTGAAGTTTTCTAAAAGGAAATAAAAGAAAATAAAACAGATGAAAGAAAAATGAAACAGGGGGAAAAAATAAAGAAGAAAATTTATATTTATTCAAGGTTGACTTAAAAAAAGTTGCAAGTATATTTTATTTTATTATTGTTATTGTTATAAAGAAAATGGTATAAAAAAATGGATCCCATTGGATGGTGCTGTACGACGACTCTAAACTGGACTGGACAATGTTCTCCCATGTGTTGTTAAACACAACGGACACTGGTTGATCAAATGAGGAGTCACACAGTTCGTGAAAATGGGAAAATTGCCACAAAATATGAATTTTTAATTGTTTCTTGTTTTGAGAGAATAAAATTCATTTACTAATTCCTGTGTTTTCGTCTTTCATGGTAAATGAAAAGCAGGTAGACATCTTCAAAATCACTTCAAATAAACTGCAAGATTTTGGAAAATGAATGAATATTTTAATGATAAAGAAATCAGATAAGCAATTGGGGTGTTTCTTTAAAAGTTCACATTTGCCAAAAGAATAAAAAAGAAAAAGAACTAAATGATGTTTTATTAACAAGGTAGCACAGGAGCGGATATTTAACCGGCTGGCTTCGGGAGGGAAACTCTACAAATAGACAAGCCGCCTTACCTTCACCATCTCTAGTATCTTCCAGCATCCCTCTACCACCCCGACTCCTCACCTTCAGCCCGTTTGACCTCAGCAACGGGGGAGGTACTCTGGGCAGATCCGGGCACGGGGCCCTCTCCCCATACAAAGGGGGAAGTGCTCCGAGTTCGGGAGGAGTTACCGCGCTCGGGGTCATTCCCCCGGGACAGCACGCCAAATACCTGTTCCACTTACTTATCTGCGAGGCGTGCAAACTCGTGAAGCAATATTGCCTGAGTGTGGTGCAGTAAAGTCAGGTGTAAGCAATGCTAAATAGATGAGTTTTAATCTAGATTTAAACTGACAAAGTGTGTCTGCCACTCGCACATTACAAGGAAGATTGTTTCAAAGTTTAGGTGCTAGAAAATGATCTGCCTCCCACACTTGATTTGAAAATCATAGATTATCATATGAAGGTAAATCAGTAGCAAAATTTGAGAGCATGTATTTTACTTTGGGAACTTGTAAAGAAAGTATTTGTACCTGTAAACCAATATGTACGCTACACACACTGCACCAATGTGAAAAATTGTCAAATAAAAAACTGAAGTTGAAATGTTGAGATTTGCACTCCTGGACAAAAATCACAAAACTGTGTTCTGAATTTGAAGTTGCAGAAAAATAGTCACAAATGTGTAAATGGCATTTGCAAAACACATTGACAGATGTAGGCCTACAGCACAAATAGCCTATTTACACGTTTTTCTAGATTCAGATTTGAATTGCAAGCACAAATAGACATCTACAATCTCTCATATCTGTCACTGCAGTTTCAAATCTAGCCGCCTTCACTTTTGCTACTTTCACGATAAACTTGTTGCAAAACTAATTTGTGCACTTGAAGGCTCAGAGATGAGAGAAAGACCGGCATTTAATGACGTCATGATGAAGCGGAGCCACACCGCCCCCTTGTGGCTGAAAAACCACAATGAAAGGATCTAGCAAAGGATCTGCTTTTACTTTTCCGATTTGCTATTCGAATAGCATATTTATTTAACTTTCGTTTTAGATTCTCTTAGCATTCCCTGAAACTGCTCTAAACTCTAGTCTACACAACCCCCTCTTGTGGATAGTCTGCGCACACACAGCTTTGTAACTTGATCACTGGTGTTTGCCATAACTACTACTAGGCTACCTCGTTCATTTATTAGCTAAAATGATTTAAACCTCAGATAGAGACCATATAATAGGGACAAAACCAGCCTTTACATTGCCAACATATCTTTTAGACTGAATTAAAGGCATATAGTTCTCACACTGGCTGTTCCGAATGGAATGCACGGTACAGTGGCTACTATAACGGGGGGGGGGGGGGGCAGACAGGGGCCACTTATGCTTTTAGGGGGCACACTAACAGAAGTTTCCTCTATATATTTCCATTACCTGATTGATGTAGATCTCTGAAGGCGCACATGCTTTGCATTCAGTCTTGCTTGTGTAATCACCTTTTGTCGCACAAGTACCATTACTGCCACCCGCAGGACAAATTGTACATTGCACCCAAATTTGCTCAGTTTTGGTATAATACAAGACTTAGGGGGCCAGACCAGCAAGTAGAGGGGTGTTTCTCAATATGCGTCCTTGTTTCCTCGCTCCTGCGTCCTTGTTTCCTTGCTCCTCCGTCCTCCATCCTATGACCCGGAAACCGTTCGAGCTCAGCCTTCTTTAAGGACATCTCAATTCTCTAATTGCACCGGCAGGAGGTGAGGATCGAGGAGTGAGGATGCTTTCTGAGGAGGCATGAGCGAGGATACACAGGTGTATCCTTTGCGGAAATGTTTTATCGACTAAACCTGACTCGCGAATAAATTTCCCTCCCCCTGCACAGCGTCACATCTTCAAATGATATTGAAACACGCATAAATGTGTTAATGAAGCATTTTATTATTGTAAATGTAGACGTATCTCAAACTGTTAATATTAATATAAATAATTTATTAATATAGTTAATATTTATGTATAATATTAAATTGGCATACCTCGTATACATTTCTGAGCATTTTTAAGCATGTTTTTTTACTTTATTTTAATGTAGTGGGGATTATTAACTTCTGTATTTAACTTAATTTTTTATATTTTCAATGTGCAATGTATACAGTAATCATTAACTGACGACGCTTTGAAGTGACGCTCAAGGGAGCGAGGATATGCCATTCACTTGATTTAATTCCTCCGACCTCACGTCTTTTCCTTCCTTCCTTCCTTCCTTCCTTCCTTCCTTCGCTTGCATCCTGAAGGGGTGGAGCTAAGATGCGAGGAACGGAAACAAGCGCTGCGTCCCAATTCGCATATCCGTCCTAAATAGTATTCGAAAATAGAATTAGTATGTCCCAAATCACAGTATGATGAAAATAGTATTCCAAAGATTCCCGGATGGTCTACTACTTCGGATAGAAATTCGAAGTGTAGAACGATGCACAACTCTAACGGCTGATACTACCCACAACTCACCGCAGGTAGGCGGAGTTTAGTGACGCTCCACTGCATTAATAATATTAAATAACTGATGCGTCACTAAATTAATAAAAATAACTAAAGAGTTAACATTGCACATGAAACAATGAATGAATAAATACTTAAATGGAAAGAAGAAATGTATTTTAATGTGTGACGGTTATTGGTCACAATGTTGTATAGGCAACAACGGCCACTTCCGTTTCCTGTTAGTATGTCCCAGTGCGTGTAAGCAGATTGCTCTAATAACGTTTTTTTGTTTAACGTTTTTGAATGTGTAAATTTGCTAGCGAGTTGTAAAAAACTCCACATAACCTACTTCCACTTACAATCTAGCATTAACTATCATTAGCTAACACTCACTTGCTATACTGTTAATTTGGTTAATTTGTTTGTATGCAATGTACATAGTGATATCTTGCTTAATATTTCTTTTTGTCAGCATATTATAATTTCTATTAAAATTGTTAATTGTCTAACTAGAGTTAGCTAAATTGTTTGTAGTAAAAGAATTACATAATGGGGGAAACGTGATTTCACATTTGCCTTTTTGTTTTTTCAGCACAACAATTCAGCGAAGAGCTGTGGTTGAGCTGCCTCACAGCCCGATCATTTTGATAAAACTCATTTGTCTGGTCAATAAAGTGATCCTAATGTTTAAAGCCATCAAAGTATTTTCTTACATTTATATTTATGCATTTGGCAGACGCTTTTATCCAAAGCGACTTAAATTGCATTAAACATTTATTTTTGAGTATGTGCAATCCCTGGGATTGAACCCATTATCTTTGTGTTGCACCATGCTCTAACCACTGAGCTACAGGAAACCTATCCCGGTTTCTTTAAAATAATAACAATAAACATTTTTTTATATAACACTTTTTATACATGAGCTGTAACACAAAGTGCTTAACAAATATAAAAACTGTAAAAATACAATAAAAAGTAAATGGGGAACAAAGACTAAATTAAACAGCTCCAACCATAAGCAATTTTTTTTAAAGATGGTCTTGACCCTCTTTTTAAAAATGTAAATACTTAGTGATTTTCTCACTTTATTTGTCAAACAATTCAACATTTTTGGAGCATATTAACTAAATGTGGTACCACAAGGTCGCTTACAATTTACTGTATAATTTTCTAAAATAAACAACAGCACTAGATGCTCTTAGATTACCACTTATAAAATTCCGATTGTGTATGTAAATATATTCTATGAAGTTGCCAAATTATGCAGTGAATAAAAGATTTTTAAAATCTATTCTTTGGTGAATTGGGTAACCAGTAACACAAATACAGATCAAATGTAAACTATGATGTTTTGTCACTTTTGTTAAAAGCTTCTGAAATGCTTTTTCATTTATATATTTTGAAATGCTACATTTAAACTAGCTGATTTAAAAAAATGGTTAGCACATTTCTACTCCTCTCCAAATGGCACATGTAAAGAAAGGGAAACATTTCAGACACAATGTGGGATGAACACTTTATTCTCATAGTGCAGTAAACGGTTGTCTTTTTATTTTTATATATATGTGTGTAAGTGTGTATGTGCGTGTGAGATATATATATATATATATATATACATATACACACACAAAAACATGGCATTATGAAATGGGATAAAATAAGCACAAGACTGCTGGACATGCTTTTCAAGTAAACACTATTGAAATAAAAACCAATAAATATACACACTCACACAAGCATTCTCGGTACCAAAACATTAGGGTTACCAAAAGGGTTAAGGTAACAAAATAAATACAACAAAAATGGCTGTTATACAATGCAATTTCCATTAAAAACAGTAGCTCCCTCTCAGATTATACTCGTATAAATTAATGTCCCTTCCCATAATTGCATGTAACATGCCTCGTACCGCTGTAGCATTGTAACATTTTAATTATATTATATGAGTTCCCAGTTTTTGCTTGTAGTTTAAAGAAAGGTCCAGGCAAAAATTTCAATTCTGCCATTATTTACACCCCTAACACCTTACTGTACCATCACATCAACCCTGTATCACTTCAATTGTACAAATTTCGTATAATTTTGCAGAACGTCCATGCTGCTCCCTTTCATAACAAAAGTGAATTGGAAGAGGTTCTGATGAGAAACATTATTTGCAGCAATTCTTCCCCTTCACGATCTTAAATCATTCATATATATACTGTCAACACATCTACGGTGTAAATTTTCCGCCAATAGTTATTTAACTATTAGTCTGTATCTTACACCGTGCTATCGTACAGCTTTATAACACATGCAAAATGGTACAAGTTGAGTTGTAAAGTGATTTTTCCTATGTTCTGTGTTTAACCCATTTACCTTTTGTATGAAAAAGAGCTGGTAGGACAATATGTAAAATATCTCTTTCTGTGTTACACAGCAGAAAATAAAGGGTGGGAACTGACACAATAAAAATTTAGCATGAAGCATTTCTTTAAATGAAAAAAAAACACATCTGACATCAAAGTATAAATAACTTAAAGGTTAAATAACAAATCTCTTGTAGAGCTTGTATGGGTTCAGTCTTTCGTTGCTTCACACTGCTCAGGATAAATGCATTTATTTGCACTGCGTTCCTAGATAAAGAACTACAGTGTGGCTAGCTCGCTCTATGCGTTTTTAATTTGACTCGTCAGAAAAATAGACTTTGACCTGGTAAACATCTCAACAAATACTAATATTGCACAGTGGAAGGGAGTGTGGGGAGCTCTCGTACTCTTCAGTATCATTCTTGCAGACCGATCTTTAAAAGTATCTGAATTCTGCAGCTCTTCGGACACAGCAGTCCTCTGCTTCACTAGCGGGTGATAAAAGAAACGGCAAGCTATGAGCAGGGGCGCTTTTGAGTCATATGGGTCATGTACCGAGTCTTAACAAAGCAGCAGTGACTCATCGTCACTGCTTTCTGTTTTAGCTGTTGCCTCCAGGCAGCCATCAGGAATCCGCGCTGTGTGGACAATTCCACAGTGTTCACAGGGCCCATCTCTGCCCACCACCCGGCCTCTGAGAGAGACAGCAGCTGGGGCCAGGTGAGGTCCGAATGCATGCTCCAGACCTGGTTCCAGCAGGGGCCTGGAACTCTCATCACTGTCCAGAGATCCGTTGTCTGAGACAGGAATGAGAAGTTCCACATCATCTTCCTCCTCGCCCCTGACGCCGGCACTGGCAGAGGCCACGCTCCCCTGCTCCAGCTGGCGCAACGGGCTGTGATTCTGCCCTACGCCGCTTGATCCTCCATCTCCAGAGCGGCCGAGGGAGAAGCGAATCCAGCGCAGACTGCGAGTCACTCTGCTTAAAGCAGAGCTGAACGGGCTCCTTCCAGAAGAGACCAAGGAAGCGGGGCATGAAGGTCCAGTCACTGCGGAACTTTCTGAAATACTCTCCGAGATACTGCTCTCACGGCTGACCAGCGGAGCCGAGCTGGCAGACACAGAGACGATGGCTTCCACCGCAGACGTGGGGGGAGTTTTCTGCGGCAGGGGAGACATCAGGCCTCCAACAGCCCCGGCAACATCCCTGCGGGAATGGTGCTCGCTCTCTGTGTCGGTGTCGTCGGAGTCCAGGGGCAGGAGCCCACGGTGAGAGCCAAGCCTTTCTGGCTCACGTGCTGAACCGCTGCCTACGGGTCCTTCTTCAGTGTCTGCAGAAACCAGAGCGAGAGAACCAGACCGCCGGGAACGTGTGAAATTGAACAAGCGTCTCCAGATGTTGCCGTGACGTCCTGTGGTGGGGAGCCGGATTGAGGTGAATCCCAGTTGAGAACGAACTGCCAGTCTCAGATTTTCTAAAACAGAAGCCTGAATGTACAGGAAATCAAGAGTGTTAGTGACTCTGGTCTTTAGTAAATCTGATATCAACTGCTGCAAAATTTGACAATCCTTCATACCAACTCTGTTTGCCAAATTTTGCTGTAGTATCAAATGAAACCATAAAATGTACTTTGAACCCAAAGTTCTAATTTTGACTAATCATGTAGCAGAACCAAAACTCAATATGGTTGATTTATCAGTACTACTATGGGGTATAGTGTTTGGTAATTTTGACCCAAAAGGCCTTCCAGATTCTCTAAAATTACAGATTAAACAATAATATATACACAAACTTTATATTGTTTAACTGTATATTCAAAACTAATTATTTGACCAATTTTTTTACGTTTAATACCTGATTTCCAGAGCAAACAGGAAAATCCTCTACTGGGGGGATCAGGCCTTGAGCGATCAGCTGACCATACGAAGGTGGAGCTTCTCTTCTCAGTAACTCCGCCTCCACCCTGGAGAGCTGGGTCTCAAACGACCTGCAAATGCAAACCCATATCTTATTAGCTGTCATGAGAATTGTTACAGAAGCAAACACCTAACTATTAGAACATTCAACAATTCATCGAATTCAAATGCACATATTATGATGAATACTAAGCTGTAATATGATCGATTACTAAACTGCATATTGTCAAATAAATTGCTATTTTTTTGCAGTTCACACAGCTCTAACCGAAAGTTAATATAATTAATAAATGTATAATTGTAACGTGGACAGCTTTGCATACCTTCGCTCAAACATCCTAAGCGAGTAGAGTTTGCATGTGCAGCCCAGAGCAATGACCAGCAGCAGGCCGCAGATCAGACTCCCAATGACAGCGGCAGTGATGACTCGTGTGGGTACGATCACCGGGCAGCTCTCCTCATCGCTTCCGTCCCCACAGTCATCTTGGGCATCGCACACCCAGCTTTCAAACACGCAGCGGTTATTCTTGCAGTGAAAATTTCCGGGCTGGCAGAAAAAGCAGTTCTTTTCGTCCGAGCCGTTCGGGCAACGGTTCTGGTAGTTGCAGCGGTCGGAGCGCGGGTAGCATGCGCCGTTTCGAGAGCATGGGAACTCATCTTCCTGGCAATTGCTGCAGTTGAGCTCATCCCGTCCATTAGGGCAGTGCCAGTAGCCATCACATCGCTGTTGCTCGGTGTAACAGCCCCAGTTCCCACCACAAGGAATCTCCCATGGCAGACAGAAGCCATCGACTTGGTAAGTAACATTAAAGCCACGAGCCGCATTGATTTTGTCTGCATAAAAATGGATACGGAGCTGTCCGGAGGAAGACACAACCGCTACAGGCGCTCGAGAATCGAAGGCAGTCAAGACCCGCAACAGACGCCTGGGGTTCTCCTCTAGCCCATCATAGACTTTTACATAGTCGCCGTACCCTGTGCCATCCAGCTTAAAGTCCATAAAACGCAGGATAACCTTTCGGTGGTCGCCGGTGTCAATCAGCCAGGTGCAGTTACTGCCGGGCGGGTAGAAGTCGGGGTAGTTGGGCGAGCTGAAAGTGCCGTAGAAGTTACGCAGCCACTCGCCGCAGGTGGGCACGTCGCAGTCGATCTCATCGCCCAGGTCTTGACAATCGATGCTGCCGTCGCATTTGAGTGACTCTGGCAAACAGGTGTAAACGCGGGTGTAGCGCGAGAGGCAGGGAAACTGGTTGAAGGCGCATGGTTGGAAGGAGAAGAATGCAGAGGGGTTGGGCTGCATGCACAACTCCTCGTCCGAATTATCGCCGCATTCGTCCATAGTGTTGCACTTCCACGATTCTGGGATACACTTTCCATTAGCGCAGTGGAATTGGTCTGGCTTGCAGCTGGCTTCCTCCAATTTCCCTACAAAATACAAATATTATATATATAAACATAAGGAAGATTATGATACATAGAGATATGTCCTGTAAACTCATATCAATGCAATTAATGCATTTCTGAATGGTTTTTAGCATGTTGCCAAAGAGTTGCTTTGGAGTTCTGTGTAGTTGCTACATGACTGCTTACTGGCCTAAGTGAAAGACTTCATTTTTAACTATCCAAATAGCGTTTAAAAAGAGAGAACACGTTGTACAAAACTGTTGCATGCCAGCACCACACAGCATGAGACAGCTACGTAACTGCATCGTGTGATGCGACTGTGTGTCTACAAAAGGATATTAATAGCTGGTCTACCTGTTATGTAAGAAAGCCTGAAGCCCTTTCCAGTCAGGCTGTCATCAGAGTGGAACTTGATCCACACGTGATCCTGAGAGGAGATGTATGGGGCTGGAATGGACGAACCACATGCCCGGTATCCATCCAGGTTTTTGTAGGTTCCAATTGAGATCCAGTCCAGACCACATCGGTGCGAGCTCTGAATCTCAAAGTCCTGAAAACTAATAATAAAAAAATTATTTAAGGTTGGACTGCGCATATAAACCATCATTTCCGAGATCAATTATGAAACGCCATAATTTTATGCCGGTTTTATCAAACTAAAGACCTATAAAAAGTAAACAGTGTAACTTGTGGAAGGCCAATTCTTCTTTTACGACTGAGGCCATACAGTTCCCATTTCTGCTCGGGTAACCATGGACATAATGTTTAGATAATAATGCAAACAAATGCACAGGCTCAGACATATTGTGAACAATCAGTTCAGGAACAGGGCAGATGGAGAACATAAATACAAAACCAGTTCAAAAGGAATTTGTTTGAGGTGGCAATAACTCTTTGCCAAAAACATACATTATGTTGCCAAAAGTATTGGGACACCCCATCTAATGAACAGATTTGACGACTTCAGTACAAATCTTAATGCTGCAGCATATCATGAAATTCTATGGAATTGTGTGCTTCTAATTTAATAGCAACAGTTTGGAAAGGGGTATTTTCTATTCCATCATGACAATGCCCCTGTGTATGAGATAAAGTTCAGAAAGAAATGATTGATTCAGTCAGTGTGGAAGAACTTGACTCGCCTGCAAAAAGCCAAGTCCTGAACCCAGCTGAACACATTTGGTGTGACTTTAAATTAGGGGTGTCCTCGACTAAGGATTTACATAGTGGAATCAGAATTGTCACGTCTTGCCTATAATCGAGTCACACGCACCAAAAAAACATAAATTTACAAAATATGTTTAGGACATATACCTATATGATAATAACAAACAGATTCAAGTTACAATAATGTGCAAAAGTAATGTGTTTAGGCAAAATGTCTGAAATGCAGGGGAACATTCAAAACACAAGAAGCCAAAAATAGTAAAATTAATGGACATTTTCCTTAAACATCACGTAACAATGCTGTGCCACTAACTAGACCATATCTCGCCTCAAAAAAATAAGTCTGTGTTGAGCTTGCTATATGTGGCAATTTTGGTTATATTCCTTTATTTTTTTGTATCATGCAGCGCAACGTTCAGTCTAAGTAACAAACTATGTGCATTTACAGACAAAGTGTTAATTTATATGTATATGCCCAAACATTCAGTGTGACAAATGTTTGGAAACGGTGTACACATTGCGGGTGCGTGCGAAACGTGTTGCTGCTGTTAACAGCGGCTCACAGCACAGAGGACGCGGAGGGATGTGATCCTGCGCCGGGTCATAGCCAGACCTTGCGCTCATATGCACCGGGGGTTTCCGTACCTAACCCTAAAAATGTCCAATTTTTCATGAGGAACTTTGGGTCTGAGACTTCTTTTCTGTTGCGGCCTGGCCCTACACGGGCCATAACATTACCTGATTGTTATAATCTCTCCAGGGTTAGCCCTTATGTTCCAGCTGCAGTTGATGCGAGACGGGTACTCAAAGGGCCAGCCAGGGCTGGTTATCACTCCACTGGATGCCCTGATCTGCTCGGCCACATCTCCACAGGCTGAAGGAATCCACACACACAAACATAATGGTTACTTAAGATCATGAATTCTGAAATATTCTGGGTGATTAAACCAGAATAGCTCGGCTCCAAATACCTACTGAACTGAACACATTCTGAACTGAACACATTCAGCATCCTAAATTAAATTAAATCTGATAATGGAATGAGTGATTGACTGAACTCCAAGGCATACAAATACTGCTCTACCCACATCCAAATGGCATTTGCATGTTGCTAAACTAATTAAAAAAATCAGCACAGCAAAGAAACAACTTCTAGGTGGTGTCTGTGGCAAGAACAAACAGACAGGTGAAAAAAGTGCACTTCCATAATGTACTTAAAGTGCTCTATTTTCACATAATAGTGTGTGTTCAAGTTTACTTCAAGTACAAATAAATAAATACAGAGATCGTATGTTAAAAGTTAAAACCGTATGTTATTTTAGTTCATATTTAATCGGTCTCAAAATAGCACAAGGTAAATACAGATTTTGCAATGTAAACTCATTATTTATGTGGATTGTAATCCCATAATTTTAGCATTATTATTGTTGTAACAAAATTACTCAAGCAAAAGGAAATGTGTTACGGGCTAATCTTAAAGGAGTCATATGAATGAATCTGTATCTTTGGTATGTTACAAGTTGTATATTAGTCTCGAAATGTCCTGTTCACACAGCAGCTTACAGTTGCAGCTTGTATACTGTCTGTAAGAACGAGCAACCAAACTCACGCTCTTATTCTATCTGCACGCACTGCCTGTAACCAGAGTGACACAACGCAAATATTGCAATGGACTTAGTGGTGTACAAAATTAGATGAATGTAACTCTTACCATCGTGCTAAGAACACTTTACAAAGGGATTGGCATGTTTAAAGTTTATTTTAATCGCCAAAATAATCTAAAATAACATTAGTGACTGCAATCGCACGTTTTACCAAGCCAACCACTCGCCAGAAGTCCCATTAAGTACATCCGGTACCACCCCCCTGCTTTTATAGTTATTTTATTAAATTAATTTAAAGGTTTGGTAATTTTTACCTTTCTTATGTTTTTTCTGTTGCTTTCTCCTGTAAAGCTGCTTTGCAACAATACTCATTGTGAAAAGCGCTAAATAAATAAAATTGAATTGAATGTGAGATCTTACAAGAGTAAAGTTTCATGACTGGCGAGCCGCTGCCGTCATCTGCTGGTGAACAATTAAACTGAACGCCCTTTCTAAACACATTTATCATACACTTAACATTATATTAAGCGTTTAATTATACATGTAACACTCTATTAAACGGTTAATATCACTTTTAAGGTTGAACATTTTCGTAATGCAATACTCCATATATCTATCATATATAGGTAATGCAGCACGGTTTGCGGCCATTTTCATGCTTTGTACATTAACACAGTGACAGAAAATGACGGTGACGACACAGACAACTAGTTGTTCACACAGCAGGGCTTCTCAGTAAATAACGGTTGTGAGTCCCAAAAATGTACAGGTGTGAGTTTGGTTGTAGAACGCAGTTAAGTGATAGTTAAGTGACCAGTTGTTACAATTTCAATTATTGGTAAATATAAACAAAAATATTTTCTAAATATATATATATATTTACATGTTTGTGTATGTGTTTGTAAATACAAAATTAATATGCACAGTACAAAGACATATATTATGCAAACACACATTTTTATTGTGGATGTGATTATTGCAATTAATCATTTGACATCCCTTAAGATAGTCAGAGATGATTATATCATGATGGATTAGTCGAGACTCACCATTTGACATCCCTGATACATAAACATTCTCGCTGTGTTGGGAAGAAACTGCATTTCCTATAGAAACAACAGAAAAAAAGTTTTTTTTGAATAAGGTTCAAGACAATGCTGTACACTAGCGGTCAAAGATTTTGGGACACTTGAGTGGAATTTTTCTCATTATTAAAAAAACTTTTGATCTGAGGTAAATATCTGAAATTAGTTTAGTAGACAAAAATATATTTTCCCAAACATACATGTTTTTTTCATGACAAAACTAACATTTTATTTAATAAAAAATGTTTTTTTAAATGGATATCTTTGACTGAATAATTAAGAAAGAGAACAGAATTGATAAAATTACATGTCATGAAAACATTTCTGCAAATTTTAGTCAAAAGGTAACTACGCTGAAGACGATAAAATATAACGAATTCTTTTTTTCATGACAACATAATTCCCATAGTTCTCTTTGTTTTATTTCATAATTTTGATGGGTTTATTATTATTCTAAAATGTGAAAAATTATAACCCAAAAAGGATGCAAAAATCCACAAGTAAAATGTACAACATCATCTGATTCAGCATGCAGGGGTTTAAAAACGAATCCTTAGCTTCATGTGGTTGAAAGGCCCACACTGAATTATATGGGTAACCTGCTGTCTTGCTCCAAATGTGCCCAAGAAGAATGTGGGTGATCAAGTCATGAGTATCACCTGGATAACCCTCGGCTAATACTCCAACTTGTTCTAACTGATCAAAGGCAGGTTTCATGGGGCTTAAAAGAATACCTGTTCACCACTGAACTTGAAAATGTTTATTTGTTATCTTCGCTTTGTAAAAACAAGACTAGCTTAGCTAATATGATTTTAACTTCTCACATTGAACATTAAA
This sequence comes from Oreonectes daqikongensis, assembly GCA_026939265.1. Classification (NCBI taxonomy): domain Eukaryota; kingdom Metazoa; phylum Chordata; class Actinopteri; order Cypriniformes; family Nemacheilidae; genus Oreonectes; species Oreonectes daqikongensis. Next base: position 1,975,082 of record JAOTQM010000428.1, read on the forward strand.
CTTGATAATGTTTGGTAAGAATAATAGTTACTGCTTGGAGTGAAATAAAAAGCCAAGTCAGAAGATATATTCAATTTTGTCCATGGGATGAACCCTGAAGAGCTCTCATTGTTTGAGAGTGCAGCTCATCTGCTGGGGTTTCCCTCACTTCTGTCTGATGTTTGTGTATAGCAGCTGACTGCATTGTGGGAGCGCAGAACAGCCCACATGCAGACACAGGAATGCAAAACCTGCTACAGAGCAAATGTTCAACAACTGATGGATACATACCATGCCTACATCAAAAGGTCTATTGTAATATCACTTGCAATAGAACAGATGGATCTGTCCTTTAGGACACTTCAAAACCCTTAATAACTGGAGTGTGGATAACAACAAACTCCTTCAGTTGTGCATTTTGCTAAATATGTCCAAGGTTAGATATCAAGTTTTAAGACTTTTAAAATTTAAATACGAAATGCAAATATGGGCAGTCATGGCCCAGTGCTTAGAGAGTTGGACTCATGACCAGGTGGTTGCTGGTTTGATTCTCAGGTCTGGCGGGTAACGGCTGAGGTGCTTGAGCAAGACACCTAACCCCCACTTGCTTACTATACAAAATTTACAAATGTATAGTACAATGTAATGTAAGTCGCTTTGGATAAAAGCGTCTGCCAAACACATAAATGTAAATGTAAATAAAAGTGTTCCTTGTAGCTTAATTGGTGGAGCCTTTTTGACTGCACAAAACATCATGGCCTTTGATCTCCACATCCTTTTAAAACATAAATGTATACCTTGTAATGCACTGTAAATCACTTTATATTAAAGCATCTGCTATGCACATAAAAGTAATTCAGTCATAATGTAAAGCTTTTATGTAAAGCATACATTATTAACTGTTTAATACCATGAAACTGATCAAACTCGACCAGAAATGCTTTACTGTATCATACAGTATAAACAGTACTGTGCTTTGAATTTGCATAATTCTCCATCATTTTCTTGTTTATTACAGTAAAGAGGCTTTAAGCCAATCCGAATTGCATAAAGCACTTGAAACACAAAGGTGACTTAAAATTGACCTACACTACAAACCCGTGTCATCTGCAGGGAAGGGTAGCAATTTACCAAACAAAATCAAAAATAAAAGGAGAAAAATATTTAAAACAATTCCAGTGTGTAGACACGGGGGGTGTTATGCTGTGGGATCTAGTAAACAATAGAAGTCTTTGTTCCCCGTATTTACCCGGGTTTGATCTCACACACAAATCATCCCGTAGATCTAAAAGGGTTTGCCTGAGAGTCTCACTACACCTCTATGCTAGTAATCTAAACCATAACCCATTTAAAACAGAAGAAGAAAACACACAATGGCCAACCAACAGACTCCCATAGCAGCAATGTCATTAAATGATATATATTAGCCAAATCAGACTCGTTTGGACGTGTTATTGTGTAGCGTGCACAAAACACCATCATAACCACCAATTATTCAAACAAATGATAAAAGACAAACAAAATCTCTTACCTATGAAAATGAAGAAGAGATGTGTCCGCGACAAACAAGTCTTCTTCAAGCTCAAAGTGTAGGCCATAATAGCTTTATCTAACCATAAAACGTGTTACTCTGTAGCTTTATATAGTTATTTATACACAGTATGTGTCTGTGTGGCTTATTTTTAAAGAGACGCTAACGTTAGTCGTGTAACATCTTTCGTCTGTAACGTTACCTCACTAAAACAAAATACTACTACAATGAAGGTAGTTCAAAATAATTGATAATTAAAAGACATTCAATTAAAATTGAATAACATTATCAATTTAAAGTCATAAAACCGACAATTTACCTAACAAAATAAACCAAAACCAAACCGAGTATTTTTGCAACAAAGAAGCCGCTAGTGCTAACTGGCTAACGCTAAATGTCAACCTACACACCTAATCTATAATATCAAACCCATTGACGATTAAATGCATCTAAGAGGTTAGCAGTTGAGTTAACGTATTACTAATGAAAGTAATTCCTTTCTGCTGTCCATCGCTGGTGTATTTTAACGTACAAGGACTAAAAACACCGGTGTCTGACTAGCCGGTTGTGCTAGCGCTATTGTTGTTGGCTCTCGAGCTCCAGTAAAACACAAACCGTGTCCTTAAACGCCTAAAACGAGATCAGCACTGATCTATTGAAGATCCGACGTGAAATAGCTAATTCCCAGAGTTTAAAGGTGTTAAAGAGCCCTAATCCAGACAAATATAGCCACACAGTTCTACAGCATGATAAGACTAGATGCTGTCTGAAAGTTTAAAAAAAACGCTGAATATAAAGCTGTATTTCTGGCTTCATGAACATGATCATCTGCTGTCCTGACTGTAATCCATAAACACAAACTGAATTTTGGCCTTTGCGATCGGTTGTGTTGTTGCAGCCGGGTATTTACCATCACAAACCATCCCTTCCCCCTCTGCCCACACTTCTCTCCTCCTCTCCGCTCCTCACACACAAACACGCGCGCGCGCGCACAAACACTATAGGGGTGATTTCACGAAATCTTGCTTTCAAGATGTCAAACATGATTTTCTTAAAAACACTTGTATCAACAAATTTCCTTTATATTAATTTAAAACAAGGTATGATATGTTAAGGCATTATTTTCTAAGCTTTTACCGACAGTTTAACACAATTTAAAAACATATTTACAAAAAAAGGCCTTAAAAATTCTCATTAACGTACCGATTTAAAACGGTCAATCTCATAGCATGTTTTGCTAAAAACAAGTGAAGCCATAATGCCTAAGCAAGCTTTTATCAATCATACATAGCCTAATGATATTTTAAAAGATTATTATATTTGTAGAATTTCTTTAAATGTGGAAAACGACCTGTATCGGTAATGAAGAGGGGGAAAGTCGTGTAGCCTACGCAGCGTGACAAAAGAATATTAGCCTACGTTTTTAACTGGAAAGTAATTTGTTAACGTGTTAGCCATTTAAAAAGTACTAGTAGTCGTGTTTCTTTACATAAAATCAAATTTCATGTAGCCTAAATATATTTAAAATATATAAAAAATAAACTTTACGGGGATGAGAATATCAGTCATGGACAGATCTTTCCTCCATTATTTCTTTTTTGGCTCATTTTTTGTAATTTGAGAACGTCTATCCAATAGTTTTTTGCAGAATATTTAAATTTTACTCTGTTTAAATTACAACATAGCGCACTCAGACAAATCAGGACGCTACGGTTATGAGAATTTCAGCAAAAAAGCAATAAAATACATAAATAATTAATTTCTTTGTCAAAATAATTTTTTGTCCAAGGTAGAGAACACAATTATGATCATTTTTTTGTGTTATCAAACTGTAGTTTTATATTTCAAATCTTTACTGCCATGTTTCAGTGGTTTCGTGAGATTCACCCATAGATTGTTGCAACACCGCCTCCACACCAACCGAACGAAGATGGTCCTCACTGCAGAACGCGAGGTCTAAGGGGCAGGATTGGATCCAGATCCAACTCTTCCCACTTTATATAGTTTGCCGCAATTTGGAAAGTAAGTTGCAACCTGTGGTCGCTAACATTTGGTCTTACAAAGTCTACATTTCATTAATAATGTAGTCGAGATATTTATAATTTTTTTATGCCTGTAAGAAGAAGAGATGAAAGAGCTTTATTGCCAAGTATGTTTTCATGTACAAGGAATTTGTTTTGGTCACAGTAGCTTTCATACAGAAGTGTAGACATAAGACAGTGCAGACGTAACAAACATTAAATTAAAATAAGAATATAGAATAGCACAGTAATAATATATGGGAGGAATAGACTAGGCATAATGTGACATAGTGCAATAATTTAGAGATATGTTATTTACAAATGTGTGTTATAAGATATTATTTAAAGATTGTTCATTTACAATGTCATTAATGTCTGTCAGCTACAGTGCCCTCGTGCTTCACTAGAGGGCACTATCCACTTTACCTGGACTTAACACAGTTCACACTTCCCATAATCTATTGCTGGACTCGTTATTCATGATTGCTTTCACCTGTGTCTTGTTATCTGTTGCACCTCTGTCTATTTATACCCTGGTTTGCCATTCAGTCATTGTGAAGTCTGGTTTGTGTCACACTGCATTTCTGAGTGTTTACCTTGTTGTATTGTTTGTTTGACCTTGGATTGTTTCTTGTTTTTGTACCTTTGCTGCCTGCCCCGACCATTGCCTTTTTCGCTGGTTTTGCTTGTTTGCTGCCTGCCCTGACCCTTGCCTGCCCCATTGTTTGTAATAAAGCTGCATTTAGATCCTCACCCTTTGAGTCTTGGAGCAGTTTGTGACAGAAGACTTCGCCAATATGGATCTAGCAGCTAGACCTGAGTACGGGAAGAGATCAGCAGGTACTGATGGTGATTCATGGTTTAAATTATGTACGCTTTACCAGAATGGTTGCAGCATTGAGAACTTCGTTAATTAATTTCTTTGGCATTGCCAAAGTGTCATTATGGATGACACAACTTTGAAGGAATGTTTTTGGAGTAAATTAGATCCACAGACCAGCCCTAATTTGCCTGAGGAAGATCCAAGCTGGACCCTAACCCAATTCATTAACTTTGTACTTGAGTTTTGTGGCTCATCCCTTACAGTAGGGGAGAGCGAGGAGACTGATTCCCCGAAATACTTCCTTGAGAGAAGCATTCTGAGACCCGCTCACCTGATTACCGTCCAGTCAGCGTCCCCAGTCGTCGTGGCCGCCACGCCAGCGTCCCCAGTCGTCGTGGCCGCCATGCCAGAATCCGCTCGCAAGATGGCCGCCGGTTCCAGGTTCACATGTCTGGTCTCAAGTGTGGCAGACACTCCACTGGCGTCTGTACGGTCGGCTGGTCTTCCAGTGGTTCCAAGTCCGGTGTTTCTGCCCTTGGAGTCAGTTCTGCGGCTGCTGCTCTGTTGTGCGTGTGGGCTGTTCTCTGCGAGTGGAGTCAGGCCCCCGAGCCTGTTCCCGGGTCAAGTCAAGCCCCCGGGCCTGTTCCCGGGTCAAGTCAGGCCCGTGAGCCTGTCCCTGAGCTAAGTCATGGATGAGCCTAAGATGGATTCCTCCACGCCTCTGCTCCACGGTCCCGGTCCGCCTCTGCTCCCCGGTCCGCCTCTGCTCCACGGCCCAGGTCCGCTTTGGTCCTGGCCCTCCATCCCGCCCCCGGTTCCGCCTCCACTCCACCACCCTCCTGAACTTCACCTGTGTCTTGTTATCTGTTGCACCTCTGTCTATTTATACCCTGGTTTTCCATTCAGTCATTGCAAAGTCTTGTTTGTGTCACACTGCATTTGTACTTTTTTACCTTGTTGTATTGTTCGTGTTTGACCTTGGATTGTTTCTTGTTTTTGTACCTTTGCTGCCTGCCTTTTACCATTGCCTGTTTCACTGATTTTGCTTGTTTGCTGCCTGCCCTGACCCATGCCTGTACCATTGTTTGTAATAAAGCTGCATTTAGATCCTCACCCTTTGAGTCGTGACAGTCATGTGCAAGAAAAGAACACAGTTTTGATGTGTGCAGTACAAATGTATAGTGCAGTAGTTTAGAGATGGTATTTACAGATACACAAATATTTTTAAACATGTTCAATTGCGTTCAGTATAATGTACAATGGTCAGCATTTGTTCTTTAAACATGAAACAGCCTGAGGGAAAAAGCTGTTCTTGTGTCTGACTGTTCTGTTGGTCAGCGCTCTGTACCACCGACCAGAGGGCAACAGTTCAAATAAGGAGTTAGCTGGGTGTGTGGGGTACAAAGTGATTTTATTGCCTTTTTTCTCATTCTGGAGGTGTAAAGTTCTTGAAGGTTGGGTAGGGGGGAACCAATGATCTTCTCAGCTGTCCTGACTGTTTGCTGTAATCTACTGATGTCTGATTTGGTAGCTGAACTGAACCAGACAGTCATAGATGTGCACAGAACAGATTCAATGATGGCCGAATAGAACTGTGCTCCTGTGGCAGGTTGAGCTTCTTCAGCTGGCAGAGGAAGTACAACCTCTGCTGGGCCTTTTTCATAATGGAGTCAATGTGATTGATCCATTTCAGGTCCTGAGAGATGGTGGTGCCCAGGAACCTGGGTGACTCCACTGCTGCCACAGTGCTGTTCATGATGGTTAGTGGGGAGGGCTGGGGGGTTTCTCCTGAAGTCAATGATCATCTCCACTGTTTTGAGCGTGTTAAGCTCCAAGTTGTTGTGACTGCACCATACAGCCAGCTGTTCCTCTAGTCTAGCCTACAAGCAAATTTCAGGCATTTCTTGACAGATGGGTTTTTTGCAGTGCAGTCATTTGTATACACAAACATCCACACCCCCTACACAGGGAGAAGAGCATTGGGGAGAGCACAGCCCTGGTGGGAGCCAGTGCTGGTGGTGAGGGACTTTGATGTGAGTTTCCCCAGTCTCACTTGCTGTTGCCTGTTTGTCAGAAAGCTGCTGATCGACTGACAGATTGGGTTGGCATGGAGAGCTGGGTCAGATTGGATGATAAGAGACCAGGCATGATGGTGTTAAAAGCCAAACTGAAGTCCACAAACAAGATCCTTGCATAGGTCCCGGGTCTGTCGAGATGTTGAAGGATGTAATGCAGTCCCATGTTGACTGCATCATCCACAGACCTTTTTGCCCTGTATGCAAACTGAAGAGGATCTTGTAAGGGCCCAGTGATGTTCTTCAAGTATGCTAATACCAGTCTTTCAAACGACTTCATAACCACAGATGTGAGAGGGATTGGTCTGTAGTCATTTAGTCCAGAGATTTTGTTCTGTTGAAGATCTGTGTGAATACTGGGGCCAGTTGGCTGGCGCAGGCTTTCAAGCAGGCAGGTGAAACACCATCTGTGCCTGGAGCTTTCCTTGTCTTCTGTTTTTTGAAGACCCAGCACACATCTTTTTCACAGACCGTAAATGCAGGTTGAATGGCTGAGGGGAGAGGCAGGGGGTGTGGATGTTTGTGTGAGGTGCAGGTCAGAGTGGGGGTGAGCGTGAGGTGTGATGCTATAAGTGTTTGGCCCCCATCTTGTGGCTGGTTATGGTACTGCAGGTGTGTATTTTGTCCCTTGTCTCTTACCGTACCGCAGCAGATGTGTGTATCGCTGCTGCAGGTAGGTTCGATTGCTCTGTTCTCTGACTTGTAAACACTCTAATTATGATAAAAATATGTTTTAAAATGCATCTTCCTGAATGATTGACTGACATGCGTGTATTTGAACAGATAGATAATGCAAGTTGAGTGCATTGTACGTTGCTAAATTTGAGACCGTTGAAAAACGTCACAAAAAGTCACATAGCGCCGATGAGTTCATGTTTCATGATTATTGTGTTAATGGATATTATTTCGACATTTAATTGTAATATGAGTTGGATTAACTTTTAATTTCTCTTTTTGTAGTCTTATTTCGTGAACGTCTGCAGTAATTTCATTTCATTCAGCCTAATTGCTTCTTTTCTATTAAAACGTACTGAAGCAACCTCATGTGTGAGTGTGTCCATCCATCAATACGCATTTGTTACATATACAAGATTTTTATTCCCACTAATGAAGTCATGCTCTTTGGCATGACGAAGCTGTCTGAGTTTTGATGTAAATCATGGTTTATCATTATTAAATGTCCTGGTAGGAACGCACTGTAAGTAATGATCACAGTAAAATAGATGTTAACCCTAACCCAAACCCTTACCCTAAATCTAATAAAATATGTTATTAAAAATACACTAATAAATAAAGTTTGTCTGTCAATTACAATTACAATTACAATTCAATGGTAGAGCAACAACACAGAATCCGTCAACCAAATTGCAATGGGAGGAGACTCGATCCAGTGTCAGCCAACCAAATTGCAATGGGAGGAGACTCGATCCAGTGTCAGCCAACCAAAATGCAGTGGGAGGAAACTGGATTTGAGTCCTACCCCGCCCCCTGGACCTCGCGTTCTGCAATGAGGAGCTACTGAACCGAACGGGGTTCAATGCTCATAACAGTAACTAGGGAGGCAGACTCGTTTAGACCAATGTAATCATTGTGCTTAAGCCACGTTTCAGTTAGGCAGAGTATGTCAAACCTGTTATCATTTAATTTACGATGACTGCCTTAGGTGTAAGCGATTAAGGGGCGGTTTCCCGGACAGGGATTAAAATAAATCAAAACTAGGTTAATTCTATTTAAATTAATCCAGACTTAAAAAAATGGCTTTTTGGGACATTTATAAAAGGAATAGTAAGCGATCCCTGAGAAACACCATTGCCGTTTAAAATCGACATCCAAACAAATACACTCCTGCCCAAAAGAAACATGCACTTCCTTCATAGCTCCGCCCCCGAACGCAAGTAATGAACGCAACACAAACAACAGTTTGCGCAGCGTGTGCAGGTATGGATGAACCAGCTGTGTCCACCGCCCAAGGGTATGTTTGCATGAAACATGTGTAATAAATTTGATGATTCACTTTAATACTTAATGCAGTGTTGTAGTCGAGACCAGCTTAATCGAGTTCGAGTCAAGACCGAGACCAAAGATTGTTGAGTCCGAGTCAAGTCCAAGTCCACATTTAAAAATCAAAAATCTTTAAGAATATGTTAAATGCTTGGTGGAAACAATAAAACTGGCACCAAGCTCATAGAGTACATTAAGGGTGTACTCCCACTGTCCCAATCGTACCGCGCCTATAGCCTGGTTCATTTGTCTAGTGTGATCGCTCCGTACCATGCCCGGGCATGGTTCGTTTAGGCTTCCCTGGCTCGCTTGGAAGAGGTGGGCCAGAGCGTAGTTCAGTTGGGCTCGGGCGTGGTACACATTTAGTGTGAGTGCTAATCGCACCCAAGCGCGGAACTGGAAATGTGACGTCACTTAAGTGACAACAAACATATTCTATAAGTAATTGTAATTGTATTGTGTACTTTTCAATTCATTAAGAACAATTGGGTTTATAACTTTGTGTGTCACTGCGTCTCAAACGACTCAATATGCCACAAAATTAACAAATACATTGATTCCATTGTGCTGAGCGAGAGAGTTTCTCCATAATGACGTAAGCGTGAATGTAAAGTGCAATGTGAGTGCAGGCCGGCGGGGGACAATCACGCTTGGGCACGGTTGAGAGCAACTGGGCCATATGTGCGTACTCCCTAAATATACCATGGCATGTACACTGAGTTTTATTTATTTAGACTGATATTAGTTTTAAAATATTATTAGTTGAGGGTAAAAAGGCTACATTAATTTTATTAAATTTATGACTTCCCCCTGAGCAAAGGTATGTCCAAAAGACATTATTTCTACGTCTTTGACGATGTTGATAAGACATACCTTTATGGGCCAAAAGTGAAAGGGGTTTCTACGACTTCTATAACGTTTTCTGAATGTCTGATATTGCCTTACAGGGGACCTCTGTACAAAGTAAAAACTGGTTCAAGTCTGGAGTTTATCAGACAACTTTTAGTTTTTCCATGGAAATAAATTAAGTGAGACTTTTTTAAATAAATAGTAGTTAAGTTTAATTATTTGAATGCAGTAAGATAGCAAAGCAACCATTCAATGTTAATTGCATTAAATCATTATCAGTTTTGTACCGACAAAAATTCACTGTATATCTCAAACTACAGATCCACAGAGCTGACACATTAATAACACAAACCCAATTATTATCAGTGATCTAAACAACTTTAAAATGTATACATTACTGTTCAGAAGTCATCATCTCTTCTTGCTTCCTTTGATTAGGATCTATGTGTGGTTTATTAAATCAAAACAGCAGTACACAATAAAACAGGCAAATCCACAGGGGCAAACAGGCTAATGCAGGTAATCCACACACGTAAACAGACAAGCTAGGGTCAGGGCAGACAGCAAACAGTCAGAAGGGTACCAAGCATGGATGGAGGGGGAACTATCAGCAGCTAAGGCTAAGACAAGTCTACCATATTAAAACACATAAACAGGTTTCCATGCCTGGCTGTACCATGAAACGGGCGCATAGCTAAAAACAAGACCCGCAAATCCATGGCCACAGTTTTCTAATTTGTTCCCTCAGTTTAAAAAACTTTACTCACAGATACTAAAACTGTTCCCGCAGTTTACCAAATCATGCTTACGGATTAATAACATGTATTAATAACCCGTACTCACAACATTAAAATCTGTGCTCTTGGTTTTGTAAACTGTGCCCTCAATTTTTGAAATCTGTACCCACAAATTCATAATCAGTTTTTTTCATTAATTTCAAATGATTAGTTAATTGAATACAGACAATGCGCATATCTATTGTCAATTAGTTAAAACAATAAAAACATGCACACGGAAATGAATCACTGATAGGCATCGCGAGATTTTCCATAGCGCGGGTTTCCAGCATTCATAAATAATGGGGAGAGAGACCGTATAGAAGCGCGACATCGCCTCGGTGCCTGGATCAGCTACAAGTGATTGAGCAGTGAGGGGCTACTGCAGTGAGTGAGCACAGAAATTAAAATCAGAAAAAATAAGCCTATGTAGCCTACTTTGATTCCTTTCAGTTCTTATAAAGATAAAGTGTTAATCAGCGCAGTTGTATCAATGTCATGTGTAACAGTTGTAAACAGATTGACAAGCATTGGAACTAGTCATGTTATCTGTGAGTTTTAAGTAGGGATGCACCGAATGTTCGGCAACCGACAAAATATATAACGTTAAGTGAAATATAGCCGAATACATTTTCCCGAACATGACGTAGGCTATGATGCCATCATCAGCACCCAGCGCGGAGATGCGCACGCTTTATTAATGCAGCAAATATGTGTGATAGCATTTTAAAGTGTCAGAGAAAAACACGGCGCTGGAGTAAATTTCCGAATGAAAGCATCTTCGCAAGTCGGTTACTTTGGTGTAGCCTACTTCAGACGGGGGCGGGTGGTCTGACAGTAGCCCCTCCGTTCTCGTCATCCTTTGACATCATACAGTGGTTGCGTGCACCAGTTCCGTGTAGGCTACTAAACAACTAGAGTTTGGAGGAGAGACGGAACTGAATTGTCAGTCAGCAGTCCTTGCATGGAAGTTTGTTCTTTAAATCATTTTGCAGTTTAGCAAATAAAATTCCAACCGTTTTTGTTTATTCGTATTTTTGGCTTATAATGTTAAATTACATTTTTTAATGAACTGTTTTGTTGTAGGTGTATACATTACATTCTTTCAGCAGTCAGGCTATTCGAGAAGGGAGAGGGCTCAATTTTTTTTTTGATTTTCCTTGTTTTACTCAATTTTATATTCAACGTTATATTATATTATATTGAAAAGCTAGACAACATATTAAAATAACCACTCAGTTTATGCCATAGTGAAAAAAATGTATAGAAGAAATGCAAAAACCCATGTTAAGTATTCGGCCAAGTGCTTCATTTTTATTCAGCTGTGGCAAAGAAGTTTTCTTTCAGTGCATCACTAGTTTTAGATATTCATTAAATTATCTTTTAATCTAGAATATTTGATAAATATCTGGGATATTTGATTCCAGAATTAATGTTAGGCTTAATGGTCAATTTTACATCGAATGAGTGCCAAACATGAAACTTACAATGCGTGCATGATGATATATTCTGAGACACCCCAAGGTAACTGCTGGCCCCTACCCGGCCACCCCTATGAAAAATCCCTGGCTCCGCCACTGATTCAAAGTCATGTTATTGATGCCAAATTCAGTTCAGTGTGACTGCTATGTGAATGACAAAGCCATAGTATTTGGCCAACAAGGGATGCTTAGTACACATGGAGTCAGTCAGTCAGTAAGGTAGGGACTAAGAACCCACTTTACTCTCTCTCACAAACAAATATACACACACACGTTTGTCTCAGTCGTTTTCAGCTCCAGTGGCTAACGTTTAAAGCTAACATCTAGAGCTTACATTAAAATGAGACACATTAACCACAGCCTAAGCATGACTTGGCATGAGCTTTCGGCTGGCCGGCCATTGGTCCCTTTCTCTGTGTCAGACTTAACTTTGTCTTCTAAATAATGCTGCGTGTGGGGCTTGAGGAAGTTCAATTCAATTCAATTTGATTTATATAGTGCTTTTCACAATGAGCATTATTGCAAAGCTACGGTGACCTGGAAGGGACATGCACATTTCACTTAGTTTTGTCGTGGCCACGAAATATTAACTTGTGGGAACGTGATATTATGTTGTGGCCACGAGATCAGATTGTTGAGGTAACGACATCCTTTCTCGTGGCCACGATCAACACGATTTTATAGTTTTTTTTAATGCAACGCAACATTGAGGAGGAAAATATAGCCAAAATTCAACAAGACAAGGTAATGGGTCATGTATTTGCTTATAAATATGTAAGAGGCCAGTTATTGAACGAGTTTATTTTACATCGTGTCCACCCCATGCCACACAAACCTCTTCAAATAGGCTATAGAATGCATTAGCTCCTTGTGTATTGTTGCTGCAGCTAGTGTGGACAATGTCTTTAAATAACATGGAAAAAATAACTTTTGTAGTGTGTTGGACACATATATGTTATTCCAAAATTCGTTTGAATTTATGAGATGAGTAATTCGTATGAACTGATACACGTGCTGTTAGGTAGAGTGCTGCTGGGGTATTTATAGCCTTTTAGTTGTATTTAAAAGATTTTACATTACAGAAATTATTGGCATACGTTTCCGTTCCGTTGGTGCCTTCGAGCTTTTGAAATTAACAGTTACATAAAATCAAAACCGGCTATCACCCGCTTGCATGGTGTCCGCAGGTTTCCGCAGTTGCATTTTGAGCACATCTTCTGAACACGTATGTAGTGCAGATGTACACATCTTAATCTGGACAATGTCAACATGTTAGTTTTTACATCAAGTAGAGGCTTCTCTAGGTGGATGTTGAAATCCCCAAAGACAAGAAGCGGCGAGTCGTCCTCAGGGAAAGACGAGAGCAGCATGTCTAGTTCTTCTAGAAATTCGCCAAGTTGACCTGGGGGGCGATAAATAACTACAATGTGGAGTTTTAACGGAGAAGTAATAGTTACGGCATGGAATTCAAAAGAATTGGTGTTGATTACGGAGGGGTAGGTGGAGAACTTCCAGTCTTTGGAGATGAGAAGACCGGTGCCACCACCTCTCCCATGCTGGCGGGGAGTGTGAGAGAAAGAGAAATTACTAGAGAGAGCTGCAGGGGTTGCTGTGTTCTCAGAAGTAATCCAGGTTTCAGTAAATTCTACAATACTAAGAGCAGAGTGGGAAGCAAATGCAGGGATGAAGTCAGATTTATTAACAGCAGATTGACAATTCCAGAGACCAATGGAAAGAGAGAGTGGAAGAGTAGAAGAGGTACAGATGGTGCAAAGGTTGGCAGGATTGCTCCGCCTTCCTCTTGTGAGAGAGTGTCGTGGGCGAGAGACCACAGAAATGAATTGGAAACACATGCTGTGCGAGTAAGGATAGAAAAGGCGAAAAAGAAATTGAGAGAAAAACAGTAAAATAAGGATTTTTAGATAAGATACTACTGTGCGTTGTCGGTTTCGTTGCTCGGTTGAGTCGCGCAGGACGAGTCGAATGGTCTTTACCTCGTCGGTCTTCACGCGAGGAGGGCTGAATGCTTCCGCTGACGCTTCCGCGCCAGCGCCTCTATCTGTATTAAATGGGTTGCTAATCACGTGCTAATCACGTCGTGAGTGGGAACAGCTGCCCGTGCATTTCAAATTAGCAAGACGAAGCCTAAATGAACACGCAATGGCTCAAGTCGAAACTAATGCTGGACTCTTCCGGACTTAAGTGCTAATTTATCCAAAGGTGAAAAGCTTTCCTGTAATCTAAAATCAACTAGCTGCAAACAACACTCCAAAGCACCATAGACTTATAAGGAAAATAAATCAGAGAACGAAATAATTCTCACTACTTAGCAAATATATCACCTAAGCGTCATACAACAGAAACATATAATATACACCGAACACTTACGCATGCGCTCTTGCCGTGACTACAGACTACTCGCTTATCCTCATAACATAATATACAGATGGCTATTACTAAAAGCAGAGATTTACAGATGGATAAGTACTATGAACATAATGTACAGATGGCTATTACTATAAACAGAGATTACAGATGGATATGTACTATGAACATAATATACAGATGGCTATTACTAAAAACAGAGATTACAGATGGATATGTACTATGACCATAATGTACAGATGGCTATTACTATAAACAGAAATTTACAGGTGGATGTATACAATGATAAGTTAGGCTATGGTGAGCAGCAGTGCAATGGATATAGAGTAGTGCAAATAGTTTATGGACAGAAGCTATCTAAGTAACAGTGCAATGGAAGAAGTTATTGCCTATTCAGTGTAGGAGTGTAGGACTGCAAGATGCATAGTAAACAGTCGGTACTGTAAATGAACAGTTGGCAGTGCAAATGAGCAGTCTGGTAGTGCAAATGAACATAAATGTTATGTATAGACAGTCCAGTAGTGCAAATAACAAAGTGAAGCCAGGTGTGCAATGAGGGGGGAGAGAAGAGTGTAGCAGTATATGAGGGGCAGTGGGATCAGCGAGGGGCAGAGTTCAATAAAGAGACAGCTCTGGGAAAAAAGCTGTTCTTCAGTCTGCTGGTCCTGGTTCGGAGGCACCTGAAACGCCTGCCGGAGGACAGGAGAGAAAACAGTCTGTGAGCAGGATGAGAGGAGTCCTTAAGAATGCTGCGAGCTCGACGCAGACAGCGTTTCCTCTGGATGTCCTCCATGGCTGGAAGTGGAGTCCCTGTGATGCGCTGGGTGGTTTTCACCACCCGCTGCAGTGCCTTGCGCTCTGCAACAGAGCAGCTCCCATGCCAGACTTTGACACAGTTGGTCAGGATGCTTTCTATTGCACAGCGATAGAAGTTCACCAGGATATCCAAGGACAGCTGATTCTTCTTTAGTGTCCTCAGGAAGAAGAGGCGCTTGTAAGCCTTCTTGACCAGGTTGGAGGTGTTGGAGACACGCTCAACAGCCATCCCATTGATGTGGATGGTGTCATGTGTGCCTCTTGACTCTTTCCTGAAGTCCACAATGAGCTACTTTATCTTGGAGGTGTTAAGGAGCAGGTTATTGTCGTTGCACCATGTGGCTAGGTGCTGGATCTCCTCCCTGTAGGCTGTCTCATCGTTGTTGCTGATGAGACCAATCACCGTAGCGTCGTCTGCAAACTTGATGATGGAGTTAGATCCGCTCACAGGCCTGCAGTCGGAGGTGAAGAGGGAGTAAAGGAAGGGGCTTAGCACACAGCCCTGTGGTACACCAGTGTTGAGTGTGATAGTGATGGAGCAGATGGAGCCTGATCTCACCTGCTGTGGTCTGTTGGTCAGAAAGTCCATAATCCAATTGCATAGGGAGGTGTTAATGCCCAGGTCTTCAAGTTTAGCAATTAACTTGGATGGGATGATAGTGTTGAATGCTGAGCTGAAGTCAACAAACAACATACGTGCATAAGTGTTCTTATTGTCCAGATGTGTGAGCACAGAGTGCAGTGCCATGGAAACTGCATCTTCTGTGCTCCTATTGCTGCGGTAGGCAAACTGGTGTGGGTCCAATGTGGATGGTAGAAAGTCCTTCAGGTGTGCCAGGACCAGCCGCTCAAAGCACTTCATGACAATGGGTGTCAGTGCTACAGGGCGGTAGTCGTTGAGGCACTTTGGGCTGGAGTGTTTTGGCACTGGCACAATGGAGGTGCATTTAAAGCATGTTGGCACAGCTGCTTGGGCAAGAGACAGGTTGAAGATGTCAGTGAAAACCCCAGCAATCTGCTCAGCACATGCCCTGAGTACGCGTCCAGGGATGTTGTCTGGTCCAGCGGCTTTGTGCGCACTGATCCGGCTCAGTGCATTGCAGACGTCTATGGAGGAGAGTGTGATTGGAGGGTGATCAACTGAGGGTTTGAGCTTGGTGGCAGTTTCTCTATTGTCCCTCTCAAAGCGAGCATAAAAGTCATTAAGATCGTTCAGGAAGAGGACATCAGTGGCTGCGGGGGTGGAGTGGGTGGGTTTGTAATCACTGATGGCCTGGATGCCTTGCCACATGCGTCGAGGGTCGGAGTTGGAAAAGTGCTCCTCTACCTTTAGCTTGTAGCAGTGCTTGGCCTCTTTGATGCCCCTCTTCAGGTTAGTTCTGGATGTGCTGTAGGCTTGTGCATCACCTGATCTGAAGGCAGTATTGCGTGCCTTCAACAGGAGGCGCACCTCCTTGTTCATCCATGGCTTCTGATTTGGGTACGTGATGATCTGTTTCTGAGTGGTAACATTGTCTATGGTGGTGTTGATGTAATCCAGTACAGAAGAGGTGTAGCAGTCAATGTCCGTGTGAGAGCCACTGGTGGCCTGAGAAGCAAATGTACTCCAGTCTGTGTGTAGAAACCTTTCCTGGAGTGTGAAATCTGCCCCCACAGGCCAAACTTTGATGGTCTTCACTGATGGCTTCACACGATTGATGAGGGGTGAATACTTGGGGGTGAGAAACAAAGAAAGGTGATCTGACTGTCCCAGGTGGGGGAGGGGGGTCGCAACGTAAGCTTCAGCCATGTTTGTGTAAACATGGTCTAAGGTTTTGTTTCCTCTGGTGTGACAGGAAACATGCTGGTGAAATTTGGGGAGAACTGACTTTAAGTTTGAATGATTAAAATCTCCCGCAACAATAAACGCAGCTTCCGGGTGAGCAGTCTGTTGTTTACTGATGGCTGCATGAAGTTCTTTCATAGCAAGCTTGGCATCAGCATCCGGGGGAATGTAGGCTGCAGTTATAATGGTGGAAGTGAACTCCCGTGGCAGATAAAACGGTCTACATTTAACCATGAGAAACTCAAGGTTAGCTGAACAATGTTTTCCGACAATAACAGAGTTCGTGCACCAAGCTTTGTTAATGTAAATGCACAATCCACCACCTCTGGTCTTACCGGAGACATCTAACGTTCTATCCGCCCGGAGCGTGTGGCGTCCTGCTAAATCAATAGCATTGTCCGGTATGCCGCTGTGTAGCCATGTTTCCGTGAAGATCATAACATTACAGTTAAAAAGTCTCTTGCTGTAAGTGATGCTGAGTCGAATCTCCTCCATTTTGTTCACCAGTGACCGAACATTGGCGAGGAAAATGCTGGGTAAAGAGAACCGGTGTGGTGTTAGCTTTAGCTTAGCTCTTAGTCCTCCGCGCTTCCCCCGCCTTTGTTTACGATCTCGACGCCGCCTGCGAGCACTTCCGCCCGGCCGGGTAGAGTGAGCGGCCTCGGTTGTTCTGGCGATCTCAGGAAGGAGTTGAAGGTTGTCGATAAAACTGTCAGGAAGTCGCAAACCAATATCCAAAAGCTCATGTCGGGTGTACGATGTAAAGGCACAGCTGTTCTGCACGAACAGACCCGAGATGAGCAAGAAAAATACCACAAAATTGCAGAATCTGGAGAGAGCCTGAGCCTCGCGATGTGATCGCGCCGCCATCTTGGATCTTTTGGATAATACAAATAATGTGAGAGGAACAACCCCCTTAGCCAATCAGCGTAGCTGCAAGCACAAGCATTAAGCCCATTGGATGCTACGCGAGCAGGAACCAATCAGAAATGGTTCTAGGCTTAGGGACGGCATAACAGACAGCACCTGTGCCGCCAGGGAGGACACATCCAAGCAGTCAAATCTGGTGAAGGTATTCTGCGAAGACCAGCCAGTTGCCGCACAAATGTCCTGAAAAGACCCCCCTCGACCAAGCCCATGAGGAAGCCACAGCTCTTGTAGAATGGGCCCTAAGATCAATAGGGCAGTCCTGGTGTATGCCAGTGCTATCGCGTCCACTATCCAGTGAGACAACGTCTGCTTCGAAACAGGACGTCCTTTAACTGGTCCGCTGTAGCACGCGAACAGTTGGTCAGAGAGCCTAAACGAGGCAGATCGCTCAATATAAAACCGCAAAGCCCACATCGGGTACAGCGTGCGCTGATCGTCATTTAGTGATGCTGGCTCCGGAGAGAAAGTGGGCAGGGATGTAACTTGCGCTCTAAACGGTGTCGAGAGCGATTTAGGCACATAACCCACTTTAGGTTTGAGCCTGATGCTGCAGTCGTTAGGTCCGAACCGCATGCAAGCGTCGCATGCAACTTTTATCTGATAGAGCATCACAGACTGAAAAAAGCTCAGACATCATAATACTCTGTACGTGCTTTGAGCACAGGTATGTGTGCATCGTGATCGAGTCTAAACGCACCCCCAAATACACGATCGACCGGCTGGGGGGCAATACGCTCTTCTGCCTGTTCACACACAGTCCCAATCTTTCATGTGATAGGAGCGTGTATGCGTGGACATCGAGCATCTATTTCGAGTAGGATAACAACAGCCAATCGTCCAAATAATTCAGAATGCGTATTCCGCTCGCTCTCAGAGGGGATAAAGCCGCATCCACTATCTTTGTTAATGTGCGCTAAGCCAATGCCAGCCCGAAGGGGAGCACTGTGAATTGGTATGCGGTTCCCTCGAATGCAAACCTCAGGAAGCGTCTGTGGCGAGGGGCTATTTAAACATGAAAGTATGCCTCTTTCAGATCCACTGAAATAAACCAGTCCCCGGGCTGAATCTGTGCGAGGATCTGTTTTTTCGTCAGCATCTTGAAAGCGCGTTTGTACGCCATTGAAGCGGGGCAGCCTGTGCCGATACTGGAGCGAGTAGCCATTCTCTATTATATTCAGCACCCAGGGTGAAATACCCGGAATGGACTGCCATGCATCCTTGTAAACATGCAAGGGACGAAGCGCCTCGTCCTGCACTCTCCGGGTTACTCTCCGGGAACTGAGTTTCGCCGAAAGAGCTCTGACTCGCGGTAACCAGATTATGAGATGGGGCATATGTGGGGAGTAACGTCAGTGCATTGCTGTGAG
The DNA here is from genome assembly GCA_026939265.1 of Oreonectes daqikongensis. Taxonomy (NCBI): domain Eukaryota; kingdom Metazoa; phylum Chordata; class Actinopteri; order Cypriniformes; family Nemacheilidae; genus Oreonectes; species Oreonectes daqikongensis. The sequence goes on from JAOTQM010000428.1 coordinate 1,993,941, forward strand.
GTTGGGGGTGCAACCAACCCGGCACAGTATGAGACAGCAGCGGCTCGTGGCACGGAGGCGGCATTGCATTGGTTGCATTCATAAGAGGAGGAAACTGCTCTGATTGTGAAGATGTTTGCATTTTCATTACATTTGACCAGGGGTGGAAGTAACGAATTACAACTACGTCCTTAGTCATTAAAGAAATGCAAGCCGTCAGATCTTTGCAAGTAAAAAAGCACAAAATCACGTATTATCTCAGCAGCTCAATTGAATCCGATTCTTATGAATGAAATCCGTTGGTTATGTTTTAGGAACCTATAGGTTTCAAAGTGAAAACAAAAACAAACGTTACTGCACATGTGTGCTATTTTGACCTCAACTTAACTTTCGGTACACATCCACAAACAATAGAGTACCTGCTGTAGATTATTTCTGATAACAAGTGAAAGAAACTGAGAAAAACGTTACTTGACCAAACTTGTCTCTCCAACATATTGAATTAAGACTGCAATACCAAGCTCAACCGCTAGATATCAATGTCCCATACGGTTTGTTTAAAGAGTACATTCCACAAGATCATAAACATTACATTTCATGCATTGTGTAATGTTGCGGCGTTTGAAAGTAAACAGGCTGCCAAAGTTGTAAATTTGAAGGTGAACGAATAACAAAGTTATTAGCTTGTAAAAATGGGAGTTGACTCTGAATCACGCAAACGAGTCGTGACCATCCGAATCTTTAAGCTCAGTCTATCTGCGTACATAGAAATAGTCCCCACCTGCTCGCGAAAACTTGAACACACGCGCTAAACCAATCACAGCAGACTAGACCATCTGACCAATCACATCAGACTACGCTAGCAGAAAGGCGGGGATTAGACCGATGAATTGCGGAACGAATCATTTGAGAGTCGGTCAAGAAGTAAGGTAATAAAAACGGCTTATTATTACGAAATAATAGTGTTTTTACACCATGTATGTACATAAACCTGTTGTTGGACACTCCATAAACCATAGTGGCCCTTAAAAAACAGATGCTATTTACTCTTTAAATGCAACCAGTCGCTTTAAGTCGCTTTGGATAAAAAGCGTCTGCCAAATGCATAAATGCAACCAAACTACAGGACCCATTCAACAAATAGTTTATTTAATAAAATGAACATACAACAAAATTCAACAAATCATATATTTAATACAATTATTATACAATAAAATAATAATATAAATTAATATTAACATAAACTAAAAAATATAAATAGTTATATTATTAAGTTAGATTCTTTCATATACTTGATCAATAAAAACAAGTATAAATGAATCTCCAAATTAATTGAGTACTCAGTTACTCAGAGTACTCAGAGTACTTTTTGAGCACAGTACTTCGTACTTTGTACTTTTACTCAATTACTTTTTTAAGAGCAGTACTTTTACTTGTAATTGAGTATTATTTTACAACTGTAACAGTACTTGTACTTAAGTACCAATTTTCAGTACTCTTTCCACCACTGCATTTGACACAAAAACATTCACAACATGAATGCTCTCTTTGTCGCCCGCAACCATTAGGGGACAGATGAGAACTTCGGGCTATTCGCAGGGTGTGCTCCTCCCAGTGAATTCATCAGGAACTTGGCTTTGGGCCCTCCCCCGGAGCAACGATCCCACCTAGGGCGGTAGCACTTAGGCACGTCCCGCCACTGTTTGGGGCGAACCGCGGGCTCAGCAGCCGCGGCGGTGGAAGGCACTGCAGGTGTGGGCTGCTTGGCCGGTCACTGCGCAGAGCGCGCAGATGTGGATCGGTGACGTGAAGGTGGCTGGGCAGCAGAGCGCCTGGAAAGCACCTGGCTCATCGCACGACGGCATCCATGGCATCCCCAAAAATACCAGAGGGAGACAACGGGGCGTTCAGGAGGGCTCTCTTATCCGCCTCTTTGAGGTCCGTGAGTATCAAATCTCCGAGCCATCAGCACCTGCACTGGAAGGTCCTCACAGTGCAAACAGATAGACTCAGAGAGGGCCCCCTCCGCATGGGCCAGACCCTGGCAGAGCACGTAGTGTGCATGCGTGTCCTGCGGATCGATGGGCCCTGAACATAAGGTACAAACTGGCATGCTGGAACACAGGAGCAGAAGGATCCTAGATAATTTCCTCTTCTCCTGGGTGTATCCTCAACAGTATGCAGACAAAGGTGAGTGAAGGAAAAAGATTCTGAGTGTATGTACTATGACAGTGTACTATATGGGGTGCTGCAACGTCCCAAAGTTCCGTCTTGACCGACACTGGCCAGTTCCAATTTCATTTCTACTGGCGTTGAGCAATAAGGCTTCAGTAAAGGTTTGTAGAAGGGACCCCTAGCGTTTCACGCAATGTTGAGAGACATCTCTCGAAAGGGAACGAAAACTTGGGAAGCACAAATGAAAAATCTAGCAGCTAATTCATAAACCATTATGTGCAAAAGTGAAACTTAGAAAACTATTAAGAAAAAAAATGCAGTTAATTTGAAAACTATGTTACATCTTGCAATTAAGTTTATTGTTTTCATTATCAGAGTGGGGTTTTTTTTCTGTCTCATTGTATATTTTTGTTGGTTTTTTTTTTTTTTAGTTTTATTGGCACAAAAAAATCCCCTAACATTTTGCCCTGCATTGCATTGTGTTTTAGCAGTACTGGCAGTAAAAAAGTACATTTTGTGTTATGTTTAAATTTTTTACATTGTAAGTGTCTGTAATTGATTCTGTCTCCATTTTTAGTATCTCCTTTGTAATGGACATTGCAAAAGTCCATTACTCCAATAATTAAAGAAAACTTTATGCCATAAAGGTGCCTATCATATTTACTCACTAGATGGCAGCATTGGTGTATTTTGTGTCAGTATCTTTATCCTCTGTTTCCTCCGTTACGACATTTTATTGCCTAAAAATGTCATATATCCAAACAGTTTCTTGGACCACCGCCATGTGCGATAAAGACAATCTTAGAAACATATTATGCACGACTTGACAGCTTTACAATGGAGACATGATATTTGCACCTATCGCTTTCAAATCAACAAGGACATTTTCAGTGTTACTTGATAATGTTGAAATGCTTCAACGTCAAGCACGTCTTGGCAGTCTGGTTTGTTCCAAAATGCCACAAAGCTCTTCTTCGCAAAAGGACTGACGGATGAAGACGATTTACATATCACAACATCTGTAGAAGACTAACAACCAAACTATTGTGATCTTAAAGTGTTTGTAAGCTTTGCCATCTTCACAGGAAGTAGAAACCAGCTGGCCAATGTCTGTCACAAGATCTTATTATTGATGTCTCAAGCTAAAATATCCAAATAACCCGGTCATGCATAGAGCAGACAGCTATTCAAATAGCAATTTCTTGTGTATGGATGGGTTTAGATGAGAAACCCATTAGTGCATAAAGTTTTTCTTGTTTTTCATGACTTAAAGGGATAGTGCACCCAAAAATTTACCATTTATTTACCCTCATGTCGTTCAAAACCTGTATATGACTCTTTCTTCTGTGGAACACAAAAGTAGATGTTCTGAGAATTGTTGGAGCACTGACGTTCTTTAAAATATATATATTTTTATGTGTTCTGCAGAAAAAGAAAGTGAATTCCTTTTTGGGTGAACTATCCCTACAGGAGCAAAAGGACACAAAGGACAAACCATCCTGACTGAGGTTGTCTAAAGTCATACATGAGAGAGGTATTTGATTATTATCACAGGAAATAAAACTGCACTCCAGTTTGTTACAATTTACTGACCCTTGAGTCGTTCAAAATTAAAATGTTTTAGGGCCTTATTGTGCAGTTGTACAACATAGGAAAAGGCCTGTATAGGGAGCTCTTTAATTCAGAAAAGAGATTAATGATAGAAGATGGTTCAGAACTCCACACATCTGTGTTTTTTAGGCTAAGATCGGTGGTGCTATCAGAGCGGTTCAGCACACTGTCAGTGTAGTAAACCCCAGAGAGAAGAGCTTAAGACATAGCCCTCGATAAGAGGCTGTTGACTCCATAAAATGTCACCCTAGTCATATCTCAGTGCTCAGATGAAGGGTCTTTAGAGAGGGGGTTAAAAATAGTAACCCCACCATACAATAAGAAGCAGAAACAGAGAGGGAGGTGAGTTGAAAGAACAGAAAGATACATTAAACATCAGAAGATGACACTGAACTTCGAGTGAACCGTCTATCCAATCCAATAAAGATATCTGCAAAGCATTATCGTTGTCATGTATTATAGCAGTCATCTTCATTTGACAGACTAACACACTGTTCCTCTCTAGGACGAACCTAGTAAAGGCCTGGACACAAAACACAGGACTTATAGATTAAATCATCATATATTTCACGAGGTGGCTAATTCGTTTGAATCTGTATTATGTACAGATTTACTTGAGATTGTATGAATTAGGCACCTGCAGTGATATTCTGTTGACAATTCTGTTGTACAAGCACAATTACAGGTATCATTTATTTATGTGTGTACAGAATGCAGGACGAGTTAAATATGCGTCATCTTTTATTTGATTATAATAAGGGTAGCATCTTTAATTCAATTCGTGTCTCAGTTTCCTGAATGAACTTCATTTGTGCAAAGTAATAGCTCAATGTCACTGCTTAAATGGCCAAGTGTGCTGTGAACAGTCAGTGCACAGCTGCCTTGCATCAGTTTGCTGAAGCGATAAACATCAACTTTTCTGATGAAAGCTTGTCAACCCCGAGAGCGCCATTACGGCTGATGACTGACAAGTGCAGAATCTCACAGCATGCCATTTGGGATTTGCTTTTCCAGATGTTTGCCAACTTCTCCCTGCTCGTTTTCAGCGGTACGGCGGGCAAATAGCGTGCAATGTGAGCGTGCCACTGCATTGTGGTCTGATACTGTAGTGGCAATCTGGAGTGACGTGTCTCTTTTGAAAGATTCATCAAATTTGACAACCATCTGCACTGATTTGGTTTCCTTCCACAGTTAGAAGTTTGCTGTTGTCTTCTGTTGTTCTGGCTGGATCAGCCCATCATAGATTGCACGCAATAAGTCTCAGATTTGTTCATAAAGAAAGTACCATATGGATTAAAGTAAATACATATGTGTGGCATATGGGCAAACTAATTAATGATTCAAAATAAGTTACTTTACAAAGTTCAGTCATTTAAAAGACACATCTACTTAATCTATTTAGGTCTCTGTGTTAACATCAATCTAGAATACATTTGTATTGCTCAGATGTTGGTTTTTCATCAGTATCAACTTTTTCTTGAATGTTCTCCTAACATTCCTTGATTTAATAACCATTTGGTGTTGGAACGATTTGTTTGACCTAATATTGGCAATAGTTTATGAGACTGTCCACCTGAGATTATTGAAGAAACAAGAGACTTTAGTCTCAGATGTGGCAAAAAGCAATGTCCAAAATGACATCTTTGATTCCATTTAGTCGAATATATATTAAAAGATGTTTTTAAACATTTGGTATGCATGCTGTGTGGTTGTGCTTGGGGTGTAATCTTATCATAGCTGAGCTTTGAAAAGAGTTTAGGGAGGCACAACACATAAGCAAAGTTTATTACAATCCAGGAGAATGACTGTTGGAGTTCAATTTTTCTCCTGTCAGTCCGTTGTTTTGAATATTAGAAAAAGAAAACACTGGAGTTTGCCTTTGCGTCCTGCGAGTCTAGTGATCTTCATATTTTGATGGTTTTAAGCACATTTTTGTTATTCCTATGGGAACACCCAATACTCACACCTGCAAATACAACAGAAAGGTTTTGAAATAGCAGGCACAGAACAGCGAATGTACAAAAATAGTTCAACGGTGCCTTTCAAACACCCAGCTCACTTCTTTCTTTGTTGCGCCTGTCAATTAAAACATCAAGTGGCGTGTGCGCATGCTGTGCGATGATAATCTTCCACAAATAATGAGAACAGGCAATAAAACTACCGTACACGAATGGCTGGAAGTATCTAATCAATGTCTCGCAGGGATGAGAGGCGAGGTTTTCTTTTTTTATCCATTTTATTTTCTTTTCCCCCTCCAGTAAATACAAATTGCTTATGCATCAGAACCGTCATTATCTCAGCTGCCAAGGTAGGCCGAATCTCAGAAACACATGCATTTTTCCGCAGTCTCCAGATCACAGGGATAGACTAAAGTTGCACGGCTATTACAGCAGAATACAGGCCCAGTGTCATTCTAATTATTCCCTATCTGCAGATATGCAAGCACTGTAATCTGTTTGGGTGAAATAGCCATTTCTGATCAGCGGTGCCCGCGTCAGGCTGTTTAGGAATTCACTGCGTTTTTGATCTAATCACAACATCAAAATATTCATGACACACAATGATATCTCGCCGAGGCAGGCTGACAGCCATTAACGGGGAAACATGGGTAATTTATTAACACTTATCTGGACCTGAAAAGGCCTTTCACTCTGCTCACCACGAAGGGAAGAGTAAAATAGTTTTACGTGATACCAAATGATTTATAACGGCCAGTCGTTATTTCCGAAAGAGATTTAATTAAAACGTGTGTTTCCAATTTTGTCCTGAGATCTCTCGAAGGGACTTCCCAAGAAACGAAAAACCAGCCATTAGGTTAGGGTTCGCTCGAGTCACTTTTTCCACACGTAACGGTTCTTTCTTTGGTTGGGTTTCATAGGAAATCCGTATGATACGTTTTGAAGCAATGACGGTTTGGAACAATGGGCGTATTTTGCTCTTGCGGCTAGTCTAACCCGGTGGATTTCTTTGTCTTCTCGCAAGCGTTCAATTAACCCAATCCCCCAGCATCAGAACCGGCGACGAGCTCTGATCTGATCTCTCTCTTGATAAGCACAAAACAAATCAATAGGAGCATTGTAAAGGTTAAATGATGTTGTGTTGTCTGCGCACGAGAGCAGTGAGCCACTGACTCTCTCTTGCCAGAATTGAAATGCAAACTTTTAATGTATTTACATTCAGGTAATTCATTCAAATCTTTGTTTATGTGTTTCTAATCCAAGAGCAAGCATCGTGTTTGCTAATGAACCTAAATGAGAAGATACACCAACATCTTTCCTTGGAAAAGGTTGTTTAGTCGATGCTACAAAAAGCAGACTTTGAATGTTTTCCGGCTAAAATCCTGTAAAGGGTCCAGCAATCTCTTCTGACAGCTGTACAGTCACTTTCAAAAACAATTAAGCCAATGACATCACTGTAATTACAGTAACTAATTACCCTCTCTAAATGAATAGCTTAGCACAACGCTCTCTCTCTCTCTCTCTCTCTCTCTCTCTCTCTCTCTCTCTCTCTCTCTCACACACAGTTTCAGAGAAAGAGCATCCACGAAACTTCTTTTCTGGTCACCTCTCCAGACCACACAAAGGAAGCTGTTGTCACGTCCGTGCCATTCCGAAGGTACATCAGAAATATGTGCGCTCAGTTCTTATCAGTGCATTTGCATTAGTCTCTTATCGGTCCTGTTGCCAGGCTTAACTTGATAAGGAGGAAACGCATCACACGCCTGCTATTAATGAACCTTTGCTTAGTCTGATGTCATTCTTCAGTAAGGACTTTATCGGCATCAGGGAGTTTACGCGTGTCAAGTTAGTGGTGTTTCCTAAGGAAAGCATTAGCTGATCATGAGATCACGATTGACTATAGGTATTACATTTTACATTTGCATATCTCAAAATGTCCATTACTTTTTTAAGGGATCAGACTCAGTTTTGTGTTCATTTTATGATTGGCATACCAAATGCCCTAATTTTACTATAGTCCTGACTTAATCTTAGTCCCATTTTGTGGCTATTCTTGTTAAACAGGATCAATTGTAACATGTCTTCTGGTTGCAAGGCCCTGTTCCATAGATTACCATCACAAAATGCATTACTGTTCACACAGTTTTTGTTTGTTGGCAATCAGCAACATGTCACAGATGCTGTTCATGGAGCGTAGCCTGCATTGTGTACTGCTGATGAAGTGATGTAAACGGTTTTCTTTCTCTCTCTCTCTCTCTCTCTCTCTCTCTTCTCTTCGCAGCTGATTTGAAAGAACTCCTATCCGCAGCCTCTCTTCACCTCTCGCTGTGAGATTCCTCCCCTTCATTCATCACTGAGCCGATCGACGGCAGACCTTCTCTGTGTCACAGTCACTTCACTGCAGGCCACCGATCTGAAGATTACTCCGATTTTTTCTTTTGGTATTTATCTCCAACAGGATTGTGCCGTACTGAGCAAAACCTAAAAGAGATGCGCGTCCTCAGTTGCCTTGAGGCTTTTTAATCACATGAATGCTTTTAAATTGGCGGGATGCTGAATACCATGTTTGTTACATTACAGTATTTTTTTATTTAAAAAGTCACATGCAGCAAGCGTCAAAATCGAATGCAATCTCTAATGCATGTATTGTCAAGTGGTTTCAATTCTAAAATACCTTTTGGATTATATGCAGTACCTTCTTTTACGTGATCATCAGTGTTTCTCAAATACAGAGATGACGCTCTGAAAGCTTTTGTCACCTCACATGCGAACAACCTTTTATCTATTGTTATGACACACTGATCTCCGACAGAAGCGTAATTACTGTTGAAGTTAATTATCGTCTCTACACTGACTTTCCGACTTCAGTTCAAGCCTCTCAGCAGCTCATTGAAACATCAGTCTCTACTTTAAAGATGAGGGTGGTACACCATTGTTAAACCTTTAATGATCAGGTGCATGTAGAGGTTTCTGTCAAGGCCTGCGATCTCGTCCCGGTAATGACCACCCCTCCACCCGATCACAGCTTTGATGCATGTGACGCTTCAGGTTTGACTCAAAGAGAAAGGACCTCATTCACATGACGCATCATAATTATGGAGCTGTTCATTTGATAATCCTGTCTTCTGTCCCGCTGAGAGCTTTTCTTAAGTCTCACTGCAAATGATAATGGGTCAAAGTTCATCTGAACTGAAAATGAGTGAAGGAAAAAGTTCTTTAAGGTTGTCTTTACAGTAAGGGAAGCATCGTTTGTGTTTTGTGTGAACTTGGATCATCATGAATCACTGTCAAATAAAATCATCTCACAAATAAAACAAATGATATCACTTGTTTTATTTTTAAACGCATCATATTACAGAACTAAAATGGCTTGTGACAAAATCGTCAGGGATTAAATTAGGAGGCTTTGAATGGTGATACTGACAGCATTCTTCGGTATTTAGCTTATTTATTTTTGTTAGTGTTCTTGTAGTTCAAGTTCAAAGTTTAAATGACAAACGACTATTAAACTTACACAGAAAGTGTATGTTATTATAAAGTAAATGTTGCATAGAACAAAATTGAACAAGCATATTTAATCAAACAAGCAAACATTTTGTAATCATTTTTGGATAATAATTAGGTGATATTAAGTACTATTCATAATTATTGAACATGAATTCATATTTTATAAAGGATTCATCAAAGCCTCTATTACAATGCAAGTGATGGCTTGGGGACTGTGGAGGAGTCTCAATCCTGTTCTGGTCCTATATCAGTATTCTTTGATCGCCTCTCATTCAGTCAGTAGGACAAGAACTAGCTGTTGTACGGTATTTTTTGAAAAAAAATGATTTGCTGTACAAATAGTTTTCTGCTATGTCATAAGTACAGTTGTTGTTCGCTCTTAATGATTAATTGGCAAATGTCAGTGTGCACGCGCGTACAAGGGCAGCCGCTCACTCTCTGTGTGTATGTGTGAGATTACAGCCCAACCCCATAGGGACACATATTAATGAGTTCACATGTGTGTTAACAATTCATATCAATTCTTAAGGCAGGGTCTAAATTAATTAAGCTCTCATTAACAGACACACGCTGAAACCCCTCTGGATTCGACCTGAACTGAGATCATTAATAACGCTTTTTGGACTAGCATTTACACAATGAACATTAACAGATTGTGAAATATAACAATTATCAAAGGGGATGTCTCAATAATAACAATTCGGATGCTTTCCACCCTCTATGGTCAGTCAGTGTAAAGTCTCAATTACTGTAGCAGGTGCATTATGCTTGATTGATCTATATGTCAGTAAGTGCAAAGGTAGTGAATTGTATTTTGTACATTTTGAAGCTGAAACTAGATCTTGTATCTTATGACCCACACATGAGAGATGTGTGATAGGTGGTCACAGTACGTCGGAGGACCAAGGAGTGCGTGTGTGTACTGTATGTCTGTGTGCGAGTGTCCGTGTGCACCAATTTGGGCCCCAGGGACATGCTCCTTCCTTTTCCATCAGCAGTCGTTTTCCAGTAATTTCATGGCTCGTTGAAGGTGTGCAAAACCTGGACTACCGTCACTGTTAACTTTCCTCTTGCCTGACGCCTTTAAATGAAGTTATTAATCCGGTTCTTTTCATGGGGAGGGACGAAATTTGACTCGTACTCGTACATCCGCGTCAAAGCAATTTTATTTGTTTTTCAAGATAACTTTGACGTCACCTCAGTGAATATAACCTGTCAGCCGCCGGTGCTGGTTCTGACTTCCTCTGTCTTACTCTTCGTGTCCAGTCCTCCGTGTTTCCACCGCGGTGGCTTCCCGACCTCCGTGTTCTAACAGCGCATCTGTTTCCTGTTCAATTGAATCAAGCCTTTCGCGTTTCCATACACCCCCTGCACTGAGTAAATGTGGTAAGACCACAGAAGTAAACATCAGAGGTTATAGGAAGCGGCTTTTGCCATTCACCGCTTATCACTAAAGACCCATATGTGCACATAATATGCCTCCAATTTGAAGGAAGGGATAACATTGTCTATGAAATATCCCTCACAGACAATGCTCGAGCAATACGGAAAAATACATCAAACTACATTTGTTTGCCTTGCTGTAAATACAATATTGGACTTTTCTTGTTTTCGGGAGGAGCTAAAGGACTGTAGCAGGGATTGAGGTATTTTAGCAAGTTGAAGGTTTAGCATGAACAGCACACAGGTGGGGAAAAGGTTCAGGGGGATGATGTTTTGCCAATTTATTTTTATCAAATGAACTAAAAATGAACTTCAAATGTATCTCGTGCCAGAGGCGAAAACATATGCAAAAGCCATTACGCAGACCTCACTCAACCCCATTTCACACTATAATTCTATCTGATATCTTTTAAATGGTCTTCAGAAATGTGAAGGTGATGGAAGTAAAGGTGCAGGTAGTTGAATTTGGGTTTAATTGTGTTGCTCAAGTCAATCTTCTGAACGAGATCTTTGGAGATGCAAGCAGCAAAACCACATCACAGAGGTCCAAACTGCATCCAAAAAGCATCACCAGCGGGTGTCCGCTACAATGGGTGTTAAAGGTGTGATGATACATCTGCACCGTAACCACATTTAACCCTTACTTTGACTGTTTGTTTGTTTTAATCTATTTTTGACAAACATATATTCACCTATTTTAGTGGACAACAAATAATTAAAATTATGAACTTATATAGACTTTTTGCTTTAAATTTGTGATTTAACAACAAATACATTACCCTGAATGCAAATGTTAAATTAAGTTAAAACAATGCTTCTTTCTGTAATGAAACAGAAACACATTATATTTGTTGTAAACCAAAACAGTATAGGACAATTCTGTAGCACCAAAGATTGTTTAAAGAATTCAGCAAATTGACTTTTTCTTGAGTTGAGATAGTTTCTTTTTTTTCTTTATTTTACGTGCGAGCAAAACATCTGAAAAGAATAGAAACCAAAATTAGATGGATTTCAGATCATCATTATGAGTTTCTGAGTTTGCATTTGTAAAAAAAAAAAGAGAAAAAAGTTTCCTAAAACTAATAAAGGTTTAAGAGACTAATGCTACATTAGAACCTTTTTGTTTTTTCTTTAAATTCTCTTTATTCTTCCAAGAACTGATCTCAAAAGCATACAGTATAATAAATCATTGTGTGTGCTAAAAATCCATATAATTTAAAAGTCAACACACCTATGCAGTGAACCTGTACAATGCTATGATAAGAACATAAAAAGCGGAGCAGTTCTGATTTACTGTACACACTTTCACCTTTTCTCTGTGTTCTGTTCCATAGAGGTCATCAAGTCCTGTGTGTTTTATGAAGAGTGTCTTTTCTCATTTTACAGCACAGTTATTTACATCGCATTCTTGCTTGAGCGAGATATGGGCATATTTGCATGTTCGTTTTTAATTATAAAAGAAGTAAGACGATGGCTTGTAAGGTAGCATCGCATTGTTCCCGTCTTATCCGGGCTCTGTGATCGTGTGAGCCTGCCTCCTGTGCTAAGTGATGATAAGCCCGCTTTCTGCTCGCCCATAATTAATCCATCTCCAGCACGCCCCCACCCTTATCACGCTCGCTCCCACATCTCAATGGACCCGGAATTCTCTATTGATATCTTCCATAAAGAGAGAGTGGGAAATCCTTCCAGTTGAGCCGGAGATTGAAGCCATGATTCCTATTGCCCTCGAATCTCAGTATTTCATAATGTAGAAATGCATCAGATTTAGCAGCACACGTGCTTGCATATGATGGAAATTAGCAATAGTATGTATCTTGTTTAAGAGGTCTGTCACCTACTGTATAATTTCAATCTGTTATATAGCTCAACCTAAATACACAATTCAGTATTTATAATGAACACTCAAAACTTTGCTTCTGTCAGATCTGCATGTGGCTCAGTTGTTAGCGCTCCAGAGGAGCTGTTGGGAACCCGGGTTTGGCCCAGGTCATGACCCGATCCTGTATCTCGTGCTCCTGTCTGTCTCCACTGTCCTATATCTATACAAATATAGAAAAAATTATAGGGGCATGTATTGTTCATTTATGGCAAAAAAGTAAAGACCTGTATTTCTGATCTAATCCGATATGTAAAACCTACATTAAAAGGCCTATATGTTTCAGTAAAGCATGGGATCGTAGAGACAAAGGTTTGAATTCAGATTACTTTATGTGACATCCCAATCCAATTCTTTTATTCCCTCTACTGTCCTGTCTGGTAAAGGCAAATGAATCATCTTTGTTTATTCTTTTTCTTCCTAATGTAGGTAGGTTTTTATTTTATAGTTAAACTGAAGTTCGATTTTATGTTTTAAATACATTTTAATTCACCAATAAGCACTGCATATTGTTGTGTTGGCACTGGGAATGATTTAAACCAGGGTCTAAACTTTGCGATGCAAGTTTGCAAGATGCAAGAACAGTTTTTTATAGTATTACCAGACATAGACAGACAGCTAAGATAAGATTCTTTGTAAGCTCTTTCTTATTGTTTTTTATTTAATAGAAACATAAACATTTCTAGCTCTATGTAATAATTTAGGGTTGATGTATTTAATATTTATAATATTTATAAAGTAGAAATTGTTGTAGACAATGGGGGATTGTCTAAGTCAACTCAGTGTATTTGTTATGTAATATATAGCCAAATAATGAACATAATATATTTATCTGCAGTGTTCTGCATAGAACACGTTCTACTGCAAATGGCACAACATATGCTGTCGACTTCAAAATAAACCATTAAGCAATGACAATTGTTTAACATTTACTACATGATCTCACTGCGTTTTATGTTAATCAGATAAAAAGTGTAAAAACATATTTTGTCAGTCTGCTTAAATGATGATCCAACATAAAAACCAGGACTCATATTCAGTTTATTAATTTGTCATATTTGGAATGGAAGGTCAAGTAGCCTACATTGCATTGTGGGATATGGCATTCTATGCAGTGTGCACTGGTTGTACTTGGAAGTTTGACAAATAATGTGCAATTTAGAACATATAGCTACAGTAAATATCATATCATAAAAACACCAAATACTTTTTAAATATATACATTTTTAAATATCGTCTGACTTTTTGTAAAAGCACACCTATGTAAAACTCACAAATAAAATGACACCCGATAAAAATAAAGAAAAACAACCGTTAAAACATATCATTTGATGTCCATTGATATGAATAGTTGAATGAGCGCACTGAGATCTCAGCTGTGGCTCAAAGCTCCTCCTGCAACAAAACCCCATCACGCGCTCATGTGCGCTGTTAGTGCGCGCTCGGACCACAGCACAACCTGAACCTCTACAGGACAAATAAACCCGGACTGCGATCAGACACACACACATCTGAAACACGATCTGAAAACAGTGATCCGTCGGTCTGTCTGGCTGTGTTTGGATGAATCGTGGTGTTGTTTTAAAATCTCCAGTCCAGCGGAATGTCCCGGAGAAAACAGAGCAACCCAAAGCAGTTCAAACGTGAGTTTTCAAAAGCGGATTTAATTGCTATGTTTTTTCTCTAAACGCTGGCGGTCAGACGGTTTGAATTCAGCATGGTTTCATAAGAAATGTCTGATGTATTTATCGCTGATAAAGAATTGCTGATCAGTCAGATGTTGATGTGAAATCGGAATGATTGTCATCTACCCTAATTTTGCAAAACATTGTTGAATTGTGTAAACTGAGAAAATGACACAGCTGTTTGGAAAAACAACTTTGAGCTCACAATCTTTTGTGACTCTCTTAAAGAGCATAAGTGAACAAATTTAAGACAACTTCTTTGTTTGAGCCATGAATTAAGAAATGACAAAACGTCAAATTTGTAGCATTAAAGTTTTTTTACGCTGTGGATAATATAATCTTTGCATGTTATTTGGAATAAAATAATAACAGATGCAAATACGTGTCATCTCAGCAATATAACACAACAACATTTATTATCCATTCAGTACATTTTCATTATCTTCCTTATCAGCATATTGCATAAGTGCTGAAATTGTTTACTTAGCAGCCCAGCCATATCTGCTCACATCAAATCTGTTTCGTGCTTCACAAGGTCTGCGTTTGTTGTGATACCTCAATCTGTGGACGAGACCCACATTTTTCTCGAGTGATCTGAAACAGTAAAGTTCTTGAATTTGACTTTCGAGTCATATACTGTAGGCTAGAGAGCACCGCACCTGTAAGCATGAGACCATTCCCAGCCACCTGCTCATAGCAAAGGACAAAGAGGTTGTTATGGGTAGACATGCTCCTCATTTTTTTCGCATTTTGTTCCCAATTGAACACACTTTGCCCTGTTATCTGAACCCTGGCGTTTCAACCTGGATTTTCATATTTTGCCTATTCTATTCTCTGGGGTGCCCTCTGTGAGGCAGATAAAGCCAGAGTACTGAAAGAGCTCCATTAATTTGCCCTGATGACTGTGGCGATAAGGGCAGATAATGGGGTAGATAAGCTAGGGAAGATATACCATCAGAGACCCCATTATTACCATTAGAATTCAAGCCCAGCAGTCTGCTCCAGCCTGATAATCCCTCCCCCATCCTCCACTTGGGATGATAAGACAAGGAATAGTCAGTCCGCACTCTCTTTATTAGCCCGCCTGGATATTCCGATAATATGGTGATAAATTATGTATTTTCTCTTCTCACGCCATTTTAGTGCTATTGGAAGATCTCTGTCCCTCCTTACGGAGAGATAATAAGGGCATTCGGGTCGTCTTTTCTTCTTTTCCCAAACCTCTCCCTTCTACTGGCGTTTAGGCTTTTATTGTAATAAGAGGTTGATGGTAAAAGCTGATAGGATGGTCAAGGTGTCCTGGTGGGAGAGACATCACTGCTATCAGATCTGCATCACCAGTGCAGACTGGTACCAGCTGTTCATCTCTGCCTGTTATCACCCCACTGTGGCCAAACACGCTACACATGTGCCCAGATTGGCAATGGTTCTGGAGAGGTGGATTCACCAAATTTATGACAGTAGATTAAAAGGCCAGAACAGTTAGTTCTGGTTTTCTTTCCAATTGTAAAAATTGCAGTTATTTGTGAATTTTCATTGTTAATTTGAGTGTAGGTCATTTATGCTTCTGAATACTTTTAACGGCTAATATTGCTGTTGATGATCATAATGTGCCATTAACTGTATATAAATGAATGTCCTTTTAATGAGTTTTCATCAATAAACACAGAATTATATTATGTGAGACACATTTTATAATGTTATCTATATACAGTAGCTCCAAAACGTATTTGGACACTTAAACCACAATTCAATGGCAAAGCAAACCTTTAACAAATGAGGTATTAAGCTTCAAAACATTAGATACATAGTTTTACACAAAGATAAGTACTTGGACACTATAAATGTATTATTATGAAACATCAGTGGCTCATGTATACTCAGCTAGGTGAGAACCGATTTCTTTCTTTGACAATAAATATCACTGGGTCCAGGTTGCTCAAGTCTTTGCAAAAATGTCATCTAATGTAATGACATTCTTACCTTTTAAGTGTGACCTTAATGTCCAGAGACGTTTTGGGGCTGCTTGACGTCTTTTGAACTATTTGCGGAAGTTCAACAAGTTCTCGTTGTTTTATAATTCCTCAATAATTTGTGGTTGTCAGAAAATCATATTTTATTCCATTATTATATCCTATCAGGGATGTCAGATTTGTTGCCTCTCCTTTATTCCTATTTTAATCACTTTTCATCTGCCAACTGTCAGCGTGAGGCATCTTTCAGTCGCAATCTATCTCTCATAGATCAGTGCAATATAAAGAGAGGGCTTATTGCGTGCCAACTTTCTCCACAGCATCTGTTCGGCACTAATGAGCTATGAAGTACTGTGGCTCACCAGGCTGCAAAAAGAGGAGGAGGAGAGATGGGATGCCAGTCGCCTGTCTCGCCCTCCTCCAGGAACGCTGTGAGACAGGCGAGTTCAGGAATGCTGCTACTGTTTGTCTTTGTTAAGCCGATAGTTCCGCTCCAACAATTCCAGAATAGCTTCGTGGGAGTGATAGGTGAACGATAACATACAGTCAACAGATTGTTATCGCTAAATATATAACCCAGAATGGATTTAAAGTATAGATTTGACTTGAAATGATTTTTATTATGTAAAAAATAAAGTCCGGAGTGATATGCTAGATTAGCTTTGTCCTCTGCGATAATGACCATTACATAAAAGTGCCATGACATGATTGGCCAATCAGAATCAAGTATTGCAGCTTTTGCAATACAGTGTCTCAGACAACATATTTGTTTTATGAATTAAATTGTATCCAGAAAAAAATGGTACTGTCTTAAGACTAAAATCATGTAGGTGATGGAACCTGTTCCTGGTGCCAGAAAGTGTCATATTTATAGCAGTCATAAACCAACATATCGGTCTCATTATGAGTTTATCGTCTTATAATTTACTCATGCTCACGCCATCCCAGATGTGCAGTATATGACTTCCTTTCCTCCATGTTACCTTCATATTTTGATCCAAAAAGCACATACTGTACATCCATCATTAAAGTAATCCAAATAATTGCTGGTTAATAGTGAATTAATATGTTTGTGAGAGAAAACGTTTATATTTTGAGCTGACTGATATGTTGTGTATTCATGTAGACAAACATCAGTGTTCATACACAATGTATCCATTGCTCATTTATCAATGCTCAATTTAATGTATATACATGAAATTGAATAACAATTAAAACTCACAAACAATTGCTAAAAACATATAAATGTTTCTCAAATTGGCCACCCTGCATTTTGTATTGACATTCTCATATTGGTTGACCACTACAACTATAATCAAATAAACATACAAAAGATGTCCTTAGACTGAATCTGCAGCCGGCCCTCAGGACCCACCGCTTTAAGAGAAGCCGACGGAATCGATGGCAAAAACAAGATAAGCGAGATGTTTATTTGACGAGACTTAATCATTGATGCCCTGCTTTGCTAGATCCTCTATCAGTGATGTCCAGCGGCTCTAACAGAACACAGCACTTTTATTCCTCTCACCTTCATTAAGCCCAAAGAGTTCAATGATGGTAAATCAATAGCTGTTGTCAGATGCACACATCAGTGGCTGGTTTTGAATGGGAAACAATTAGGATGTTTGTATTGAAGACATTGTTAAAGCAGTTCTTATAGTTTGGAATCACGTAATCTTATTGTAACTATTGTCACTTAGCGCAGAAGTCTATTCTGATAGAGACACAAAAGTCAATTTTAAGCAAAACAAACGTAAAGAGCTGCTCAGGTTTTGATCAGATTCAGTCTCAAGGGTTTGTTCCCTTAACTGTGATACTGTGCTTAAACGTAAAAAATATCATATCCATAATTTTATTAATATTTCATTCAATATATGGGAATGACATGAAAATGTACTGCTTAAGTCAAACAATTTATCAAGTACTTCAGGCTTTAGCCATAAAAAACCTTTAAATAAAGTTATTTAAGAGCCAGACATTTTTGCCGCTGCAATAAAAGATTTATTTGTTGGGATTACAGAACTCTGCAGTCTCATTTTAACTTCAGCACCTCCACAAAAACTGCAGTGGCATTCGGTGCTTTTAAAAGCGCAGTGGAAAATCGCTAATGGCACAAATCCGAGGCACTAATAGATGATAGCTGAAGTTTGGGAAAGCATCTTTTGCGAACTGTGCTTAAAACTTCATAATTCAGAGTGCTTTGGGGTCGAGTCTGCAAAGCTGTTGATACCAAATGCCAGCCTTTAAGTTGTTTAATTACCTTAGTGATTGTATAGTGTGCTTCTGGGATATTGGAATACTGTTAAAATATAATTATTATTTGTGGTCTCAGTTTATATCGGGGATTTTCCTGAACATTGTAGACTCTATTAGTTATATGGAGTAGTGTATTTGCTTTAAAGAACTGCTATAATTTTCACCTGCCAGGCTTCCCAGAGAAAAGTAAAACAAGACTTTTTTTCTTAGGCCGGTTGTTTCTCATGGAGACACCATTGAGAGCAAGTTGAGACTTTTTCTCAGATTTGCAATGTTCTCCACAGTCCACATTTCCTGATGATGACAATTAAACTATCAACATAAACGCAAAGCTCTATATTTCTGCTTTATGTCACCTACGCATTTGTAGGAGAAATGCATACTGACGCTTAACGTCATTCCTCACATTCCCTATTTCACAGTATGAACACTGACTGGTGCATCTTTCTCCTATTTAAAATAACATACATTCACAGTTTAGCATAATAAATGTCCAACCATGCTCTGGCTGCAGCTCTTCTAAATATAGCTGATTGATTTCTTGTGTATTTCTTTGATTTCATGTGGTGTTTGTGAGCAGATAATGCAAATCTTTAAAGTCAGATAATCGTTTGTCAGACAAGGACGTTGTAGGTCATTGTCTTAAAATCTTGCACAAACAGCTGTCATCTCTTATAATAGCCATTGTTCCTATACTTCAATACAAGTTCTAGGAAGAAAAGTCACACAAAATTTGTGAAACTATGTACTTTTGCTGAGAGATAGAACCATTACCACCAGCAAGACTCCACTTCATTTTTATTCATGTTAAATTTAACAAGGTGTCTGTTAGAGGTGTCAGAAGATGTCTACGATGGCCATAAGCACAATCCTTGGCCTGACCCGTCTCATTCTTTTTCTCCTTTTTTAAATTCTCTTCATCTGTCTGGTCTGTTTCTCCTGTGAAAGACTTAGCAGACAGATGGAGACAGTGAGGAGTTATCCCAGTAAGGTGATCAGGTGGGCGATACAGAGTCTGGCAGCCACAGCTGTTTGTTTGATGCTGAATGAGAAATCCAAATCTCATTGGACCGATTCTGTAGAGGTATCGATTCAAACATGCGTGGTCTTCATAAAGCAAGCATACATTCTATATATTATCTTTGCTTTCAGATAATCCTTATACAAGGAAAATTGTTTGCACCCACTAAGTAAGGCAGATCACTACAGGAGGGTATCGTCCTGTATTATTGATTTGCGCAAATCTATACACTGTTTTGGTGTGTTCATTGGCTATTTTTAGAGTTCAACGCTAGCAGGTATATACTGTACTAATAGTAGTATCTGCAGTTCATGTAGCTTTGCTGGAAATGGAAAAGCGCATTGCATTGTGGGACATCTATTGGGTTATCTATTGCCTGCATACAGAAAAGCAGCATATTTTTCTGCAGTGTTTTATGCATATAACATAGTTAATGTTGTGCCATTATTACTGAGTTACCTCAATAAATGCACTCGTCCCAGCGGGTATAAACGTTCATCTTTTCGTCACATGGAAAAACTATATAGCCTACAGTAACGCAGCAGCAGAGAAGAGAAAGAGATGGAATGGGAGGAAAATGCGGGTGATTTCCATGCTGCTCGGTCCTGTCGGATTGAATTAGCTCAGGTGTAATTAGAGCAGTGGAGAGCGTCCTGCTTTGGCTGCGGTGTGCGACGGGGCAGCATGGCTGTGCACTGAAGCCAGCTGATACTGTGCCGGGCCGCTATCACCATGCAAACACACGCCTCCAACATCGCAGGCAGGCGGCAAATCCAAGCATGAAATTAGCAGTCACTCAGATCATGCCCGCATACTTGCATATTTCTCTCCATGTGCTTTCTGCTTTGTGTGTGTACGTGTGTTTTAGAAAGAGCAGGAGTGTTTTAGTGGATAGCTAGAATTTAATCATAGCCGGGTTTGATGGTGAACTTTGCCTTTTATATTATATTGTTTCTCAACGCTGTCACCAGAGTGCCTCTATTTTTGTATTTCTTTGTATATGTCAAGATAGAAGGAATGGTTCTATCTTGACATATTTCTCTGGGCTGCGCTGGGTACTTTTGTTTTTGTTACAAGATCAAATAAGGCAAAATCAAGGGAGCGATTCATGAAGCTAATGAAAAGAAAGCGGTTCCTCACCCAGATCACAAGTCGTTCCTCCTAACAAACACTTTTGCATACAGCCATTTGTTGTCATTTTATACGTTTATTTAGTTATACCATAAATGCACTCAGATGTTTTTCACTGAGCACAATTTTTTTTAAACTTTCCTTTTTAAAAAAAAAAACAGAATGATTTTAATTTATTTAAATATACATTTCACCTTTCAGTTTTTACTGTACACTCTTAAAAATAAAGGTGCTTCAAAAGATTCTTTGATGCCATGGAAGAACCTTTTGGTTCTATAAAGAACCTTTAACATCTGAAGAACCTTTCTGTTTCACAAAAGGTTCTTTGTGGAACCAAAAAAGGTTCTTCTATGGCATCACTGTAAAGAACCTTTAAAGCACCTTTATTTTTAAGAGTGTAGCTCTGTAAAAATGGACATTTTGAAACGATATGTTTTAAAATCGAAGCTGAAAGCGCATCCGTTTCGTTTTTTTTTCAGGTGGCTGCTATGTCTACATGCCCCCTGAGTGAAGGAAAAAACCCAACATTAATATGCAAATATCAAAGTACATGTACAGCTGGAAGGAAAAGGCCTCACTTGATAGAATGTAGCCAATGTCTTTTTTTAACAGAGGAAAGAAATTAATCAAACAGAGAAAATGAACTTTGTGATTGCACGGGTGTACCACCCAAAGGCATGGCAAGCAAATGAAAAATCAACATTGTACCCACTGATAAGCTGAAATGAATAAGAAAGTGTGCTACGTCTACCTTCAATGTTGCTGCATGCGTGAACAAGTTATCTTTGAGCAGACGTAACCTTAGGCTTTGAATCGCTTCCTATGTCGGCTTTGCTGTTGCCTTCACTTTTACTCTTAAATGTACAAAAACAAATTACAAAACACAGTTGTAGTGTTTTGAGGGACATACTGCTTTGGACATGGTGATAAAGGAGTTGTTAATGGTAAGGGCTAAGGCAAGCATCAGTTTTACTATTGTTCATATTTTAGATGATTTGTACAAAACCCTAACAGTAAGTAGCAACCTTTTTTCTCCTACTTACTGAAAAAACAACTTGTAGAATTTACTTAACTTTTTACGTTTTTTTTAAGTCAATTTTACTGCTAAAAGTAAAGTCCACTCAGTTTTTTTAGTAAATTTAATTTGAAATTGTGAACTGAATTTTTTACCTGTATGTAATAAGAAAGTTATGTAAATCTAACTTGATTATTCTACAGAAAATTACTTGAGGTAATAAGTAAAAGCAATGTGTTATTTTTATGTAACTTTTTTAGTAAAGTGCAATTTTTGCTCACATGTATTGTATTTATATTCAAGTAAAACGATTCTCATTTTATTACATTAACAAAATGCAAAACCATATGAAGCAATAATAAACAAACAGCGTCAACAATCGCAAACACAACATCTAAAAGACAGGATCTACCAAAGTGGATGTGACAGGTGCTATGAATTTCAAAGTATGTCTCGCTACACTTTTTATTTTAAAACGGCTATTTCCAGCATTGTAACTGGCGTGGTCAATAGTTTTAGACCCTTCAGACATGATTTATTCAAGATACAACACAGTCTCCCCTACCTTATTCTCTTACTTAGACCTGATGAAATGTATTACTGGATGATCGATCAGCACGTCGATGGTGCTCCTGCGGCGGCCGCTGCCTTGTTTTAAATGCGAACAGTGGACAGCTCAGTCAAGTTTAGAAACATGGCAGAATAGTCCTACACGCAGGTTACTGCGGACGTGCACACCGAATTAACGTCAATCGGTAAAAAAAGGATCACCTAGCCTAGCAAACTTAAGTAATAAGGAGCAAGAGGATGTGGAAGCCCTGATTATTAATCACAGATAAATGTTAGCCTATTGTCATTTGTCATGGTTAAAATATCAAATAAAAAATGTGACGCCATATTGTTACGCATTGCTGTTGTTTATTCACTTGTCCGAGTGAAAATAAAGAAATGCTTGTGAAAGACATTGTCGAATACTAAATGCAACTTAAAAACAACCTGTCTGTAAACTTAAATAGGCCTACAACTTTACGTTTTTACCCAACATTTTTAAGTTCACGCATCAACTAACTTTTTTTATGTACAAAGACTTAAGTGTTTTTTTGTCAAATTTACTACCCCCCCCAACAAATTAGGAGAAAATAAGGTGGGTATGGGTATGAGGAATGGGTATGAACTAAAGGAGAGACCTGAGCCATCTAGGTACCACTTATTATAGTGACTTTTGCACAAGAAAGCACCGATTTCATTTTCTTCAGAAAATGCAATAAGTCATTTCATCCTAGGTTTTATTTTTCATAATCTAATTATCTGCATGCTTTTCAATCATTTTCACGATTTGGACTTCCAAGATGAATTCACCCCAGCATCTTCTGTTTTTTGTACAGGAGTGTTTGAAAACAAGCTTGAGACAGACTCTGAGGAGAGAGAGATACTGACAGAAGATGACAGGTCTGTTGAGGAGGATTCGCTGTTCCTCACTGACCCTGACAGCATCATTTCTAAAGATGAAGATCACTTGAAGAATGGTACATATGGTTTGCTTTATATTTTAATTCTAAATTTTTACAGGAAAATCTACAGTGTAAAACTTTGCTGTAGTTTTGCAGCAGGTTTGCCAGTAACTTACTGTAGTAGATTTAATTACTTTACTATTAGTACTCTTTTCAATTTAAGTTAAACTTTACTTTGATCAAAATTAAAACACTTTGACTTTAGAGATTCAAAATGAGCAAGAAGAGACTGATCTCAATACTGGCATTAGCGCAGCAACACCGCAAATAATGACATTCTAAACATTTTGGTTTTGTTTTCTAGTTAAAATATTTACAACTTTTTTGTACAACTGTCTTGTTTTATGAACGAAAATCTAAGAACGAGGTAAGTTATGTTTAAAACAAAATTGTAAATACAATCTACAGTAAGTTACTGGCAAACCTGCTACAAAACTACAGCAAAGTTTTACAGTGAACTATTTTACAAGGGGGCGATTTTGTATGGATTCTTACAATGTGAATCCCAAAAGTGCATGTTGGATTATAAGAAAAACGCAAGAACGAGGCCCCACCCTTAACATCACATCACTGGGGTGAAAACAACATTTTAAAATTGTTACAAATTGCCATGAGATTGAACCTAAGAATTTGACTGTATGTTCCAAACCCTCAGCTGCATAAAATAGTGTGACATGCATTTCTGAATATGCCAGAAGTACCAGACCCTTTCTACAGTAGACGGCACAATTTTCCCCACCTTCTCTCTGAAGCGGTTCGCCCTGTTTAGCTCAAAGCCATGTTTGGGGAAATTGAATTTAAATATGAAAGAGACGATTCCAGAAGTATGGTATTTCGAGAGAGCACCTACTGTATATGTTTCCAACCAGGTTACTGGTCATAATAAATAACAACAGTTGCTGGTATTTGCTGCAGGGTTCAACCATCAAAATCCAGCTAATAGCATTGGCTCTTTGAACTAAAATTCAATTACAGTCAGTTCTGCCGGCCACACCTCACCGTCACAACAGAATCCTTCACAAGACCCCCCCACCCCCCCTGAGCCATTTGAAATTCACTCGGCATCCTAATGCTTTATGCTTTTATTTGTAAACGATGAATCTTCTCTTTGAAATGCCTGCTTCTGTATCCAAAAGTTTGCAGCGGCAAAAGTGAACTGTGTAAACTACCTGCTTTGCCTGGAAGCGGGCAATCTTCAAAAGAATAATCTCTTACTTTTTTGTTTGAAATTGGCAGAACGGAATGTTACGCTTTTCTTTTGTTCTTGTTGAATAGGAATACGGGCACTTCTTTTATTATGTTAAGTTTTGAAAGGAAAGGGTGAAATATCCTCGGAACGTTTGAGAATATTTGAATATTTATTGTTTGCCTTCATTTTTTTTTCTCTTGATCACATAATTGCATTTTGAATCGGTGAGCTGTATAATAGAAATGTCAGAAATGAAAATATAGATTGTGACAGATAGACTTGATTAAAATGCCTTATAACGTTTATGATTTTTTTTTGTGGGGTTTGTTCTCGAGTGCTCTCTGCAGTGACGGAATGCTCATTAATTACTCTATGACAAAAAATAAATACTGTATGTAAAAACATCAGATTTCTAGTTGAGGTTTATAATAGTTCTTCTGTGAACCGTATAATGAAAATGTGAAAAATGAAATGAATACTCACGATTACATCAGGGAAAGGTTATTAATTACTTTAGGACAAATATATAAATAAATGTATTTAATATATAATGACCAAGTATATTAAAACACACGTGCTTTTTCGGCTGTGGGCTCTTGGGTCTTAAAGAGGGTTTAATACTTGGTTCTGTTTCTGTATTTACTCAGCTTGAGTTTTAAGATCATGCGCTATTATCCATGCAGTCTATAGAAAGGAATGTCCTGTCTGCAGAGGGCACAGACCGATTCCTTGTGTGTGTTTAAAGTTGTGCGAGGTAAATACCCCTGTGGTTTGAGTTAACTTTCTCTTTCTGGTGACGGTGTTAAATAGTGCTTTGCCCGTGGTGTCAGAGCCAAAGGCAGAAAATCCTTAATCACAGCTTCATTAAGGAATCATCTTGTAGCTTAATTTCTTTCCCAACACTGTAATTAAACATTTCCAATAAGTTTCGTCACAGGGCTTAACACAGGCAGCAAGTCTGTGATCAAGGTGGGTCCAGGGACACGCTCTGTCTCTATTCTCTCCGAAGAAGGGAGCGCGAAATCCCACAGCAGACACTTGAAAGAAGCTAAAATGAGAAACGGCACGCTGGAATTATGCTCCTTACAAGGAATAAGGATCTTAAAGAACATGCAAATGCTGCCAGTGCATGAGGGCGAAAATCAAGTCGCACTGTTCTCTTTATCGATTGTGCTTTAATTTAGATGTTCCATTGGAAAACTCTAAACTTTGATGTCTTAATACAGATGAAAGGATTGGCACTGTAAAGGTGGAACAACAAGACATTGATGGACAGGAAGAAAACGCCCCACCTAGCCCAGCAGAGGAATGGGACGGCCCAAGTAAGACAAGCATCCAATCACGTTTTACCTGCCTTACTTCTTGATTAGATTTCGAAATACAGTGTCAGGCAGCATAGACAAATGAAACTACTAGCTAGTTTGCTCCACCAATCCCATACACTAACAACTGAACAAATGTACAAGTGATAATACCAACCAGAGTCAGCCAGTCACAGACTATTGGGCAATATCATGTCATTAATATCTATAAGCAAAGATCCTACGTTTCATGTAAAGGACAACATATGCTTCCTAGATTAAGGTAAGGCATCTTTTTCATGAGCACTGGGCTTCTGTAGATGCCGCAAGATAGTAAAAGTTCAGCTGAACCCAGATCAGCACTGATGTGCACACACATAAATGAAGTCTTTCATTATTTTGCTTATCTAATACTATATTCTAAATATTATTCTATAAATATTTAACATATTGAAAAATAAATCCTTATACAAGACATATGGTAAATGGCTTAAAATTCTGAGGAATGATTAAAATGCAATTATTGGGAAAAAGGAACCTAGATAAATCCAGATCCAAGGTCTATTGCATACTTTTTCAGATCCCAGTCTTCTGGGATTCCGTCTTCTGAATTTTGCATAAACGAGAATTTAATGAGCCTGAAAGGTACAGCCAGATGATGTACCGCGATAAGCCTCGTTCTCTGCAAAAGCATGAAATCTGATAACATAATAATGCCATTTTGAAGGGCACTTTATTTTGCATGTTCACACTAGATTAAAACAGTGACTAGTGCCAGAGCTACAGTGTGTTAGTCTTCATATCTCATCGTGTAATCGGTTCTTGATAATGAGATATCTGCACATTGATCTTTAAACTCTTTCTATGGATGTCTCTTTCTCTCCTTCTTTTTATCTGTACATTTGATTCGTTTTGATAGAGGTTCATTTGAACTGTAATGGATGTCTGGTGTGGTCTTGTCTGTTTAGAGCAGATCGCCCAAAGGATCATTATGTTATGCAAAAACTAGATCCAGGGCTTAATTTTTGGCCAAACAAGACAGTCCCAGGTCTAATTGAATATTTAAAATACATGTTTCCTACTACAGTATGTTTGCATAGGCCCTATAATGTACATTTACATTTATTCATTTAGCAGACACTTTTAGCCAGAGCGACATTTTACATTTTGTCAAAGAGCTAATTGTAGTTTTTCAAGTCATGTTTACAAGGGGGTTAGGAAAAAATGAACAAAATGAATGAAACAGACACAGAAGGTTTTTTAATACATTGAAAGAGCTAGAAAGTAGACAGTTGGGAACAGATACTGTATGTTTGCAGATGTTTTCTGAAGGTTGTGATGGAATCCACAACTCCAGTGATTTTGTGCCTGGTTGTGACTAGGTGTCCCTAATTTAAGGATTGTAGATCAATACGTTTTTGCTGACAGCCAATGTAAAATTATTATTTACCAATGTTCACCGCTGTTTAGAGTCTGTTGACTGAAATTTTTTCATGATCTTAAAACCTGTTGATCTGAAGCCATATATCTGAATGTTTGCAATTAGTTATGTGGAGTAAAATATTTTGTGATGGGTTTGCTATTATACCAACATGCAAATAAAAATAGAATGAGTAAGTGAACCTAAACATTTGAACAGTAGTATGTCAGTGGATGCCAATGTCAGAGACCGCATTGTGTTTCTTGTCGCTCTGTCGCTTGGCTATTAAATATTCATTTTTTACACACACCCAAACCTGCCAAATCCATCATTAGTCCTTGTTTTGCACCTCATATTTTACAAATTAAGCACTTTACGGAACGACTGCCAACATCGGAAATATTTCATTTGCATCTAGAATTCCAACTTCCCTTCGTAGAGAAACAGTTGTCAAGTAGAGAGATAGAGATGGACGAAAGGAGAAAGATTCTGTCTGGGGCCTCTTAGAAGAAGACAGGAGAGAGTGAGGGATTTTAATGAAAGTATAGTGGATTAGAGAAATCCCTGGAACAATATGAAATCATTACAGCCCTAGTCGACATCAAAGTCCTGCTGATTGAGCCCCCTAAAGCCTTTTCACAGAGAGAGCGGAAACACGGGCGAGCACATGTAAACCAGAGCCGAGAGCGGCTGACCACTGCACTCAGTGAGAGAGAGAGAGAGAGAGACAGCCAGACTTCTGACATTTAGACACAGCATCATGGGATATGAACTGAATTAAACAGTGATTATTTGTTATCTTTCTGGCCTCACTAGAGATTATGTGAATATTCAAACTCTTATAAGCGCCAATATCATAATCCAGAGAAAAGTTGATCCAGAATTAAAACCATTTTATAATGGATCATTATTTATTCATCTGACTTTGTATGGCATTCATTCTTCTGTGGATCCTTATGAATCTCACGTGTTAGTCCATAGAGTATACATTCCTTCCACCACAGGTACACTCTTAAAAATAAAGGTGCTTCACAATGCCACAGAAGCCACCTTTTTTGTCTAAATGGTTCCATATAGAACCTTTAACATCCAAAGAACCTTTCTGTTTCATAAAAGGCAAGAAAGAGATGGTTCTTTTGACTGAATGGTTCTTTGTGGAAGATCACATTTTTATTTTACATTTACATTGTCATTTAGCAGATGCCATTTTTTGAGAGTGTATACTGCTTATAACATGCAGACCTTTCCTCTAAAGTCACACTAAAAATGGTAAAAAATGAAATGTTACACTTAACCGTATTGTAAACTATATAAAAAAGGATCACTTGAGAAAAGCTACCCACGCTGGGAGATCTCTGACTGTCTGACAAAAGTTTTAAAGCGCCTCTTGACCCTTACCTATACGGACACAATGTGGCTTATTTATTCTTTTATAAGATACGCCCGGAGGAGGGGGCGGGGAGGGGGGTTGCGGCTGTCAGTTGAATTAAACCACGTAATAATAATCATAATAATAATATAAATAATGACATTGATAAAAGGGCTAATCTACACAAAACAAAACAGCGTGTTCCTGCCTGATTGTGTGGGTTGTTGCAGTATTCAATTAGACCATTTTCTCCGGCATATTAATCATCTTTTCAACAAACAAGCCGGCGTTAATTAAAGCGTAGCGCGAGGATAAAGACGTGTTGCTGGATCATCACTCCGTTTATCAGCTGCGCGCACACACACCCCGCCGTTTAGCGAATCCCTGCGAGGGGAATTTCACTGCTCTCGGTTATGGGGTGGGGGGGATGTGGATTGTAAGAGTTTCAAATACAGAGTCTGTCAACGTGAAGCCCTCTGCCCTTCACCGCGGGGGGATGAATTTATTTGTCAGTTTTATTTCAGCCGAAGAAAAAGAGCCCGTAGAGTAAACCGCTTAAACCTGAGACATACGCCAGAAGTCTGAACTTTTATGGTGTAAAAGTGTTTCCACATTAGACAGACGTGGGGTTAAAAATAAATTATGAACACACATTCATTAGGCTGATGTTAATTCATAGATTTGCATAGAAATCTTAGATGTGTTTGTCAATTCACAACACGCTTGCTTAACCAGAATTACTGCCACAATATCATAGTATTACAGTTATTGTTAATTATTTTATTTGATAGATGTTTTTGCCTAGTCGAATGGTAGAATGATTACATATGTATATATTTTTATTACAATAAGATGTTTCATAAATTCATATGTTTATAAAAACTGGGGAATACTTCTTTTTATCAGCCAAGCAGTTATGTCCCGATCACTTTACATCCGATTTGCCAACAAAATATGTCCTTTTAATATCTTATAGCACAGCCATGTTCCTCTATTAGCTTAATGTCCTGACGTGCGCTGCACTTGAACACAACTCACTCACACAGTGCACTTCCAACACCTGAGCCTACATCACACAATCATGCCACACTCCCACAATCCTTTTCTTCTCTGGCTGCTTGACTTCAAGCACACTCCAACAGCTTGCTACACCACACTGGGATCTCTCTCTCTCTCTCTTATTCTGTCCTATGTTCTCTCTCGCTCACTCTTTTCCAGTCTCTCTCTTCAGGAACTTGTGCTAGAGAGTGAGAGAGAAGTCAAAAACCCACGACAATGTGCCAGAGAAATATCAGAGTGCCTTTTTTTCCACTCGTCACCCAAGCCAAAGATGGGCCGTCTCCAAATCCTGCTGCCCTATCAGACAAATTAAAGTAAATCAAGCATGAAATGAAGCAGGAGAGCCTGGAGATAAGGTCCCTTTAAGTCCCTCACAGATTAGACCACTGAGAGTGAGAGAGAGAGAGAGAGAGAGAGAGAGAGAGAGAGAGAGAGAGAGAGAGAGAGAGAGAAGAATATGGAGGTGCGGAAAAAGGCCGGTTTGCTGGTTCCTCTGTGGTAGACAGTGCTTTTGATTTCTTTACTTCGGCATTGACGTAAAAGAACAGAGGAGCTATTTCCTGAAATATTTTCTTGATAATGACCATTTGTTTGTTATAGTAGTCGTTTTGGAGTGTGACTGCATTTTCGAGACGAAATGTCGTTCACTGTGAGTGTCCTATTGTACATTTGATGCATTGAAGTGGAACGGTACAAAAATGTATTGTCCTTTGACATAATTTGACATACTGGCCTGCAACATAAATTATATTTCTCAACTATTAGGTTAAGTCATAAGTTCGTATCTAATCTTAAAGTCAACATGAACTCAGAATTGACTGTATTTACTTTATTACAAATTCCGGGTGTTTTATTATATCTGAACGATTTATTCCGTTGAAAAAAGTTCTTGCTAAATCTTTAATCAAATTGTAATAACTTGCACTTGAACTATATACAGTTCATTTACTGAATATATTTATTTGCTTGTTTTTGTTTGTATTTGAACAATATTGTTTTGCAACCTGATCTCACAGGAAAACTTTTCACAAGGTTGCAAATTTGTATGAATTTGATTGTAATGATTATGATTATTACCAAAAGCAAAAACAAAGCCCCTCCCCTAAACTCACCGTCACTGGCATGAAAAAAGATCATCCTAAAACGTACAAATAAAATTTCAACCTTGTAAAATTGTAAGGAATTGCCATGGCTATTTTGCCTGATATTGTTATTTCTAAAAAAAAAAAACTATTTTTTACTAAGCCCTCACTTGTATTGTTCATTTTTAAATACGCCTATTAATCCAAAGAGAGGATGGGTATAAAGGCTTAACCCTAAACCCTCATCCAGTGGCTTTAGATTCTTTATTTATCATTGCATCTTCAGGCATTTCACAACTCCCCCTGAAACTGGATAATTTAACACGCTTCTGCACTGTTCACATCAAAACTTCCTGCAGAAAGAGACTTAATCCACCTTATCTGAAGCCCTGTCAAAGCAGCGA
The DNA here is from genome assembly GCA_026939265.1 of Oreonectes daqikongensis. NCBI lineage: Eukaryota > Metazoa > Chordata > Actinopteri > Cypriniformes > Nemacheilidae > Oreonectes > Oreonectes daqikongensis. The sequence goes on from JAOTQM010000428.1 coordinate 2,024,909, forward strand.
GGCGCAAGCCTAATCAAAGAGACAGGCAGGGTCACCCCGGAGAGAGAGGCTGATAGAGCGCTCTACGGCCGGGTGTATGATCTCTAATTGACTGCAGGAGTTGGGGGGGACTGATGGCACTATATCTGAGGGGTCGTAGCCTGCTCATGGGGTGGTGTTGCGCTTAAAGATCTAGGATGGTAACTGAAGGGTTGGAGATTTCAAAACCCAAAACCTTTTTGCCTTTGAGCAAGGTACAGTACTTAACTTAAGGTTTTTGAGTGCAGTGCATCCTGAAAAATGTAAAGCTCGCTATTGGCAACTTTTCTATTGTCAGTAATGATGCCAATATCTAAGGAGCGGAGTGGCAGGTGTCCATGTGTTGCAGTTGAATTATGGCAAATGGTGAGGTATTGTTAACTGTAAGATTTTGGCTTCTACAGGGGAGCTAAAAATAGTACATGAAGAAGGAGAGAAAAGGATTCGTTCCTGTCAGGCACTTTCTCTGGGCACCACATGGGGTCCTTTCACTGGAAAGATTGAGATGGCCACAGGAGACAGTGACAAGGTGAGTGATGCTTTGTGTTTGTTTTCTGTTTTTAGGTTTCTATGTAAGAAGAGATCTTAGGGGAAATGGGGAGTTTATAAGTTGCATATCTCGCTTTATATTTAACGTTACCAACAAACACAAAAACGTTGTAGTGCCTAGGCAACGTACTGTAAACCAGAGGACAATCGTATTGCTCAAAGGCTGCGCTTTCATGGCTCAAGAGATGTGATGGATTTCTTAGTTTCATTTAAGTATCAACTTCTAATTGCTTAGAAGACATTTAGTATGGACAAAATACACGAAGAGTATGGAGCTGTAAAATGATAAATTGAAGAGTATTGTTGAGTTCATATTGAAATCATTAATAATATTGACTTAATAAGAAAGGCGTTTGTGTAAAATTGTACTTGCTATACAGTGTAATTGTGGGTAATTGATTACAAACAGACTCCAGATAGACAAGTGAGCAATGCAGAAAAGTAAAATCATCTGGTTTGATGCACGTTTTGTATCCATTTTGAGGCCTTCAAGAAGCCGGTGTTGTGTTATGAGTGTGTACGAGAGAGAGGGAGAGAGTGTCACGGGTAATCTGTGCCCGTGGCAGGTTTACTCTGTGAAACGGACTGGTATCGCAGGCCCATTGTTGTTGCTCCTGTCAGAGCGGGAGAGGCCGATGGAGGCCTGTGCTGGCCTGATAAGAGGAAAGAGGATTCAGTAGAGAGAGACACAGAAAGAAACAAAAATGACTCTGGGAGAGTTGGAGTGCTGTGTAGACTGTCTTTTTCTCCAAGTATTCCCACACAGACTGATCCACACAAACTCGATCTCCTTCTGCAGGAATCTGAAGTTGCGACTGTATACCTACTGTAAGTGAGAACATAGCAAGCAGGTGAAATGCAAACAAAGCGAATGAAACCTTTCGTTTGGTTGTTCAGTGACTCAACTGGTAGAGCATTGTGTTAGCGGTGCTAAGGTCATGGGTTGATGTTCGCAGGAAACACACGTTCTGATAAAATGTACAGCTTGAATGCAACTGATGCGTCAAATGTGTGAACGTGAACGTCTTCAGATTTGAAAGCTTCAGTCTTTAACTTTTATCTTTCTACTGCCATCTCTGTTTGAAAAAATAAAGTCACAGGTTACGTTTTATCTCTAGGCTCTGTGTCCACCGGAGTGGTTTTTTCCAATGGAAAACTTTGTTTTAAAACTCAAGTAATCCCACAAGTCCACGCTAGAATTTCGGAAGAGATCTCAACAATCTTTCGAGCTGTGAGCAAATTTGTCAAGACACAAATTCTCATTCACATATATTAATCCCCAGCAAAATAATGAAAGGTCGAGCAAAATACCACATTTACAGAGCGAGGATATGAGCAATTCAGTTTTACTATTCGCCTTCACTGCAATGAGAAAACGTTGGGTCACATCAGCCCTGTCTGAGGTTGAGCAGCCAGCCGGATGATGATACGATTCAGCAAAAATGCAGATTTGGCCAAAGAGAGAGAAAGTGTGTGCTCCTGGAGAGATAAGCACTGTGATAACAGATGAAGAGTCTGGAATGCGTTTGGTTTCCTTTCCTCCTCCACAGAGAGATGAAAGAATGACTCTGTTTAACAGCTGGACTTCTCCTGAACCCCACAGGTAGATGAGATTATGTCCACTTGACCCCAAAGGCCTGTGATAAATTCATTTAAAATTAGTACAAATTTATGACATAGAGGTCTGCTTTGGGTGCCCGAATATAAAATTAGACATTTAAGATTACAGAATATATATATATATATATATATATATATATATATATATATATATATATATGTTTAGTATAATATATTTTGTATTATTATTATCTACAGAAATAACACAATTTACACACATTAGCCTTACAGTGATTCTGCTTTAGATTATGCGATCTAAGCTTCAGTCTGTGCTTTTGAAACCTACACTGGTTCTTAAAACTTCCCCATGCGGTGGTCTCAGGAAGCCATGATGCTGGTGATAGAGGGTTACAGTGCGTTTAAAGATCAGTGCCTAGCATTCCAGTTCTTCTGTCTCTAAGTCCACGCTGCTCCATTCTGGATTCCAGCTGTCCCAAAGGAAGAGATCTGATCAGGTGGAACATTCAGAGGGTCTTTAACAATACAACCATTCATAGGGTGGACACACACACACACAAAATGATTTTGCTTTGAAAGAGCCTCAGGGATGAGTTGAGAGGTTGTTTAAATTAGTTTTCTACAACATAATCTCAGATTTACAAGACTCTGAATATTTAATTATTGCATTATTTTGTTAATTTGTTGGTTTAGTGATATCAGATCTTTAAATTAGAATACTTTTGCTTGTCTTCCTTAGCTAGTATCCATATACTGTATACTCTTTTAATGATCTGTAGACACTTGCCAATATATTTTTCTTCATTCCACTCTTTTGTTGTCAAACCTGCTCATAGACAGCATGTCTTTTCCTGTCCTAAATGAACTGCAAAGTGGACTTTAGGGTTTCATGACTTAACTATTGGTCATATGTTTTAATGGCTGAATGGGAATCTGTGTTTTCTGTTGCAGGGTTCTCTGCTGCTCAGCGGAGGTCCGCGCTGGCTGAAGGATGTGATGTGGGTCGGTTCAGAAGATGGCAAGAGCAACTGTGCTGTGTACAGCAAGGGTGAGACTTTATTTTCTGGACAACAGCACATGGCCGAGACAAATGTTGAAACAGCCGAGTCAGTGCTCGATATGACATACGTACTGCGCATGTGTCAAGCTCGTCCATTTGTGCTTATCCGAGCTTCAGAAGCTGTGCAACGCGTGTGCGCGCGAACCAGAGACAGAAAGTGAAATATCCATATGGTCAGCCGCTGCAGAGCATGTCAAAATCTGCATTGCTGATGAGATGAGGATGGAAATATGTAGTGGAAAATTACAATGTTACGTTTTTATGATATCATTGTTTTTAATGTTTTGGCAGACGGCCCTCTAGCAAACTGATATACCCCTAACCCCCGCCTCGCCCCCCGATGTCATCGTCCATCGCAGTGTTTAACTGTAGGCATCGTAAAGGCTTATTCTTTAATTTAATAGCCAGTTTGTAATTTAATTCAATAAAAGCATTTAGTGGCAGGTAGCATGTTGATTTGAAAGTTTATATATATTTACCTCTGCAGCTAAAATGAGTTGCATAAAGACGTCTTCTAAGCCATGGCACCATTTTTACCGAAAGGAAAAAGAAACTTTGTCGGCACAACCAAATACTCAATGTTTAAAGAGCAGAAAGATAACTCATTCTAACCCGTTCTCTCTCTCCTTGACTAAAAGTGATATTTCCTCTATGCTAGTGCTCCACTTTTTGTATTATCTGCCAGAGCTTAATTGATTAATCTACTTACAGTACATGTGTAAGTTGAACGGAGAACAATCCCTACTCCTTTCTGGAAAAAAGACTTGAGGAAATGAAATACTTAAAAGCCTTTATCGCACTTATCTGAGAACACAGAGAAATGAAATAATGGCTCAACATCTCCAGCAATGTCAAATTCTATTATCAGAGTATTCAAACAGTACCGCCCCCGGAGGAGTCGACTATCCACCAGCGCGCAGCGCAGCGACTGTGTTTAATTAAAAGACAACACTGATGAACTGAAGGGCTTTCAACTGAGAAGTTATTAAGGGACTGAAAGGAGCCAGGATCGATTAGGCCAGGCTGCTGGATATCTTCCAAACTCTTTGGATTACTATACTCAACCAGATTGCAAAATTCCAGCTCTTTCAAATTAGTGGTCACATCACTGGGTTCCTGGGGCGTGAGAATCGTGTTTGAACTAGTGTTTGAAATCTGAACTAGTTAACTAGAGTAATAGATTTGAACAGCGATACATTAGGGCGAGCAACAATGTCAATCTTTTTTTTTGTCTCGTTGTCCAACAAAAATAGATTTTTTATTGATTTTACCCCAAACAGCTTTTCTTGGTTTAGGCAAAAACATAAAAAAAACCTGTTAGGTTTATCTGAAATAAAAGCAAGGTATAAAATCAAGTATTATTTAGCTTCTTCAGTAAACTGATTTGTTACTGAAAAGAAGACTTCGTCCACCACTACTCAAAATACCAGGGAATGTATTTTTTTCTTTTTAACAGTATATGAGTTGTTGAAACCTCTGATATGAAATGTTGTGGCAGTAGCAGCTCATTGCGTCTCGTGAAAGGATGGGTGCTTGTGAGGGGGGGCAGTAAAACTCTTAAGCATGTGTTTTATATGTGCTCTCTATCCTGTCAGAGGGCTTTTGGCTTATCTTGAGTGAATGTCGAGACTTGAAATGTCAGGCACGGGCAGAAAAAAATATATGAGATTATGAGGCTGCTGGATGTTGTCAGGGGGTTGTGATGTGTCATAAATCCTGGTTTGATGGTAGTGGATGTTTGGATCAGAAGGGACACGGCTTAAGCACTGCGGAGATTTTGAGCTCCTCCAGCAAACAGGAAAGAGGTTTATTCTGGTCATTAGATGATGTAGACCTCATCTTTTGATTTATCACTCCCCCCACCCCTAACTTTCGCTCTCTTTCCTTCATATTTCATGCTTGCTGTCTCTTGCTCTCTCACTCTCTGTCTCAGTTCTTGATCGACTGATAACTGACAGGCTTATGGCTGTCTGTGATGAGAAGGTGCTGCTCTGTTAAGGTGAATCTGGGGTCAGTGGAAAGAAAAAAATCCTGGCACGGCACTGCAGAGCGAAGTAATGCTGTGCTTGGCTTATCACTTGTACGTTTCTGGTATAATATTGGGGTAAAGTAGCCAGAATATTGCGTGAAACTTGCGTGATTCTGGTTCAATGGATAATGTGGTGTACCAAGAGAACTACAACCAGATTTCAAGCAATGGGGCAGGACTTATCTGTTTAACAGACAACTGAAAGATATAGCGAGGGTTCACATACGAAAAAGTTTACGAAAGAGCGTAACATTTTTGCTAATGATCTTGTGCTGTAATCGACAGCGTGCCGCAGAATGCTATATAATGGATTTTTAAGAAGGAATATTTCTTTGTCACTTTTTAAGGTTCTAAAAATGGAATATTTGAAAGACCTCATGCGGTTAGAGCGTTATGTCAGAGGAATTTCTGTTTGATTCTCAATAAAGACGAAGTCGACACAGACAAAGTTTAATTGAGTTTTTCCTGAAACCAATCGGGAGTTTTGCTAGAAGGTAGTAAAGCAGAAGCACATAATCCTCTTCCCACTGAGGCGCTCACTTGAGGGGTCTCTCCCTCCTTCCGTCCGTCCCTCCCACCCTCTTCCCTGCTCTATCCCATTACCTGGAAAAAAGAAGAGGGTCCCCTGCCACAATACTGAATATGGCAAGATAAAAGTAAAATAAAAAAAATCAAAGTCGCTTACCGCGAGGCCAGTTTATAAGGTCAGAAACAAACCCACCCCAGTGGCATAAACCTTCCCATTGTAGCTGCAGTAAACTATCTGCTGGTGCAATAACAAAGAGATTTGCATAGCATGTCAATCATTGAATCTCTAGTAAGGGGCCCCGGCAATGTCCTGCTGAATACCCAGGGGAGCAGATTGGAGACGTTTAAGGGGTGCAGCTGTTTATTAACAGAATCATCCATGCTACTAAATGTTTGAACACATATGTTTAGCTTTACAGACAAATATAAAATATCTTTACAATACTTTTCGTATTGGGCTTTTTTGTATTGATGTTGTATGAAAAACAGCCAACAAGTGTCCAGCATGTCTGTTTACAAACCACCACAGAATGCACCTCAAGAAAGTGTAAAATAATCTTTTACACACATTTTCTGAGTGTGGAAATAGCCATAATGAAGAATGAGTAGATGATTTAATTCACATTTAGGTTGACCTTTTCTTTTTTGGTTAATATTTATTTCTACCTTTATGTTTACCTAGTTTGTTTTACCTTTATCTTTACGTTATCTTGTTTTTTTTGCATACAACAAAAGTGACATCTCAATTCGTGTCGCCAACCGGGCGACGTTCAGCACTAATGGTTGTGTGCGGCCAATAAAGAGCCGTCGCGAAGCCTTAATTACATATTCGTGTATGGAAATGAAGTGCCGCCTGTCATTGTGACTGTGATGTGAATGCTTCACACGTACCGCAGACGCTGTCAAGAAAGGCTTCAATCAAAAACAACGGAGTTGAACGTCTAGCTACACTTTCCTCTTTCTTTATTAAGATCACCGCAGTATGAAATTCAGTGAGGGGGAGGATGGGGAAGGATTGCGGGGTGGGGGGAGTCCATCTCAGGCAGAACTGATGTGGTTCTATCCATATTCATATTCAGCAGCAGCTGTTATCGCTTAAAAGGCTTTCTAATTACAACAACAAGACAAAAACTGCTTGGATACGGGCCAGACCCGCTAAATGATAAAATAAGCGCTCATTCTCTCTCTCTCGCTCTCCCCCACTTTCTCCCCCTCTCTCTTAATCTCCACAAAGCACCTTGGATTCTGCTCACCCAAATACATGCCAATGAACAGGGAAAGTGCCATTCGGAGATGCAGGTGTCACATTTGATAAGAAACTTCTGGATTAAATATGCTGTGGCTAATGAGAAGCCGGGCGAGCCAGCGAGGGTGCGACCATGGGCACGATTGTTCTCGGGCTGATAACATTCTGTGGAAGAAACAGCCAAATTCCATCATTTAATAAACAGCCCCGGCCTCTATCAGAAAGAGTGTCTGGATCCCAGTGTTAAGTGGGAGACATTGCTGTTCATTGCGGCAGTCTCCGGGGGCTTCCGAAAGGTGTGGAGGTGCAGATGCAAACAAATCGCACCATATTTAGATAAAATTGCAACTGCCTGTGTTGCTTATAGGTTTTGTTGCGGTTCGAATCATGTTAACAAGAAGTTGTTGTTTTTTATCAGTCGTGCGTCGGACTTTCTTTCTTCTGTGGAACACAAAAGAAGATATTTTGAGAAATGTCGCACTCATACAATGGACGTCAGCGTTGTTTGCGCAAGAAGGAAAGTCTCTAACACTTTGGTATAGGGACCAGTTCTCACTATAAACTAGTTCCTAGTTTCCTATTACTATCATATTGGCTGTTTATTAGTACTTAAAAAGCACATATTCTGCATGACCATATTCTACATCCCTAATTCTGCCCAATACCTAAACCTAACAACTACCTATTGCTATTAATAAGCAACAAATTGGGAGTTTATTGAGGCGTAGTTAATGTAGTGTTTGTTAATAGCGAGAATTGCACCTTAAAATAAAGTGTGACCAGAGGTTTGCAATGACATTAGGGTGAGTAAATGATGAACGAATTTTCATTTTGGGTGAACTATCCCATTAAGCTCAATATAGCTATAGAGGTCAAAGGTTGACCTCTCCAAGGTCATTCTGAAAGCATATGAAATCTTGCTGGACTAACTGAAAGAAAGAAAAAAGAAAAAGAAAGAAGCGGGTCTTGACCTGTCACTCATAAGGAGCTTAGTTCAGCCAGCCAGTAAAATCTCACATTCTGCCAGCATTCTCTTTACCCGGACCAGTAGGCTGGCTGTCAGGAAGACGATTCATTTCTCAAAGCTCACATTAAGAAATTGGAAAACGGCCGGCTTATTTTTTTGGCAGACATGTCAAGCTACTACCGCTCCTCAATTTGAACCTGAAAGCCGGGGGTGTGGTGCGCTGTAAGGAAAATTAACACAGACTTCACGGCCTCATGAATATATAGAAGATCCTCATAACTTCACACACTGCTGCCCCAGCCAGATGACTGGCCAAGCCTCACAGGAAGCGGCGCGATGCCCCTCCGGTGTCTGATTGATGTAGCGTGTAGGCCTGTAGATCAATGAGAGCACAGGTGCGTGGGGCAGATGGTGCTGAGGTGATACCCGGGGCGGTGAAACTCAGCCTGGCCGGGAACACAGAAGCCCAGCAGGGCAGCCCCCGGGGGAACGGAGCTGTATATGAATGATGCACTCGGGGATGCGCCGAGGCAGAGATGTGGTTTATGGAATAGAGTGGTAATAGTAAACTTCCTGCTGTCTCACGCACACTTGCTGCTTTGCTTTCTCAAAGTTCACCGTGGTAACCCTCCATAACACATTACTTTACGTACATACTTGACCTTGGCATCTCTCTTGAACTGTTCTTTCAGAATCTTGCTTTCTTTTTGTTTCATTTCTTTTTGGATGACTGTGTTGCCAGTTATTGCAGGTAACAATAAATGCAATATATGTGCAAATATTTATGTTCAGAAAATGCACACTATTAAATGCCAAATAACCTGTTTATAAAAAAAGTATATTGTGGTTCGTGTGGCAAACAAATATAAATACTTTTGATAAAATTGATATTATTATATAGCAGGGACTAAACCAGACAAATTGTATTTGTGTTGACGCTTCAGAAAGGATTTAAGAGGAAAAATAAAAACTCATTCTGAGGTTTTTACTTATTGGTGTTCACTTTAAGGTTCCCTTATGTAAAGAAAAAAAACAATGTCATAACATTATTCAAATCTATAACTACAACTATTTCAACTGAAAGAATAAATGGTATTTAACACAATTAGAAAGTTGCTTTTTATTGATAGTCTTGAAAAATGGATTTAAAGGACATCGCCACCTTGTGGCAAAGACATGACAGTGACATAGCGGCAGCTCAAATACTTAATACTGCTTTTTTCCTGCTCTGTTGAGAAACACTTTGAAAGATCCAAATATTTTTGTCTGAAAGAGGGAAAAAAGATAAATGTGAATTTCATTTATCTTCATCCTCACAGTGTGCCGTGCCAAAATAAGCCCTGTCTTGGCGAGTTGCTCTGTTTTACTGCCAGAACTAAGAATTGAGGACTACTTTCTTTTTTAATTGTTCCAGTAGTTTTCTTTTACAAACATATTATTGTTGCTGCATGTAGTCGATACTATAAATATTTATAAACATACTTATTTACTGCAGTGTCACACAGTTTGAAGAAACTGGAAAATGTATTGATTGTGGTTTACATGATGGTATTTTGCTCGAAATTATGGTGTTTCTGTAGTCAATGCTTTAAAATTCGAAGGAATAGGAATTTTTGTGTATATGTGAGACAACACATTTTACTCTTTAATTTACCTACTGTAATTTTTACAGTTTAAGTACACAACTCTTCCGTGAATACTTGACAAGTAAAAAAAACCCTCTCTCTCTTTCTATCAATAGCTAGTGTTCTGACATCGCTTTATTAACTCTCTGTAATTTGCTTTGGATAAAAGCGTCTGCTAAATGACTAGATGTAAATGTACAGTACACCATATTGACTGAATAAAAAACATGTCCGAGCCACCAAACATCGCATTTAAACATATGCAATTAGTGGTCCTCTCCATGACGCACAACAGCCCACCACAGGTCACATCTTCTTTTGACACGCTGTCAGAGAACATTCACGCTTCTTTCAAAGGTAGCGTCGAGTGTGCTACATACTCATTGTCCAACTCCCCAATTAGCGCACGTCCTAATTCTACTATTTAGCGCTGACGTATCGTGCCTCTTCTAGTTATCTCGTGTTCCAGACTTTTGTAAATAGTCATATTTAAAACTTTAATCCCCTCAATGAAAGATGACGTGCAGACAGTAAGCCTGTCATTTAGTGAGATAAATGTTATCTCAGTCACAAAGCCCCCCTCTCCTTTTTAAATGGCTAATGAGTTTGTTCTGTGGACTCCGGTGGAATGTTTCATCCGCAGCCCTTCAGTTTGATAATGCTGTACTTTTATCCAAGATGTCCATTCTCTTTAGCAATACTGTCCCGGACTTGTTTGTTGCAGCTTCAAAGGATTACACACATATGTGGGCAGGATAGAGCTGTACGTGGCCTCAAAGAGTGGGCGGTTATTAAGTTTGTATTTGCAGATTGTCAAGTATTTAGTAAAAACAGATAAAAAGAGAAGCTTACCAAGGCTGTTTCTGCAAACAAGCCTTTGAGGTCTTGCACTGATACCAGCACAATAGTAGAAAAGTAATTTATATACAGAACCGTGCTATGTTTCGGGCTCTTGAAAAAATAATAGTATTGTTTGGTGTTCCAAACATCTTGGTGAACTTTGGAGAACCTAAAGTGCATTTTTAAGTGAAGATCTGCAAGATATAATCAGTGTTTTTTGTAGTTTTGAAGTAGTTTTACTTAATCCATTATTATACTTATTATATGACTATTTAAAATCTGAGGATGTAAAAAAAGAAACAGGTTTGTTCTCTTTTGGCTTACCGCTGTAATGACGTTGTGGAGAGTAGATGAACCCGAAAGCTGAAATTCTAAGCTTTACATAGATACCAAACTTGAGGGGGTAATTCCTAAAGACCGACACCGGTGAAGTTTGTAGACGTGTTTCCGGCTATTTCTGTTAGCGATTCTGCTGCATCCACTCACAAAATTAAAGTTTTTATATATTTTTACGGAAGGAAATTTATAAAATATCTTCATGGAACATGATCTGTACTTCTTAATATCTTAATAGTTTTTGGCATAAAAGAAAAATGTATCATTTTGACACATACAATGTATTTTTGACTATTACTACAAATCTTCACATAAGTTGTGGTTGTACATTTTTAAATGTTGATGAATTAAAATGTAAAAGTGGGTGAATTGACAGTTTTTCTTGGACCTATCAAAGACCCAGCTACCCACAACACCTTAGTGACAAATAGGAACTTTCAAAAGTCAAGGTTTTTAAATGTCAAATTTCAAAAGAAACTTTTTACATCGATAAAATGTTAATGAATTTCCAAACTTTTTACAGATGTACGTTATTAATAAGATATATGTATACAAATGTAATGCACTTTGCAATTTTGAATTTGACAAAAAGTTAAATTATTTCCCATTAGTATAAAAATGTGCTGTCGTCCCTCAACTTGCAACAAACAACTGCTTTTAAACTCACTTAAACCCTTTGTTTTGCTTTTCGTTTGTAGGAGGACATGTCTGGTGCTCCACGACAAAACATCTTATGGAGGGAGACGAACTTGCTGCCTGTGTGGTGGATTTGCAGCCTCATCTTCAAACACCAGCCCAATCTCCCTACGGTCAAGGGATGTACCCGGCCCGACAGCTGGACGGCATCCAACTCCTTCCTCAGCAAGCAGCCATGGCGTCCATACTACCCGGCGCTATCATCAACAGTGAGTGCCGCATTATCACTGCCACAGTGGATACGCTGATTAATGTGCTTGGTTAAAAATGGAAATCCATGTCAAAGAGTCATCACAGCTCTAATGTGCATGTTTGTCATGGATAAGGGAATTACCAAGGGTTGAGGATGACCTTCGGCTTCCTGCAGGAGTTAGATATTTACCCTTTTCTGTTCTCTAATCACAGTTTACAAGAGTTTGATGCGAACAACAGCACGTTTTCTTTGATGCGGTATGTAGGGTCGGTGGTTCATTCATCTGGGTCTGATATTAGTCGAATTTCTGTACATTTCCTTTTTGATTATCGTTGAATTATTATTTTTTATTATTTATTCAAAGGATTTCCAATTCATATTTTGTCACATTTTTAAGCTTTAGTTTTTCACAAGCTCCAAAACTCAGTATGCATATGCTTGTGCCCCCTTTTCTGTCTTTGTAGAAGACATCTTCCCCTGCAAGGCGTGTGGCATCTGGTTCCGGAGTGAAAGAAATTTCCAAGCCCACCTTATGTATTACTGCAGTGGGCGGCTAAGGGACCCTGAGATGGTGGCAGAGAAAAGTGCCAATATTAGCCATCAAATGCTTCAAAGTTGCACATACCCACAATGCAATATGAGCTTTGCGGGCTCAAATGCCCTCGAAATGCACTTATCCACACATAATAGTGAGTTGTTTAAGTCGTTTTTATCCACATAATCATCTTACAAGTCAAACGCTAGAAGATTAAAGCTTGTTGCCATTTCATGTTTGGATCTAGCGACTAGAGTTTTTTACCAACTGAATGCTCTTGAAATATATGGCAGAATAATGGCTCATTGTGTCAAAATTATATTTACTGACCACTGGGCCCTGGAGTTGTATTAATTCTTCTATGAATCTTTTTCTGTTTAAAGGTCTCAAGTCAGATGAGATCTCCACTGGAAGCAGCTTAAAATGCACAATTTGTCACTACACTGCTGAAACACTTGTGGTACTCCAGCACCACATCCTTTCCCATCTGTCCCAGACCGGCCTAAGATGTGGTCACTGCCACTTTACGTTCCAAACCCCCAGAGAACTGGCCAAACACCAGGAATTACATGGACATGGCAGCATAGGCAACAAAGCCCTCAAAGAAGACAAGGCGGATATATCTCATAGTTTTCTTGCAGGTAGCCCTCAACGAGGTAAAACCAATGCAAAAGACCTCCAGGAAAGTCCAGTACAACGTGATATTGGTCCAGTCGCTGAACCAGAAACCACAGAAAGCGGTCAGTCATCCATTAAGAGCGAGGGCAAGTCGGGAAACAAGGCTGGTGTTTCTTTTTCCAGAGTAAAGTCAGAACCCTCCAGTCCCCGTTTGGCCTCCTCTCCCATTCAACACCACATGCCTCCTGCCTTTCCCATACCCCCCTTCATGCCACATGTCCCTTTCTCACAGGATATTACAGTGGCCCCACAGGCATCCGAGATTTTGGCCAAAATGTCAGAGTTGGTGCATCGCAGGTTACGTCATGGGGGAAACTCTTATCCTCCGGTGATGTACAGCACACTTGTGCCAAAAGGAGCGACATGCTTCGAATGCAATATTACCTTCAATAACCTTGATAATTATTTGGTGCACAAGAAACATTACTGCAACAGTCGCTGGGAACACACGCCCAAGCTGAATGAATTTCACGGACTCCTGGACAAACCAGCAGGCCCTGTGAGTCCTCACATTGGAGCCAGTTTGCCTGTTGTGATAAATGCTGGCCACCCCTCTCAGGTTAAAGGTCCTGAGTCGACCCCTGAAGGTGGGAAAGTCTCCGATGAACTTTCAGTGCAGGTTAAAAAAGCATCAACTCCGTCCGGCGCACAGGAGAGGCCAAATGGCACACAGTCGGATTTGCAAAGCCCCAAAATGCCACCCTCCGAAAATTCCACTGACCCTAACCAGACAACATGTGAGGCATGCAAGATCACCTTTAGTCGACATGAGACCTATATGGTGCATAAACAGTATTATTGTGCCACACGCCATGATCCTCAGGTGAAACGTGCAAACAATAAAGGACCAGCCAATCAGAAGACGGTCCGTGTACGTAAAAGAAGAAAGGCGTATGAGCTGGCCACTCCAGAACAGGAACAAATGCAGCAGATGGGTGTGCCATCGTTCCTTGGCATGCCCACCCTAGGAGCTCCATACATGCCAAAAGACACAGTAGAGAGTTTTAGAGACCATCAGAGATACAACATGATCCAAGGCCTAGTACCCAAATATCCGGAGGCTTCGTTGACGGTAGCAAAATCGGCTCTTGTCTCAAAGTCTACTACATTATCTAAGGAGGAAAGCGACGCACCTATAGATCTGAGTAAAAAATGCACACCACAGTTTGGTAACACCCCACTGTCACCCAAAGGGCTTTTGGATTATCACGAGTGTGCTGTGTGCAAGATAAGTTTTAACAAAGTTGAGGACTATCTTAAGCACAAACAAAACTTCTGCCCAGGCACCGTTCTGCAAAATTCTTCCGCCGAAAACAAAATGCGTACAAGCATCAAAAAAGAAGGCGTTCAAAATACTAGCAACCTCTTCGACATCCCAGCGTCACATGCAAAAAATGAGCTTCCGAATGCAGCGATGTCATCTTTCAGCGACGACCACCAGGTCCCACTAAAAAAAGATGACCTGAGGAGCGTGTTCCAGCCCACTGGGGGTTTCCCAGGTGCTAAGAAAATGAAACCCGATGAACAAATCTGGCCTTACTATGAAATCAAACCCACAGACTACGCGACAGGGATGCTTGTCACACAGAGCGAACGAAGACAAAGTCCCAATGAGGGCAGTGAGGGCGAGAAAGACCAGCCAATGCCTAATGGGAGCCATCTTAGCACAGGCGACCCTGAAAACCAGAGCAAGACGTCATTCTTGAACGACGGCCTAGAACTAGACGACAAAGCAGGAGACACACAACATAAAAACAGTTCCAGTTCACCTGATATTCACATAGACAGACCCATCAACTATAAGGAAAGCACAACTTTGATGTCATCTCCAAAGGCCGAGGAGGTCTCGACCTCAAGCATCAAGAGAGTATTGACTGGGTCCATTGCCGCCACTAGTAATGTTAAGTACTGCCGTCCTTGTGACATCCAATTCAACAATCTGTCAAACTTTATAACGCACAAGAAGTTTTATTGTTCATCACACACACCGGAGCATGTGAAATAGTGCTCTTGCTCTTTGTTCTTTAAAGCCGTTTCACACTAATAAAAGAAAGTCAACCAGGGCCAAACATTACTAAGGTGGTCCCCAGCCTACAATGCTGTCAAATGCCAAGAGCGTTTAATTGTAATGTGAGAAAACTGGATGTGCGCTTTGAAATGGGATGTTTTTACTTGTGAAATCTCTCTCCTCCTGTGCAGAGAGCATTTATCTGCGCTCAAAATGTGTTGCGTGCACTCTCTACTAGAATCTGCTCTAACAAGTGTGTAAAATGGCTACTTGAAGTATTGGCAAAATGCGTCAACCATGCACGGTTTTGCAAGCTGCAGTTTTTCCTTAGTAGTCAATAACATTTGTATAATTCTGTGCTGGTTTACACAGCAGCAGGCGGACAATCAATTCAGGAGGTTTATCCTACAGTCATTGTTTAAATATTTGTTGAATATTGTGTGTTAATACTTTTTTGTGTTCACGTATTTATTTATTTAATAATAGTTCCAACTCTACGTAATGCAGATTTGAAATGAAAGTTTACAGATTCTCTTTAATGTCTTATTTAGAAGTACAGAGAGAGGCCACATAAATAGTAATAATGAAAAAATAAAATAAAAGTCTACTAAATACATGCTGTTGCTATTGGAGTAACTTCTGCCTTGACTATTGGGTCAAAACAAGTACTGCAATCAAGTTTTCCTGAATTATTATCAATACATGTAGAGTCTAGTTTGTTCTTGATGTTTCTTTATGCTTAACTATGATTTTTCTTGTTAATGCAGAACTCTTCTTACAAAGGTGACCTGTATGTGTGTTTGTTGATTCATGGTGTCTTTTTAAAATTTTTGGCTTCTAATGCAATACTTTTTAAAAGATGAAACATTATTTAAAAGCAGCATTACAAAAAAAGTAGCTTTTATACTTGGACCCTATAAATTGTCTGTATGAAGTGTTAATGGAAGTCTTGCCGAAGGATAAAGTTTACACTTAGTGTGGATGACCCCTTGTGACCTTTGCTAAACAATGTTGTCAAAAATGTGTTGCTATGCATGTACCTGTATGGAATGAAATTTCAGAAATGTTGGAAATGTTATTCTATGTGGCATAAAAATTAAAACTCATCTCAGGACATCAGTGTGTTAATTGCAGTATATGATCAGTTTGCCTATAGATGATCTAAACTAACACAGTGATTGTGTACTGTGCAGCACAAAACACTAACACCACCTACTGTTAGTCACAATTCAAGACATATGTTTGGTAGTTTAAGAAGTTTAACCATTTACAATAAACAGGTTTTGAAACTAAATCAGGGGGTACTGAATTTTCAGTACTAGTACAAAGACTGTTACCTCTCTTTTAAGTGGATCCACGTTAAGACATTCTGCATCAGATGGACACTTCTACCATGATCACTCAAAAAAACACTAGCCATCTTATCAAACAAGCCCCGTTGTTGAGTTCAGGCCCTGTCTTCTCTAGTGTTACATATAACATACATTACTATTGAATATTCACCTAACCTCTTTCTAATGAAGAGGTCCAAAGTCTTTGTTATCACAATTCAAAGAAAACAAACAATCTCTGTGCACTTCGACACTTATTCTAGCACATGGAACCACAGCGCCATCTCCTGCACAATGACTTTACAAGAACAATACTCTATTTATTGCTTAAAGGAATAGTTTTAATGTCTTAATTTACTCAACCGTACGGTGTTCCAAATCTGTATAAAGTTCTTTGTTATGATGAACACAGAGCAATATTTTTGGAAGAATACAGTTCTTGGCCACCATTGACTACAGTAGCCTACTGTAGTTGGAAAAATTGCTTTGTAAATTTCTTTTTTCTTTGAGAAGATATTTTAAGAAATGTAGCAACTTTTATTGCCTTGATTAATAATGGCAGTATCATCTGAAAACTAAGTAAATAGTTGCAAGAATCCATACCTTTTTACTATTTTTTTTAGAACATTCCACTCACTGCCTTTCAACCCAGCACCTTCAATATCTGTATTCTCTAGTCTAGGATAAGAAAAGAGTAATTATACTTATTTAAAACTACCATTATTCACACATTATTGCTACTATGACTATTATTGCTTTATCACAATATATGTAATTCAACTTATTTCTTGGTAAATAAAATGAATAGGGGAACCACCTCTTTATTTTTTTATTTATGAGAAATATATTGTGACATGAATAATTTTCACTAATAATTAATGCATTTCACACATCATGATAGCGCTCTAATAACTAAAAGCACAAAATAAAACACTTTTTTGGTGCATTGACTACTATTGGCAAAACCATAGTTTTACTACAGTAACCATGTTTTTTTGGTTTTAACTATAGTGGTTATTTTTTTGTACGGGCTAGGCTGTATAGGCCCTAACCCAAATCAAGATTACATGATTATAAACAAGAAAATGAAAGCGGTTATATCGCCGACAAAAGAGCTTTTTACAAAAAATATCTTCAGCTAATTCACCCCTGCACGATAGGTGGCAGAGCTGGGATATTTTGCAGCTTCTCTGCAAACCTAAAATAGTACAAGAAATGATAGTTAATTAGTCATTAAAACATTATGTTACACTGTGTTAAAATATGTTAAAATATGTTGAAAGTATAAAAGACATTTGAAGGAACAGGCCCACAACCCCCACGATTTGAACTATAAACATTGTTTTGTATGACTAGAAACAACTTTTACTTTGAATAATATCGAGCTACCAGACTTTTATTATGAATACCGACATTGTTGTTTTTTCTCCACGCTGACCTAACGCACCGAGAAAATGTCTAGAATTTATGTGGGAAAATTAAGCTATCGCGCCACGGAGAAAGAAGTGGAAAGATTTTTTAAAGGCTATGGAAAGATACTGGAAGTGGACCTGAAAAATGGGTAAATCATACTCTCGTGCGAGCAGATTACATTTACAGCCGGAGCAGTTGAGGATGAACTGTTTGTTCTTTGCTGAAGATACCTTTCATTATACACTGATATTTAATTCACTCTATACATACAGAGTTAGAATTAAAATAAGTATAAAGAAATCTAGTAATAATACTTTTATGTATATTAGTCTCATTTAATTTGAATTTAATCGTAAAAATAAATGTCACTGTATTTTATGTACTGAATGAACGATTTATTTAACGTACTGTATATAGAATCCAAACGTACTTAAAACGCACTACAATAGATCCCATCTCTCTCTGTTTAGGTATGGCTTTGTAGAGTTTGATGACCCTCGTGATGCGGATGATGCTGTGTATGATCTCAATGGTAAAGATCTTTGTGGAAAGCGAGTGAAAGTGGAGCACACCATAGGACAGAGGCGCGATGGGGGCAGCAGATATGGAAGAAGTAAGATATCATGTAACTTTCAATGAGTTGCTTGTTGCCTGTACATTCCCCCCCCAACATTTTTTAGGGCTTCTCAGCAAAAAATGTATGTAACATTACTGTACCTGTATTTACTAGGAAAGCAGAATTAATTAGATGGTAATTATTTCATTCATGGGTGATTCTTCAGTTAGGGGGACCCTTTTGTTCCTTCGTATGGTTACAGTGATCTGTATAATACCTTACAGATTTATTACAGAACATTTGATTGTCTCTCACTAATAGCGCATTTCTAATTTAAAAATTTGCCTGAATTTCTCCATTTTTGCCTTGTCCCTTGCTTGGCCTAAGTACCAAGACTACATTTTTCATAATAGAGAGTCGGATTTGTATTCCTTCGATCCTCAGTACCAGCAGGGATTGTATGTGGGGGGAGTGTATGACCAGCTCTCTCTTCCACGTTCAATACCATGACTGAGGGGAGACCCTAGAGCAAGGCACCGAACCCCCAACTGCTCCCCGGGCGCCTCAGCAAAAATACCGTGTGTGTGCGCACTTGGATGGGTTAAATTCAGAGTATTGAACACCATACTTGGCCACATGTCACTTCACATCTTTATACCTAAATACTAAGCAATGAGCAATTCAGTTTGATTCATTGCTCCGATCCTTATTTCAGGACTAATGCTAATATTTTACTTTAGATGAGAAATGTCAAATTAAGTTAGTAGTTTGTAAAAGTTGTCAAAAGTTCCCCTAATTAAAGAATTACCCTGATTATAATTTTTGTCTACAAGTAATTCTAATACTGTTAATTGTGCTCAATTGAATGCAGAATGTTGTTTTGCAATAAATAAAGCATTTTTATTTCATTTGTTTAAATTGAAAACAATGTCAATAAAGATTAGAAATTAATTGAATAATGTTTCATTAAAAGAGTCTGACTGCCTGCCCCTTTTGCTGGCCATGGCGTCTCCCCTTCCAATGCGTGTGACTCATTGACCAAACCGGGCCCCTGGGCAGACCATTAAAGCGAGCCAATGTGAATGAGGACCACTTTTCCCATTAAGCCAGGTGGTGAGGATGTTAAAAGATGTGGGTTAAGCTCTTTTAGGTGTCTGTGAATTATGTGGTTTAATTTCTTTTCCTCTATAAAATTAATTTCGATTTTAATACAGCGTAAGTATGTTATTTGGTGGAGGATTGTAAATGGTACAGTACAGTTTGTAATTGATGATATTCAATGATATTGTGGTCTAACATTTTATATATCTTTTATAATCTTTTTACAGCTTGTGTAATGTTTTTTTTTTAATCTACACATAAAGGTTGTGTTTAGTGCTGTATTTTCTACATCTTATTTTGTATCACTTCGAAGGTAACCGGTATGGTCGAGGAGGGGGGGACAGATATGGCCCACCTACACGCACAGATTACAGGCTGATTGTGGAAAATCTTTCTAGCCGCTGCAGTTGGCAGGATCTGAAGGTACAGAGCACGCATCTTAATGGAATATGAAAATAGTCTGGCTTCCAATGTATACTGGCTTTCGTTTTATAAGTGCATGTGTGAACGCAGGAATGACAAATAGTTTGAAGGGATCACAAGAAGCCTGGCTGTTAGTAATTCGCTATATTACCAATAATTCTGTTTCATGAGACTAATGTGTCACTATTTCATACAAGGATTACATGCGACAGGCTGGTGAAGTGACGTATGCAGATGCTAATAACGGTCGCAAGAACGAGGGGGTTATAGAGTTCAGGCAGTACTCAGACATGAAAAGAGCCCTGGAAAAACTGGATGGCACCGAAGTCAATGGAAGAAAGATTCGTCTAATTGAGGATCGACCTGGTGCCAGACGCAGACGGTCCTACTCCCGCAGCAGCTCCAGGTGAAAATTTGTTAAATATTACTCAGTATTGGGATGTTGGGCAACTGTGGCTAAGTAAGCCAACATAATGAGGCTACATTGACTTTGCTTGTAACAACTACTGTATACACATGACCTCTGGGGAACTCTAAAGTATATGGCTTTATTCACACATCCCTCAGGTCTCGCTCTAGGAGCAGAAGGTCTCGCAAGAGCCGAAGTCACAGTCGAACCAGCTGTCGCTCAAGGTAGGCAACATACAACATTGCAGTTTAAGACTTTGAAGTTAAATGACAATGCATTTTAGAAAACACTAACACTGTAGTGAAGGTTACTATTAGTATTAAGGAATAGTTCAGCCAAAATTGAAATGTATCCCATGATTTACATGTCAGTGTACATTTCTTCAGCCGAACACATTTGCAGTAATAATAAGTAGGGATGTGAAGAGACACCTACCCCACGAGATGAGATGTGAGATTGATTTGCTGTTTGTTTTTCTCCATCCTTTTCAGGCATTCAGGCTCGCGATCACGCAGCAGGTCAGTCAGCAAGAAGGCAAAGGACAGGAGCACTAAAGGAGAGGTGGAGGAGAGCAGCAGTGGAGCTCACAGAAGCAGAGAGGGCAGAGGAAGTCAAAGCGATCATAAAAGGGATAATAACAAGAGCTGCAGCCCCTACAACAAAAAGAGCAAGAGAGGTGACTCTCAGTCTCGATCCAGGTCTCGATCAAAATCAAGGGATAACTGGTTTCCTTCCAAAGAGTCTAGGAACAAGAATCGGGAAGCAGCTCAGAGCGATGAAGAGGGCAGAGGGGCACAGAGGTCACACTGGTCGAAGTCTCGTTCTCGATCTAGGTCACAAACGCCCCCTGATGCTGATCTGCAGAGGAGGTCTAGATCCAAATCTCGCTCCCGTTCACATTCGAAATCTTATTCTCGATCCCGCTCACGGTCTCGGTCATAAGACTAAATGTTGTCCTTTCTTGCCCTGCATTCCTCTTCTGAAATCCACTAAACTCGTGTTTTAGTTTATTTTCTTTCTTTTTTTTGTTTCAGATTGATGAAGATAGGCATTTGGTAAAATACTTCCTCATTAGTTGTTGGTTTTGCTGTATTTTTTAAGTCCAAGTGTTATCAAGATTGTTGCTCATTTCTTTTCTGTAAAACCCAACTACACGTTCTTTTTATTTTTTTCCAAGTAGATGAGAAAAATGACTCATTTACTCATTTTATTCATTTTTATTACTCTCATGCATCATTCTTAGTTATTTTTTTTGTTAGAGTATTGCTTGAATGTGTGTTATTGTTAAGTCAGTGATCTTAGAATAGATGTCTTAACCTTTGCATTGCATAAATGAGAAGTTACCCCAATTACCAAGTGTTTTAAGATGGGGATGATTTTATGTTATTCCTATAGGTCTTTTTACTATGAATTTCTCCATGAAAATAATAAAAAAAAAAACTGCCTCAGATTGCGTTTTATGTTTAGTTCATTGAAGTTGCACATTTCTCTTTGTGATATAAATACAATATAATATCCACAACTATGTCTTCAGAGGTGTATAAAGACCTTACATAATGAACCATGATGTTTATATTAACCACGGGTCCCCTTACATGACGTTGTTTCTACAGTTGCTGTAGCCCTAAACGGACAAACGCGTTTCGTAAATCTGTTATCTCATTAGGCAAAGAAACGACAACGTGACATCTTCGAAAGGGAAGGGAGGAGTGAGCCATTCGCAACCTCACCACTAGATGCTGCTAAATTTCATATGGACTTTTAAAACATTTTGCAGAAATGAATAAACTGTTTTCAAAAGTGTAAACTCACAGTTTTCTAGACTGTTCTTGTTTTATAGGTCTTTATTCTACATGGGAGCTTGTCCATCATGATGCTGGTCAGTAGACTGTATTCACACAGGGTGATGACGTATGTCTGCTAAATTCTCAGCTAAGCCACTTAAAAAAAAAAAAAAAGTATCACACCCTTTTGAATGTTTGCAGACAAAATCTGAGCATCACACACTACATCATGAAGTCTGCAGACTGGCACAGACTTTCTACAACAAGTCCAGACTCAAAATCTGAGCAAAAGTCTTTCCAGCCTTTAGTGTTTTTCCATATTTGTCGATTGCCTTTTCCCTTTTTGGTTGTCAAAAATTATAATATAGTGTTTGGGTAATTTGACTCATGAGGTGCATCTTTAGTGAAAACATCATTATTGATTGTTGAATGATTCATTCAGTGCCGTGGGTGTGACAATTAGAGGACCAATACAGTATAACATCATTCAGTGATCCGGAAGAAACCCATGTATATGGTAACTATGGTAGCTTGAAACTATGGAAAGGTTAAACGTATGAACTGTATTCATTTCTAATTCTAAAGTGTAGCACACAGCACAACAATAAATGTATTGCCTCCTGTCGTGTAACAGTTTGAAGCTTGTGCTCCAGACCCTTGTGAACACATTTAGGACAGTTTGCCTGTGGCTGTATATTATAGGTAATCTGTTTCTTTTACATACAAATCGTTTCACTTCAGAAGACCTTAATATATCGCCAGCAGGAGTTGTAGGTAACAATTTTGTGTTGCCTGTATCTGCTTCATTGACTCTCAAAGTGACTGCGTTAGGTTGCTCAGACAAAACCCAAAGAAAGTAAAAGATCTTTATTAATAAAAAAGTAAAGGGCTAAACTGAAAAGCCCAGGCCACAGCAATCAAAACTGCATGGAACATATGCACAAGCACAAAAGAAAATATGAATGGTTGTGTGTTCACAACCCCACAAAACTTAGAGCATCCTGACACCGAGGACAAAATCTATTGCGAGACTGATGCTCTGACACATAGAACTGTCACGATCCTGCATACTATAAATCACCAAGGACCATGCGTTGTGCTATAAACGTCTTTACTGTTCTACTGATGAAGATACAAATTACCTACATCTTGCATGGACATCTTGAGGGTGAACACACATTAACAGCAAACTCTCATTTTGGATGAACTATCCCTTTAAATATGGCTTTAAATATAGTAAAAGAATTGTGCAATAAACATTTTACACGTACATAAAGAAAGAAAACTTCACACAAAGTGCAAAAATGTAGCCCTACAATGCATATGCAACCATTGAGCCAAACAGAATGAGTAAAGTGGAAGAGGGCAGTTAAGATTGTGGCTGACCCCTCTCACCCAGGACACAAACTTTACGAAATGCTCCCCTCCGCCACGAGACTTTTGTCCATCAGGACCAGAACCTCGCACCACAAAACGGTTTCTTTACATTTGTATCTATTGTTTCTTTTCTGTTACGGATATGCATGAGTAAACCATGACAAATTCCACCTACATGTGAACCCACAGTACTTGGCAATAAAGTTGATTCTGAAACCCTTGGAAAGAGATCATGGCAGTCTGGGATGTCATCGGACGTTGTGTGTTGCCCGGTGTGTGGTGGTTGGGGAAATGTTTCTATGGGGTCAGGGTCATTTGCATACACATTATTTTAATGATTTAATGTTTTTAAATGTTGCATGCTTCCACGAGATGTCGCCAGACTTCAAAAAGACCAAAATGTATGTCCTCTGTGTGTGGTATCTATATACTTCATCTAGCCTATATGCACGTTACCCAAATGCGTAATAGGTGTCAGCATTTTCGTATTTTGTAACTTCAGCATTGCTTGCAAGACCTTTTTATATACTATGCACACACATTTGTTGAAAGAATTAACTTCAAAAAGAGAACAACGATAGCCTGTTGATATGAAAAGCGAAGTCCACTGAACCGCGATTAAGAGACGACGAAGGAGGCGCTCTTACCTCAACACTTCAGCTGAGGGAAGAACAAGAAATGTGGACAGTGGTGAACGAGCAGACAGAGACTACTGATGATGGGGCGAAATTCCTCTTTTCTGCCGTTAAAAAGTCTATTGTTTTAACCCCTCACCGTCTTCTTTTGGAGAGGAAGAGCTGTCATGGGAAGCGTGCAGCACTTCTCACGCGTATGGATTGATGGAAAACCGCGAAACTTCACTGTGCATGAAGAACATCTCGAACATGTGTGTCAAGCGCGGCAGAATCATGGAACGTAAACGCGATACACTGTAACAAAGGCAAGTAAAACACATTCCAGACTGTCATTGCCCTCTGAAGCGCGTCATAACCTTTTTTATGTAACCAGTCATGCCAAAGCGTCAAAATCCATTGCAGCTTTTATTAACATAGCTACTGACTTGACCTTATTAAAGGTCGATTGAATTTTATTGTCATTTATAAATGTCTAACCACAAGTTTGAACTAAACGGTAAATTTCCAACACCGTGTGATTTTATTTACATGCATTTGGAGTCCTGTTGTAAAAATAAGTTTTGATTCCTTTGGCAATATTTTCAATGGGTGGTCAGGGGTTTTATGAGCATGCTGCAATGTCAGACTGAAATAATAGTGAAATTGACGAAATAGGCGTTATTTTTGTGCGTTTTGCCGTGCGCAAGGTGCAACAAGCAGGTTCTTATGTGTTTAGTTAAATTATCACAAGCTAATGCAGTGCATGACAGAAATGATTAAGACATTTTTTGTATTTTTAAACATTTTCATTGCGGAGCGATACGGTTAACCAGAGTGTCAGGATCAGGTCTAAATGTAAATGCATCGTCACGTCAAACAGTACTCGTAACATGAACAGTTTTACTTAACTGGAAGGGTCCTTTAGTTTTAACAAATAAACTGTAACAATGATTTGAACACTGTGATCGTGTGCAATTTGGAAAATATTGATATTTTGCTGTTTATACTGTATAATTAATTTCACTCATTTGGAAACTATAGTGAACAGCCATTAAAAGTAAAGCTGAACCTGGTAACGGAAAAAGAGGTCTGGATTTCATCAGACCGGTCTTTTGATGAATCAGTCCAAACATATGCAAGATGCGTGGCACTATACGTATTGTTTTTCTATGTGGATCTCGTTTTACTTTAGTAGTTTAGAAGTTGATATTGACCATTGCTGTAGAGGTTGGAATTCATTCATTTATAGGTTTGTTTAAACAGGTAGTCAGTGCCAAATTCCATATTATTTCAAACAAAATCTGGCTGTATTACTTTGTAGATTTAAAAACTGACTTCTTGCTTACAAGTTCCTCTCTAGCAGAACATCCAAAGCATTTCTCATGAGTTTAAACAAACCAAGCAAGTCAGCAGGATTGTAAATGACATTTTCAGAGTTGTTGAGAAATCCCTGCCAATAAAGCTTTTGTTGTTCTAGAGTGAACCGGCCACATAGTCATTTCTCACGTGACTTTTTTCATCATTCCTTTTCTACTGGTGTAGACTTGGATAATTTTAGTGATATATTTGATTGCCCTGGTCCTCAGATACATTGCTAACCACATGGTGTTCAAAATCTGGACTTTTGGGGGGGATACCGGCCGGCTTGTCAGTCCAGCTGGATTGGTATTTAATAGTGTATTTAGAAAATATGCAATGCCTCAAAACCTACATTTTTAAATTGTATAACACACTATTAATGATTGGTTTGTGTATAAATGCTGATATTTAGAATAAAGACATCATCGCAGCAATGAAAATCACATGCAGCAGAATCTTACTCTTTTCTCCGATTTCTACTCTTTGTCTGTGACATCTATCTTGTTACTTCTCATGTATTTTGTATGGGCTCAAAAGGCAAGGTGTACTAGTAGGTTGGGCCGATTGGGCTGGAAATCATTTTATCAAAAAATATAAACAAGGCTAGAGAGGCTATAAGCTTGAGCTGAACAGATCAGACACGCCTGACAATGCACACCACCATGCGAAATGAGGCCTCGCACACTCAACACGCACGGCCCCCCACTCCATGCTGACATAATTTTGGTCGGATGTATCAAGTATAAACTTTTTAACTGAGCAGCTTGCGTGTAGAGAAGTCACGCCGGACTTTATACCACACAGCTAACACTGTATAAAGGGCGATTTATGGTTCTGCGTTAATGTACACAACAAGCTGCTTCTTCTTCGGCTCTTGGTTAAACAAGCAACAAGCCTTTGGATACTGACGACTAGTGGTCATTGCCTGTCGACGCGGAAAACAACGCAGAAGTAGAGTAAAAACAATATCAGTCAGTATCCACAGAAAACAAATAATTGACTTGAAATGTGTACAAGTGAACGCGACGCTATCGCAGAGTTTTTTTACCTGAAGGAGGGGTTCAAAGCAGACCAATCACAGTGCTTGCGTTCCACGTCGAATTGACGCGTTGTTACATTTTTGGAGAAGTGTGTGTCAGCCTATGGCGTAGGGTATGTTCTGCGTGGCTACACCGTAGGTTTGACGCAGGACCATAAATCGCCCTTGAAGCAGACGCGTCTCTGCACATGTTTAAAGATGATGCTGATGTCATCGTCCATCACAATGTTTAACTGTAGACATCGTCCGATGCCAGTTTGGTAGACATCGCCCAACCCTATTGCTAGTTCAGGCATATTTTGAATACAACTTGAATACATTACTTTTTACAAAGTGGTTTTGTCTGGATAATACTTAGTAACATGTTTGAATGAGTTATCAACCTGAATGCATTTTGTTTACACATGTGGTGGTGCTTTGAAAGAACCATCAGATGTTTTTCCAAGTGTTATTTTCTCTCAGATGTTAAAGGTGCTTGTGGTCTATGAATTTATCAGCAAACAGAAAACGTTGTGCCTGTTTTAATCAATTATTTAAAACAATACAAGTCCCTGTAGATTAAATATTAATAGAAACCATTATAACAATCAGCATGCTTAAAAGAAGGAAGAGCTTCTGAGAGCATTAGAATTAATGTTTCAATCAAAATATTGAAACAAACTATTTCAGGAGGAGAGTTTTATTAAGTCTCTTGACTTGAATAAGTTACTGAATGCATGTGACCATGAGACATTTCCTTGACCTTTTTGTCCTCCCTCTTTCAGAGCCCCATTAGGGTGAGGTGTGCACTGGACCGCTAGGCAATGAGGAGTCAAAAGTCCCACGATCGGACATCGACCACACCTTCCCGTCAACGCCTTCCACGTTTCAGTCTTCACTCCAGGAGGAAAAAGGAGGGTGTGATACAGGGAAAGCTACGTATCCGCTCCATGCCTGGTGCCTTTCTGGTGCTCGGGGTGGTGGTTGTTATTGTTGGCACTGCACTTGCCGTGGCAGGCTATTGGCCATACCGGTCCCATCGCACAATGCTGGAGACGGTAGAGGAAGGGTCCCCAGGCACCTCAGGATGGGGATTAGGGTCCAAAAGCCTGTTTTCTGCAGCAAGTTTGGTTCACAGCGAAAGGATGAAATTACTGGGCCCCGTCATTATGGGAGTGGGACTCTTTATACTTATTTGTGCTAATACGGTCCTCTATGAGAATCGGGACAGGGAAACTCAAATGCTTCTAGCTCAGATGAGGAGTGTGATCTGCTCTGTTTCTGCAGCCGTTCCTTCAGCAGACCTTTTACAGGTCAACTCTCTTGCCAGGCACTACCAATGGGTCAGTAGTTTACCTGCAGCCCACCTGAACATTCTCTGCCTGCAGGAATTATCCAGCTCAGAGCCGCTACTCCAAGTCAAAAGCATAGATGAGGAGGACAGTGTACAGCAGCAAGAAACTATGCACACTGAGGTTCTCCATCATCAGGATTCTTCGTCCACCTCTTCTATTCATTCATTCAACTCCTGCAACAACAGCAAAGTGATTTTTTGTGATAAGAAGCAAGGGACTACGTCTGCACTGAATCTGCAGCTGGAAAGTCACTCTGGACTCAGCAACTGTGTAACCGCATCCTCCATGTCGACACTAGGTGGGGGGGACTATGAGCTCTTCTCCATCCCACCAAAACGGTCCTACAGTATGAGTCACAGAACTAGACCACAGATACTGCCCGGCGATGTGCTGCATCCAGAGGACAAGTCCATGACCTCTATGGGTCACCACAGATTGCTTCCAAGACAATCCAGCTCAGAGGTGTGTGTGAATATGGTTGAGGTTGACCTTGAATTTATACCTGTGGAAGAGCAGAGAAACCGCAGCTGGCCCCGTTTAGACCTCGGAAACGTCAGGAGGTACCTTAAGCTGGACAACAAAGAGGACTCTGTGGACAGGTTACTGGACCAGCTTGAGCAGCAATGCTTTCAGCTGAACAAAAGCTATGGCTCGGGTCCCTTCCAGTGAGGCAAGGTTTAATGATTACATCAGGGTTACTGGATTGGCAAATCTCACGGTCATAGGAAGAGCCTCACAAGGTGATATACACCTGGAATAAATAAAAGCCCAAAATGAGAAATGGGCATGCGTTTGTTGTGGATGTCTTTGCACAGTTTGTGGAATCCCTTGAGGCCAACAGATCTCCAAGCCAGTTATCTCACTTGACTAGTTTTTGTAACTAGTTTGTTCTGAGATATGTGGAATATGCAAATGTCACTTGAAAAGTCATGAACATCGTCCGTGCTGCCCTTAACGGCATGGAAATATAAACATACGTCATGAAGGAACCTAGGGACGGAGATCTTTTCAATATATGGTAACCGCTATACCGCATGAATCCCTTTATCTGTGTAAATGGGCAACAGGAAGAGATGGTTTCTTACTGTTTCTCAAGCACTACTTGTTTCCAAGACTCAGAAAGCAACATTTCAAGCATCACAAAAGAACAAGGTAAAATAAAAATATCATCAATTAATAGACAGAAGAGACTTCTAAAGTTAGGTTGGCCAGAAGCATGATCCCAGTTTTGATAATTATTAGGAGCTTGATTTATATCGAGATGGTTCTTCCTTTGCACAGTGTTCGTAAATCTTTGCCAGAGCATTTGCTCTTCTCTTCTCCATCTTTGCCTTACGGCGATTAAACAAAGAATAAATTATGATGGCATAGAGTGCCCTCTTGACTTCATTTTTGAAGGTGATCAGTGTCTTTGCATGCACTAATGCGGGTACATAATTGCTTTCCCTTTAAAAGCTGGAGCCCGACTGAGCCCCTCGTATTTGCGGTGAGAATGTGAGACTTCACTCTGTTTACAAAACAATCCCTGTCTCTATTTTGTCTGTGTTGCCTGTTTTTGTATGCTGTGTTGTATGCCGTGTGTTAATGTATACTGAGCAATATCCACATGACCAATGAGTATTTATGTCAGACCCTTTACACATTTGACATGCCTGTGTTGCAAATAAAAGGCTAAACAAAACCATATCAAATGCTTATGTTTGTTTGCTGTCCATGAAATGATGCGTTTGTCTTGTGTACTGTCGCTTATAAAAGCAATGTGCACATTGTAAAAACATAATGCGTTTGTGCATTTACTCATAGAGAGCATTTGGCAGTGTTTCTCATTAGCTTTAAGTGACCATTCTCTTCAGTTTTGTTGTTACTGAAAGCACAGGCTCTTGCAGCCTTGCGGTCTCTGCTGGAAAGGGGGCGGAGACCAGCAGCTCATTTGCATTTAAAGAGACACACACCAAAACAGCATGTTTTTTTTCTCACATTTAGGGCACAGTATAATAAAAGATATGTGTTGTATTTTGAGTTGAAACTTCACAGACACATTCTGTGGACTCCTAAGATTTTTATTACATTTTGTAAAAGGCCTAGATTTGTGGCCTTTTAATCTTTAGTCATATTTTATGACGTTATGCGCTTAACAGTAATAAAACTTGATCGGTTACACTTCATTTTAAGGTGTCCGTGTTACAGTGTACTTATACATTTAAGTACTGAGTAATAATAATTAACCACATGTACTTACTATAGGGTTAGGGTTGGATGAGGGTGTGGTTGTAGCAGGTTAGTTGCATGTAATTATGCCTAATTTATAATAAATACTATTGTAAGTGCATGTAACATGTGTAACAAGGTCACCGTAAAATAAAGTGTTACCACTTGATCTAATAAACTCTACCTATTTAACTTTTATACTTGTATAAAAGTGTTTAACCCAGTTTTATTTATTTATTTGCCTTTTGAAAAAGGCACCATTTAATGAAACATAATTTAACAAAGCAAAACATCAGACTACACTTGTTTCTGGTGAAGATACATAATAATAATAATAAAAGAGGAGATGATAATTCAAAGATTATAGGTGTTTGCTGTTTTACTGCTGTAACCATATGCTTCTAACTGGGAGTTTACATCTTTATTTTTAGGGGTTTATGAGTTTACAACTTTTGTGTTACAAATGTTACAACTTTAACATTATTTCTTATAATCTAAAAACGTATTAATTATAAAAACGAATTCCTGTAACTTCTGGCAAACATCTAAAATGTCTAGTCCGCTAGATAAATACTGCTATTTTTAATATAATTTATTAAATTTAATTTTGAAAATATAAATGTATTATGTGGCTAGTTGTTTTTAGATTGCATTGTTATAGGCACGTTTTCAAAGGATCTAGAGGAAGCAAGGAAAGCTGAGCTTTTTTATTTCTAACCTTTCCTATTCATTTTATTTGAGAAGATTATTTAAAAAATGTTCCCCTTTTAAAGTTTCCTCTGTACGCCCTTGTAACTTTTACCAAATTAGTAGATGTCAAAGTGTATTAAAATAAATTAAAATACAAAAGCAGACATTTGCATTAAGTTTTCAGTAGACTAATAGTAGATGTTTGAGGATGGGAAGCGGGAGAACGAGGAAGGAAAGAGGGATGGAGAAATTCCCTGCTGTAATTATTCTCAGCAGTATTTTTATGTCAGGGGCCAACTTTCCCCCTTATTAGATTTTATGGCTCCTTCCGGGCAGGTATGCAGTCTCTCGTGATCTCTTCTCATTTAATTGATCATTTATAACATGGCTTCTGTGATTCTAACAGCTTGTAAAGCAAGACCCAAGCCTTATTTTGCCAAAATTCAAAGAGGAAGAGTATTTTGTAGGTGGTGTTGTTAGAGCAGAGCAGAGGATTGACAGAACTGTTTAAAAATATTATGTTTAAAACACCTCAATAGTTTGCTATGCCGAAAATGTGACTTGATTGTTAACAAGAAGTAGGACTTCATGATAAAGTATTTACATAACCCTAACGTGAAGTCATCCAATGAGCTGGGTGGTGTCTTCAGAAATGTTATTATTTCCAATGTTCACATTATGCATTGTTGTTTTCAGTGTCACAGCTTAATAAAGTTTTGGTAATAAAGAGTCGTTGACTGTTTAAAGGGGTCATATGACGTGGCTAAAATTAACATTATTGTATATATTTGGTGTAATACAGTGTGATTCAAGAAACACATTATATTTCACATAGCGTACATTACTCTAGCTCCTCCTTTTTGAAACGTATCGATTTTTACAAAGCTCATCGTTCTGAAAACTGCGGTGTGCTCTGATTGGCCAGCTTCCCAGTGTGTTGTGACATATGACTCGTTTAACATTCCCTTTAAATATGGCTTATTTATCCAATCAGCATTTACACTGGGAACGTTTTGTTTTGGTTATATTTAAAAAATCAAGGGAGAGTAAAATGAAGTCAAAGAAGGCCTGTGTGATTTGGTTATCAAACCACAATATCTTCTTTTTTGCGGTTTGCATACAGTTTTGGAATGACATGAGGGTAAATACATTTACATTTACGCATTTGGCAGACGTTTTTATCCAAAGCGACTTACATTGCATTATATATTCGTTTTTGAATATATGCAATTCCTGGGATCAAACCCATGCCCTTGGCATTGCTAGCACCATGCTCTAGCAATCACCAGAAGAATTTTAATTTAGGGTGAACTACACCTTAAAATGTTACATAATGTGACAATAAAACCGAAACCATTTTAATAGAATAACCATATACAAGATTTTGGTTTATAATGCTAACTTCTGACAGCAGTGTCTTCTAACTCATCTTTGTCAGAAACCACTTGATTTGAGACCTATTGACAATATTGAGACTTATGGAAATAAACTGGCAAAAAATGGTGCTGTACAGATACAGATCATCTGGCACACGGCTTTTAGCCACCACCAGCATCTGCAGTGCATTAATAAAAGTTGAGCAAAAGGTTGCACCAGGGCCGGTTGTTGATACCTTCTTTAACAGAATCCATTAAAATTGTACTAAACACAGCCAGATGTGACACAAAAGAGCTTGTGAAAACAAACTGGGAAAATAAACATTGTGATCATAATATGACCTGTTTACTTTGCACAGTGAACTGCAGCCTACAGTATTTTGAAAGTGGATAAGAGTTTTAAAACATGCATCACGTAACTCAGCACTTGGGGTCAAAGCGTGCTGTTTAAGGCTTTTTAAAAGTGTGCGTTCACGTCGTGTGTTTGTGAAGTTGTTTAAACTGCTTGGGTGTAATGTAGTTTTTTAAGGCTGCATGTCCCAGAGGCAGTCTCATTGGCTTGTGTACAGGAAGTCAATGGGATCCAGGTGCGAACGGACAGAGCATTGAGGGAAGACTCCACAGGAAGAAATGAAGAGAGAAAAAGGAAAAATGTGTTTGTAGTTAGATACATAGTGTTTTTCGCAAAAAGAGTGCAAGATTTATCGCCCACTTTTCAGTTGTTTGGTTTTGTAACATTTTTTATATTCATTTCCTGCTTAGACATAGTCAAAAATGTACTTAATAATGAAACTAAAAGAAACCCCGAAAGTACAAAAATGTACTTTTTTGACAAGATAACATACTCTATATTGAATGTAGTAATGGCAATGATGTAATCAAGTCAAATATTACAAAAGGGTCGTAAAATAAAGGAGATTTTTGTTAAAATATGTGAAAAGAATAGAGGTTTGAAATAAATGTACAAATAAATAATAATAATAATAAATAATTCAGATATCAAAAACCTTTCATTTGTATGGAAATACAATATATTTTGAGTTATTAAATTATTTTATTTCATTATGAGACTTAATTATGCAATTTACTGTATAATGCTTCATGGGAGTGGAAGGGCTTTCTTGTTTTAATTTCTGTTAAAAATCACACTGGCTTGTGGCTACAGACACATATGCTATTGCTTAAACTCAGAATTCATGGTGCAGTAGATCTGTACTGAAAGGTTTGTACACTGTTGTTAATAATCTACAGAGGAAATGAATAGCATTTTACTCCACTGTTGCGTTATATACCCATGAGGTTTCTTCTAGAAAGTTTTCATCTCTAAACCTATGCAAATCAGCGCTGTTATAGACAGAGAGAGAGAGAAGGACAGTATATGACAAACAAAAAAGTGAAGGTGAATGCAACAGAATGACCTTGATGTTCCTCACAAAAATTTGTATGGGTCTGTTGATGGTCCTTATTCAGTGTTTGTCTGAATATTTTAAGGCAAACATAAGGACAATATTTATGTTTTTTTAATATATATATATTTTTTGCATGTAACAATATTTAGGAACAATAGAGACTGACCGATGCTACTGTGATCTGGCTACATACCCACATGTCAAATAATGGTTGTTCTACATATGACAAATATCTGTTGAAAAATATATATGAACTAATATGTCACCAGCGTCACCTCGGTTACATTGCTTTTACAATAAAGGACACACCACACCATGATCAATAATTTTTCATCAATTCATGCTTAATAATTTTGTCAAGTAAGCATCAACAATTCTTAATGCACAAATAATTTCTTTATTTTATTTATCACTTGTATTGTTTACTAAGTCTAAAGGTTATGCACACAGAAACTAAGGTGAAGCGCTTGAAGTTTAGAGGCAAATTATGTAAACCGTCCGACCAGGAAGGAGGTCTAAAGGCGGAACTAACTTGCAAGAATGTGAATCTTTGAGCAAGCTGTGCTGCAGGATAAACCTCTGTATCTGCATAATGTACTGTTAGCTGTGCATCATTACAATACACCAGGGCCATGCAGAAACCTTTAAAGGGCCAGGTGCTCAAAGTATAAAAGGGGCATATGAAACAAGGCTGTAAATAAGGCTGTGAGGAATACTGTATATCGTAACACATTCCTTGCTGATACACGTATCAATATGAATGCTTCTGTATTAAAGCAGCAGCAGATGCCATGATGCAGTTTTGAAAAAGAAAAAAATATTTTCTTTGCACCTACTAATAACTCTGGGATTAGAAACTGAAGTGAATTAAGTTGTCCAAACCTTAAGGTTCTTTCTATAATTCAACCCTGTTCTGAATGTATGCATTTTTTTTAAATGATAATGACAATAAAAACAGCATTGATAAGTATAATTAGGAGTATGAGATCATCAGAATAAGCCTGTTTTACCAGTGTTGTGATCATTGTTTCGAAGGCAATCTACTTTTCTTAAAGAGTAAATAGCTTGTGATTTTTAAGTGCCTACTTTGGTTTGTGGAGTGTCCGACCACAGGTTTATGTACATACATGGTGTAAAAACACTATTATTTCGTAATAATAAGCCGTTTTTATTACCTTACTTCTTGACTGACTCTCAAATGATTCGTTCCGCGATTCATCGGTCTAATCCCTGCCTTTCTGCTAGCGTATTCTGCTGTGATTGGTCAGATGGTCTAGTCTGCTGTGATTGGTTTAGCGTGTGTGTTCAAGTTTTCGCTAGCAGGTGGGGATTATTTCTAGAGACGTAGCTACATGGAGGTTAAAGATTCGGATGGGTCACGACTCGTTCGAGTGATTCAGAGTCGACTCCCATTTTTACAAGCTAATAACTTTGTTATTCGTTCACCTTCGGATTTACAACTTTTGCAGACTGCTTACTTTCAAATGCGGCAACAGTACACAATGCATGAAATGTAATGTTTATGATCATGTGGAATGTACTCTTTAAATACTGTAATAATAATAGTTCAAAGTATTAATAGGTTTAGTCAAATTAGATAAAAAGACCAGACCCCTCGATGCCTGTGAAACTTATCTCCCTTGAACAGCAAGATCGATTCACGAAGTGGTATGTATAGCTTATCCTGGAAATGTGTCTGAACAGGAGGGATCGTCTCGGATGAGGTCGCCATGTGAAATGTCATCATGTGGGTCATTTTATTTATGGATAAATTATTACTCATTAAGTTTACTAATAGTTAGATTGGGCAGGCCTTCACATAAGGGCTTTTAATTACAAAAAGGCCTTGACAAAAGGGCACTTTGGGCATTAAAAGGGCAGGTGCTCAAGCAGCCTCCGCATCCGCCCCTCTGCACATGCCTGCAAGCCTCAAGCATCAAGATCCTTTTAAATAAACATAAGATGACCTTTGAAAGTCCTTTTACTGGCAGCAAACCAGAGGCAAAGGACACTGACATGCTAGAAGTGAACATTTAAATTTGATTATTAATACAGGTCTGTCTGGTCAATTTGAAAAGGTTTTGGAAACAAACTGCTTATGAACTTACTCTTTTACTCTTGAAAGTAATTATTTAATGCTGTTTCCCTATTCCTCATGCATTGGCTATTCGTCTGAACCAGGATATATTTCTCTCCTCCTCCATCTCCCAGCAGACAGCTCAGATTTTCACGTCTAACGGATTGCTGTTGTTATTTTATATACTTACATTCTCAAATCCGCTGATCATCTAGAGATGCCTGTTTGGCACACCTGTTTCACTGTTATCAATTTCCCTCCTTGTCTATTCAATCTGAGTTTCATGCTTCAGGATTAAGATAGCGAATCACACTCCGACAGTTCAAGACAGCAGAGGTGGAGAAAGACAAGACTGTGTGTCTGATCTGGGGAACAAGGGGGGAGGAAGATTTGATTGCAGATATCACGTTCTGCCAAATCCAGTTAGGATGCCCATAATCTTATGTAACCTTTTTGATCTCACTTCTCGCTGGAATAACCGAATGCGTAAAACACAGTCACAACTGTCCAGATAAACTACAGTATCATGTTCTCAACTCAAGTTTATTTATATAGCGCTGTGTACAATTTTCATTGTTGCAAAGCAGCTGTACATGATACAAAATGACTATAAGCAAAGCATTCAATTTGTAATAAGTAAGAACAACAAACTGAATAAAAATAGAGAAGTACACATAGAAGACATAGGAAAGAGAAACACAGTTAACATATTATACAAACTATAAATTCCTATATGGAGTATTAAATAAATTAAATAGATTATGCTGAATGATTACATTTAAAGTGATATTATAAAAACAAAAACTTTAAATTCTAAAGCTGATGTCAGCAGCCCCCAGGTCAGGCAAATAGAGCAAAACAATATGCAAACAATGGCGAGGAACCCAAAACTCCAGTGGAGAAGAAAACCTCGGGAGAACCCAGACCCAACCAGGGGAACCAGTTCCCCTCTGGCAAAAACTGCAGCATTTCTACAAGCTCTGCAGTGCTTGCACAACTAGGCTAAAATAAAATAGAATGGTGTATATGGTGTGCAATTATCATTAATATTCCTGTAGCTAGTTGCAGTTTTGTAGTGAGGACTTGTCGGGTCGCCGCTTCCCTCTTTCAGCTCTACCATCTGGCCTGGGTACGGACTGCATCCTGCTCACTATGGTGACCTCGGAAACAGTTGAGAAAAGACAACTGAGAGCAAAAACTGTTCAACAATCCTTAATGCAGTGTTCCTGGTTCCGGTTGATCTAACTAATGCAGCTTAAATCCCTTAGAGGATTTGTATTATAGAAGTGGTGTGTATGCAAGGTTAAAGAGATGCGTCTTTAACCTTGATTTAAACTGACAGAGTCTGTCTGCCTCCTGCACAGTACTAGGAAGACTGTTCCAAAAGTTCAGGCGCTAGATAGGAAAACGATCTACCGCCTGCACTTGATTTCAAAATTCTAGGTATTACCAACTGACCGGAGCCTTGAGAGCGTAGTGAACGAGAGGGGCTGTAATGCAATAGAAACTCACTCAGGTACTGTGGCACTAAATCATGTAGGGCCTTATAGGTAAGCAGTACGTTGCTTGATAGGTAACCAGTGCAATGCTGACAGAACCGGGCTAATATGCATATACTTTTTTGTTTGTGTAATAACTCGAGCTGCTACGTTTTGAACTAGCTGGAGTTTTTGTAATAATCTCACAGGACAGCCACCTAATAGTGCATTAAAGTAATCTAGTCTTGACGTCATGAATGCATGAAATAGTTTTTCTGCATCTGATAGTGACAACATATGACATAGTTTGGATATATTCTTAAGGTGGAAAAAGGTGGACACTTCTGTTTTGTCAAAGTTGCTACTCATTTAGTTTTTTATATCGACTATGCATTCGATTATTCTATTGAACTTCTGTGTTTCGTTAGGCTTTGAGGAAATATAGAGTTGAGTATCATCAGCATAGCAGTGAAAACTAACTCTGTGTCTCTTAATTATAGCTCCTAGGGGTACAGTACATAGTGCGAAGAGCAGAGGCCCAAGAACTGAGCCCTGTGCCACGCCGTACTGGACTCGTGATTCCTCATTGTTTATTGCTACAAATTGAAAATGACCTGATAAAGATGATTTACACCATTTCAAGGCTATTCTACTAATGCCGACATTATTATCAAGTCTATGTAAAAGTGTGCTATGGTCAATGGTGTCGAATGCGGCACTAAGATCTAATAGCACAAGTAACGAGCCATGGTCCGACGCCAAAAGCAAGTAATTTGTAACTCTGATCATAGCAGTCTCTGTACTGTGATGTGCCCTAAATCCTGACTGGAATTGTTCATAGATGTCGTTCCTTTGGAGGAAGGAGCCTAGCAGTGATGAGACTACCTTTTCAAGTACTTTAGAAATGAAAGGTAGATTTGAAATAGGTCTATAATTAACCAATTCCCTAGGATCAAGTTGAGTTTTTTTGATAAGGGCTTAATAACAGCCACCTTATACACTTTAGGGACATGCCCTAATGACAGAGATGAGTTAATAATACTAAGCAAAGGATCTATCATTTCAGGTAGCATCTCTTTCAGTAAACTAGCAGGTATAGGATCTAGCATGCATGTTGTTCATTTAGAGGATCTAATAACTTGGGCAGTTGTGGCCCAGTGGTTAGAGAGTTGGACTCATGACCAGAAGGTTGCTGGTTCAATTCTCAGGTCTGGTGGGTAACGGCTGAGGTGCCCTTGAGCAAGGCACCTAACCTCCACTTGCTTATTATACAAAATGTACAAATGTATAGTACAATATAATGTAAGTCGCTTTGGATAAAAGCGTCTGCCAAAATGTGTAAATGTAAATGTAACTTCAGACAATTCATCCTTACCTATAATAGAAAATAATTGCATTTGCTTCTTAGGGGAGCTGTTCTGCACTTCATTATGTGTTGTGGCTTTAATTTGTAGAGCCACACAAATAATTCATCTGCTGGTATCTGTACGTGTAACTTCAAATGAAGACATGGAAACTTTCATTAGTCACAAGATAACAAGATTTACACAGCCATGTGTGGGACTCCTGAGATTGGGCTTGCCATTACAGTTTAGTGTTGTCACTTTAATTGCATTTGTTCACACATGAGGTAGAGAGTTTATGAGAAGCAAGTGACTTCCATTAATTCACATTGCTTTCTACAAGAAACAACTGAGAGTGATTAGAGAGAGAATTTATGATTTGTCATTCATTTTGCGGTTATTTGTCCGTTTTGCCTGTAGGCTTGTTTCTCAGATTTGCTTAGAATGATATAATGTGACTGGTCTTGAATTTTGACATGCTTGGATTTGTCGAATTCTTATGTAATGTGGTGTGATGAGTATGTCAAGTGTGTTTATTAAGTGTGTTTCTCCTGACATACACAGTGTTTTCTGTGCTTGTAATGCCAAATGCCACATTGATGGTGCGTGTGATCGGATTGGGATAAAGTAAATTCACATGTTTACATATTTTGCATTTGTATGTGTGTTTGGTTAAAAGCAGTAAATATCTTGCAGGGAATGTGTATTTATGTTTTTTTAATGTGATCACAACATACAAGGTGTTTACAGAACGTGTGTTATCACATTAGGTTTTGTGTGTGTGACATAAGTCGTTTTTAGACATTTTCATATTCATTGCGTCACTCATTGCTTGCGTGTATTAGATCAGTGAAATCTTAGACCATCTTGGTTTATGTACTTGGAATTAAAATTGCTTTTAATTTAACCAAATCTTTTGTATATTTTCTTGTGAGGGACTCGACATGAAGGCAGAGGTATAATCCATATGCAAAAGTTTATTAACAGCAACAATATTCCGAAACAGAAATCAGATCCGTAGTCAAGCAAACAGGCAGTGAATCAATACCAAAAGATCAGTCCAACCATGCAAATAAGGCAGAAACATTAATCCAAATAAGCGTAAATTCAAGAAGGTAAGCACAATGGTCATAACAGGCAAACAAACAATAGAAATGCTCGGCAAGGCAGTGAAAATACTAATGGCAATACTTTGCAACGTGTAAGGCATGGCCTAGGTAAATATGGCTGAACACAGGAAGTGTGGGTGTGGCATGAGAGTCCAGGCTAGTATTCAGGAGAGGGCTCTCTCTGGTAGTTGGGGCCACCTCTGATGATCTGCCTGAATATGTTGAGCCCAGATGGCCCGCTGCAGTCTCACATGAGCACTGTCCCACACCTGCTCTCTCTGACGAATCCAATCATCCACCGCTGGCACTGAAGAGGGTTCACCCGGCCAAATGAACATTGGAGGTTGGTAGCCCAGCACACATTGGAAGGGTGTGAGTCCAGTAGAGGAATGAGTGAGGGAGTTCTGTGCGTATTCAACCCAGTGGAGAAAATTCACTATATTGCCAAAAGTATTGGGTCACCCTATCAAATGCTTGCAGAAGGCCTTCCAGACTCTGGAGGTGAACTGGGGTCCGTGGTCAGATACAATGTCCTCTGGTAAACCGTAATTTCTGAATACCTGATGGAATAAAGCATCGGCAGTTTCCATGGCACTGTGTAACCCTTTTTTAACCCAGATCCTAAATAGTATGGTTAAGAAGAAAAAGAAAAAAAGTAAATCAAAACAAATTTCATAGAATAAATGCTAACTAGAACAAAACCTTGTAAAGTAATATTTTATTACTTTATTGATTTGCTATCAATATTAATGATATTAAATGTGCTGCAGTAAAACTTACCCAATAGTAGACCGCGGGGTGATCTGTCC
This sequence comes from Oreonectes daqikongensis, assembly GCA_026939265.1. NCBI lineage: Eukaryota > Metazoa > Chordata > Actinopteri > Cypriniformes > Nemacheilidae > Oreonectes > Oreonectes daqikongensis. Next base: position 2,065,034 of record JAOTQM010000428.1, read on the forward strand.
AGTTATGTGAGTCTGAGCAGTGAGACTGACTTGAAAAATGTATGAGCAAATGTTTAACTTATTGTTAAGCGAGTTATTAAGAGTATTGTCCTGTTGTGCAAGCCAGGTTGGGTGTGTGTATTGAAATTAGGATATTTGATGGTGAATTTCGTGATCTGGATATTAAGAAAAATTGGAGATGGCGAGTCACCCAAGAGACTGAATTTAGATTTTTAAACACCCCATTGTACTAGATCTTCATCAGGATCATCTTTAATCCATACCATGTTGAGCTATTCCTCTTTCGGAACTAAAATTTTGTTCCATTGAACAAATTGAGCAAAGTTTTTTTTCTTTCCATCTATTTTAAATGAATATGTTCACATTTTTTGGTTACATGTATTGAAACCCTGTTGTTGAATCTTATGTTTTGGTTCATGAAAAGAAATTCATGGAACTAGTGACTAGATTTGAGATTTCTATTTGTGGTTGTGTTGGGAAAAGAGTATTTTAAACTATATAGTAGGGTTATGATATAACTTTAGGTGTACATCCGATTTGAAGAATTACAGCGACACTAAACCTTAGTTTGCCTGTTTGAGCAGGGAAAGGGCAGGAATTAAAAGAGAACTTACATAAACCTTAAACCGCTAAATTTGATTAGAGGGATTTAAACAACAACTGAAATTGACATTCATTGATCCCATTATGTTATTCTTTTATTTTATTAAAAAAATAACAGTATTATGTTTTTTTATTTACACTTTTCCCTCCCTTTATTTCCAAGTCGAATATTGATGAGTAATTACCCTTCACTATTGGTTGTTTTGTACAGTTCTTTTAATTCATAATTATTTCACACTAATCGTACAAAGGAAAATACAAAGTATTCACTTTGAAATCAAACTCTGCTGTGTGTGTGTGTGTTTTTCCATTGATCTGGCTCAGTGCAAATTACTGGGACTAAATTTAAAGTGAAGGCATTGAGCCAAACACCCATTTAATAAGAAGGGTTATAATATAACTTTCTTGTGAGCGGGTGTTACAACTATCATGGGATGAGCCTGCATGACTTGGAAAATCAGTCAATGACAACAAAGATAGTGGTATACCCACTGGAGTTAGGCAAATCAGTGATGAAATCAATGGGGGATAGGCAGGGGTTGAAACAGTCCAGCTGGCAGACCTCTGGGTGTCTTTGACTGAGCACACACATTGTATAACTTATCATAATCAATAACCTCTTGAATGAGGGAGGGCCACCAGAAAGAATTATGCACTAAAGTGATTGTCCTCTGAATGCCAGGATGTCTCGCCTCAAGTCCCATTGGATGGTTCTTTGGCGTAACGTGCAAGGTACATAGTGTTTGGAAGAAGGGCATTCCTGGGGTGGTGGTTGAGTTTGTTGTGCTTGTTGAATCTCCTCCATGATGTCTTATCTAATGGAGGCTATGATGACCGAAGGGGTCACGGCATCTGCCTTGCTATTCTTATTGCCTGGGCGGTATGTGTCAGTGAACCTGGTGGAGAAGAGTGACCAGCGGGCTTGACAGGGATTGAGTCTTTTAGCTGCTTTAATGTATTCAAGGTTTTTGTGGTCAGTTATTACTTGGAACAGGTAGACTGATCCCTCTAGCCAATGGCACCACTCCTCTAACACCGCCTTCATGGAGAGCCGTTCTTTGTTACCCACATCTTAATTTCTCTTTAAGCCAAGTTAAGTTTATGTAAGTAGAATGCACAAGGGTTATCTCTCAAGGCTATCTCCTCTATGCCCTTATGACTGATAACATAGCCGAGAAAACTTTTCAGCCTTTATGTATAGTTGGTGTTCCTGGAGATGTGAGAGAACCCTCTTGACATTGTTGATGTGCTGCGTCTTGTCTAGGGAGTAGATGAGAATGTCATCGATGTAGGCAATCACCTGATTAAAATCATTGTGAAAGATTTGGTGGACTGTTTACATGAGATGTTATTTACTCCGATCTGGTGTTAATGTGCCGTTGTAACACCGGTGCTTTCAATCGTAATGACTTGTGAGATCCGCGCATTCACATGATGATGTTGACGCAAAGTAATCGGTTTAATCGTATCCATGGCAGGATTTTTCTGTTGATCGGTTTAAAGAAAGGTTTATCCCACCCCTCTCAAACCGATTACAATTTCATTCGGTTTGGGCATTTTTATTCCGTTTGAGGTGTTTATATGGATCATTTTCATTCGGGTTGGACTTTTAAACCGATTACAAATCTCCATGTAAACGCACCTAGTGATGGCGGGTATACATGGTAAAGTTGGTATACTGAGTTCGTCTACAAGAGCTTTGTGAATTAAGTTGAGTGCAGACTCAGAGTTGATGAGCGCTGAAACACATTTACTTGAGAGGAAGGGAAAAACGTGTAATGTATTTATAGGGACTATAGGGTATTTATACTCACTTTGGGTCTGGCACCCTGGCTTCCCTTTCTTCGTTTAGGGCAAGCAGATTGCAGATGTCCAGATTCACCAGAATAGAAGCACAATCCCTCATTATACCGGCGTTGGCGCTCTTAAGCGGAGACTCTAGCATCGTTAATCTGCATGGGTTCCTGAGCTTCGCAACATGAGTCTTGGTCTGGACTAAAAAGCGACCTGCATTGCATCAGCCATTGTTCGTGTTTAGGGGTGTGCAGTGGCACCAGTATTCAGATGGAACAGGAAGTGGGCGGGGTTTACATCGGAAGTTCATCAAAGTACACGAAAAGGCAATATTAAATGCAATTCTGTTCGACTGTTTCATTTAACAAATTTGCCTTGTATAACTAAAGAAATGAATATTTTGTTTTGTAATATACTTTGTAATCTTAAATTTGAAACAATAACCCAAAATTTAGAATTTCATTTCTGTCTACATCAGTAGCGAACCCTCAGGGTAGAGGTCTGCGTGGGACTGTGGGACTGTCCACCCCCACCTGCTCCTGCTTAAAACTCACTCTGTTTTCATCCGCTATCTGCTTAGAATGATTATGTCCTGACCTGAAGGATTCTCACATTTAAATGTCTCCATAACACATATAAAATGTAGGTATAATTTTTTTTTATTTTTACGGTTTCCATGGGGGAGACACGGTAATGCAAACTCTGTTTTTTTAGAGATGTGCAGATACTGCAACATGGCATTTGCACTCATTTCATTCATATATTTTACACTAATTCACTTCACACACACATTATTATGTAGGCCTAGTGATTTTAGAGGTTTATAATGTAGGGCTGTTCCAACAAACATGTGATTTTCTTCAATTTTTTTCTGTTATTCGAATTAATTCGTTATTGGTTTTGAAGCCATTATCTGTGGCTTTCCGAATAAGGTATTCGGCTTTGGACACATGCCCATTCGCGCGCGCGTGTGTGTGTGTGTGTGTGTGTGATGTCGATAGCGTGTGTTCAATTAGTAAATTGTGTGTGTGTGTGTGTGTGTGTGTGTGTGTATGGATGATGTAAAAGCACTGTAGGGGGTTTGTTTATATCTCAGTTCACAAAGCTGCAGAGAATTATTCAAATGGAATAATTGAACCCTCATCAGCTCTATTACTTTCTTACTAAGTTCCTTTGGATCCATCTCATTTCTCCTCATTCTGTCTTTTGAGTCACATGGAAGCCTTTCCACATGCTCCTCACTTATATAAGATGATCAATTTTAAATAGAAAATGTGGAAATCACAGGAACTTCTTTTAAAACGTCCTGAACGTTGCTGTTCCTCAGTATCACCAGCAAATTACTTTCTTGCTGTTCACATCAAACACCTGGATGCATTCTACATGACTAAAAGTGTTCAAATACTTTTTTTGTGTTTTAATTTGGATTGGTTTATATGTTATTTCATCATTTCAATCCCAAGAGAAAAGTCATTAGTCATTTTGAGAAATGTTTTGCTTAAAATCTTTCTTTATAATAAATGACGATTTTCTTCTTTGTAATAAGATTCATTTTTTATGTGCAATTTGAGTGTGTGTGTGTGTATGTCTTCTTAAATTTGTATGACATTCATATGTCCTTGTATTGCAGCTTTTACAGTTTTCTCTTTGTAATTGTCAGTTTGCCTGAAGGCAGAGCAAGACAGAAAAAAATCTCTTGAGATTTTTCACATCTTTTTATTCCATGGGCAAACCTCTTTCACTTTCACACTGGATATGATCAGAATAAAATACTGCTTTACTGCTCATCCTTATTTTATTTTGCAGTATGTATGCAGTTTACATTATCCTAAAGACTACATAGGGATTGACATATGACGTCCGTTTTCAACCACTTAAAATTATGGTGGACACAGAGAACATAATTTTATATCAAGTATGTATAACATTAGCATCCATCTAATGTGCTGTTTAAATGAAACTTTCTGTTTTGTTTTGTTTTGTATTGTATTGTATATAAGTGTATTTTGAACTAGGAATGAAATATGTTGTGTAGTGAAGGAATTGGTATGGCTGGCTAGCGCTGCTGGTAAATGCCATAACACATATTAATGCATTGATGATCTATTGAATATAGCCATATTATTTTAATCAAAATATTTGTTTTGACAGAGACCATGAACAGGAACGCTAGCCCTTTTTGGAACCTCCTGGTCCCCAACAATTTCAGCAACCATTACACAACTCCAAAAAAATCCTAGCAAAGAGCACCATGTTCCAGCCAAAATTAAGTAAGAATCACACATATTTCCATGGGAAAACCATGGAAGAACAGGGAGATGTACAGCAAATGCAAGCCAAGCTCTTTTGCAAGCACTGCTCCTGTCCAAACATAACAATTCACAATGAGTTTACATTATTGAACAGTTGGTAGGTGGAGGAAAAAAGACTGAACTGTATTTGGTGCTCAATCTATTGGTTGTATATGAATAGCTGAATGGTAAAGAGAGAGTCTTTCATGCGTGCGCGCTCTTGTTACTTGGGCTACATTAAAAAGGGAGCATAAAGTGCTGGCTTGTCATACCAAAGAACTGTTGTTGAGAGAGAAATGGATTGTGACAGCATGCGTTTATATTGCTCATCCATTGCAAGGAGATTCATCTTTGCCACCGAATCTCCTCTAAGAGATCTCCTGTTCTTATCTAAAAACAACAATAAAAAAGCTAAATAATATCATTAAAATATTAAATTATCGGTGATATCTTTTCATGAGCAACACCAATATTGTTTGGTGTTAGTATACTTACACTTTACTAATTGATGTGAATAAATGACATGGATTGGATAAATAATGTTCAAAGCTGTTCAAATCATGTTCAAATGACTATAAATGCGCATCTGTGACCATATTTTACATTAATGCAATAAAACATTATGTAGCATATAATGCCATAGTATATAATGACAGAATGACATACTGTAATAACACAGCACAAATTTGAGCTATTGTCAATTCTGTGGCTGTGTGAAACGTGTATTCGTCATGGGCAAAAACACATTTTGAAGTTTATGGAAAATAACACACATGAGTCCACTTTCACTCTGTGGTTCAAATGTGCCTCCAACTCAGCAAAGATCATGTTTGAAATTTTAAACCTAGGACTGCCAAGAAAGCATTTCCAAAATATCCAAAGAATCGGGCTAATAGGAGCTAATAATATCATATGTTAATATCAGCTCTTCCAACATTTATTTTCACAAGAATGCAAACCTTTAGTGCAATGCTGAACTTTATCACTGTTGAACAGAATGTTCTAACATCTTAATTCCTCACTTTTTCACCAATATATGTATTTGATGTACTCTTTTGTCGGCTACATTTGTACACTTTGATAAGACCAGTTTGTACCTACGGTAACCTCTTTATATAAGGTGTCTTTTACAATGTACAGAAGTAGTAAATAAAATGTGTGGATTGTGTACATAGGACATGAGGACACAGTATTTAAAAACACTTTTGGTAACACATTAACATTAATGGTTAATAAATGTATTTATTCATGTTAAATATTGAGTGGGTTAAAGGGCTGCACTATAAAATGTGACTTTAGGTAGTTTAACTAAGTGTGACCGAGTGGATAAGGATGGTGTACGGGGTGGGGCATAGGTAACTTATAACTTCCTGACGATTTGACCTTTTCTGTCTCCTTCCGGTGTTGTGACCCTGAAGCGCCATAGCGAGGTATGAGCGTGGCATTTGTTTAGGTACTATAACTATGTATTTTGGTTTCTTATATGGTTTATTTGACATTAATTGCAGAGAGAGAACCTCTAGATGTAAGAGTGTGAGCGCGGGTTGATCTTATTATTATGGGCTATGATTCTTAACATCTGACTTAAAGTCTAGACATTTTAAGATTGTGATTCTTTGAGGGTTATAAATGTCAAGTTGGCCATTTACTGAGATTTTAGTAGTGATTGTTAACAAAAGTGTTGTACTTGAAGGTCACGTCTCTGTTTTTTATTCACTCACTATAGAACTTGTGTTGCTGTGTTTAATTATTTTCGTGGTTATAAAAACCCCGGTGGCGTAGTCGGAATCAGTGTGATTATTGTCTATCGCTCAGTTAAATAAGCAATGTCAACTTTTTTATCAATACGATTCAGCAAAACTATTATAAATGTTGTGACCGTTCATGCGTAGTTACACAGGTGATTTATATACTGTTTAGATGAGAGCATGCTGAGGTGAGTTATTTTTTTTTTTTTTTTTACAGTTTAACAACTTAATTGTCATTGTTCAACCAAATTACAATAATAGTAAGCGAGTAATTATTGCATAGTGACATTATCTAAATTCCTGCATTGTGCTAGACTGCAATTAGCAAGCTAACATTTCTAATATCTCTTTAGGTAAATATGTTATATATTAAATAATAGAATGCTTAATGTTAATGTTATCCAATATAGACTAATGGAGATAAAACATTAGCTTTACAACTTCTGATTTGTAGATTACGGCTGTATTGTACAGAAAACAAAATGTATTATTATAGTTTTCAGAGAGCATATTTATTAAAAATCGGTTTACATGATTTTAATAATAATCCATGCACTATGGATTACTGTATATATGTTAATAGTGTTTGTTTTTCAAGTTGAAAAGAAGTATACAGAGTAAGTATTGTGCTTTGCCTGTACTATTTCATGATTATATTTTAAATATGATTGCCATGTGTACAGATTGTTGGTTATTCAAGTCATTTAATGCATTAAAGGTGATATGCTCCTAATACTTTAAATGACACTATCAATTGCATATATTGGTTTAGAGGGAATTTTGTGAGTAGCCAAAAAACGACATGTGTCAAGAGCTGCTCCAAGACTCGAAGTGTTAAGGATCTAAAGTGCAGTCAGCAAACAATCATAGACGAGGTCACAAGCAATGGTTCGGGGCAGGCAGCAGAGGTTCACAAAACGATAAACAAGTCCAAAAACAAACACAAGTAATCCAACAGAGAAACGTTCAAAAATTCAGTGTAACAACCAACAAGACTTCGCAATGAGTGAACTGAGTATTACATTTACATGGGTGGAGTATATACTGTATATAGGCTGACCAAACAAGATAAAACACAAGTGATACAGATTGATTTAAAGAGTCCAGCTAAGAATTATGGGAAGTGTGGTGTGTAATGAGCAGTCCGGGGGATGTAAAGAGTACCCTGCAGTGGACCTGAGAAAGCACTCAGTGGTGATCGTGACATAACCCCCACCCTTAAGGGTGGATTCCAGACGCCCTCAAAACTGAGCTGGGAGCGGAGCTGGAATAGCAGGAGGCAGAGGCCAGGGCAGAACCGGCAGAGCAGGAGATGGAGCCAGTTGAGCTGAAGGCGGCAGCTATGGCGGTGGAGGCATAGCAAATAGCAGTGACCAGAGCAGAGGCAGAGCAGGCAGAGTGGGTGCAGTAGACTTTCCAGCAGGTGGCGCAGATGGATGTCTGGGTGGAACCCCTGGTGGTTTCAATGGAACAGATTAATGGGCTGGACTAGGCTCAGGAACAGACTCATGGGCTGGACTTGGCTCTGGAACAGACTCATGGGCTGGACTTGGCTCGGGGACGGACTCATGGGCTGGAATTGGCTCGGGAGAGGTGGCCATCTTGGACGAGGCAGGGAGCCGAGGCAGCCATCTTGCAAGCGGGCTCTGGACTGGTGGCCATCAGCAACAATTGGGTGAAGCACAATTGGGTGCTTCATTAATAAGTTAAGCAGACCAATCAAATTAGACATCCTTAGGAAAGTGGTTGGGCAATATTCATTTTTTTGTTTGTGCGCAAACAAACAAAAATAACGACTATATTCAAACACTTCCTGATTTGACTGTTAGTTTCCAGCATGCGCTCCCGAGAGCGTCTCCCTCTGCTTTGTAAACACAGAGCTGCGCTTCCGGGCTCTATGTCAGAACGCATGCCTCGTGTGGCCCTCGGGAGCGCGCACTGGAAAGTTATCCCGTCAATGTTATCCATTTAAAAAAACTTTTTTTATTTAATTTTTTAGTTTTGTCATGAATAAACATGTTTGGAAAATTATATTTTTGTCTACCAAACTAATTTCAGACATTTAAGCAAACACCTCAGATCAAAAGTTTTTTAAATAATAATAAAAATTTTGCTCAAGTGCCCCAAAACTTTTGGCCGTTAGTGTACACTTTTAAAAATAAAGGTTCTTAAAAGGTTTTTACAACAATGCCATAGATGAACCATTTTTTGGTTCCACAAAGAATCATTCAGTCAAAGGTTCTTTAAAGAACCATCTCTTTCTTACCTTTTAATAATCTGAAAAACCCTTTTCGCCACAAAGAACAATGACGTTGTTCTTTGACGTGAAACAAAAACGTTCTTTGGATGTTAAAGGTTCTCTAATATCATCACTTTTTAATAGGGATGCTCCGATCGATCGGCCGCAGATCGGTATCGATACTCACTAATTTGGCCAATCTCACAAACCGATCACAATCTGATGACTGTCGTAAGGATCACTGTCGAGTCCAGTTGCTTGAAATATCAGCAAATAATTCCGTGTTTTAGCCCCGGTTTCTTTGTTTTTCCTATTCTCCTTGCATGTCACGTGGGACACGTCCAGCATGTTCACATGGGAAAGTGACGTCAATGCATACCCTCTATTGACAGCTGATAATGCAACAGTATTGCATGAGTTCAAGTCCAAATATGATCCAGAAAATGCATTTGACCAAGCGGATTAATCAACTACCAGCGTGACTTCAGCAGAGTAACAGAAGGTAAGTTTTATTTTTTTAAACTATTAGGTTTAACAATGAACTAACTATAGCTAACTTCTTGAGCAGCCTGTGACGCTGTGTCTCGACGCTACGTGACAAAAACAATAAAACATTTTATGAACAAGGCATTTGTTGCATCCAGCGAGGACATATTTACTGAATATAATGACTTATATTGACTTTATTCATGTAGCATCACGCTGTAGGGGAGAGCAGTGTGAGAGGATACGAGGCTGAATCCATGGAGCTCCTGATGGATTCAGCCTCGTAAATATAAAACTATTTCTGCATTTGTGATCATAGGACCCGACAAAAAGCTCACGTTTGAATAGTCAGTTGCAAGTCTGGATGTCTGGATGAGCCTCGACTTTCAAATAAAACATTTATTTTGGTCATAGACTATAATTTTTGCCATTTTACGTGTCTAATTAATGCAGGAACAACTTGTAACACATCAAACATTTACATTTATTCATTTGGCAGACGCTTTTATCCAAAGCGACTTACAATTGAGGACAACAGCAAGCGATTCGTCTAAGTAAGCAATATTCACGAGAAGTGTTAGTAATACAAAGTTTCAGATACAACCTCAAGATAGTATAAGGTTCTTAAAAGGTTTTTACAACAATGTTCAAAGATTGCGTAAGATTTCTCCTTTAATAAATGAAAATCAATCCTATCCAATGATGAAGTGGTTTCTATGTAAAAGGGATAGATTGGTCCCAAAACAAAATTACACAATGTTTTACTCACCCTTAAGGCATCCTAACTGAATATGGTTTTCTTCTTGAAGCATAATGCAGTCGGAGTTATAATATCACATATCATTTTACTTCCAAGCGGTAGAATGGAAGTGTACAGGTCCCCATGTTTTAAAGCTCCAAAAAGCACGTCCATCGATCAAAGAACTGCTCGACACGGCTCTGTGGTCTTAACACAGGTCTTATAAAGTGAATCGGTGCATTTGTTTAAGAGAAATATCCATATTGACAGTGCTATTAATGATAATGTCTAGCTTTTGTTATCCTCTGCTGATGACGCAGGCGTGTCGTAAGTTCCATTGACAAAGGTTACATTTTTGCACTAACATTTTCATTGTTCACACATAGCAATTATTACCACATTCAAATTGAATGCGGACGGGCAATAAATATCTGCCCCATATAAACACTCTGGGCTACACTCTCCCCCACAAAATTAAATGTCTCCTGACATTTCTATAAATCAGTGAACTTTCAGAACACCTCAGCCATCCAAGGCCTCCAGTAACCCTTCGGCTGTGTTACCTGAGCTTCTGTTACCTTACAGTTTCTTTGTACCAAAGACTGTTGACCCAGTGCATCATAACTCAGTACAATAGGCTGACGTTTCAGTCTTTGGGGTCGCTGTCTTACAGCCTGTCTGTCTTTTTGTATTGGGACCACAGTACTCTGTTCCTTCCTCTGCCATTTTCTGGGATCTCATACACAGATCAGCTTTCCTCTTTTTCACCTTATAAACTTGGTCCTCCCAGTAGGACTGTATCTTTCCCGACCCCCCTCTAGGGGTGAGGTTTCTGAGAAGAATTCTGTCACCTGGGTGAAGGTCTCTTTCCTGTACTCTTCTGTCATAGAAAACTTTTCCCCGAACTGCCCCATTCGAGGCTGTTCTGGCTGCAATCTGATATGCCTCTGATATGCCTCTACAGTTTTGGCCGTTTTGTTCCTCGTCGCATAGGCTTGCGCAAACCTTGTGAAATGGTCCATGACTACTAATATGTATTGATATCCATGCTTGCATTTATCCAAATGCAGAAAGTCGATGGAGACGAGCTGAAATGGATAGGTGGTCTGGATCGGTACCAGGGGCACACAGGTTTGCTTATTTGGCTTCTTCTATTTCAGGCATTCACACACTCTCGTGACAAAATGTTCTACATCTGCACTCATCTGAGGCCAGTAAAACCGTTCTCGAATCAGGTCGAGTGTCCTTTCAACACCCAAGTGACCCATATCCTGATGCAGCTCTTTAAAAACCAGCAGATGGCAAGTTTTGGGGAGTAGCAATTGTTCTCGACAGGAGGTTCTACGGTGAAGAACACCATCTGGGCCCACATTAATCTTTAGCCATTGTTTCAGAAGTATGGCCACTGCAGGGTTCTCTGCTTTCACCTCTGTTTGACAGGGTTTCATCCTGTTCCTGAGCTTTGCGAATTTGATCTGGAGTGAGGGGTTGGCCGGTCTAGTTGTCTTTCACCAGGCTCAAAGCACTGACCTGGATCAACCCAACACCATGACAGGGGTTTCTTCATTCTACTGTGACTCTCTCCATAGATGCACCGATGGACCTCCTGACTAGCCTGTGCCATACAGCTGTGCATGTAGTCTTCAATATCCAATGGCATCTGTGACAATCCGTCTGCGTCTGAGTTGTTTTTGCCAGGGCAGTATCGTATGGTGAAGTTATAATCAGCCAGCTCTGCCACCCATCTGTGTCCTGTGGCATTGAGTTTCTCGCAGATGGCCCACTTCAATGCCAAAACCTCAAGTTTTCCAGAGTGCAGATGGTACCTCTTTTCTGTTGGACTTAGGATGCGGGAGCCATAAGCGATCACTCTCATTTTCCCTTGCTGTCGCTGATACAACACCGCACCTAGACCGATCTGGGATGCATCACAATGTAATACAAAAGGCTGGGTGAAGTCAGGATATCCGAGGACCCATCGCTGGGAGCTGGTCAACTGTACAGGCATGTGTGATGGTAAGTGGTCTTTGTTTTTCTTAACTGTTTTCGGTGGCCTCTTCCCGGATAAGTCCAGGTTGTGATTTTCAGGATTTTGTACAGTGAGGAGGTTGGGGGTAAAGGATCTGTAATAGGAGAGGAACCCAAGCATCTGGTGTACATCACCAATGGTGGTGGGTGTCTTCTCTTTTAGAGCCATTACCGGAGCCATCACCGGAGCCATCTCCGCAGGGTCCATTGTGTAACCCTCTGCTGTCACCAACTTGCCTAGAAATCTCACACTCGATTTGAACAATTCACATTTCTTGGGGGTCAACTTTATGCAATGTTCCTTATATCGCTGGAGGACGAGACGGATATGCTCCAGGTGGTTCTCGAAGCTGCTACTGTGGACTAGGTTGTCATCCAGGTAAGGGAGGCAGATGGTGTCTCTTAGGCCTGCCAAAAAGTGCTTCATGCTTCTTTGAAACTCGGCAGGTGCCAAACTCAGGCCAAAGGGTATGCATACCCATTCATAGAGCCCCCAGGGTGAGATGAAGGCTGTAAGAGGGCGGCTCTCTTCATCCAGGAAACCCTGACATGTAGGTCTTTTGCACTGGGCTGGTATCATGGAGGGTGATATGCATCTTGAGAGATGGTATACTACCAATATCATCACTGTCATAGGCAAATGCCTCACATTCCTCCCGCAACACTTTCCTTACTGCCTCCTGCTGTCCTTCTGAGAGATGGCAGAGATCCACAGGTGGGTCCCATGAGGTGGGTCTGGCTTGCTTGTTGTTTGACTGCAGCGTGCAACTTGCCATGTTAGAGTTGAGCTGTGTACCTTCCTTCATTTTCTCGTTTTCTGTAGTCTGAATGGGAGCTGAGTACACTGTCTTGATGGGTTCCAGGAGTCCAACTACTTTGTGAAGGTCCAGGTGGATGGTGTGATTGGTCGTGTTGGTCACGGATATTGGTACGTACGGCACTCTTCTGTCTGGGATCTGCACCAGTACTTCACTGTAGATCAGACCTTCTGGTTAAGGGTTGTGCATGTCATGTGAAAAGAACATGTGTTGGCCTCTGGCTCGTGAATTTACATGTGCCCTTATGTAGTGGTGACTTGATTCGCTGGTAAAGCCACTCTTTTTTCGCCGGTACGAACCACACTAGTTTCTGAGTCCGTGTCACTATTCTGCACTAATTTAACCACCTGATGAGCAGTTTCACAGTTTTTACGGTTTCTTTGGGCTCTTGGGAGATGTTAAGCAGCTGGTGATGGAGATATGTGGAGCTATCTTCCCTAAAGTGACCTTTAAGGATGGTAAGGAGTGTGCTAAGGGTTAACCCCCGCTTAATCTCTAACATGTCTCTTAAGGGCAGCCCTGGGCTGACGGTTCTGATTACCGCTTCCACCACCTCAGTTTCGCTATGTCCTTTCTCTAGCCCCATCTCAATTTGATGGACTAGACTGAGGTATGATCATTTCTCTCTCTCGCCACTCTCTCCAATTTGCCCACAGATTTTAAACTCTCTCCTCAACTTTACCTCTGACAATGCGAGAACTGGCCCTGATCAGTTTCCAGGTGAGAAATCGGCAGCTTTAAGAGGGGTGTATGGAACAGAACCTCTCTCAGGACCTTTTTTGGAGTGGGTTCTAATGGTGGGGGTCCTCTGTCAAGCTGACCATTAGTTTTGCTCTGTCTCTCTATCAATGTTAGTAGGTTGGCACAGTACTCACCAATTACATCACTTTTGTGAGCTTCCTCAATCTCGTCCAATACACATTCAGCCATTTTTATTAGAGCCCTCCGGGGCATGCTGCGGGACACCTCTGTAACTGCAATAGTAACGTGTCTTATAGCACGAGCCTCTGTACATATAAACGGCACCAAGCACATTACTCTTTATGATACACTCAATTCACATCACAAAGTACATGCGCTCAATCCTTATTATCATTGCCACAGTATAGAGCTAAGTACAGTATACTCAATGGTATATATCAATGGTCAAACAAAACACAACAAAAACAACATTGAAGCCGCACAAGAACTCCTCAACATACATGCAGGTGAGTAATACAGAAATTCGATATGCATAACTATGACAATTGCAATTTATATACAATTTAGTTCAGCATTGTTAACTGTATGTATTCATTTTCATTTCAGGTATGTGTATTTTAGAACACTTATTTTCGCATCGTGCTCACATCAAAAGTTACCAACTTTTGCTGGAGTTTTGATGTGTGTGACAGTTATTGGCCACAATGTTGTCTAGGGAACAACGGCCACTTCTGTTTTCTGTTATTATGTCCCAGTGCATGCATATTGTTTTGCTACACACTAAAATGTATATACTTTTCCATAACTAAAACAGTACATAGCTTTAGTGCATAGTATAAGTAGGCGAATTGGGACGCAGCAACAGACACAGCCCTACTAGTGTCTGCTAATGTCCAATTCGTGACAATGGTTCATTTGAACCGATTCATTTGAACAGTTGAACATGTGAAACAGTGATCTCAGGAGACTCATTGCTGAATCCATCAAATCAGTCACTCAAAACACATCAGAACGTATGTGGTGCTTAGGCCATATAGCAACAGTGGTTGGTAAGATTTATTCTAAATAATCCACCCAGTATTTACAGTTTATTTATATGACAATGTGTTGTAAATTATCTATAAAATAATTTAGTTAGACAGAAAACAGAACAAAGCACAAGTTGTTGTTAGTCATTTAATTGTTTGTGGTCAAAATAAGAATGTATTTAAAAAGGGATGGGAAATAATAGTTTACTTTTAAATGCCCTCATATGATTATATCAAAATAATGATCAGGTCTGGCAAAAATTTTCAGTGATCAGGAAAAAAAATCGAAATCAGGATTGGTATCGGCCGATCACGATGACAAGAAATCGATACTCGGTATCGGCAGCAAAAATCCTGATCGGGGCATCCCTACTTTTTAACATTGCAAGTTCTAACATTGCCTCTTCATGCTGGATATCTGCAAGCGCACACATGGAGTTGGAACTTGTGTTATTGTTCCCAGAATACAAAGCTATCTCAGAGCTGGATTCTGCACAGGCCATCGAATATTTGTGTTTGTGCTGGCTGCTGAACTGCTTTGTTGAAGCCAACAATATGTAGAACTAAAAAAACCACAGAACCAGGATAAAAGCATAAGGAAAGGCTCTGGCAAGCAAAGTGGCATTAATATCAGGCTTATGTCATTTTGGAGTGATAATGCTGAGTTTTTTCAACGCATTCCAATATTTGTCGCATATGTATTTTTGCTGCACAGAAATAGAAACTGACTCATTTGGCTCACCTCAGCAGCGGTGCTCAGTACTAACAGGTCCCTTAAAAGGTTGACAGGATTATGTTTCTGAACTCCTTGCATCAACACTTCATGTTTTATGAAGGGCTGAGCAACCAAATTTAGAGTCAGAGTCTCTTGCATTGTTTAGAAGTAAATTGTGTAATTTTAGTGATATTACAATTGTTTACTTTATTCCTTTTTAGTGACAACTACCTCAGGAGATAACTATAAATAAACCATTCATATGTTAATTTCTAAAAGAGTGCAAGCACACCGGCTCTGTATTCTTTCAAAACAGCACTCTGTTTGGTTGAATGCCCTTCATGTTAAACTCTTACAGTACAGTAGGTCAATCAGTTCAGCAAGTTTGGGGCAAGACTACCTGTTTGTCTGACCAATGGCACAAACACGTGTGTTTGAGAAACAGTTGAATGGTCAGAGTGGAATACCAGTGTACTGCTTGCTGCATATTGCACACCAAACATTTTGTTAAGCCTGCATCATCTCATAAATAAAACAGTAGTTTTGCATTTTAATCCAATTTTGTGTACAAATCGTGAGTCAAAGAAGAGATAGTATGAATCACTATGGATATTACTATTGTGTTGTTTATAATGCAGGGCCAAGATGTGCATTGCATTAAAGGAATATATAATATATATGATATATTATCCCCCTCCCCCGAGAAAGAGAGTATAAACAGACACTAGTAAAACATCTATTGGTGCTTTTACAAAACAACTTTAGACTTTTGAGCTTTTGTCCGTCAAACAAGAAATATTGTTTTAGTCTAATGGTTATGGGATCTACCAGCAGGGGCTAACTGCTGAAACTAACCATCCAAACCTTAACCCCCTGATGGGAACCTAATGGTCATTTCAAACTAATCAGCATTAACAATCCACTAACCCGCAGCAGATGACAGTGAAATTAAACAGACGCCAGAGGAATCTGTTTTTCTGGTCTGTATTTTTAGCAAAGGGCAAGATAGCCCATTTGTGGCAACAATTGAATTGTGGGATCCCTCTCTCGATTCTCATTCCCAGGCATCGTTGGCAATGACGGTTCTTTATGACCAGCCGAGCCACCTACATTCTAGAGGAGGAGGAGGACAACATGAGCACATTCTTCATCCTTCACTTACCTCTCGCTCCAAAAAATATCAGATCAAAAAATCCTGCTGCAAACTGATGCAGGGAGGAGTGTTTAAGGCCTATTTACAAGTATGTACAAACATACACGCATAAGTACGTAAGGATTTTAACTGTATGCAATGAAAGTGTGTGTTGCATTCTCAGTGCTGCCACAAGGGGTGCCATATAATGATTTTTGTTTTCTTTTGCAGTCTAACTAGTTAGTTAAAGAAACTAGTTTATAGTTAAATCTGATGACATGTTTATAGCTACTTAAAATATCTGGATTTACATCACAAATATTAGCATGCAGCTCTAATGCACCTTAAGGGGAAATTAAGTTTGTTACTGCCAGAAGAAAGACATGCAAGAATATATTATTACTGCATCCTCGCAATGTGTTAGGCAAGCGTTTATGTTGGCATAGTTGCTGTCCTTGGGATATTTTCATTCACATAATGTACAAGCCGACCACGAGAGAGGGGGCGAGAGAGAAGTAGCCTACTGTAATTGTTTTATTATATAAGAGGCAGCAAGATTGCTAGAAAAAGGTAACGCCTATAACATGAACTCATAACTTATTTCACCATTAGCTGACTCAGACCACAATCGGGTCTGACATTTCTTTGTTTTCATGCTAAACAAAAAAGGAAAATTTCTGTGTAATGTTAATGAAGTATTTTAATAAATCCTTGAAACTGTCTTACAATTTCAACACTAAGAAACTCTTTCCATTGTGGCATGATTGCCATTGCTTTGTGTCTTTTGTTTAACATCTTGATGCCATGCAGCCACTAACAAAGTTAGGGCAGAGTGGTGGTATTTTAAACCCCACTGCTCGCAGTTTGCATTCCTGGCACCGTGCACTCTGACAATACCCGCTGAAATACCAGCAACTTAACAAGTCTCACAGGAGATCCTTTTACAGCAATAATGTGACATCAAGAACATTAAGCTTCATTATCGGTTGCAGAAATGTTAGCCTTTTTCACGAGAGGCCAGAGGAGAAAAACAATGAAAGTCCCACTGGAGTCTGATGTAATCTAAGCTCTTATTTTAAGAGGAACTCGAGAGATTTCAAGTTCAACTATCTCAACTATCTCTACAAGAGCTGATTGTGCAGCCTTAATTGAATGCTGGGCTCTTCGGTATGTGTGTGTGAGGCAGACCTTTACTTGATTCGGAAGAAGGTAATTCAACGGGTTTATAATGTGAAGTAGAACCATCCCCCCAGGGGACACATTACAGTGAGACAGTTTGTCTTCTGCTATTGCTCTGAAATTCATGTGGCTGGACTGAGAGACACAGTCAGTCTTCTCAAAGGTGCCAGTGGGTTTTTTTATTTGTAGTGATAGAATCGTTTTCCCCCAAGGAATTTTAACAATTTTATTTTCTTACCTTTCTATAGTCTAAAGAACTTTTTGTGCATAGATATTACAGGTCCTTAATAGAATCATGCAACCCAAAAAAGAGACATTGATAAATCTTTCATTTCTGTTGGTTTAAAGAGCTTTGTCTCAGGGCCCGTCCACACGGAGATGCGTTTAGCTGTATAAATACAATTTTGTTGCGTTCTGGCGTTTCGTCCAGGCGGATCCGGCGTTGGGAGCATAAAACTGCGATTTCTTGAAACCGGATCCCAGAGTTTTCGTTTATACAGCCAATCCGTATATTTTCTGAAACAATGATGTCAGACATTTTGGGTGTTTCTCAAACGCAAGGGTGCAAGGGAGGCTGTTCATTTTATTTTCAGTCGTGCATAACAATGCAGCAGTTCATTTTTAGCTCATGTTAGCTCATGTCAATTAAATAATGTTAACAGATACAACATTTAATTTTAATAATATCATGTACCATAATATTTATCACTATACATATTTAACTATAAATTGTCCGCTATTTTTGTCTTCTATTTTATTAAAAAAATATTTGAAGAAAGTGTCGACTTGATTCTCATGATGATTTGGGAATGTGTGCCAAGAATTGTGGGTGATTTGAGGCTGCAAAGGATACACTTCATGCATCCTCAAAACAGGGTAACTGTTTTGGAAGGCTGCATTCCAAGATGTCCTACTGAAGCGCTTGATAACATGGCAGCCGAGATATGCAGCCTTCGGTTTGAGAAACACTCTTTATGTGCATGCTTCAAGTTTTCTCTATTTTTGGAAGAATTACAGTAACACATACTGGTCTTTTACTACAACCTTTTGAGTCAGAGTCGTGGTTTTGTGTGTACGCACATATTTTATTAAGAAAAAAAGAATGGATAGAGAAAGCTCAGGCACCTCAGAAACAGGAAGATAAATGTGGTTTTCAGGCAGTGGAGGTTGGACTTACATGCCTTTTGCTCCCATGAGGTTGAGGTAATGATGGGGAAATTACTGGAAATGTTATTGAGGAAACAAGGTTGCAATAATAGTAAGGTTGTAGTAATGACATTCAAGTTGATGTACTGCAATGTGGTTGGGGTTGTACATGTAATGGTTATGGTGGTAAAGAGACAGCCAACACAGAGACTTCATATCTAATACATATTAATTTAATAACACAGTTGAACTTTGTAGTGCATCTGAGGGTTCCTTACTTGTAAGTTTGAGGTGTAGAGTAGTGAGATTGAAATCACTAGTGAGGTTGAGGTAATGTTGTTGAGGTAGTGAGGTTATGGTAATGATGTATTCATTCATTTTACCACCAACAGATACCACTAACCTAGTAATGGATAAGTTCAAGTATCTCTAACCTCAACCACTTACATTACTTACTCTGTCTTAGCTGTCTGGACAAAACTGTTGCAATGGCAGTGCAATGCTCTGATATAGTTACATGGAAGCAGATAAGCTCTGCTGTTCCCCATGGCACTGTGAGACTCACACACTGTTACCTGAAGGCTCAAAATGTCTCCATGCTCCAAAAACATGCTGCACTGACAAAAAAGGAAAAATCTAGGCTGAAATGTAAGACAGAGAAAAAGAGAGGCAGAATGTAAGATGAGTCAGAATTGAGGATGTGCTGCGTTTCCCCTTCCAACATTATTCTCATAAAAATTAATAATGGCCTTCAAAAAAAAAAACACACAAGGGGAAATCTCAAACTGGTGAGATTACGGAGATGGCTTCAACAGAGGCATATTTTGCCATTGCTGACAGATTGACAGCTGAAATATTTAAACGTTAAAATAGTACACGTTTAGAGTTCTTTCAGGAGAGTGACTGACCTGTGATGAAACATCATAAACAGTTTATTGACAGCTTATCATTAAGTAAGCATTTGCAATTTTGCAAGTGTTTGGATCTCTGTTTATGGTTCAAGAGTAGCACATTGAGTGGTACAGGCAGCTTTTGCCACAGGTCATAAAAGTCTATATCTTTGATCTTTTTTCACTCAGGAAACTTGCCCGAAGCTAGTAAATCGTCTGACTGCGTGTGCTACTGTAAACAAACACACTCATACACACAAGATACACATGTCGCATGAGAATATGTGCATGTACAGAACAATCAGACAGACTGATGCAAACAGTAAAGTGAATGCATTGATGTTGTGGGCTGCGTCTCTCTTAAAGACATTCCACGAGATCATCAAAATTTCATGCAGTGTGTAATGTTGCCGTGTTTGAAAGTAAGCAGTCTGCCAAGTTGTAATCCAAAGGTGAATGAATAACGAAGTTATTGGCTTGGTAAAAAGGGAGTCGACTCTGAAACACGCGAGCGAGCCGTGACCTAGTCCGATTCTCTAACCGCCGTGTATTTACGTCACTAGAAATAGTCCCCGCCTGCCCGCGAAGACTTGAACACGCAAATACAGTGCTCCATTAGCTCTTAACGTTCTTATTTATCACAATAGCGGTTGCTCGCCTGAACGTGACCCCCGAGATACAGTCAACTTATTGGCGGATGGTTCCACAAGAACATGCATGGTCAGAAGCATGGCCCTTCACTAGCCCTTCACCTGCCTGAGCTGTGACGTCAAAGGCAGCATGCAGGCAGGGAAACATATGCATTTCATGCTTTTAAGAGCCCTTCTTAAAAAGTCACAAGACACATCTGCTTTTGAAAACCCAGAAAGTTTTAAGACTCAGCGTACAAACAAACACAGTCCATCTACAGTCTGAGCACGTCGAGGATCTCAGCTGCATGTCGGGCTGAGGCCAGTAGAACTTAGACTAATGCAGCGAGAGGATCAGTCAGTGCTGAATCTCAGTAAGCTATTTATATATGACTGGATAATTCTGTTTAAAACTAGCTGGTGCTATCAAGCTCAAACTTTACTGTACTGACAGGCTATTAAGTACCAGGATATCAAATTCTCTTGACTATTGTGCATAATGAATGAACCTATTTTATGCAGTATTACATTTGTGCTGCTTGTTAAATAAGATTTCATGAATGCTGGGTTCATCATAATAGCGTGAATACATTTGAGCTGCTTTTATTTAAATTCGCAGCTCAGGATTGTAAAATGTTTCTCTCTTCTCTTCAGCATAAATGTCATATTTTTTTTAAAGCTGACACAACCAGATATGTCTTTTATGTCTACACCACCCTGTCAGCCTGCAAAATCTCTAGCTTTAGCTGCAATGCTAACTTTGATAAGTCATTTCAACATGTGAGATGACAGCAAATGTGATGTGTAATTATCAAAACAGAAACGTCAAACGGCTGAATAGCCAACCCAGTCTCACGGCAGTTCCCGATTTTTAATCTATTGTGTCGTGTTGGTGGACACGAATTTCCCCATTTTTTCGTGTCACCAGCATGACTTTCAATACAGAGACCGCGTGTGTACAGTATGTACATGATATCAAAAGAAGTCGTAAATATTTAAGGAGTTGGATAAACAACACTTTACCTCACCCCAAACCCTAAAATCACAGCCGCAAAGGCTAATTTTGCTAAAAATGCGAGTTTCACGAGGTGGCAAAGCAACGATAAATGGCTACCCTAACTTCCGCCCCTAAACCTAACATCACAGGGAAAAAGTCCAATCATAACAAAACATAGGAATAAGATTGTAGGAAATAGGAATTCACAAGAATGAACCATTTTGTAAAATAGATTAGATTAGATTAGATTCAACTTTATTGTCATTACACATGTACAAGTACAAGGCAACGAAATGCAGTATGCAGTAAAATAGATATGAATTCCCATCAGATTGCGTTGATTTATATTTACACATTTGATGAAAGTTATCACGTATTAAAATGTTAGATTGAAAGTCATGCTGGTGACACAAATAAATGAGGAAATTCGTATCCACCAACACAAAACATTAGATTAAATTTTGTGACAATGTCACGAATTCTCATGAGACTGTGTTGGAATAGCTATGAAAGTACAAATGAGCTGCAACAAAGACTCGCTCTTGACCTGCAGTGATTAGATACAGAGAATGCATTAGTATTACAGATGTTGGTTCTGTGCATGTGTGCGTGTGTGCAGCATAACTTGAAGGACGCTGGGGAAGAGGAGGTGGGCGTATGATGAAGTCCTGTCTCTGAGATCAGACTTACACTGGGCGCTAATGTAACGTGACAGTGACAGCTCACTACAGACGTTATATGGCCCCCAGGGAGGGTAATACCATTTCATCAGCCGTCCTTCACCCGTGCCTCTGATGGTTTTGTGCTTGTATACAGGAGAGTACAAGGTCACTTACATAGTGTACAAACATGCACACATACAGTAGAATGTAAACTGTGTTGATATACAAGACCAGCAGTAGCTCCGCATTAAAAATAGGTGTTTACACAAAAAAACATTACAAAGCCAATAAAATGAGTTCATTCTAACATTGAAAATTTTGGACATCTTCTTGTTAAAATTAGCAGTGAAGCATATTTGTGTACAATCAAGTAATCCACTCTTGACACACGTTTGTTATTTTAACAACCCTTCAGTCTTTTATCCAGGTGGTTTTAGAGTACATGACATCACACTATGCAAACTATGTGTGATTATATTAAATGTCTTTATGATCTTTAAAGGCAAACCTATGAAATTAATAAATTTAGGCTATTTTGAGGCTATTTTCATGTGTAAATTGCACTTAGTGGTGTGACTGAGAAAAATATTATTTTGTTGAAAATTAACATTGGTGCTTTATGTTAAACACGCCTTTTGTGTTTGTAAACAATGTGACGCGTTTCGGTGGGCGGAGCCTAACTGGTGGCAGAAAGCGTCAAGTGTCGCCGCTAAAATCAGCCTGACAACATAGGAGTGTGGATGGTTCAAATGCCTTTTCAAATTATTTTAGCAGTTTATCAGCAGAAAACCTGATAAACTTGATATGAATTTATTACATTTCCACTCTAAATGTTTTGTTTATTTAACAAAATGGTTAGAAAAACTGAAACATTTATTTGTGTTGATTTTAAATACATGAAGTCAATAAATGTAATTTTAAAGAAACGTTCAATACTTCAAATACAGCCTTGTGAACTTTTGTTCTGACTGTTAAAGTTAATTTGTCACACTATTATGTACACAGCTGACTTGTACTGCAGTAAACAATATTTAAAGAGTATATAGGTACAACTATAGCAGGAATGTGGCAATAAGAACAGACACAAGCACGAACATAAAAAATATTTTTAATTTTTATTTACTAACGTTACCTGAAATAAAATGAAAACTGAGAAACGAGAATTCCTGATAATTTCGACAGTCCAGCCTGTTGGTTTAATGGCTTGTTTAGCTTAAAATGGCGTATTTAACGACGGCATTCCATAGAAAATAATGCCATAATTTTTGGCATTCCTATTCTGACATTCAACAACACAAAAATGCGTTTTTGAAGTAACTGTCTCCTCCGTTTCACTTATTGCTCCTTGGTTTCCACTAGTTTTCTGCCACCAGTCTGCGCGCGCATCTGGCAGTGACGTGACGTAAACGTTAACCAATAGTCATACAACACATACTAGACTGCATCCTATTTAAGTTGCCTTTCTCTGCTCCTTATCAGCTGTAATCGTGCCGCACTCAAAACCCACCTCCATCCCCATCTCCTCCACATCTGCCTGTATAGTGTACAGGCTCTATACAGTCTGTATACAGTCTGCTTCCGGCTTCGCTGCTGTTCAGACGCTTTTACTTGCGCTCCGTGTTTAGCGCTTCTGCTTTTATGCTTTATCTTATTTAAACACCAGCAGTTCAGCACAGTGCTCAGACTAAACAATTAGGCACTAAAAGTAAAGAATCTTAGAATTACTTCAAAACTTTTGGAATACTCAGGAACCAGTGACTTTTGGGATAGTCTATCAGCTTACTGCCGACAGTTGACATTCTTAAGGATAACACAGCCATCCACACTCAAACAGACGAGAAAATGCCTTCTTTTGGATCAACAGCCACCTGCTGCTTAAACTGCCACAAACTTCTACAAAAGATTGCAGTTCTCGAAACAAAGTTACTTGCGGTACTGCTATCTCTACCGGAACACACAGATCACCATGGACCCTCTCAGCGTAAAGCCGGTGAGTTCTGTGAATCTAATACTTCTCACAGATTATAGTGAGCTCAGACAAACCTGCAGTACAGAGGAAAACAAATCAATGGCAAAAACAGGGCGCAAGACCTAAAGGTGCTCGTAACATCAGACTGTCACGAGTCTCACAAATTGCTGCATTAGCTTCATCTACCCCAGATATGGCTATGACTCGGCTAGCCAATGTTGGTATTCTACCACCCCCTGTGCATCTTTAAATAGATTAGAGGAACTAATCAGTGTGGGTGAAGAATCCCCAAATGTGGTCAGGCAAAAACCACATGAATCAAGAGTGGACACTGCAGCTGGCAGACGCTCTGTGTCATACAGGCAACGGCGCTCCGCTCAGAAAGCAGCCAAGCCCAATACTCTGATAGTGGGGGACTCTGTTATCAGAAACCTTTGTAGCAGGGCTACACCTGTATACTGTTTTCGTCAAGCAAGGATTGCTGATGTAAACAAGGAACTGTCCAACATCTTGACGCAACATAAGTCTGTAAATCGGATTGTCATTCATGTGGGGAAAAATGAAATTTGAAAAGAGCAGTCAGAGCTCCTTAAAATGGAATTTATTGAACTCTTTGAAACGCTAGGAAAGCTGAAAGTCCAGGCATTCATTAGTGGACCTCTACCAGCTCGAGGAACAAACATGTTTTCTCGGCTACTCAGTCTGAATACATGGCTGCAAAAAACCTTCAACATGAGAGGACTGAATTTCATTGACAATTTCAATCTCTTCTGGAGTCAAAGACAACTTTTTACAACAGATGGCCTCCACCCAAACAAACTTGTCACAAGAGAGCTAAAGGACAATATCCTTTTCTCCCTCCATCACCCATCAGCAGAGTGTGCCAGTCCACTCCTGAATGGCACACATACATCTGGCCTCAGTGACCACAGGATTTCACATCAGTCGGATGGACACTTGGATAACACCACTCAGCCACAATAACCAGGTTGTACCCTGCCCAGTGACATCACACCCATTGAACTGTGATGAAGACTCAAGATAACATACTTCTCTCTACTACTACATACTACTCTCCATCATCACCTCTTTTGAGCTTCTCAGAGAAAATGGAGGAACTAGTGTCTGCTGGAACAAAGCTCTCCCACTCTATTGTCGCGAGTCCATGAGTTACAACTAAGAAACGGCAGGCCCCACAACCACCAAAGCCTCTGGGTCCAGCTCGCCCTCCCCCTCCATCTGAGAGAGCTCTCCGGCCTCTGCCCCAATGCCAGGGATCACACCAACCCCAATCTGCTGGTGAACAACACAAGACTGCAAACAATACTGGTAACTGATATGAATTGGGTCCCCGCTATGATAGCAGCAACAATCTCAAATATTTACAGAACAAGTGGGAACCCAATGTTCCTTTAGCTTTCCCTATATCTGGGAACACCATATTCATATTCATAAATGATAACACCACTGAGCTATTTATGAATGCTATATCTTTGTCACCAACTATATCTGCAGACTCTGTTTGATGACCTCCTTAATAGCTTTAATGCAAAAAATGTTATTGACGACATTGCTCCAGTAAAGTTCAAGATGATAACCGGTAGGCATAAAGCACCCTGGAGAAACACAACAGCAGTACAGCGCATGAAAAGAACATGCAGAAAAGCTGAGCGTATGTGGCAAAGTTCACTATAATATCTATAAAGACAAGCCTGCGTGCCTTCAATATCGAATTAGGCAAAGCTAGACAGACTTTTTTCTCTAACATTATTAACTGCAACATAAACAACAGTCGCACTCTTTTTGCTACTGTAGAAACACTAACAAATCCACCATGTCAAGTCCCCAGTGAAATGCTTTCTGATGACAAATGCAATGAGTTTGCAACTTTTTTCCTTGAGAAGATCAATAATATCAGAATGTCAGTCAGCAAAGCCCCATGTGGGGCTTAGGTCAGTCTGACATTACAACAACCTCAGATATTAGTAACTTTATCTGAATTTCAGACAATTGATCACAAAATCTTTGAGGAAACAGTACAGCATCTTAAAGCCTCAACATGCAGCCTAGACAAACTCCCCACATCCTTTTTCAGTGTTTAACTGTTTAGAAGCGGAGCTCTTAAAAATAGTAAATACCTCACTGCTTTCAGGAACTCAGTCCCTAAAAACTGCAGTTGTCAAGCCTCTACTAAAAAGAGCAATCTAGACAAAACTTTACTGTCTAAATTCAAACCTTCCTTTTATAGGTAAGATCATTGAAAAGCTTGTCTTCAATCAGCTGACCAAATTTCTAAACTCAATGGCTATCTGGACAATTATCAGTCTGGTTTCCGTCAGCATCATAGCACAGAGACAGTGCTCATAAAGATAACAAATGATATTCGATTAAATTCTGATTCAGGCAAGATATCAGTTCTGGTATTACTAGATCTCAGTGCTGCCTTTGACACGGTAGATCACACCATACTCCTACATAGGCTGGAAAACTGGGTAGGGCTTTATGGGTCTGTTCTTAAATGGTTCAGGTCATACCTTAAAGGGAGGGGTTACTATGTGAATATAGGTAACCATAAATCTGAGTGGACATCCATGACGTGTGGTGTACCACAGGGCTCAATTCTTGCACCGCTCCTGTTCAATTTGTACATGCTCCCACTTGGTCAAATAATGAAAAAGAACCAAATTGCTTACCACAGCTATGCAGATGACACTCAGATCTACTTAGCCCTCTCACCCAATGACTATAGCTCTGTTGACTCCCTTTGCCAGTGCATTGATGAAATTAACAGCTAAATGTGCCAAAACTTCCTTCAGTTAAATAAAGACAAAACTGAAGTCATTGCATTTGGTAACAAAGATGAAACTAACAAGGTAAGCACATACCTTGACTCAAGAGGTCTAAAGACTCAAAGTAAAGTTAAAAATCTAGGTGTCATTTTAGAGTCTGACCTTAGTTTTAGCAGTCATGTCAAAGCAATAAGCAAAAATAATCCGAGCATATCACTCCAATTTTCAGATCTCTACACTGGCTACCAGTTACTTTTAGATTGATTTTAAAGTATTATTAGCTGTCTACAAATCACTCAATGGCCTAGGACCTAAATACTTATCAGATATGCTTATTAAATATAAACCAAACAGACTTCTCAGATCATTAGGATCAAGTCAGTTAGAGGTAACAAGGGTTCACTCAAAACAAGGAGAGTCAGCGTTTAGCCATTACGCCACTCGTAACTGGAATCTGCTTTCAGAAGACATCAGATGTTCACCAACAGTAGCAATTTTTAAATCCAGATTAAAAACACTTGTTTAGCTGTGCATTTACAACCTGAGCACTGTGCTGCATTTTTATTTCTCTTTTCTTGTTTTTATTCTCTTTATATGTGCAAACATTTTTAATCAATTTTATTTCAGCTTATTTGTCTTTCAAATTCAGTCATATTATTTGTCATTTTAAATAATCTGCTTTATAAAGATGTCCTATGAATTTTGTTATATTTTGCCTTCGACCATTTTATGTAAAGCACTTTAAATTACCTTGTGTATGAAACAAACAGGAAGTAACAAGTCCAAACTGACAGGGGAACACAGAACAGTTATGACAGAGCACCCCCCCAGGAGTGGATTCCATACGCTCCTAAGAGACAAAATAGTCCAGGTGGGTGGTGGAGTGGAGGCGGAAAATGGGGTGGGACGGAGGGCCAGGCACATGGAGGGGAACAGGACCTGGGTCTTGGCCGTGGAGCGGAGCGGAGGCGGGCCTGGGCCGTAAAGCTGAGGCGGACCTGGGACGTGGAGCTGAGGCGGACCTGGGACACCACGGAGGTGAGGGCAGGGTTAGACAGATGGTGGTGGCCACCCTGGACAAGGCAGAGAGTTCAGGAGCGTCCCTCTTGGACGAGGCAGAGCAGTGCACAGCCCAGGCACACCACATGGCTGCTGCAACAACAGGCAGAGCTGATTCCAGGGGCCGAGTCTCAGGAACTGGCACCGGACTTGGAACCACCGGACCTGGAACGTTGAGGACACCAGCTACCCGCACAGACGCCAGAGGAGTATCTGCTAAACTTGAAACCAGACCTCTGGACCTCAAACCAGCCATCTTGGCTCAGAATCTACAGCATATTTTATATATGCTGAATTGCATGTTGGATATCTTCATAGAAATACAATACGATATTGTTTGTTTACAAAAACAATTTGTTTTCCAATACTGTAAATTCACAGTAAAATCATTTTTACAGGACAGTTGTAAAACCTTGACTGAAATTGGCAGTAAAGTACTGTAGATTTACAAGAAATTTCTGTGAGTGCAGTTAGATACTGTGAAAGTAATGCAATTATTAACCTGGAATATACTGTAATTTCACACAAACATTTTTAACAGTGTGTGTATATCCAGCCAGTTGTTACCACAAAATGATCTCAACACCCTAAAAGGAACGCAACAGGAACCAGTGAAGAAACGGGGCTGAGAAGAAAGATCTGTGGACCCTTCAGCACAAGATAAAATGGACCTCTTTGAAGACTTTAAATAGGTTTGCTTTGTGCGCTAACTGCCAGTATCTGTCACACACAGTCCAGATGTAGGAACACGGTCTTCCCTGAGTCAGACATTCTTTGTGTAGAGCTCAGCAATCAGCTATTTAGCAGGTTAGTTTCCTCAGCTCTCTTTTTATAATCTTCAGGAAAAAAAACGAGATACCATAAAAACACTGCACTAAATCCTGCCCTACTCTAACCCTAAAACCAACATTTGCCCAGAATGCTTGTAAACAGGGTTGAAAATAAGGTCTTTACCACACTTTAGGCTACCGTATATAGAGTGAGTGTGCAGTATTGTTAAAATCTAAAAGAATGCTTCTGTATGTTACAAAAAACAACATGAAATGTTTATGTACACTCACAGACCATTTTATAAGGTACACCAGACCTGCTTGCAGCAACACAATGCATTTAGGCATGTAGACATGGTTGAGAGGATGTGCTGATGTAATTGTAGTGAAACTGCTGATCTGCTGGTATTTTCACAAACAACCATGTCTAGGAGAGAATGGTTTGAGAGAGTGGCTGTGGGTGAAAATGTGTTGTTAATGGCAGAGAAGAATGGAGAGACTAGATTAAACTGAAGAAAAAACAACAACCAAGGTGTGCAAAAAGGGCACATCTGAATGCACAGAAGCAGATGGACTACAACAGTAGAGGACCACCAAGTGCCTCTTCTGTCAGCTAAAGAGTGTGGTTACAGGGTAACAATGGGCACAGGTCCACCCAAAAAAATAAAACATAAGTTTGGAGAAATATTGCTTGGTCTGATGAGTCTCAGTTTCCTTTAAAAGTATCCTTTAAAAACCAGAGGGGGCAGTTGGGGGGCAGTTGTGGCCTAATGGTTAGAGAGTCGGACTCGTGGCCTAATGGTTAGAGAGTCGGACTAGTAACCAGAAGGTTGCCGGTTCGATTCTCAGTACCGGCAGGTAACAACTGATGTGCCCTCGAGCAAGGCACCTTACCCCCGTTTGCTCCCCGGGCGCTGCAGTGATAGCTGCCCACTGCTCCCGGTGTATGTGTGTTCATGACTTGAAGTGTGTGTGTTCACTGGATGGGTTAAATGCAGAGGTCACATTTCGGGTATGGGTCACCATATCTGACAAATAGGTCACTTTCAAAAACCACAGCCTTTCTAAATATTATTGCTGACTGTGTCTATCCCTTTATGACCACACTGTGCCTATCCTCTAATGTCTGTTTTCTCCAGAAACATAATGTTCAATGCCACAAAGTTCAGATCATCTCAAACTAGTTTCTTAACCATGACAATGCTATTTGAGTTCACTGTACTCAAATAGCACACGTAGTTAGAAGGTCTCAATACAATACATCTCCATTGTGATGCAGTGGAACGAAATATTGGCATCTATGTGCAAGCTAAAATTTACAAATTATGCTATCGTCAATACAAATCAAATCTCTGTTTCCAGCACCTTGTAGAATCTGTCATAAAAAAACATGTGAGATACAATATATGGAAATAATAATAAAAGAAATAAAATTTTATTATAAACAAATAATAAAAGAGCTGAACCTTTTTCTAAGACTAAAAAAGTGACAGCTTTTCATGACAAAAATAATAATAGCATATCTAAACCCTAACTGTGTGCTTCAGTACCAGCTAACAGGAAAAACGGTCAACTCTAGACTAAACAAAATGATGAATAAACAAAACGGCTGACTTCCTGTAAAACTCATTTTTTGCATTTGGTAACTGCAGGTTTAGGCTGCAATTCTAAAGGTTTTCACATATAAAATTAGATTTTTACATTTCTGAAGAAAATTTAAATGGTTCTTTAAAAAAACTCTCTGCCTTGATGGTAATCTGTTGTGATTGGTTGCCATGGTATTACTATGCGATTGCTGTGGTGTTTTTAAAGATGTTGCATGACCATTGTTATTATATTCTAGATATTAGCTTCTTGCGGCTACATTGTTGGTCCAAGTCAAAATAATTTGAATTTATTGAAAGTATAGCCCGTTGAGATGTAACATCTCATTTTCAAGGGGGTCCCAGCAAAATAAGCCTAATATTTCTGATATTCTGGTCTCGTATGGATCAGGTCAAGGTCAGAAGCGACTACCAATAGACCCTTTCTTTTCACACATCTTCCGTTCTGCCACGAAGCAGTGTATCGTTACTAGCGTCTTTTTTTTATTTTAATTTTGCTTATAACAATAACATACTGTATGATGTGCTAACAAATTTGTTATATCCAATGTCAAACAATAATAAAATAAGACAGAAGAGAAAGCTTCCACTAGCGCCTCAGAATGAAGTTTACCAAGTCCTTTACAAAGCTGCCACTAATACGGCTAGATAATGTACAACAATTAAATTTTTGCTTACGACAAGCCAGATAAAGGATACAAATTCTTTGTTGAACAGTACCTGTTTGATTATAAAGGTAAGTGTTTTGTTTTCTTTTTGCATTAGTGTAAGTTACGATACACTGCTTTGCGAAAAGTCAGCGGAGCTGACGTCATCCGTCTCTCATCAGTTACTGCAGTGTTTGTTTTTGACTGTTACCAGGACAATCAAAGCTAAGAAAGCCTTCTAATGACATCACAACACAGTGTGCACACAGCTTAAAGGACAAGGAAGTACAGTTACAGTTAATACTGCAGAAGACAAACTGAAAATGTATATAGTGGTTAAAGTTACTGAAAAAAAATATTTTCACTGAGCACATGCCACATGAGCTGTAAGGAATATTATCAGTGCCGTGTCTAGTTTTCATTTAAAAATAATTCAGCTGATTCAGGCCATCAGCAATGGAAGTGAAAGATTCAATGACAGAAACACCTGACCTTCCACTGGAAGTAGCAAATGTTGAATGAATTCCCATAAATGTCATGATGTCCAGCCTCTTTTTTATGCATAGGACAGATTCTATAGGCTACATAAGTTCGACCTAGTCATGACCTCATCTGTTTCAGCCTGATAATGACCCTGCCAAATGCAGGAGCAGTTACAGATTCCATTATGGAGTACCGCATGCACACGTGTAATTGAGGTTTAGTGGGCAGTTCGGTAAAGAGTAATCTTGTATTGGAATAGCCTGAGACATACATGAGAAAGGAGGGAGAGATGGTAAGCTTTGAAGAGAGGATGGGGAGTACATTAACATAGCTTAAAAGTGTGGCTGAGCCGAGCTTAGAAAAAGAGCTTTGGATTCTGGGGAAAACAGTGCAGGAAGAAAATGTTAAGGAATGTGTCAGTGGCGGACACAAATTGTCTTATCATGCTGCATTCCTCATCAGAGATAGAGGCAAGGGAAACATTAAGGAGCTAAAAAAAAAAGATACATTACATAACAACTAAACAGATGTGGCTCATACTGGTAGGACTGTAGTTAGTGGTGTTTGTTCAGGCATCTGAACTTCAAAAGTATTTTACAGGTACGTGTCCCAAAATGATGTCTAGTGCACAATCACTATGAAAACATTTAAACAATAAATTCACCAAATAATTTGAAATTGTCATAATTTATTCACTTGTTATTTTAATATCTGATTTTGGTTTCAACGTGATTTTCTAAGTCTAAAATCAAATAACCAATACTTGTATCTTGCTCATCATATGGGTAATTCCATTTAAATTTCAACTTTACCATGAATTGGTGGTTTAAATATTCACACAAAGCATTTTTGGTTGTTATTAAAGTATGATATTGTATAGTCAGGTAAATGCTGCTTTCAGAATTGTCACATCCGCAATGGTACATATTCCTCATGAATAGGCACATGAAAATTAGTAACTATTTTTTTATGTTCCATCAAGAGCCATCCCTTATTTATCTGTGCATAGACTAATAATTTTGCTAACGTTTAGACTCTATCAACAGGGATTTAGTAAAATATAAACAGATGTTTCAATTTATTGGTAACAAATGCATTCTCTGGGGGGTTTATGTCACATCCATAAATAAATTGCCCATATAATTTTAAAATAAAGTGTGCTCCCTACCATGTTCAATATGTTTTTGTGCTCTCAACCTGAACCAAAATGGCTGCTCCTGAGCCTCCCTGGTCCACAGCTTTACGTTAGTTCTTGTCACCACCAGTCCCTCCTTGGTTCCCAGCTCCACTCTGGCGCTCTCCTGCTCTTCTCTGGTGCTCTGCTGCTCCATCGCAGGATCTGCCCTGGTCTGCGTCTCCTCGCTGCGGTTGCCAGGCCTTCTGCCACTCCACGGACCTGGCCCACCATTTCTGTTCTGCAAAAACTTATTGGCACAGGTATTTTTTTGCATGTACAATAGAGACACAAACATTATGGAGAGAACACAGTGAGTATAAATAGTGTCCGGATGATGATCGGGTGGGTGCAGATGCGGAACAGGTAAGGGACTGTGAAGGATCGTGGAAATTGTAATCCCTTGGGAAAGCTCAGGAGAAACAGGCAGGGAAACAGACGAGACTGCAACAGTTGCATTGCATATCAATGTGTTTGAATGACTTGACAGACCATCAATGGTGATGTTACCACCTACGATTCAAAAAACATCTTTAAACACATCTCTTCTGTGAATACTTGACAAGTAAATATAAAAAAACTCTCTTTCTGTCTCTAGTGTTCTGGAAACTAGTAACTTAATGTTAGCACTTATTGTATTATTGCCCCTGTTTGACATATCGCTTTATTATTTCCTAAACTCTCTGTAAGTCGCTTTCGATAAAAGCATCTGCTAAATGACTAAATGTAAATGAATAGCCTGACAAATCTCAAAATTCCATGTAAACATGGTAGCTCTGGTTTATTTATATGCATGTAAACATGTGAAAACAACTTTTTTGTTTGTGAATCGATATATTCTAATCGAATTATTCTAATCTAATAATAGTTTTTCTTTTAAAACTGTAATTATGAGCACGGTTGTCACTGGGTGTAGGAACTTTTAACCTTGGCCACTCTCTAGTTCTGTCTGTGGTAGGATGTTCACCACCCACATCACTTTGGCATTATGGTGGAGGGATTTGCTTGGATAAGCAGCACTAAGACTTTTTCTCCTATGTTTCCTCTGTATGTGTGAATGTTGCCTCAAAGGCACAAACCTCAAGGTCATTTCAACAGCACAGAGATAATTAACTGCACAGGAGTTGAATAAACGCCTGCAGCAGATGTTCCAGGACATATTGTTAGATGAAGTGGGCTCAGACTGTCCAGAGATGAGATGATTATTTGTGAAATCAACTTTTAGCACTTTTAATGGTCCTCCATCTTTGTGCTTCATTCGCTTTTCCAGCTTGTCTGTATAGCTACAATGTCTCTTTGAAATATTGCCATAGCAGGACTGAGTCTTTTGTGCTGATGATTTTGCAACACTATTTCCTTCCAGGAGTATTTTAACGCACGGAAAGCTACAGTAAGAACAGCACAAAAGAGTGCTAGACGTCTCTCTCTCATCTGTGCGCTCAATAGGGGGCCAGATAAGCCCTGAATATACCCACTATGTTGAGGGAGATGTTGATGCATAGTCAGAGCCCCCCATGACATCTTTGGGATATTCTGAGCTCTGTGCTCATGCAAAATACCAGTGACATTCTGCATTTAACACAGTTTTGCAGCTCAAACGTAAAAGTACTAGAAAGGGCAATCGTGTTGATGCACAAGCCTTGCTGATTTTGCCCCTAGGCTCAGCATTTTTCACAGAGGCATGACACAACAAGAAATTATATGAACACAACATATGCAATAGGTTCAGCATCCCAATTTTCCTAAATGTACAGAAATTTTGTGAATATATTTACTAATGCAAATGTATTTATTACAACTGTTTACAAAACAGTTACCCCTTTTACTTCCATAGATTTTTATCCATCTTTATCCAGTTCTGCAGAGTTTATCTCCAACCCTGGAAAAACTCACCTGCCTGTAGCCTTATAAATCCTGAGGACACAGATTAGCTTGTTCAGGTTTAGGTGTTTGATTAAGGCTAGAACTAAACTCTGCAGGACTGTGGCTCTCTAGCACCAATGTTGCAGAACCCTGGACTAGATCATAAAATGTGAGCAATACCCAAATGGAGAGAAAGGCAATTGAAGTGAAAGAGTTAAAGGAAACAATTTTGTTTTAGGGTGGAAGCAAGTAAATCCATTTTAATAAAAAAACCTTGTTGACAAATAACTCTTCATAGTTTTCGGCAACTAATGAAAACAAGATGAAGAGAGATGAAATATGAATAAGAAAAATAACAAAAAAAGGGTTTAGTAATGTACAGTTTAAAACGTCAAATTATGAATACCCAAGGTTACCTCTTAACTCTTAACATAAAATATATAACCCAATTTAATTTAGCAATTTAGAATAACCCAAGGTAAACTATTAAGTGTTAAAAGGCCACTTTTGTGTGGTAGGGAGGTTAAACACACACAAAAGAAATGTATTGATCATCTAGGGCCGGGTCTATTGGGGGACCACATGAATACCTTCAGGGAGGTATTCATGAGGAAATACCTGCATGGTCTCACCAGTATGGAGAATTCAGGGGAGTATAGAGTGCGGGGGCCCAACCAAGGGAAGCTCAATAAAAAGGTGGAGGGTCCACCGAGGGGAGGTCACAGATCCACCAACAAGGGGACCGTAGAGTGAGAAAACAGATTAAAATTTGAATATCATAAAAAGGTCAATATTTTTTGTCACATTCTAAAATTAGTAACCAAAAATATTGACCTTGTCCATTATATTCAAATTTTTTGAGATGTACCTGTACATCATACAGGACCACCTGGGAGAAAGGAGTCACTACGTATGGAGCACTAGCTCAGGTATAGGTCCTTGAAGGGAGTGGTGGGAACTTTGGGCACATAGCCAGGCCAAGGTCTTAGGACCACGAGAGAGTTGCCCTGCCCAAACTCAATGCACTCGTTGGACACAGAGAGTGCCACCAGGTCCCTTACCCTCTTAATAGGAGAGCTATCTTCATCGTCAGATGAGGTAGACTTACTTTCCCCAAGAAAGCCCTACGAAAGCCATCAGGGAACCCAGAAGGTCCCAAGACGGTACAGAGCATGCCATGCTGTTTGAAAGACTTAACCAGAACAAGGTTGCGATGAGCGGCAATAGCGACTACATCCAGTCGTGGGCGTATGCCACCCTGATGATAGATGTATGCCATGGCAGTCATGCTGTTCAGGCGGAACAGCGTGTGCTTGTTCCTTATGGGCTGGAACCTTTCAGGGCTAGCTAAGCAGCCAACAACTCTAGGCAGCAAAGTGCCAAAGCAGGCGAGGGCCCATCCAACAACCGGACACTGCATGCCAATTGCACACAGCACCCATGCCATGCAGAGAGGCGTATGTCGTCACTACGACATGCCTGGAACCCTGCCCGAGAAGAACTCCCGCTCAAGGAAGGTCAGCTCTGACCAGGGGGCTAGGATGTGGCGGCAAAGAGGCGTTATGGAATACGCCAAGTGCTGGTGTATGCCCACAAGGAACCCAACTCTAAAGCCAGTGCTGGAGTGGTCTCATGTGCATCATCTCGAGCAGGATAACCCCCTGTCGAGGATGCCATGTGTACAAGGAGCCTCTGAAAACGTTTCAGGGGGAATGTTGGTTTGCTTCAGACAGTTCATCATTGACTGTGCTCGCTTGTTGGAAAACCGCACTGCCATGGCGAGTTCAGTTCCATACCAAGATAAGAGATGCTCCGTGCTGAGGAGAGCTTGCTCTTGTCCCAGTTGACCCGTAGGCCCAACTGGTCTAAGTCCCGGAGCACGAGGTCCCTGTGCATACACATCAAATCCTGTGAGTGCGTCAAGATGAGCCAGTCGTCTGCCCTGTTCCCAGAGGGGAGCTAGGGCAGGAGCTTGTACTGGTATGCCCAATACTCGAAGGCGAACCGCAGGAACGGATGGTGACAAGGTAGAATCAAGACATGAAGTATGCATCCTTCAGATCGATTGCTACAAACCAGTCCTGGTGTCAAAAGGTGAATAGCTCCGTTGACTCTTCTGCTAAAGACATGGCTGAAGAGGGTCGGGCCCGATGTCCTCGTAGATCTAGGGCTCGCTTCTCCCCATCAGGACCACTGCAAATCTCCTCCGCGGAGTTTTCATCTGGAAAGGGAGGGGTGCCTGCACCAAAGCAGATGCTGTGGAGGGGTGGGGCTGCTGGGAAGCAAATGCTGCTCAGGACCTAGACAACCTGAATGTGGCCAGGTCATGGCAGGGCTGTAGAGGCTACAGCATACAGTCTTCAATGGTATTCAATGGCCCCTCCTCAGCATCCCTCATCTGCGCAGGAAGCCACAGATGGCCACCAGAGTGGGCATTGCATGACCCTGCGTGCCACCCCAGGTCATTCTTTCCCTCACATAGCCTAATTGACCTGCAGGACGGTCAAGGCGTGCAGGGAGGAAGTTGCCAGACCTGCAACAGTGTAGGTCTACAACACGAATGCTGAAAGAGATAACATACTTTGGAAGGGAGCCTTGGTCAACCTCCCCAGGGGGCAAGGTCTGCGGGTATAAGAACACTCAACCTGAGGCACATCGACATTTCCCTTATCCACTCCCACATGAGGGAAGTAAGGACGGAGGAACTAGTTTGTAAACGCGCCGAATAGGGATGTTCCAGGACTTTGTTGTCTCTGTATGCACCGGGGGAGCGAGCGTGATTAGGCACTACGCTCCACACCCTAATACCACACGTCCAGCCACGAGCCCAGGAAAGCAAAAGCAAAAGCAAAAGCAAAGCAAAGCAAAACAAAAACAAAACTGGCTTCCATCAAGCATCAGTCATGTGGGGCATGAATGGTCCGTGGGACTACGCCGGTGGATAAACATCCATGGGAATCCCCAATCACCCCAGCCGCTCGCCGACCTGGCAGCCAGAGCCAGCCGGGAAGCAGACAGGGTTGCTGCTGCATTCAGAAGAACACAGACAGCTGTGACCGCAACACTCTCTACACTCTAGGGGGCAATTGTGGCCTAATGATTAGAGAGTCGGACTCGTAACCAGAAGGTTGCTGGTTCGATTCCCAGTACCGGCAGGTAACAACTGACGTGCCCTTGAGCAAGGCACCTTACCCCCCCCGTTTGCTCCCCGGGTGCTGCAGTGACAGCTGCCCACTGCTCCCGGTGTATGTGTGTTCACGACTTGAAGTGTGTGTGTTCACTATTCACTGGTTGGGTTAAATGCAGAGGTCACATTTTGGGTATGGGTCACCATATCTGACAAATAGGTCACTTGCACTCTCACATATTCTCATTGAGAGGACATGCTGGATCTATGAACGCTGCCTAAAGAAAATAAGTGCAGATTTACTGTCTTAAAACTGAATCAAGTATCATGTAACATAAAAAACACAAATGCACTACATTTCGATATAGTGATATTGTGAAGTTATCAATACAGTCTTTTGAACAAAGTAAACACATCAAGGTGACTAGAAACATGTTGTCCAGTCATGACTTCTTGTTGCACAGGAGAATAATATTAAGTAACACAAATCCCAAACCCATCATTCCTCACAATGGGTAAATCCAAAGAATATAGTTCTGATGTGCAGAAAAGATTGTTGTGTTACACGAAATAGAAAGTGGATTTAAATTCTTATGGTAGCTTGAGCTGCATCCGAAATCAAAATACTACGTAATACGTAATAGAGTACGTACTGAATTTGAATAAGTACCTACATATCGACCGTTAAAACAGTATGTTTTACATTGTATGAGTGGGAGTATTATGAATACATTTCATACATAATGCATCCGCCGTGTTTTATTGTCATGTGACCCATAGTCTGTATGTAGGCATTAATACAAACATAATTTAGTCACGAGAAATAAATTTCCAAATAATCGAACCAACAGTTGTCTTCTCACCAAGCTTCTGTCTGTAGCCCATTCAAATAAACCTACCATAACGGCTATAGACCCTTCATTTGTTTGTAAGCAGGCAAACTTGAAAATATATGAAAGACATATATTTTATCAAAACCGTTACAATTGTGCCCATATTGTACATTTATTTGTAACCAAAACAAACAATGGCATCAACTAAAGGAAGCATTTGTGTCCCTGCCTGTGAGGCTAAAGTCAGAAAAAATACTGAGATAAGCATCAAAGTTTATGTTCAACCATTAATTGATTTAAATCTTTAAAATGGTCTTACTCAGTTAAATTATTTTATTTTAAAGATATCAAGGTTATATTTTCACAGAATGTTCTTTACATTCTTAAATGTAACTTTATTTTATTCAAAAGACTTTGACTGAAACTAACTGTGTCTGCAGTCCAGTTGGTCAGCCTCCTTAGGCACAAATACTGTATATACTTAACTTAACCTTCTTCTGGACGATTCTCACAGAACTGTGCTTCAAAAGACAAACTGTAGGAGATTTGTTTGCAGAGGCTTTAAACCAGGGTGTTTCTGTACAGTAGATAAGTGTGAGATGGGCTTATATTTGATTTCTGTGCACATGTAGGCATAAATGTCAAAATTATAAGAAGACAATTCACACAAGTGGCCCAAAGGGGTTGATATAGGGCTTTGTAGAAGTAATTACACTCCGACTCACAGAATTCAGGCTGTTTGTATCAGCATATTGCAAGACAACCCAGTCTCACGGCAGTTCGTGATATAGTCACGAAATGTAATCTATTGTTCCCAATTTTTTCATGTCACCAGCACGACTTTCAATACACAGACCTTGTGTGTATGTACACTTATATATTTATAACCTGATATGAAAAAAAGTCGTAAATACTTTACCTCACCCCAAACCCTAAAATCACAGCCGCAAAGGCTAATTTTGCTAAACACGCGAGTTTCACGAGGTGGCAAAGAACATCACAGGGAGAAAGTTCAATCCTAATAAGATTGTAGGAAATAGAAATTCACACAAATGAGTCACCTTGTAAAATAGGTATGAATTCCCATCAGATTGCGTTGATATATATTTACACATTTGATGAAAGGTATCACATATTAAATTACGTTAGATTGAATGTCGTGCTGACTGACACGAAAAAATGGGGAAATTCGCATCCACCAACACGAAACAATTTCCAACACCTTTACATTTCATGACAATGTTATGAATTCTCGTGAGACTGTGTTGTGCAAGAAAGGGTTTATGTAACTCAAGTATCTCAAGCCACAAGAAGATGCAAATTGTTGTAACTTGCAATTTTTCCCCAAGGCCCTGCCAAAGTACATCAAGGCCTCTTCAATATTTATCTTATTATCAATTGGTATAGTGAATATTTCTTTTAATCGTTTTTTACGATTATTGCCCATTGACCATTCTGTGACAACATGCTCTAACTAAAGCTTTTTTTGATGAATGAATGAATAAATATTTGCTATACACAGGATTTGTCATTAACTTTTTTTGCTCACCAGCCACTGTGGCTATTGGTTTTCCAAAGTTACTAGCCACTTAGCATTTTCACTAGATTAATGTTGACTTTGGCATGCTGGTACCTGGTATATCACTACACATCATATACAGTCTATAAAATGTATTCACCACCCTAATTCAAGTTTTCACATAAATCTACTCCATACACCATATTGACGAAGCAAAAACCTTTTTTTTACAGAAATGTAAAATAAGTACATAGCAAATGTATTCACCCTTCTTGGTCAAAACACCTTTACAGCCTGAAGTTTTTTTGGGGGGCATGATGTGACAAGCTTTACACATCTGTATTTCGCAATTTTCTGCCATTCCTTTCCTCAGATCCTCTCAAACTCTGTCAGGTTGGTTGGGTACCATCAATACACAAATATTTTCAGGTTTCTACAGAAATGTTTAATTGGGCTCCAACCCAAGCACTGGCTGACATAGACAATGTTGTCCTTAAGCTACTCTTGCATTGTTTTAGCTGTGTTTTTAGGATCACTGTCCTGTTGGAGAACAAACCTTCAGTCAGAGGTTCTGAATGCTCTGCTCTAGATTTTCATTAAGGATATATCTGTATTTTGTACCGTTGTTTCTGGCAGTTTAAAAGATTCTTTAACTGTTATTATTTTTTTGTGCAAATTTCATGTTTTCATGTGTCTTCACAGAGGAGAGTCTTGAGTTTGGCCACTCAGTCATAAAGCCCAGATTGGTAAAGTGATGCAGTTATGTTTGTCTTTCTGTAGTTTCTCCCATCTCCATATATGATCATGGAGCTCCACCAGAGTGACAATCAGCTGCTTTATCACCAACCTAACCAAGGTTCTTCTCCATCGATTGCTCAAATTGGCCAGGAGGCCAGCTCAAGTAAGAGATCTGGTTGTTCCGAACTTCTTCCGTTAATGCTTAATGGAGGCGACATGCTTCTGTGAACCTTCAATACAGCAGAATTTTATGTAGTCTTCCCCAGATTTGTGTCTTAATATAATCATGTCTCAGAGCTCTACTAGCAGTTCTTTTGACCTTATGGCTTGGTTTTTGCTCTGATATGCATTTTCAGCTGTAAGACCTTTTATTAAGAAGTGTGTGCCTTACCAGATCATACTCATTCAATTGAATTTGCCACAGGTAACTTCACTTGAAGTGTAGTAACATCAACAAGCAAAACTGGAATGCTTCTGAGCTCATTTTCAAGTGTCCCAGAAAAGGGGATGAATACTTATGCAATGTAAATATTTCAGTTTAATAGTTTTAATATATTTGCAAAGTTGTCACAAATCAGTTTTTTGCTTTGTCTTAATGGTGTATGGAGTGTAGATTAATGTAAAAAAAATGTAATTTTTAGTAGTTTAACATAAGGCATAAACATAACAAAATGTGGAAAAACGAAGGGGGTGAATACTTTGGTAACGCTTTCTATGAAGCCAATTCTCATAATGAATTGTAACTGCATATATAATTAATTTTAACCAAGTATTAGGGTTCTATAAATATACTTATACAGACACATCAAGAACTATACCCTATTATAATAATAGATAATAACAGAACAAAAATGACAAAGCCTGGCCTGAAGAGTTTAAAATAGTTGAAAAAGTTTGGGTTAAACATTTTCCAACATAATAGAAATAAATAATGTGACCCAAGTCTGTAAAAACCGGGCTAAAAATCGAAAGAATGTTGTTAGCTTTAATTAGCATGTTGCTAGCATGAAACTCCAACCCTGTAGCTCAGTATTATTGATAAGTCACACCATACTGTATTTTTCCTATTTGATAAAGTTTCACTTTGAAATACGTCACAATATGCAGGAACATTGTTCACATATTTACAATAGTTTTTGTTTTAATTTGTAGTAAAATCAAAATCAAACGATAATTAATCTGCCATTGTTACGAAACTGGTTCACTTTTAAGGGTTGGGTGGCAGCCAGGTGGTTACTTATTGGTCAAACTATTCCACCACCACCAAATCTTTACGGTAATTTGTCATTTTTACTGATTAATTCTAACCATTTTAACATTGTCGCCCAGATCCATTAAAGATTTGTCAGAAAAGTAGGAGAAAGACAATATGGAAAAAATAAGTCCTGTCATAAATATAGGTACATTCAATCATTTAGGTTATTTGGTTAGGTTTTGGAGCAGAAATGCTTGATTCAAGGTCATGTGTCTTATTAACCTCTTACTAACACCTCAGTAAAGCAGAATCACAGTGTATTTGGCAGCGAACCGTCTTTCTGAAGAAGAATCCATTCATTAAACAGTGAAAACATGTGTGCTCGTGCGGCAAAGGCATCGGTCCTTTTAGGGGCTGATGAGCGTATTTGGCTCATACAGATGAGGTCATGTGGTAGGTCTCAGAGAGACAGATCCTCACAGGCCCGGATTTCAATTTCTCATTAATGCATCAGCAGTACCAGCTCATGCATATGCTATGCCAGCATGCATGTCTTTGTGACAAGAACGCAGTGCATTTACTGCAAAAGATTGCTTCTCAGGAATTCAGGAGAAAGGATTAAATTGTCATTTTCTTCAAGCTTTTATTCACTGTGACTAACACATAGGTACACATATGACTTACATTCTTAAAATACATGGCTACACTGTAAGAAATTGCTGTAATTTTTACAGTAAATATTTACAATAGATAACTGAAATCTAAAAATTACAGTGCTACTGTATTTTACTATGAATTGTGGGAGCATGCTAAAAGACTGATGTAAATTTTACAGTTAAACAAGCCAATATTGTATAATTTACAGTAAAAAACTGTACATTGATATTCCCAGAATTCCCTGCATGACACTTCACATTTAATTGTCTTTAAAAATGAAATAACTTCCTAGTCTTTGTTACTTTTTAATCAGCTATGTACATTAGGATTTTTTTTACATTTAATGCTGTTAAATGAATGTTTATTATAAAAAGTTTTTAATGTCGTGTGTTACCATAATGGTGTTTAGTGTTTGTGCGAATGACAATGTGCACCTTCAATATATTAGTATTATCCTATGAACTTTGATTCATCACATGACTCATCACCTCTGTTTGGTGGTTGTCAGTGTATTATTAAGTTACAAAACAGATAATAGTTCTATAATAGATTGGTAAATTAACATTATGTCAGTTAATGAAATACAGTATTTTACTGTAAATTCACAGTTTTACAGTTGCTCTTGTACAATTTTACAGTGACAGCTGTAAAACAAAAATGTAATTGCTCCATGTATATTTACAGAAATATGCTGTATTTTTTACAGTAAAACTGTAGTTAATGATCTACAGTACTCTTGTAAAAATGTACAGTTTTACTGGCAACCAAAATTGCCAGTAAGTTGCTGTAAAATTTACAGTAAATGTTTTACAGTGTGCCTTTAAATGGCCATCAGAATAGTTACAGCATCCACAAGCAGGACAAAATTGCAGAAGCTAATCTCCGGGTCGATGCCACACTGGCAAATATGGTATTTAGCTCAGTTGTAGTCATAGAGACGAGAAAACATTTACATCTTTCTGCATGTTTCATCCTGTTCCCGTATTGCCATTATGACATATCAATTCCCCAATTAATTGGACACAAAGTGCTTGACAAACCGCAGTGGATCCCAATGGAAAAACTATTGGATTGTCTTGAAATGATTTCCTGCCCAGATGTGATGCCTGATGAGTTTGTCTTGAAAGGATTATCCTCATCATCCTCCAGTTGCACCATTACTTGATTTCAGCCACCTAGTCGATACACCAGGACTTAATCCCTATATGTCCCATATGCATATACAATGTAACCTCAATGATGTTGACTCGTGGTTGATTTCTTGTGGTATTTGATCCACCAGCCCTACTGCTCAGCATAAACAATGCTATCTGAACACTTTATACCAGCTTTGATATCATATTGTTCACAATGTAGTATTAAATTGTTTTCATATACCGATGTTATCATATATTGCATTATTCAGTTTTTGAAGTGTGCCTTTAACAGGTGTCTTGAACATAAACATTTCAATATTTAAAGGGCTGTAAAACTGAGAGATTTTCAGTGAGAAACTAAATCTGGTTAAATCTCAGTTGGCCATGTGTAACCCGCAGCTATCAGCTAATCAAAGGAATTCCGTCGACTGTAATTTTCAGCCCACTAGAGATCTCCTGTGAGTCACGACATGGCAGACTGCTGACGGCCAGAGAATACACTACTGATCCAGAACACAAATCAGATTTCTATGGATTGCAAGTGTGAACGGCTGCATAATGAAGCAATGTAGTCACATGATGGACATTTAGTTATTCATAAGCCTGATGTTTCTGTTTTAGGAGACATTATGCAAGCTTGCAGTCCTCCACAAATGTATAGATCACTTCACTATTCCACAGTCATTTCGCCTAAAGTCTCCAGGGAGCAAGTTTTCACTGTCGACACAGACAAGCAATGCTGAGCAAAGGTTCCTGAGTTCTCGAAGTAGAAAGAATTTATACACATGATTGGTGACACGGTAGTTGGTTGGAAGGTGGCTAGGTATACTTTTTTACTTTTTTATCCTGTGCGGAACATTGGGATGTACAGGATGTCAGAAAAAGTGTACACTGTTAACATAATACACAATATATAATTACAAAAAAGAAATATTTAAAAATTAACATTAGAAAACTGTACCAGTATTCATTTAACACAAAAACGAATTGCACAGATTTATTTATGTGTGATACACTCACAACAGGAGGAAAAAAGTTGCAGTCACATGACACGTGTAAAAATAAAATAGCATAGTAAGCAAACGGAAAAAGAAAGGAAATGATAGAAAGCCAGGATGAAGAGCTGAGATAAAAATAAATGCCACTACTAT
This sequence comes from Oreonectes daqikongensis, assembly GCA_026939265.1. NCBI lineage: Eukaryota > Metazoa > Chordata > Actinopteri > Cypriniformes > Nemacheilidae > Oreonectes > Oreonectes daqikongensis. The sequence goes on from JAOTQM010000428.1 coordinate 2,109,574, forward strand.
TGGCAAAGGCCTGCATGGGCAGTGATACTCACAATCTGCCACAGAATACTGCCAATGTGGAGAGGAAGCACAGCATTCGACGGAACAACACAGGGAGGTGGCGACACGCATACGCAAATACACACAAACTGTATGCGATACAAAGAGACACACAAACAGCTTCATGCAGTCACATTTATAAGTAAACACATACAATCCTAATGAAAACAAATATTGGCTGTTTCATGAGGCATCACATTCTTTTTGGGCTTGGCTGATCTTCCCGCACAGCATTCTGGGTAATCAGCATGGTGTGACCACATTTCTGGATGTCTTTAAGAACAGATGCGACAGGATGGTTTAGGCATCGTCTGGGTCACAAACATCAAACAAACGCACCCACATAACCGCACAGCACTGTGTGTGACTGGCAGAGTACTAGCATTGCTGTGAATACAAACTAACAGAGTGGTGCTTAATGGCAACCTTGTCATCACCATGGACTGAAACTGGGAATGTGGTCCAAAAATATTTCTTTGCAAAATTCAAGAGCAAACTTGAGAATGTTTACCTTCCAATATAGAAATATTTTTGAAGTTCAAAAACAGGATTTATAAGACAAATATCTGCATCAGCAAAACTGGCCATTGGCTAAACGTCTCATGCATAAGGCACACTTTTTTGGAAACACTTTAACGCGGCACAAAACGAAACATGCTTTACCTGTCAGTCATCTGAAATCTTGGGCGGGGTTTTGCCAATCATTACGGCCAAAGTTATCAGACCTCTAGTATGAACCTGACCAAAAAACAATAAATGAAACAACAGCATATAGAGGTTGTTTGTGCAAGCAGCTTTTTACAACCTATAGTTACATTTTAAGGATAAGCACCCTCTAGCTTAATATGACCTATGGTTAAGAATATTCCATTGCTTTAGGTTGTTCTCCTTATGCTTCTGATCAAAACACATTGGTTTCATAAATATAAGATATTTTGGAGCACCTAACACCTCACCTACTTCTCAACCATACGAAATACAACAAGTGTAAAAGTACAGGCACAGTACAATTTATTGCATTTGCAATTGACCAAACAATAATAGTATTACAAACAACTCGAGTTAGAAAAGAAGAGGCATAAATCAGAATTTGGTCTCATAATTTAAATCTGAAAATCAATAAAAACACAATTAGTCATATTTAGCACCATAAATAGAATTCGCTTTTCTCAGTGAATTGTGGAAATTTTAATTGACTTGCCAGACCATTTATTTTCGGATTTAATCCGAGCTTTCACTTACTTGTTTCTGGTCCATTTCTAGTATGCATTTCATGGTAAATACTCGAAACTGCCAAACGATGCATGTCTATCATTGGACCGAATCAATATGGTTACTTCATGGTTGATCACTAACAGGGTGTCAGGGATATGTTAAATGGATAGGTCACCCAAAATTCTAAATTTGTCATTTTTTACTCACCCACATCGCCACATGACGTTCTACACGTTTTATGACCTCCCATTGTATTTGAAACCCAAATAAAGATATTTTTATAACATCCGAGAGGTTTCCAGGCCTCCTCATTGACATAAAGGTAATTGCTTCTGTCAAGGTTCAGAAAAGTAATAAAGACATTGTTAAATTGGTAGATCTGAACATTGTTAAATTGGTCCATCTGATCATAGTGGTTCAGTTGAATTTGTTAGTGATAAATATGTTTGCACTGTTTATCTGAGCCTGCAGTGTCTGCAGCACACACGGTGTTTCTCCGGTTTTATTATTAACGGACTAACAAGTCGACTTTAACCTGAACATGTAAATATGCTTAATTTTCGAATCAAGAACATGTGGCAGAATATAAACATCGCAATTATATGCTGACTTGGGTGAATATGTACGTTTGGTACGTTAACAAATGTGACCCTGGATCACAAAACCAGTCTTATGTAGCACCAGAACATTTGTAGTAATAGCCAAAAATACATCATATGGGTCAAAATGAGCCATTTTTCTTTTATGCCAAAAATCATTAGGATATGAAGTAAAGATCATGTTTCATGAAGATATTTTGTAAATTTCCTATCAAAAATATATCAAAACTTTATTTTTGTGAGTAATATGCTATGCTAAGGACTTCATTTGGAAAACTTTAAAGGCGATTTTCTCAATATTTAGTTTTTTTTGCAAACTCAGATTCCTGAGTTTTAAATAGTTGTATCTCGGCCAAATATTGTCCTATCCCAACAAACCATACACCAATAACTTATTTATTCAGCTTTTAGATGATGTAAACATTTTAATTGACCCATAAGACTGGTTTTGTGATCCAGGGTCACAAATGTAGTCTATTTTTACTTTCATTTCAAATTTTCACCGGAAACAGTAGACCATTCGGGTACTTTGAGAATACAGCATACTATGATTTGAGGCGTACTAATTCTATATTTTTATTGACTGTTTTATTTAAAATGTAAGTACAATTTATGGGAAGATGATTTGACTTTTTTGAAGTTTTCAAAATAACACTAGTTATCACTATAAAAGTAAAACAGTACACCTCAGTGTTAATCATTTTTATATCAATAGCCACGCTTGCCTTAGTACACCCCAAAACACAGAGCCGATCCTTCCTCAGGGCCTATGTCCACCAAGGCGTTTATGTTGGCGCTCGGCGTGTTTTATCAATTGTTTCCAATGGAAGCACCGCGTTTTTTGAAAACGCGAGCAGCTGACGTTTTTTTCCGCACTCAGCGCCGGCACTCTGCGTTTTGCGACGCTCAGCGACAGCGTTCGACCGGGTGCCCAGAGTTGAAAAATGCTCAACTTGAGGCGTTTCAGCCGAGCGTCTGGCGTTTTCGGCCGCGTAAAAGCGCCTCGGTGGATCTGGACCCAAAGCGGGCCCCCTTGTATACAGGATCAAAAACACTCATTTGTAATGAGATGAGATGTAATTTTTTTTTAAGTTGAAACTTGCGGACTTTAGAGCGTTCTGCCTCAAGTTGAGCATTTTTCAACTCTGGGCGCCCGGACGAATGCCGAGCACGACAAAAAGCGTTGCGCTTCCTTTGGAAACAACTGAAAAACCAGGCCGGCATAAACGCCTTGGTAGACACAGCCCTTACACAGACTATGCAGGTTGTGTAGGGCCCCCCCCTTGAGTATAGAATCAAAAACACTATTATAAGTCTTATTTATTTTTGCCCAATTATTTAATGAATTACAAAACAATTCTCCAGTACAGATTTACAAATGTATTATTTGTCCACTATATTTCGTTTGCCCATGATATGATGTCATTTTTAGTTTGTGCCATCACATTTAGAGAATTTTAATTATTTGTACAAGGGCCCCTCACAAGTTTGCTAAGGGCCCCTAGGCGTCTAGGATCGGCACTGCATTTACATTCTGCATATGTGCAGCTGGTTTCAGGTATGTATGCGCACAGTTACTGTAATCAAGTCTCTGCAATGTCACAGTGCACATTCACAATGGCAGTAATGACGGTGATCTATCAAAGCTGGAAACACGTCTCATGTGGACGTCCATCCTGCAGGCTGTAGTCACACCTCAATGTTACTCCGCTCTTGTAATAACATTGTCTTTTTGTTGCTAGAATAATAGTCTCATGAGCAGCATGTTTTACAGAGGTTAATGACACACCAGGGATTGGGGGGGGGTGGGGGGTGATGAGCTGTGCGATGTCATGTTTCTGTACCAGGTGATAGTGTTGCTTTAAGTAAGGTCACTTTAAAGACAGACTGAGATCCAATAAGCCTATGAATCACTCCGTATAGCACTGAATGGAAAACCTCAACAAAAGCACACAAACGATTAATTATCTAGATACAAAGTAACGTTTTGGTACTCCACGTAGTTAAGAATCCAATACAATGCTTCCTTATTGTCCTGTACTTTACGTGTGTAGAGCAGTACCACTGACCCACATCAAGGCCGTGATTTAGTCCTCCTAAAATGAATCATTTAAACAAAGTTCTTGTTGTGCAAACATAACAAAAAGCGAGTACCTCTGATAAGAAGAGCTATGAAACCTTTCCTCTGGTGAAAAAGCTCATCCAATCTATATTACTCATCTTCAGGTATATAATTAGAGGCTTTAAAATGTTTGTTTCAACACTATACATACCATTGCTTTATTTCTTCACTGTGCTCAACACAAGATATTGCACTACACTACATTTTCACTCTTGTATTTATGATAAGTCATGTAGAGCATATCATTAGCAAGTGTGTGTGTTGTCACAGAGATGTAGAGCAGCACCCTGAGCTCTTGAGTGGAGCTGTCAACAAACAATGAGCAGTTCATTACCGGCTGCTGAATTACTCCTGTCATCTGGCACGACCCAGGGACCACTTCCATGACTATGAATCCCCAACAAAATAAATCACACAGCATATATATATATATATAAGCACCTCAATAAAACATTCTTTAATGCCTTTATTGTGAAGAAGGACAATAACAGGAGACAATAAGAGCTTTAATGTCCTTCACAACTTACAAACTGAATATGAAAATGAATAAAATACGTTTAAGAAACAAACGAAGAGAGTTTTCGGAAATGAAAAAGAAAAAATACGGCATCTGTTCAAATAGAGATGTCTAGAGGTTTATGATTTATCTCTCTCTCTTGGATACAGGAACATATCTATATTTATCTCTTAAAAAAAACCTGGAGTTGAGAACTTAGTATTTTCTTTTGCTGGTGTATTCATTTAGATATGTTAAGACTACACAAAAGAGCAATTTTTAGTGATAAGCTATTAATACTTCACTCTGGGCCTTATTTACTTGAAAAGAAAAAGGCTTCTACACACATTGATGTTTCATAAGGACTTCAGCTATTCAGAACTATTTTTATAAAGAATTACTTTTCGTTTTCTAACAAATGTGTCAGATCCAGAAGAGTCAGGATCCAGATATCAAGACACTGAGCTGTCACGATCTTGTTTCAAAAGACTGGACAGTAAACACTTAAAGGCAAGGCAGGACTGGCAAGTTAAAGAATCAAAGAATTTCAGACAAATTTGAGACTATCTCTTATTTGCAGTTTAATGAAGTGAATAACACGGATTATATTATATTACGTGTTCCCAGAATACAGTGTTTAGTAAGTGGTGCAAGGAAGGACAAGCAGTCAACTTTTGTCAGGGTCATGGGCGCCCAAGGCTCATTGATGCATGTGGGGAGTGCAGCCTTGCCCATCTGGTCCGATCACAGAAGAGCGACTGTACTGTAGCTCAAATATACTCTCTCAATTTATTAATGCTTTTTTTATTTTTTTATAAAAAATGTATTAATCTCAGTTGCTTAGGGTTTCTTTACACTAAATACATTACACTTTGTTACCCTACTCCCGACAGTCCAGGCATCATTGAATTATGTCTAAATGTAGACAGTAATGTGCTAATATGAAGACTTTGTAAAGCAATTAAGGAGTTTTTGCAGTTCAATTAAAATAGCAAAAGAAAAAATCTCAAATTTAGCTTAAGCTAGTCTCAACCCCACGGACAGTCGACTGAACATCTGATGCCTACAGCACAAAACACTTCAGCGGATTCGTCCTATGATCGGTTGAACTGTACAGGATTTCCAAGAGACATCTGTTTCATATTCTTTAACGTTCCAACTAAAAACAATACAAAGCTGCCTGATCAAAGAAGAAAACTGACATTTTTACAGTAGCAATGAGCATTCATCAAGATCGACTGAACGCTGGATTCTTATGGAACTATGCAAGGTTCAGTGCATAAACTCTTTTTGAGACGTTCATGAATTAGTGATTTACTTGTCTGATATTTTTCAAGCACATACTGTAGAGGTTTCTTTTGGTTTCTGATTCGGAGTATTTCAAAGAATAGACATATAAAGAAAATAACATATCAAGACTGCAAGAGGCAATTTTTTAGGTTCATTTTCAGTTCAACAGTTGGTTGTTTGCATGGAGAAATATACATTTCTATATAAAACAAGACCAGATTCAATAGGACTAAATCAACGCCTTTATGTTCAAAGAATATTGATTAGGTCATAAAAAGGAGCCAACACACAGGAGAATAAAGCTAGAGCTAAATATTGTATGAGTTGGCAGTGGCTTGTGAACAATTCCTCCCTCCCGAAACAGGGATTGCAGCAGAAAAACAGTTTCAATGCAAATGAAGTCGGCACAGAATGATGAAAAATGCATCTTAACTGTTTGGAAGATGTTCCAAACGTTATTAATGCCTCTAGGAACTGAAAAATGCAAAAAAGCTGTCTAGCTGCACCCACTTAAGGGTTAATAATGCTGCTCACATGTGCACACTGACTGCAAGTACCACATCAGGCACAAAAGATCAGCAAACTTCTAAAAAATCAACACAAAAGCCAGTTTATTCAGCACACCAGAATTCTAAACTCTTACATACAGACTCTTTTTTTATTCCACCCACGAAACCCAGGATATCACAGCTGGGCAGATCCACATATGCTGAACCACCTGCTGTTAAGTAAGGGATAATGTACAGGCCTGAGAGACTTCTCCCGGCTCGCTGCAGCGATTTTTATTAATATAAATATATTATAAAAATTGTGACATAGTTTGCATTTGCATTTACACAAAGTACAATGTATGCCGAATATCAAAAGGAAAAGTCTATTTGCAAATGAATGACCTCTGTCTTACGAGTTACGACCCTGCCATAAGGCTTATTGGTGTGGGGGACGAAGCCTTGCCCATCTGGTCCGATCACAGAAGAGCGACTGTACTGTAGCTCAAATATACTCTCTCAATTTATTATGCTATAATATCTCAATTGCTTAGAGTTTCTTTACACTAAATACATTACACTTTGTTTCAATTCATCCCCTAATCCTGGCAGTCTTCAATTCAGTCCTCTTTCCAATCAAAAAATCCTTAGTCAGTAGCAACTTGGGATCGTTTTTTGACACTTGGCATTGTGTTCCTATAGACATTTTTTTTTATAGTTTTATAGTTAGTAAAGCTTATGTATATCTACTGATAATGTATGCTACAACAGATTCAATGTATTCAAGCCTTTGTATAAATAAACAATCTGGCCAGGTTCTTAGATTTTAGGATATTACATATGTATGTCACAACATACCCAAATACACTATGACTGCATCTCATTACGAAGACTGTGTCCTCCAGAGGTCGCGTATGTCATCGAGGTTGTCTCATTTCAGTTAAAAACCGGTATAAAATGATGTAAAATGAAATCACTGTAGTGAACGTGCTTTTTCCAAGATAAAACCTTAAATAATAAACCTTGATGACATATGCGCGACCGACAAATGAGACCTCTGGAGGACGCAAAGCCTTTGAAAAGAGACACAGCATATGTGAACACAAACAGATTTACAATGTGTGCACAAGATGTGTGAAACAGCTTAAATCTCTTTAAAACAACTGTTCTCACAGGTGGTGTTATATTTCTGGTGTTAAACTTCATGAAAGCAGGCTGCAGTTAATGACTTTAATTGCAGTGGATTCCCTCAAAACTCTGAAAACAGGCCCGGCTCAACTGGGAACTGGATGGAATAGATGGCACAGGTGGTGTGAACACAGAATCTAGAATATGGCAAGTTTTGGTGATAGACAATCTCGTCGAGATATTTTGTTTGTATTTTCACTAAAATGATATTTTTTCCATATTTCATTTCATCATACTTTCGTTTTGGTAGTTTAATATTAGGTATGTTATATGGACATAAAGTTTTAGAATGCAAATTATAGAAGGATGAAGGAGACAAACAGGGAATCATAGCAGCACTGTTTGGATTAAACAACAGACTTAAAAAAAAAACTGCAGTGTGAGAGAGCACAAACCTGAATTTTTTACAGGTAAACGTCCGATTATTATGGCAAATGTCTTATTAAGACCAATTTTTGTGGTATCCTCACGAATATTGAGCACATTCTTAGTGTATCATGCTTTTATATTATATCAAATTATTTTGGTTAAGATTACACCCTGCCTCCACAATTAGTCAGAATGGATCAGGGAGGCATTTTTCAGTCCATCAGAGAAGCTCGACCATTGTGAGTGAGTCAACCACTGGCGAGCCGCAGTCAGTTAGAATAATCCAGGCGATTACTTTTTCCTGGAGCTGTTATTTATGGGAATACCTAGAATGTTTAATCTCTGACCACCAATTAGCATCTGGCAAAAGGTCAACGCAAGCGCTGAGCTGCGACCACTGTAGCGTGATCTGTGCAACCAGCCAATCGGGGCAGGGTAGATTAAATGCTTCAGCAAGCCACCTGCAGTAAATCAGGTCGGTTAGTGATGGATGACAGGCAATATGTCAGGCTAAATATCATCTTGGATTTATAGCTGAAATGCAAGAGCTGTTTGTCTTTATGATTTTGTTGTTGCCACAATCACCGCATTGCAGTTTATCACTCTCAGAAACATACAGTACAAAATGCAGGAATTCAAGTAGTGGTACCATATAGGTATAAACTGTTGGGATTAGTTGAACTGAGAAAACGACACAATTCTAATAATGAGAATTCCTTCTTAAGAATGCATACTTACAATACCATCAATTATAGTCTGTTGTTACTGTACAAATAACAACTGAGTTTGGTGACACCATTGTGGACCATGTTGGCCACAGTTATTGGCATTCTTTTATTTAATACCTTTTGCAACCTCCTTTCAGCCAAGGTAACTGCTCGGAGTTGTAGTCAGAATAATGGAGAAATGTACCATTCCTATATACTGTACACAATCTCTCATTTTCGAGGACTTAGGGTGCAGGTCAAGAGACTTTTGTACTCAGTTGCCCATTTGTATTACTCTGTTTTGGTCAATGTCATGATGAAAGATCCAACCTAAGTACACAGCAATAAAGATCCTGCAGTATATTATATCATGGGCATGAGTTACTGTTTCATCTCTGTGTACACCAACCAATCTTTTATGTTTGCTGCCAAAAACGTTTTTCTTTTCATTTGACCACGGAACCCAGTCCCACAAGCAGCTCTTGTGTCAAGTAACTGAATTTGCTGGAGAAGTTTTTATTTCTAAGAGTATTTGCCTTTATTAGTATAAAACAGTTAAGACAGGAAGCGAAGTTGGAGAGAGAAGGGGGTGGGATCTAGGAAGGACCACGAGACAGAAATTGAACCCAGGTCGCCCGAAGCGCAACCGCCCCACGTGTCAGTGCACTTGCCCACAAGGCTATCGGCTCCGATGCTGGAGAAGTTTTTGAATTATAATAAAGGATTTTCAGCTTGTGGTGATATTTTAATTTGTGGCTTTCTGACCCCAAGACTCAACTGATTTCTGTAATTATCCAGCTGTGGTCTATAGATTTGTTTGGCCACTTTTTACTTTACTCCTCACTATACATTTAGACAATATAGGCATGTCTTCTTTCATGCAGATTTGTAACATATTCAGTTGATTAAAATGTAATTGCCTTGATAGCAGTGCCATGCAGAAGCCTTTGGGGGGGGGTAGGTGATCCAAGAATTTCTGACCACGTTCCAAAATTTGCTATCGTGTTCCGGACGGCCATGAATTCTTTCCTGGGGGGGGGTCCATCCCCCTCAAGCACCTCCCTGCACGTGCCTGCATGATAGTGGAAACAGTCATTTTCAATATCAGCTAAAGAAAAAAGTTGTTAAAGTTATTACATTTGGATTAAAACCTTTAGAATTATGTCTTTTTTTAATAATAGCTTTTGAAAAATCATGCGCAATAGGATTTTTACCGCCATTTCATGCTGACTTCAAAGTAAGTAAAGTTACACATACCATAGATACTCATGAAAGTGAAAGTTTGTGTCTAAGTTGGAGTTTATTCAGTGCATGGTGCTATATTTTCACATTTGTCTTTTCTCAGTAATGACAAACAAAGAGGAAAAAGAACTTGAGAATAAAACTACCATTCCCATCATTTCTTCACCTCAGACGATAGCATAGGAAAGAGTGCCACGATGAAGAAAACAACACTGAACGAACTACATTTTGGTCTTTGTACAGAATACTATCTGAACTATTATAAAAGCGTAACATTTTAAAATAGACATTTAAAAACTGGACGTGCCAGACGTGAGGCAGTATGTTTTACCACAAGAGCATTATGGCCATAGTTGATGCACAATATAAAATCCACAAAATTCCGACTTCAGTTTTAAATTTCAATTTCTGCATTGCCAAAAAAAATCAATTACAGTGGTTTAAATGACCTACTGAATGACTAAAACACATTTTAATTTGCCGTAAAATCTGTCTGATCGTTTTCAAATCAATGCTAGGCTCATTTAATTATCGTAATCGCTATATAATAATTCAAATGAATCAAAAATCACTCATGTGTGTCATTTTTATCTTTAAAGGCTTTGCAGCTCTGCAATAGACCTCATGGGTAAGAACATACTGCCCCCTCTAGTAGAAAAGTAGAAATATACTGAATGAACAAAGTTATCCCTGCAAATCCCATTTAAAAACTGGCAGGAGCTGGTGTTTGGGATGCTGAATCTAATAGAAAAACATCAAAGCTGCATTAAGAGAGCAGGGCATCTAAAATTCAAAGTACACACACAAACAAGAAATAAAACACATGAAAATAAATACAAATATCAAAAACATGTAGTTACAACACCACAACACCCCACCCCATCTAAATGGACCCCAAGCCATAATGACACAGGACATTACCAACAAACAAAAGAAAAACAATAAGTCAAATGAAAACAAGAAAACATCTGAAATTGCTTCGGAATTTTCAATGAAAGTAACATCTTAGTTTAACAGCCAGATCCAAATGATACTATCACATTAGGAGGAACATAAAACATGGAGCTTCATAACAGAATGACATACTGTAGCTCAACCCCAAAAATAAGTATTTTGTCATTATTTTCTCACCCTCATGTTGTTCCAAACCTTTATCACTTTCATTTTTCTATGCAACACAAGATGAAATGTTTAGATAAATGTGTTACATTTAAATACAACAAAAGTGAATGGAGACAGATGCTATTGAGCATGAGGGTGAGTCAATGAGACAGAATTACTATATTTGAATGAACTATTCAAGATTATTAAAGAAAAAAATACTGTCACAACAATAAGAGGTCAAGTTAAACAATTCCAAAAATATCTGAATTAAAAAAAATACTGACATTTAAGAAAACTGTCCTTTAAATTCCCACCACCCAGTAAATGTTTGAACCATCCCTTTGGAATCCACCTTAAAAACATATGAATTTAAAATACAAAGATATTCTTTTGCCACTGTTTTAGAAAACATTTTAACATGGTTTAGTCTGTGACGGAATGTCTTGAATGAGGTTTTAAAAAAAGTCCATTCGAGGTGCTGGAGAGTGGATTAGGACTGATCTTTCCTCTTAAATCTTGAATGGAGGGCAGGAGTAGACAGTACAGAGGCTCAGTCTGCAGTATTGATGCTTGAGGTCTGACAGATGTGTAGAGTTTGGAATGTGGCGTCTCAGCCAGAGGTTCGTGGGTGGGACATATCCTGCAGGGAGGTGGGGGTGGGTTGGGTGGTTGATGGTAAGGGGCTGGACGTGAGGGCTCTTGCGTTGTTTTTTCACATTCACATAAACCCGGCTGGTTCCGTTTTTTCACCCTGCGTAAAAGCGCGATTAATCACGCAAAACAGAACAAACAAGAGAACATTTCTGATCAGGCAAAAGGTAAACATCCAGAAACAGGTCATAAATGCCTGTGGCATGCAGATCTGAGCGACACGAAAAGAATAGAAGATGGCAAATAAGAAAAGTGTAGCTCTCGCTGGCTGAGAGAAAGTGAAGTAAACACTGCCGGGGTGAATCGGGTCAGCTGGGTCTCTGCATGCACAAAACAGGGCACTGTGGGAACACGCGCACAGGGCAGCATTACCCATGAGCCTCTGGGAGTTCTGTGTGTGTGTGTGTGTGTGTGTGTGTGTGTGTGTGTGTGTGTGTGTGTGTGTGTGTGTATACATACCACCCTGACAGCTGGTTAAACAGCACCAGATGCCCAATGCCTCGCATAAACAGACCAAAAGCCCCACATTTACAAGACTAATGTTGAGACCGAGGGCGTTTTCTCAGAGGAGGTAAGAAAGGCAGTGCCTTCTCCAAACAAATCAAACGAGAAAATAATCTACAGTACCGAAAATAACACAAGGTAAATTCTTTTTGGATCTTATCAGACACACTTAATTTAATTCTCACAGTCTAAAATATAAAAAAGGATAGTTCTATCAAAAATACATATTCTTTCAACCTGCATGACTTCCATTTATCTGCAGAACACTAAAAAAGATATTTTGAAGAATGCTGGTAACCATAGTAACAGTTCTGGCCACCACTGACTACCATAGTAGAACGAATTGCTTTATAAATATCGTATAAAGCAATTCTTCCTACTATTGTAGTCAATGGTGGCCAAGAACTGTTTTCATCAGACAAAGAAATGCATACAGATTTGAAACAACTCAAGGGGAAGTAAACAATGACAGAATTTTTGGGTCAACTGTCCCTTTAAGTTTCTAACAGCGACAGCAGGGCATCAAGTTTTGAAGAAGCCAACATCTCGTAGGACTTGCTGTTTTCTCATGTAGACTCCATGTATAAAAAATTTTTTTTGCCTGATTTAAGAACACTACTATACCATACGACTTTTGATTCTTTAATTTTGTTCCTTTTAAATCTCAGACAGAAAATATTAACATAGAGCTCTGAAGCTTTGCAAACATATCAGAGCTACGAGCACGTATAAGTGTCATAAATATGGCAGGATAATATTGCCATCTAAGGGATTTGTTGCAGAACTGAGGGCTTTACTAAAGCACAGTTCATTTTCTCTACCGTTAATGGAGTTTGTAAATCATACATTTCATTGCTGCATCTAATCTTTAAGAATTCTCGCTGTCTACACAAGCACTTCTGTGAAGTGTTTTCATGTAGATAGAGGGTCATGGACTCGCTTTTTTTTTAAAATGGTATGGCTTTGGAATTGACCTCTTTTAGTTCATGTGTCTGAATTTTAATTGTGTAAAGTGTTCACAAACCACATTAATGTTGTACTTGGAATTAAATTAGAATGAGAGGAAATGGTTTAAAGAAATGTAACATAACAGAAAAACAGAATATTTTCATAAATCCAACAAATAACTGTGTGGTCAAAAACCCAATACATAACATACTTTAACTAGACAAACAACTAAAAGGACCAAATCAGATCGACAGATTTTCCACCACTAAAACTATAAATGAGGGGTTCTACTAAAAAAATTTAATTGTCATTGCAATAAAATATTAATGTATATTTAAATGAAATACAAATGTCCAGAACTGGCACTGCAAAAATGCATTACTTCCTTTAATGTTTCCGGCGATTTGTTGTATGATCACACGTTTATTCATACTAAAATCTTTTATTAAAAACTACAGTTGGGGACAAAAATATTAGCCCCCTTGGAGGAAAAAATATACATGACAAGTGATCTAGACTATTCCTCCATACATAATTTCTCCAGATGTTGGTGCTCCCTCTTCTTCAGTTCATCCCACTGATTTTCTATAGTGTTCAGATCAGGGAACTGGGATGACTATGACTAGGATCTTAATTTTGTGCTCAGTGAGTCATTTTTTGTTGTTTTGAACCAAAGTGCTAATGGAGGATCTAACCGCGACCCATTATAAGATTTCTAGCAGAGCAAGATTTTTTTTATCTGTGGGTATTTGATATAATCCATAATTTCATGTATCTGAATAAGATGTTCAGGTCCTCTGGTATAAAAGTAGGTCCACAACAATGACGTTCCGGCATGGACATAGGGCACTTTTTTATTCTCGTGTGCACCAAACCCATCTTGTTATTGCTGCCAAAAACTATTTTTTTTTTAAATTCATATGGCCATAGAGCCCAGTCCTGGTTAGAGTTCCAGTATGGCAGATTAATATAGTGGGAGTTTGTTTTTGCATGAGAGCAGAAGATTTGTTTCTTGAACAGTGTCCCAAACAACTTGTGGTGATGGAGGTGCAGTTTTATTAAATGCTTTCTGACCCCAAAATTCAACCTATTTCTGCAATTATTCATCTGTGAACCTTGAAGAGTCTTTGGCCACTCAAATTATTCTCCTCTCTGCACATTAAGACAATATAGACACACATTCTCTTTCAGGCAGATTTGCAACATCTCCAGGCCATTAAAACTTCTTGATCATTGCCCTGATGTTGGAAATGGGAATTGTTATTGTTTATTTAAAGCTACTTTCTATTTTGTGTAGCTCAACGATCTTTTGTTGCACATAAGAACTATATTCTTTGGTTTTGCCCATTGTGATGAATGATAAAGGACATTTGGACTTTGTTATTAATATTTATTCTCCTGTGCAACAAAAAGTAATGACTGGACAACATCATGTTTCTAGTCACCAGAAAATGTAAATATCAAAGAAAATAAGAATTTCTGGGGAGGCTTATAATTGTGGCCTAAGTGTATTACAGCTAATATTTTGTCCCAAACTGTATGCTTACAGTACTGTATATCAGTGCTGCATCATATTGGGTCCCTCAGGGATGAACCCATGAAAAACGTACATAGGTTATGTGGATGGGCACTAACCTGGAACTCATTTAGATGTTACTCAGGGGTGATCTCTGTTTCCTGATGAACGACCACTTTAGTGACAGACATGTCAGGATGCTGCTCTTTTGCCTCCTTTATAGCCTGAGCAAGAGCCTGGAGAACAGAAAGCACAGCTTTAAAACAAAGGCACACCACAAAGGCCAAGGGATGCGCTGTAAATGGCTTTGGATAAAGGCGTCTGCCAAAAGTATACACATTTATGGTATCTTTGGAGCAAATAATACTGTAGGTCAGGTAAAGGATGGACTATATATCTCCTTTCAAAAATGTTTTAATAAAATGTACAAGTGGCCAATCATGCCTTTTCTGGACAATGGTCTAAACTGAAAGCTATGTCCCCCATGTCTTGTCTCAATGGGAAATCCATGTAGAGAGGAAAGAACGTTTACGTTTGTCAGATTATTTCATGGGCAGTAACTGCAGGCAGTAAACACATTTCACCTTATCATGGTCAATCTCTGTGTCTCCAGTGATCACAATTCTCTTCTCAATACGGGTCTCTGAGATTCCGCCTTTAACCGTCTAAATACAGACAGAGAAGCAAACAACACAATGAGAGCTACCTAATAATTTTCCTCATTGGTTTTTTTGATAATACTAATTGTCAATAATGTCTCTTTGCCTGTTCAATATAGAATTGTTGTGTATTGTAAACATTATGGCAGAGTAAATGAGTGTATAGAAGCTCACACAGAATGACACAATAGATTGTCCCAAGTGAATGACAGATACCTTGGTGATCTGGGTTGTAGTGGTGGTGCTCACAGTCTCTGATGTGATCGTCTGAGCACTCAACAGCATTCCAGACTCCTTCTCCGACACGGCATTGGGCTGCTAGAAGACAAAACATGTCTGTTTTAAATACAACTTCATCAGAAGTACCATCACATATCTTTTTGATCATTAGAAATATTTTTACTTGCATAATACAATCATATAAAGTAGAAATAAACTAAAATAATTCTGACCATATGTTCAGAATGGAAAATGTATAACTATTAATTTTGAAATAAAGAAAAGATGCAAGCTTGATTTTTGATTGAATCTTGATGCATTTAGATTTTTTTAAAGATAGAATAGCAGGAAATAAGTCTATGTTTAAATATCCGATACCATAACATCTTAAACACCTTAAACATCTGATACCATAAATATCCAATGTAAATGTGTCAATGAAGTGGTGTGACCAATAACAACAATGAACTGTATTGTAAAAATAAAACATCTCATTCATGTGGCTGAAATATGACTCACTGATACAGTATGCTTAAGTGAATGGTAGTTTTTAAAACATTTGTATCAGTTGTATGTGATTTTCAGCTGTAAAATTAAAGAACAACAATATGAAATCATAACCTACCCTACCAAAACTCCAATAAATGCAAATACTTACTAACACTTCTAAACACTTTAAATACTGAAAACTTGCAACAAAATGTTAAGGAAATTAATTTAACATAAATTTAAGATAAACAAGGTCGCACCCACACAACATTTTTTAATACGACCAATTCATTTATATAAACCAAAAAAATCGACCAAAAATTATGTCAGAGGATGTGGATACAGATACGGAATATACTGTATGTATTAATACCACTGTACAAATACATATTAATGCACAACTTTTCCTGTATTGGTGAATGCTGATTGTGAATCACTATTGTTGACTAATCTGAATACTGACATGTGCCAATGTTTAAATAATTATTGTTACTGACAAACTACGCCTTCCTCCAACACTAGTTCAGTTGACTGTCATTTAATGTAATGTATGACACTTTCAGACAAGAGCTGTCACAAAAACAAACACCCGACCAAACACCAACCAAAACTTGCAAAAGAGAAAACAAACATGCTGTCAGTGACTCACAGGAACTTAAATGCACAAAATAAAGAGTGCATGTCCTAGACTCCCTCTCACCTGTGCAGACTCATAGGTGATGGTCTTGGTTTCTGTGTGCACTATTGGAATGTCCTTGGTGGCGATTTCGCCGTGAAGGGAGTTGGTGACATCAGAAATGGTGATAGTTTTTATCTTCACCACAGGAGACTGTGTAAGGGGGGTCAGAATGCAAAGTGAGTAGAATTGCTTTTCTCACTACATTACCTTTACTTGCACACGTCAACAATTAGTAAACACCATCTGGAAGCTTTGTCCGAGCCCTTGTATAGTACTTGAAGGCTGATATTCTATGCTGACCACCTCACAAAAACAGCTAGCAAACAGAAAAAAATGCTTAGTCTGGTCGAACAAAAAAGGGCAATCACAAAACAGTGCGGCTGTAATCCCTTTAGATGTATTTTGCACTCCCTTTAAACAAATGTTCCTGGTCAGCGTAAGGGTAAACCTATCAACAAGCATCATATAGGGCACTGATTTGATTCTTTAAACAAAAGTGAAAAAATAGCCACCAAAGCTAATCTGATTCTAAACTACAAAAGCCGAAATTAGAAAAATTAATGTTGAAAATATATATGTGTAACCAGTCTTACTCGCACTGCCCATGCTACAAGCGAGCCTCGAACCGGCGTTCGACCCGGCATGAGAGACGGGGGCTCTGACGAGGAGACTTAAGACTGCAGCCTCCAGCATCTGTCGCTAGAGCACCTCTTAAGGTCGGGGAGTGAGGTTTCTCTTTTTCTATCTCCCTCTCTCTCGCTGGCCTCCGTTACATATGGCTTCACAGAAATGGCCTTTAAGGATACCATAAACCATCAGATAGATGTGTATTAAAAAATAGAGAGTGTATTTTAAATGAAAGTTGTGTACAGTATATTACAAAGATAAAGCATGTAAATGGTATGTGTATCAGAAAACTGTCTGCAAGAGGACTAGGCTGAAGCCTTTAGCATCTTACAAGAGCCCTGCAATCCTACTACCCATAATGCTCAACTTAGATATGCAGATTATGCATATTAAAGCCATGACAAATCAAATAAATTTTCCTTTTTAATCTTTTATCTCCAGGCACTCTGCCAAAAAAGCATTTGATTTAGGAACATTTTGCACATTGCAAGTCAAAAATTATTTTCTGCCAACACAGGAAACGCCAGGTTGACAGATGTCGAAGGCAATGTAGAGTCAGATTCGAGCCAGGACTCGCCATGTGGCGCTTTCAAAAAAACAGCTCGCCGTGACAGCTCGCCGTAGGGGGTCTGTAAGTTTGCTTTCACATAGTTATTAGCTCATTTAAAAGAGGCCAAACTGCAAAAATGATTTGGAACTGAAAAAAACTGAAATCAGAAAAGTCATTTCCAGAGGACATTAATAGAGCAATATGCCCCAAGAAGCAGTGGGTTACAGTGCATTTTATAACAGCTAAGGTGCGTTGTTGTCATTAAAATGAATGACATTGCGTCGCTTTGTCGCTAGGTGTCGCTGGTGGTGTGAACGGGCATTAGGCTATGTAGGCAGTTATAAATCGGGGTATTTTATAATGGCTTAGAACCCGGCTCAGCCAATCAGAATCAGGGACCACAAATGTTTCCTATAATTACCGGTTCAATTCATTATCATCCACCCTAGATCAAACAAAACTAAATGTATGTTGTTATCTTTGTCAAACATGTTGTGTACAACTCGTTCTTAGATAATATGTCTAGATAAGATCATTTGTCCAAAATTTCCATATGAAAGATTGTGTTATTATAAAACATGGGGTAACTGAAATACCTTAAAAAACACTGTATTTCTATCCCACACTGCATCAGTTTTATTTGCATTAAATAAAATAAGACATCACCTTGACTAGGGTCCATTAAAGTGCAAAGTTGTTCTCTTAGAGGTAAATTAAGCTACAGAACCCAAACTAAAACAATGGTTCTTCTTTTTTTTGTACTGCATTGTGCATTTGGAGCAGGAGGACCTGATTTGAGTCATTTAAAGCTAGCATGACAGAAGTACCATTAACAGTAGTGTAATGCTTAGAAACACAAACAACTAAACACTTTCTCAGTCCCATAGAAGGAAAACAAGACAATATAATTAATGAGGATTGTGAGTAAAGCATTGTCTGTAAGTCTAAAAACTTCTCTAAAGACTTCCTGCGGGAGAAACCTGTAATGTTTGTCTGTAGTAGAGACACTATTACATCCATTTTGCAACAGACAAAAAATGTGTATCTGCAAAAAGAATACACTTTACATTATAAAGTACTCGCGCGTGAAGATGTTAAAATGTAGTAGCTAACAAATACTAAAAAGAATCTCAACAGCAACAAAATACAAAAAACAGGCTAAATGTGCATTTCCTGAAAGAAATACCAGTGTTTGCAAGGCAAAAATGTTGTCATGACACCCACGATCACATGCCAAGTAGTCTGTTGGCTGTGTAGTGGGGCGGTCACACTAAACTTTCGTTCTGTTGATGTCCATTCATTCATGCGAATGCAGCAGACCGGATACAAGCTTCTGCGAAAAGTGTTGCATTTTGCTTTGCATTCCAGAGTTGCATTCCAAAATAACACTGCAAATACATCGGAATCTATGATGTGTAAATGAAAAATACCCAACGTTTTTTTATCAACTGTTTTTCTAGTTGCTATGGTTGCTATCTCACGATCTGAACGTCAAGTGTGACCGCAGCGTAAATGGTGCAACAGAAAGGTACAGCCAATCACAATTCAGTACATTTTAAAGACGTCACTGCTGAAAGTTTACATGCACATCAACATAAGAATATTCACCTTTTTTTGAAAACAGAAACATTGGATCTTTGTCAAGTTGGTTAGCACAATGTCTGTGACTAAGGCTAAGATTATTTACAGTTTTTAGTGGAGATTGTTTTAAGCAGATACTACAGAAAGCAGTACAGCAGTTGAACTTTGCTAAAGACTGTAGGACCTTGAATACAATCTGGTAGTACAGCACTCGTGTCCAGTGTTTTAGTTCACACAGAATATAAATATTTGGAAATTATAAACTCTCAAGATAATTAAGAAATGATTCAGAATCCAAGAAAATCCAAGAAAGCTAGAGTCCATACATCTCTCCTCCTTAAGGTCTCAAAATCCAGACTCCATTTAGTCTCCCTTATTTCCTCTGCCATCTCTCAAATGAAGACTAGCCACCACAACGTCAGTGCCACGACCAGCAGTCCGCTAAGCAGGAAAGGTACCCGAGTGCGATGCAGAACCATCGTGTGACATACTCTAGTGGCACTCCGTTCTTCTTCCGTGGATACAGCTATGGAGATTTGGTCATTATGTTCGTGAGGCTCAGTGACTTCATCTTCATTACTATCACCATGTTCTTTATTCTCCATATGCTGAAGGAGCGCCAGCCCCCCTGGCATGGGTGCCCATCTGACCCTTACCTGTTCTCGCCTCTGCGTACCTGCCTCACGCTTCCATCTCTGTGTGGGCCAACAGGACATCAAGAGAGACAGAGAACAATGAACAGACGTGTGGAGGGGGTTGGGGGGTGGCGAGACATGGGAGAGCGTGACTGATGATAGATGTATATGAGCAGTGCCGTGCACAGACATTTTGAGGGGCAGATGCTTAAATGTTTGACTTGGCGCGTTTCATAATCCGCGAAAATATATTGATAACGCAGATGCTAACGCGACCAACCACCATTCAACTGGGGGGGGATAGGGGGTGCTGAACGAACTTTTTTTAAAAGGGCACCTTGGGCAAAAAGGGCACTTCGGGAAGAAAAGGGCAGTGGCTCTAGCCACCGGGCCACCCCCCTGTGCACGGCCCTGTATATGAGCAGTTGTATAGGATTCTGGTTCAGTTTACAGTATCGACTCAAGATCTGAGCAGATAGGACACCAAACTGGTTCAAACTATTTGTCAGCTATGGTGACCCATACCTGAAATGTGACCTCTGCATTTAACCCATCCAGTGAATAGTGAACACACAGGTTGAAGCCTTGAGGATTTTTATGGTGTTGGTGGTGTGTTGTACACCTGATTGACAATCAAACCTGGCAGCAAAACAAGTACATTTTGGCAGTGCAAATACATCTGTCAGAGAAACACCATAAAAACCAGCAGGGTTTGAGAGGGTCGGACCACTAAGTGAGAGCTTCACTGCCTCACGGGATAAGAAAGTGTTTCAAATTAGTCATGTGCTAGAAAGAAGTTTACTGCAGTACATCTACAGGAATTGAGAATGAATTTAAAAAAAAAATCTCTGCTTCTCTGCTTCGTAAGATGGTTATTTATGAATTTGTGAAAGTCTCAAGAATCTCAAGCTCTTGAGATTTCTTGTTGAATTAGGCAATAAAATTCATTACTGAGACTGTAAGAGTGTTTTTTGTCTGACTCCTTGAAGCAATTACTTTTATCATGTCATGTCAACTCGAACGTTTACTAAAGGCTTTAAGACTTAATAATAATACCTAAACACTGACTTTATATTTAAAGCATTCAGATTAAGAGTTCTGTTTAAATAACGAAAAATATATATATTTTTAGTTTTATATTAGTATATAGTTAGTACCAAAAGTATAATTAATGGATATGAGGAACCAGAACTGCCAAATAATAATAAACACATAATAATAAAAAACACATACAGTACTGTCAAAGTATGCAGTTAAATAGTTAGGTTACATAGTGTTTGTGCTTTGAAAAATTTCAGAAAGTGGTATATCTTTAAGATTTGCAGGATGTAAGCAATCAGTTAGATTGAAAGTAATAGAACTGAATCTCTAATAAAGGTGGCAGTTTCATGTGCTTAGGTTTGGGACTGACACATAACATAATAGGC
Organism: Oreonectes daqikongensis; assembly: GCA_026939265.1. NCBI lineage: Eukaryota > Metazoa > Chordata > Actinopteri > Cypriniformes > Nemacheilidae > Oreonectes > Oreonectes daqikongensis. Next base: position 2,130,918 of record JAOTQM010000428.1, read on the forward strand.
CTCTGCAGAAGAAGGAAATGGGGCAGGCGGTCGAGACGTTTTATGCATTACTAGACACTACTGCTTAAGGGGAAAAGAACTTGAGTAAAAATATAGATGTGGTTGAAGGAAGAGGAGAAGACTGAGACCCAGGACAAGACTTTTAAGGGGAGAGATGGAGGAGAATAAACAAGGGCAAGGAACAAAAGCAAGCGTCAGTTTCTTATCGCTGGCTTTTCCTGTTTGCTTCTTTATTACTTTTTATCTACATTCCTTAGCAGATTCATGCAGCTTGGTGATGCAGTGAAATCCAGCCATGCGATTGGTAGATCAAGCAGAATAAAGCCGGCAGTAGCCATTCAGAAACGGCAGCAGTAGAGGCTTGGCCACAGGGTCTAAAAAAGCTGCGGGCAGCGAGCAGATTTCAGAGAGAGAGGAATTCTGCTCTGACGAGGCCATGGCCATATAGCGTCCAGCGGCCATTTGAAATTGCGTCGTTCTTTATCTTCATAAAGAAACAGTCTTTTCTGGTGTGGTTGCATCACAGGCCAGCCAAAGAGGACCAAATAAGAGTACGTTTACCTCTGATATACCCCCCACTACTCTGTGTATGGGTAGGATAGGGGGCGTCTTCACCTACACAACATACACGCAAACACACAATATTTTTAAATGCAGTGCTTGAAAGCGCAAGTTTGGACGAAGAGCGTTTTTAAAACGAAAACGTATTAATGTGGACATGGTCTTACAGAGTGCTTTCCAAGTCTGCAATATGCATAAAATAGTGTGTGAAAGGACTGTGTGTGTGATTTGAAGACTCAGATGACTAAGGTTCATTTTACAATCAAGCTAAATCTTAAAAATGCCATGTTGTCTGGTGTGACAGTACTGAAGTACTGAAGCTAAGCTTCACCGTAAAACACGGATGGACAAAGTCACCTTTATATTAGCAAACCTGCAATATAACATTTCATTATATCCTGCTCAAATGTAACCTTTAACACTTGACATGTACAGTAACACCAGAACTCACATCAGGCTGCATCTGGCCGTTGATGCTGGCGGTGCGGAAGGGCGAGTTGGTTGACAAACGTTTGTCCCACTCGTTAGGCCGTGGTTCTGGAACCGACTCCATAAAGCTGCGCTTGAGCTCACTGATGCTAGTGTGATGACGCATGATCTCCGTCTGTGTCTTTTCCACATCCTGAGAGAGAAAGAGGGAGAGAAGGTCCAAAAAGATATTCAGAGAAGATCAAAGAAAAAAGATATGAGGATAACAAAGAAAAGACACAAGAAAAGGAAGAAGAGATGAAGAGAGAGAAATAGTGAGAGTGTGATATTAGCCTGTTGTTCTAATATTAATCATCATCTCAATCAACAAATTCTGGGGTGTCACATGTAGGGTTGGGAATCAAGAACCAATTGCTTTTCTTATTTATTTTTCAAAATATACTTGAAATACATGATTTTACTAAACTGCTTAAACATTTTCTTGTTTGGTTATTATTATAAACAATTCCTTAAGCACTTTAGTAAGTCATTTTGGATAAAAGTATCTGGAAACTGCATAAATGTGAATGTTATAATGAAATCGTAAGGGAACTTAAATAATTAAGTAGTAACTGCCCTACAATTCCCATTCCCAGTCACACCAGTTTGCAGACAAACAGATATCAGGAGAAACACACACACACACACACACACACACACACACACACACACACACACACACACACACACACACACACACACACACACACACACACGGTCAATGTACACAAGGATAACTGTGACACAAATCTCTCTGTTTTACTTGGTAAAACCTTTATGGTCTTCTAGCTGTTCTCCTCCCCCGTGAGCTGATTTGTGATGTCTTTACAGCGGTGGAGGGGATGCTATGAATATTCATCTCAGATTGAGTTTGTGATTTGCCAAAACCAGTGGTCCATGTGTGTAGTGACAGACTGTGATTAATGACATTGAGTGAGATATCAGCTGATTCCCATCAGATTCAATCTGGATAGCTGCAGACCGCAGCAGATGGCCAAAACTTTAGAAGTAAAACAGAGAGAGAGATGATTTGTGTCTTAGTAGCCCACAAAACATCTGCAATGAGCTCAGGCAAAATAAAACACTCTCATGAGAAAACAGCCCTCATCACCTCCCTTAACTGACTTCAACTGCCTCTTAAAATTAAACAAAGCCAAGGCGCTCATCATAAATCTTAGTCAAATACTTGTTTAAGCTATATAACCTGCTGCATTATATCACGTTCGCAGGACAGTGGACTGAAACTGTTAGGTGGAACATTGACAGCACGTAGCAAATTAAAGCATTGCTTCTTTGGTACAGTTAAATAGACACTAGAGCTTTGTTCCAAAACCTAGTAAGTTGCCTACCTAAACCCTAGACAACATTTTAAGATATCATAGATGTGATCCTGGTGCAGTACATTCCAAAAAGGCTTTGGTGATTTTATAAGATACATTCTGGCAATCCCAGAATGCATTGTGATGATCTTACAGTGAAATTAATCCAAAATGGTGCCTTAGTCTATACAAATAAACTTAAAATAAACATTTAAATTATTAGTACAAAATAAGTTGCTATATCCACAATACAGAGGGTTACAAATCATTAGAATACTGTCTTAGAAATGTTATTGCATATTAGTGAAATAGATGAAGTTCTTTGTTGTTTCAGTTTCGGTTAAATATAAAAACAATTGTAAAGTAATCTGGATTTGCATACATTTGAAAAGAAATGTTTGAGTTCATATTGAAATCGTTAATAATGTTGACTTGGCAAAACTGAGCCTACTGAATCCTTCTGAAACTCTCATGGAGACATTTGTGAGAAATAGCTGAGACAGGAGATTTGAAAAAACATTTGATTTGGTCTTCATTTAATCTCACTGATGTCTTAGATTTTCTTATGGGCAGCTGCCAGACCGCAGACATTGATGCAGCTCACTAGAGTTTGTAACAAAGCTTATTTGAACTTCTGTCTTTTTTGACCGTTATGGATTATAATGAATGAATCCTTTCTAAATATTGCTCTGTCATTAAAAAGGAGAGATGATGATGATGGTTATCAAGAGTGTTTCACTGGGTTTAAGTTTAATAATCAACTGACAGACATGAGTCAAACAAATGTGTTCTGACTTTATAATCTCTTGCATTAAATGTGTCATATGCTGTCATAAGTTACTGTACTTGTATGACAGTTATTTGACACATGCCTGTTCATGTAACGGTGTAAGGTAAACATTTATAACAACATCAGTAAATGAGATGGGCATACAGTGTTATTAACAACACGTTTGGTTAGATACAGCGGCAATAGATGTTAGAGAAGAACATGGGGTGACTGAAGGGGTTAATGTCAGAATAATTTGATCGATTCTATCTGTCATGGCAGGACTCCACGAGAACAATGTCTATAACATTCTGGCTTTTTTAGTGACGAGAGAAAATATATAACTGGGACAGACAGTCAATTGAACAATTTCTTTGACATGTACTATAAAATTACTAGATAATATCATAATAATGTGGCCTTTTACCAAATAAATCAATAAAAAGTCATGCATCAGCAACTAAATGTAGTGCAAATAAATATACATTCTACTGTTTAGAAATATCAGAATAATAAATGCAAAGACATTTAAAATCAACTGGAAAAACTCTTTAAACATGTTCCCAGTCTATGGTAGATGTTTCTGTTAAAAATGTAATAGCTTGAGCGATTTTTGATATGGCATTACCTTTTAAAAATTTCGGCTAACTAAAATCATGCAGCCTTTTTCACTCTGAATTAAGTCACGAAATGGAAGTGTGAGTTGTAAATGCTGTTTCATGTTGACTTTAAAGTATGGTATCTAAAGAATATTTCTTGCATGTTTTTTAATGCGTGCGTTAAGTTCAGCTGTTGGCTGGCTATTTTTGAATCAGAGCAATTTCGAAATAAATTAAACTGAAAAATGATTCAATCTTATATATGAGCAGCAACATAAAACTCCCAATCATATATTTAACCAAATAGTGCTACAAAATGAAACCAAGAATAAATAAAAGCAAGTACTTGCATTAGAGTTAGTGAGGAAAATAGAGCATGCCAAGCCTTTAGGATTATGCTACGAAACACAAAAAGAGAAAGTGTGTAAGAAGAGTCAAGAAAAAAGCTATAGTAGATGAAACAGATTCTCATGCAGTGAGACATGCAGCAGCAAAAATGATATATTTCCAGAGTTTCCATACAAACCTCCAACATTAAATTGCTATGTCTGATATAAATAGTTTCACCCTCAATTTTCTTAGCTCTTTTCTGTAAAGAACAGGAAAAAAATAGAGTTGGCAGTGTTTGAACATAAAAGTTGTGAAATGATTCTAAAGTCATTTTTACAGTTCGTTTCACGCATTCAATGTGCAGGACGGGGTGGAATCAAATTAAACATGAATGAACCACAACAGGCCGTCTAGCCAGGCAGAGAGAAGGGTCAAAGGTCAGGGGTGACTGTGAATTTAGGGAAAAATGTGCAATGAGTAAAATATGAAAGAGTAATGAGATTCTATACACAACTGGTGGCAAAGAGAATCATAAATATATGCTTAGATTAAGTATAAAGACCCTATTCCCTCCCATTTTCTGTAAGTAATTTTCTCCTCCACTCCTACCCACACTCACGAAGACCATCAACGTACTGGCACATCTCACACCACATTCCATTAAGCTCTGGTAACCACCCTGCTTAAAAAAACTCACATGTCATTAAAAACCAACCACTTACAGAGCTACCTATTACACTAATAATGGTAATAATAAGCAATGAAGTAAGTGTGTCCAAACATTTAACTGGCAGTGTATGCAAAGTGCAAACAGCATTAGGTCAATATTGTTCTTAACTCACAACACAAATGGCAAGGGTTTGACTCCCAGGGAACAAACATACTAATAAAATGTGTACATTAAAGGCACTGTCGCTTTGAAGGCATTTTCCACCAACTGCAGAAAATGAAAAATACATTACAAGAAAACCAAGATGAAACAGACGTCTTCGTTTCTCTGGTTTCAAAAGAACGCTCAGGCTTTGATAAAACCTAAACTTTTAACAGCATCTGTGACATGCTGTGAAATACCACAAAAAAAAGAAACGTGGACTCATTTGACCTGTGTGACTCAGACCTGCAGCAGGAAAGCACAGTATGACTCCCCTAAAAACAGTTATGTATAAGCCACAGCGTGACAATAATGCTAGTTCGTGCTAGAATTAAAACATCAATTACTATGCAACTGTTATGGGGTTCATTTGTACTCCACTCTTGCTGGGTTGCACAATGAACACTTTGCTCGCTCAGTAAGCTTCGGCAAGTCGTGCTGACTCACTGTCGCCGCCTTAAAGTGATGCATCCAACAGCCACAGCGGCATCTTGTATAGCCAAACTCATACAAGCGCAATAAACGAGATACAGCCAAAGCAGATGAGAAAAAGAATAAAATGGTGTTATGTGCTGTAAAACATGGGCAATGAGGACAATGATTATATTCCGCACGTTGTAATAACAAGCTCTGACCTTCCTCATGCGCACCACCTCTGTGTCTGCCCGTGGTGACTGCTCACGCGCCCGAAGAAGAAGAAATAAAGCAGCATGTGAAGTTAGAGTATCTCTTGCCATACAGAACAGACACTGGAGCACAAACCATACCTTACTTTTAAAAAAACGCATGTCTCATAGTGTAGTACTACAATATTGTCAGCATGCATAAAGCCGATAAAGTTTCAAACTTATATCTAATGTTAACTAGTCTTGAAAGTCATATTACTGCAGCTGCTTTTGCAATTACAACAAATACTCTTGCATATAAGCCACACTAAAAATGAACGAACAACAATATGTTACAAAAACAAAATATCAAACCAAGTGTCATTCATTTAAAACAAAAAAGCACAATCTTTTTTAAGGCAAAATAACACTTCTGATATACAGTTCAAAATGATGACAAAATTTGGACACTGTATGATTATTTAAACAATGTCCCTAGTTAATGTGACTACACCTGTGGTTAGTTTGTTGGGGCACCTCTGAAAATGTCACTTGATTCGGTAGTTTGTTATTTAATGCATATAGAAGTGTTCAAATGAAAAAATGAAAAAGTTAAAAAACGGAGCGAGTGAAGACAACCACATATGTTAAGTCCTCTGTTGTGCATGCTGTTGTTCGATTGGCTGAAATCCTGAGCACAAACCTGGCTCTTTCTCTCCCCATTGGTGGCCGTCACCACTGGGGCGTCACGGTGGCGCCGTTCTCGTCGGGCTACCGTCTGCAGTGGCACAGAGACAGTATACACACACTGCCATCTCAAGCACACCTTTGCATTGTGGTTGTGATGCATTTAAGGTCACAGTCAAGGTTTCCTATACATCTTATCATTTTTAGTAAATGTAGGGTTACCTATGAATATTCATTCTTATGCTTAAGAGTATAACTGACCCATCACTAAGCCCCACCTAAAGAACAGCTTGACAACTAGCCAAAATTGGCTTTTTTCTAAAGTGCTTTGAGTGTTACATAAGATTGTTTTGTCTTGTGTACTTTTTAGTCTTATTTTATTGACTGCAGAAATCCAATCACTTCTTTTCTAGTGTTCAACAGAGACAGAACAAGCACAAGGTGGAAAGCTTGTCTACTTGCTAGCAACAGTAACCCCAGCAGCAGCAGCAGTCAGTACTGCAAATGTAGTATTATTTGGATCGTTTTCAAGAGCATTCAATTTGTGGTACCTTTTTTTAAGTTTCTGGAATATAGGTAATACATATTAAGTTGTTATATATTAAGTTGTAATATGTAGTAAGTATTAAAAATATACATATCAAGTTGCGCTATAATGATTCATAACAGGAAAATATATTCTAGGCTCTAAAATGAAACAAAGGGATTAAAGGGCTTTCTTTATATTGAAAATCTTGTGTGTTGTACCTTAATTTCAGGTGTGCCCTCTCCTTTGGTGCTATGCGTTTTGGAGCTGTCAGTCACATGGGCTTCTGCCTTCATCTCACTCTTCCTCTCAGTGGAGCGTAGGCGACCTGTGGGTGTGGATGTCTCTTTACGATCTGTGCGGGTGGCAGATGGCACCACTGGAGAAGGAGCTGCATCGCCCGGGGAGATGGGAGACATGATGGGAGCGCTGACAGGACGGGTGTTCTTATCTGGGGTCGAAACCATGGCTGACAGAATGATGAATGAAACAGATGAAGAAAAAGGGAATATTACACTAAATTCATGCAGCAATAAGCAAGTCTACTTGTCTTCTAACATTAAAAGCCTGTCTGTAAGGACTCCCATAGGTTGTCCTTTGAGTAGTGATGCTGTATGGTTGTGCCATCTGAGGCAGTCTAGCCAAAGATTAGAACACAAATGATATACAAGTTAATGTGTTTGCAGTGCAACTCTAATGTCAATAAACAGCTGATAACAAACAGGTTCACCAAAACAACAAGATACAAATTAATGGGTCTATTAAATAAGCTTAACAGGCATTTTTAACAAGTGCATGAAGGAGCAATCTTAGGTTAAATGGGTTACTAAAAGAGCGCTGCCCAAGATCACAAAACAGTCATGTAGTGTAGTATCTACACATGTTTAGCGCTACAAAATAAGTGTATTAAGAGTTTATATAACATAGGGGTGGGCGATATATCGGTAGACACGATTAACTGTTGGAGATTTTTGACTATCGCAGTTGAGAACACGTGATGTTGAACGTTACGTAACCACACATTACTGTACATATTCGGCATACTGTACAGTTCAGTATAACTGGGAACACCTACAGAAACATCATATCCATTTATGCCGTGGGGGAAAACAATCCATTAGAATATACTTGATATGTGCTCTTTGTAATGATGATGATGTATGATGTATTTTTTATTTGGGGCAGTGTCAAAAAGTTGCAATGTGGTGTTCTGAATCTGTAATAAGTTCAAAAACCCTGATCTGAAGTTTTAATACTGCCGAAAAAACTGACCGCAACCCCCTGCACCGCAACCCAGGAAAAAAACATATTCATTCATTGATTCTGGGATTTGAATGACCCTGGGATACTGATGTTACAGTTGTCTCCCAGCTGGGTAACAAAAAATGTCAAGAAATGACCTCTGGCCATTCCGTTGGGTCGTTTGTTCAGTAACAGATTTACATTTACGCATTTGGCAGACGCTTTTATCCAAAGCGACGTACATGGCATTATACTATACATTTGTTTCTAAGTATGCGCAATCCCTGGGATCGAACTCATGACCTTGGCATTGCTAGCACCATGCTCTAACCACTAAGCCACAGGAAAGATACTGCAAGGAGTTTGCGACCCAATACAGTTCAGTTTTTCTATGTATCTTGCCCTGTTGAATGCAAAAAGTGAGGGCCACACTGGGTTAAACCAGTGCATTTCTAGTCAGAGGGAAAGTTATCTTCCCTGTGACAACAAGGTGGTGTGGGTTTGGTTATAAAAAGTTATACAAGGTACACCGCACTGCATGCATATGAAAACAATGATGTTATATTTTTATATTCAACATTTGTGGCTCAAATTGTTAATGGATGTTATATTGCGGATGCTTGGAATGGTGTATTTAGCAGTGTGAGGCTGTCTGGATTTCTGAGTGACGCACAGTATCATAATAAAGGTATGCAGTGCCGTTATGAATGTATATGTTCTGATTTGCACTACTTGCGCAACGTATTTATATATTACTGCTGCTAGAGCATTTATTTTATAAAATAGTGTATCAATGCAAAACCCTTTTAATGATTTATAGTGACGTTTTCGGTTTAATACAGTTCTTGAACAAAAGAATGGATACTAAAATGAAAAGTGGGTCAACAAAGATACCTCCGCTGGCTTGACAGGAGTGCTGAAACACATTCAGACACTTTTTTGTTAGTAACTTTTGTTTATATCGCCCACCTCTAATACAACATGCCTAATGTCAACATAAAATGTGCTAAAAGTACATGAAATAAAAATGTAATTTTAAGGACATTATAATAGTTACACAGCATGTTTAAATACATTTTTGGTCTCTGGTGTTCAGTAAGTCAGTTTTTAATCACAAAAAACTCTTCCTTTAAAATGATTATTTCTTTTACAACAATTCCAGAGATGCTTCGTTGCTGAATGCATTAACTAAAAGATGTATGATTCACTTCAAGGAATCCCTGTAAACATGCATAATGTGCATCAATATGCAAAATAAAATAAAATACAAAATAAGCTAACAAATGCATGCATGTTCTAGATCAAGACTGGACGGTTCTTGATCATACTCCAGCTGTGATCATTCTCTCACAGGGAGTCTACTTGTGCTGACTAAAGCAAGCAGTTTATTTATATCACTGCAACTTCACACTTGGATAGTACATCTGCAAATGTGTAGTATATTACCACATACTTGATATGCTGTTATCAGAACTGATACTAGTGACTTTTTTATTTCAAAAGTACAAGATCATAACAAATATTTTATTTTTAGGAGCATTATCATTGTTTATGCATGTATATGATTTAAATGTCTGATAGTAATGCTATCAGACATGAAGAGCCGAATGATGTAGCTTGAACTCTCTGGGAGTTTCTCCAGCAGAAGGTCAGTAATGGCTTCTGTTTACAGTACAAATAACAACAGATGCTTAAAGTGTTGCAATACAAGTTTCATAAAGAGACAGACCCACCCCTGGGGGAGCTAGCACATTTTTGAGGCTTATAAAGTACTGATAATGAATCACTCATTTTGATGATTACGTTTTTTCATCAGTTTGCATTATAAGTTATAGGATAATCAACTGTACACATGGAAAAATGGCAAAGATAATCACAAATTCGTTAACATGGCACTTAAACACACCTCCATCTAAGCTGCGTGATGCTCTCTTACTGGCAGAGCGCTGGAAATGGGGGGCAGGTCTGTCAATCATGGAGCTGGCCTGGCGGGTTTGGGCCTGAGTTCGCCCGCTGTAACGAAACTTTGATCCCAATGCCAGGAACTTCCTGGGAGTGGTGGCCGCCTCTGTAGACACTAACCTGAGACAGAAAAAGGTTCATATTCATTAATTTCAAGTAAGCACTTATTAACATGTAACAACCCACTTTTACAAATCCTTGTATACTTAGATAAACAACAATGTAAACAATGCATGTATATGGAGATTAGCCAATCACGACAGAGGTCACTTAGAGTAGTAGCAACATGTTCTTTGGGGTCAGAATAAGTGTGGAAAACATTAATGGAAAAATGGTGCAAGACACTAATGGCAAGAAAATGTTACAAAACATGGGCCGGATATGGCACCAGGAACCTCATCATGTAATTATGTTATAGGTTTGCAGACTACATTGTAATATATTGTTCATACCTGAAGAATGTGTGATGCTCCACACAGACTTTCCACAGCTTCTTGGCAGCCTTGTAGTTAGGCAGTTTAAAGCCAATTGCACTTTCATAATGCTCCAACTACAGTTAAAAGAGAATTATTTAAAAAAAAAACAGTAAAACAACAGTTTATAAAATGAACTGAATATGTGTGGGTGGGGTGATTTTCTTGAACTAATCTTGAATTGCAGAAGTGTGGAGTTTTACATAATTATTAATACATTTTTTAAATGGTAATGCAATGTCTACTGACAGTGTTTTCATTGTGTCCTGGTTAAAATGTTTACACAACCATTATCCAAATGACAAGGAAAATTAAATAATATATGTGTGCCGAAAATATTAAATGCCTAGTAAATGTCTTTAGAAATGTGGGAAAAGGTGTGCATTAATAATTATGTTTAAAATAAATTCTGACTTCTCTCTTCAAAACAGAATCACAAACCTGAAATACTCTAGTATAATCTGAAAAATTTCATGAGCCCACATACATCAGATGGCCTTATCTTAATGAAGAAACTGCTGCGTTTGTAGGAGACTTTGAGAACTTTTGGCCATGGAAAACGATTAATCCTCAACTTGTCTTTATACACCATCAGACCGCTGGAGCAGACACCCAACATGATATCCACCCCATCCAGATCCTGAAAGAAATAACATTGTCTTCAATGTTCAGATTGTGACTGTTAGTCACTGAAACCCACACTGAAGGCTTTGTAATCTCAAAACTCCAACACTAGGGGGCATCCCTGCCTTCTATTTTAAAATCATGAATTCCATCATTTATTTAAATCCATGGCTTGATGCAAACAGATTGACCTGGTTTCAGCTACTAAATCTGAACAGTTACAAGGGCACACAATGCTTTTTATCAGAATACATACAAGCACTCCTGTGATTTAAAAGACACCTCAATTCAGAATAATGACTTGACTTTAATCAATGACAAGTTACTTAGTTGACATGTTCTTTATTGTATTTTTGTCTCAAGACACTGCAGCAAACCATACAAAATTTACATACATCGATGAGCCTTATTTATACGAAACTTTGTTCAAAAACGTTATTTATTTCTGTATCACACTTTTTGCACTTCCCTGCTCTTCCATACGTTTGCCTCTTATTACAAAATGTTATTTTGCTTCACCCACCATAATTTTGACCTGCATTGTGTAAAGACTTAAACACTTCATCCATTATCCCAATGTTTACACAAATCAAAACACTATTTTAAAGGGATAGTTCACCCCAAAATACAAACTCTGCCACCATTTACTCGTCCTCTCATAATTTCATACCTGTATGGTTTTCTTTCTTCTGCAGGACACAAAAGAAGATATTTTAAAGAATTCTGGTAACCGAAGAACAGCAGTAGCCATTGACTTGCATTGGGTTTTGTGTCCATACAATAAAAGTAAAAGGTTACCGCCGTTGTTCGGTTACCAGCATTCTTCAAAATATCGTCTTTTGTGTTCTGCAAAAGAAAGAAAGTCATAAAGTTTGAAATGACTAAAATGATGAGTAAATGATCAAATTTTCATTTTGGGGTGAACTATATCTTTAATAAAAATGACAAAAAAATAAAGAAGTTCTCTTTTAATATGGGATATACTGTGTTTATAAAAAACTATAAACTGTTAAAAAAAATTTACATGTAAACATTTACGTTAATTTTCAATTCTTACTTTGATCCCATTTTCATCCTGCAAATCTACTGTACCTTGGCTTGGTGAAGATCAACCCCGTACATGGCAAGTTTTTTGGCGTTCTCCAGGAACATCATATCAGCCTGAGCTGGGCTCATAGACCTACAGAAAAGCATTATAAATTGACAACTTAAGGCTGGAATACCCTACAAGACTTTAAAAATCTGAACAGATTTCTAAAAACTAGACATCACACACTTGCAGACTTTCTGAACGTTTGTAGAGAAAACAATACATGATAAAATCTGCAGACTGGCGCAGACTTTATGCAACAACTCCAGACTGAAAATCTGGGCAAAAGAGTTTTAGTGTATTCCAGCCTTTAAAAAGATGACATTCTTCGGCACATCATCAGCACACACTACAGAAGACACTTAGCCATATGTTTCTTTAGCATCATACCAGATTTACGACACACACATGGAAAATTCAACTGCACATGTAGGTGCATCCACAAAAAGGATAAAACGTTTTTTACAAGAATGTCTAAAACAAGGTAAATGTGTGTTAATGATGTAGCGATACTTCGTAGTACGATACTTCGCGATGCAAAAAAATGTTGCGATGCGCATTGTAGAGTGATGGGGATATTTCATGATATGGTGTTCCTTTAATTCTATTCATTGAGAGGTCTGTCTGTGCTAATAATACATTTACCAGTGTAGCACGCGTGCGATACAGTTTTGCACGTGATTTAGACAGAGCCGCTTGTTTGTGTGAGATGTTTTTTGCGGTGCTTGTTTGTGTGTGATGTAAATCAATGGTGCACCGCTATTTTAGTTGTTTTTTGCATTTAAAACTGGTTTCCCTGCTACAGTGAGTCAATATTTAGAGCCCTGTGATTTCCGCAATGTGGAAACAGGGAAGGAATAGCGGAGGTGCAATCTGGCTTTTTATGTATGTCATCTGCTTGTTTTGCGTGAATGTGAATGAGCTGCAGTTTTTTTCCTCTAAAAAAGTATACAATATATATAAAAGACGTTGTTTCTAATATAACAGACGTTTTAAACTTGTGTTACAACCATTTGGCCTGTGCTACAAACAGGGGTGTCGCAAGACCCCTTTAATTTAGTTTATTTATCAGAGTAATCATTTACATTGATAATAGCGGCAAAAAAACAGAATCTATATGCAACGTAGTAACTTAATTTACACTTGTAAAAGCGCCACAGTATTTTCACGTGCCGTATTTTCGCGCAAAAATCCATGACCGTGCGCGTCTGTGTTTCCTTGCAACAACTGCAGCACGCAGCTGCGCACGCAGGCACGCAAGGGTGATGACGTGCGACTGAGGTAGGCTTTGAAAACATGACGAAAGTAACTACGTTTCTAAATATCATTGATCATCTTATTTTGACTCTATCATAACTTATTGTATACATCCACCTGTAAATTTCTGTTTATAGTAATAGCCATCTGTATATTATGTTCATAGTATATATCCATCTGTAAATCTCTGTCTATAGTAATAGACATCTGTATATTATGTTCATAGTATATATCCATCTGTTAATTTCTGTCTATAGTTAGAGACATCTGTAAATCATGGTCATAGTACATTTCCATCTGTAAATTACTTCTGTAATATTTATTTATGTAATTTATGCAACCACTGTATATCCTGCACTTGCTGCTATTGCACTTCTGGTTAGACCTAAACTGCATTTCGTTGCCTTGTACTTGTACATGTGTAATGACAATAAAGTTGAATCTAATCTAATCTAATCATTAATAGCCCCTGTAAATGGACATTAGAATTTGTGCAAAGCAAGGACATGAAAGAAGCAGAAAGGAGATGATGAGTTCGAGTGAGGTAAGACTTTAAACAAACTGTAGCCTACATCCCCAGCCAGTCAGGTCTCAGACATTAGAGGAAAATGTCTCAGGAAAACCTTTGTCAAGTTTGCAAAATTGCATTGTTGCTTAGAAAAACATTTGGGTTCTGTACTTTCAGAAATGATATTTTAGTTTAGATTAGGATATTACATAAAAAGTTGTCAGTACCTGTGGTTGAGATAACTAGGCTTATGTGCTATTAGGCAGTACAGTTAAATGCAGTACAGTTGGTTAAAAAAAATGAACCATCTTTGTTTGGACATGGCTGTGAAACCAGAAAATATTTTTTGGGTTTGTTTATTAAGATAAAATATGTTCTTTATATTATATTATATTTATATTAGCCATACAATAAAATCTTGAAATATTTTAATTCTAAATGCTTGAAAAGATGTAATTTAAAAAAGTAAGAGTGACCTATTTGTCAGATATGGTGACCCATACCCGAAATGTGACCTCTGCATTTAACACACACACTTCAAGTCATGAACACACATACACCGGGAGCAGTGGGCAGCTATCACTGCAGTGCCCGGGGAGCAAACAGGGGTAAGGTGCCTTGCTCAAGGGCACGTCAGTTGTTACCTGCCGGTACAGAGAATCGAACCGGCAACCTTCTGGTTACGAGTCCGACTCTCTAACCATTAGGCCACAACTGCCCCTGAATAATTATTCATATCATTGTGAATGCAGATGCATGTGAAAGAAAAAATTCTCTCTGCTTTCATTATTTCCATACAGTGCATGCAAACTTAACTTTATCTTAAGTATGTTAAAGACTTAAAATTTTAAATACATAAATGTTTACCTTCCCCAGTATTGTTGCACTGTAGGAATAATGGTTTAAGCAAGGGAAGTTTGTATCATGCTCTGCATTGTGTTGTATACTTCTTGCACACATCGGTCTAAGGATAGAAAAAGTAATGGGGGCCTGTGCTCCAGTTGAGCTTAGGTCTAGCAACGCCCCTGGCTACAAAACTTTTAACCTCTTTAGCACCAGTGCTACATGCAAAAAAGTTAACGTATGTTAAATTGCAATTTTTCTCTGTGACAAACCTTCAGTACAGAAAGTTCAGTTAAGTCTTAAAATGTTACAATTCTTTATTAAGTGTTATGTGCAATAGAAAAGTTACTGAAATTGCTAATATTTTGAAAATAAATATTTTATTTGAATTTCAGTTTCATTTTGTTCCAATATTGTGATGCGTATCGTATCGTAAACCCAGCATCAAGATATGTACCGAATCGTGAGCTGAGTGTATCGTTACACCCCTAGTGTTAATAAATAATAAACAATCAGGAAGGATAATAATTACCTGTATGTGCGATGAAGCTCCATGACTTTCTCCTCAAGTTCTTTGGTCTGTCCTGGGATCAGCTGGAGCCCCTTGGCATAGTCAGTGCCGTGGACCTCCGGGTCGTGCTCGCCCAGCTCAGACTGCAGAGCGTAAGAGCCCAGCAGGGCCAGAGTCACAAAAGAGCAGGGCAAACGGCCACTCTTGATGTCCTTCCGCAGCTGCAGACACAGATAGTACCTGCACAGCACAAGCAATTGATAAATATGCAAAGAATTCAGGCTATGACATTATTTATGAGCAAAGTCATTAAATATTACAATAGCTTGGACAGGTTTTTGTTGCTGAATGTCATATACAGTCCAAATGACGCAATTCATGCAGATGTGCACGAAGAGAGATGAACAAGTCTAGACTTTTACCAATAATGTATAGTATAGCATATATGCATTCAGGACAGAACACAATGGAATTATTTAATAACGCTTTTGCATCCCTTTGAAGCTTGAAAAGAGATGGTCACAATCCATGAACTGAAATCCTACAACAACACTTCTGTAAGAAGGAATCCACAGGGTTTGAACAACATGGGAGCGAGTAAACATTTTTCCAATTTTCATTTTAGTATCACTTTAAAGTATTAGCTTCTCTGGCCAATTCAGTCAGAGAACTGATTCAAAACCAAAAGGCCATGACATATTTAGGAGATTTGTGTCTGGTAATAAAAACTGGGTCGATGAGTCATTCATTTGCAACTATTATGTATAGATAATAGATTGCGGTTACAGATTACAGAGAGATGTGGACATAGATAAGTGAATGTAAAGTTCAATATAAAAGAAAGACAGCAATATTTGCCTGGTGATGTCCTCTGATAGCTGAGCCGGATCAGGTGGGTAGAACTTCACATTAAATGTGAAATCATAGTTGGTGCCTAGACAAATACACACATAAGGATATAATGTAGAAAAGCGGAAAACACATTGCTAGAAGCATTGCTAGGTGGCTGCTAATGTAATCTTTGTAGCTGCTAGAGTATACTACAGTTACCACTAGAGCAAATGCCGGTATGGAATTTTTTCTTACCTCGGTAAAGAAGCAACAAATCATGTGGTTTGGCGTATAATAAGCAGCCTTCTTTATTAAAACAGCAAATTATATTAACAATAATAAGATAAAGTACGATTTATTTCTATAACTTTGTTTTTTTTCTCATTCATTAATAGGAATTATGGAACAGTTTTTGTCATTGTTTGTAACAGATTCTTTGTACAATGCATTTTTTAAAGAATAACAACCTGAGAACAGGGTGTCTACAGATATAAGCAAGTTAAATTTAAGATTTTTTAAAGTGTCAAGTGGCTGACTGTACATCAACAGTGGAAAACAAACCTTCAGTTGTAATTTGCTGGAGGATCTCCGACATCTCTCAATCTAGCTATTTTCATTAAACTTGGACAATTTAAACTACCATGTCAACTATAAGGCAGGTGAACTAGCTGTAGTTCAATGATTGTAAACAGTTACAAAACTGGACATGAAATGTGAATAAGAAATATTTTATTACCTCATTTTTACCGAATGCAGACTTTCCGCGAGGAAAAGCCATTTACTTTCAGTTTTAAGGTAAGAAACGACGTTCAAATGGCATGAACAGGCAATTTGGTTTAATCATTTGTAAATATAATGTCATGTATGTTATTAAAAGACATATTTATATTTATTTTTTGTACCTATCAAAATGATTTGCAGCATCCAGGTTACAGTGTGTTATTAGTTTTGAGCGATTGTTATCTGGGAATAACAAACCTGCAAATGTTGCGACTGGCCAATCAGAATCAAGCATTCCAACGAGCAGTGTAATAAGACGTTTTAAGCACCTGCGGCCACAAGCTGTAGAAAGAACAAGCCGAGCTCAACATGCCCCAACATTGCTTTGTTTAGAGTTGTGCTAAACTTCGATTCCCTTTTCTTTAGACTATTGTTTTCGGGTTACAGTCTGTGGATATAAACGCACTCGTCCTAACGCAACTTGTTGAATAATTTATTGTACAAAAAAATGAATTACAAACAATGACAAAAACTGTTCCATAATTCCTATTAAAAGATATCGAAAAAACAACAAAGTTATACAAATAAATATTATTTCATGTTATTATTGTTAACATGTTTATTGTGTTGTTTTTATAATGTTTATTAACAAAGTGAATACGAAACTAAATAGCCTATTGCATCATTTCGTAAATAATTGGACAAAACGGATACACCAATCAATGCTCTGAATTTCTGCTGTCCATTTACATGATCAAGATAAGACTTTATTGATTTGAATTCACTTGTTACGATCAGTCTTAACATAGGACGAAAAAGAGTAAACTATGATACATAATGATTATTTTTTAGTGTTTATAGTTAATATCACACATCATTTGCACTCCTATAATTTTCACCAACAAACCAATAATAAAATACAAAAAAAAGTGCAGTGATGACGGTGATGACCTCAACACCGCGGTCGGCATCTCATTACTGTGTTAATGCGGTAATCGTCACAGCCCTAGTTACCACAAGCAGTTTAAAACTGTATCCACACCAGACACAACAATTATAGTGAGTGTGTTGCTTGATTTAGATTACACCACAAATAACTATTTGACAGTTACTAGGAACAAACAGCATAACGCTTACTCACCTTGAACTTGCCGCCTGATCTCCTTGGTAAAGTCTAGCCATGTCTGAAAGACAAAAAGATCTTAAACTTTGTTTTAATAGTACAAAAACACCTGACAATACATAAAATACAATACAGCTGTAATAACTGTATAAGGCTTGGTTTAGCCAAATAATGTGTTAATGTTAAACGAGTAAGAGCAAAAGCTAACACGTACCTTTATGGATGGTGTCTCCCAAATGGCCAGACCGTAATAGTCCTTTTCTAACAGGTTCAGGTGGTCGCACACCTTTGCAAAAAGGTCCTGGCCTTTGGCATGTTTCTACAAATACAAATAAACTCAGTTAAACCCGCAATTTGGAACATTAGGGGGTGGTTTCCCGGACAGGGATTAGACTAGTCCTAGACTAAAAGAAATGTAAGAGCTGTCCAAACTGAAAACAATTTGCACTGACATAATCTCAAAATACATCAGTGACTTTTTGTTGTCTCAAAATGCACACAAGTAATGCTTTTAGTAAGGTATGTTTGTTAAAACTACTTAAATTTCCCAATTAAACTAAGGCCTAGTCCAGGTGCCTGTGTGTGCATCTTTGACAATTCCCTGAGTTTGCATATTCGTGCTTTTATATGAAAGGTTTCAGTCTCAAAACATATGTCCACAGAACATTTAATATAGCAAACATAAACTCTACATTTCTAATGTCTTTAAATTTCAAATCTTAAGAAAACAGTTTGCATCCCAAACTTTATATTTTATATTTATATTAATACTTTTAAAGCTGCAATCCATAACTTTTTTGTTAAACATAAAAAGTCAGTTGTGGAACAAGTACATAAGCAGTGTAGACCTTACCCTGATTCACAACTCTAAGCTTATAATAGAATTTAGAATTTGGGCCATTGGGTCTTACTGTATTGTGCAAAAAATGTCAGTTGTTTTTCAACAAACAAAGTACGTAATCTGCAATTTTGTTTTTCAAACAGAGATGGCGATAAAGAGGCAAAAGTTACGGACTGCAAGTTTAATAAAAAAACTTTGCAAACTTTAAATATGAATTACTCACAAAAGAGATGTATGATATGCTTCTCTGTCCCGATCACAATATTACATTGTTATCTTTGCTAGCTACATACATCAGAGTTGGCCGTGGATATCAAGTGACTCTTTTATCTGTCATTAAAAACCGGGTCAAGGTAATTCTAAAATTTGTTTTTAAACACATTATAAATGTTAAAGAGTAAATAGCATCTGTTTTTTAAGTGCCTACTTTGGTTTGTGGAGTGTCTGACCACAGGTTTATGTATATACATGGTGTAAAAACACTATTATTTCGTAATAATAAGCCGTTTTTATTACCTTACTTCTTGACTGACTCTCAAATGATTCGTTCCGCGATTCATCGGTCTAATCCCCGCCTTTCCGCTAGCGTAGTCTGCTGTGATTGGCCAGATGGTCTAGTCTGCTGTGATTGGTTTACCGCGTGTGTTCAAGTTTTCGTGGGCAGGCAGGGACTATTTCTATATACGTACCTACACGGAGGTTAAAGATTCGGACCGGTCACGACTCTTTCACGTGATTCAGAGTCGACTCCCATTTTTACAAGCTAATAACTTTGTTATTCGTTCACCTTCGGATTTACAACTTTGGCAGCCTGTTTACTTTCAAACGCGGCAACATTACACAATGCATGAAATGTAATGTTTATGATCTTGTGGAATGTACTCTACAATACATCTAAGCAATACATTTTTAAAGAGTTAGACCGCTAAACAGTCTTTTACCATAATCGTGTTCAGGATTTTTAGGACAGACTGTTAGACCATTAGACATCAATATGTTGAATTCTTGGCTTTTTTAAGCCAAAGTAAGATCAACTTCAATTTATTCAATTTAAGTGTGGCTGTGTGGGCCATTAGATGTTTTTTAGACTTGTTAGCTTAGCTAGCTAAATGCTATCCATCAGAATTACCTTTGGACCTTAAGCCATACTCTTATGCAAGTTAAGTTACCACCAATCAAGGCCTAGGGAGCTACACAGACAAGTGACATGAAGTCTTCAAGCTTTTAGTCATTTAGCAGACGCTTTTATCCAAAGTGACTTACAAAGGAGGTAAACAATACAAGCAATTGTTTTAAGTAGCATTATAACATCATAAGTAGCATCTCCGATAAAAACAGACCAATGCCTCACATCAGCAGAAAGTCACACTGTAGTCAAAGATGTGAATTAGCTAAGGAAGTATAAGCCCTAGAGCAATGCAGGAGTTTCTGGGTCACTCTCCTGGGATGAGATAACAATACACATGCTCGATAAGCAACAAAAGCTGCACTGTGTGCGGTCTGTGTGTGTGTGTGTGTCGCTTACATCCAGCTCACACTCGAACAGACTATCATCCAGCAGCTTGACTTTGCAGTGCATGATCCTGGGGCGACGAGATGCTTTCTGCTTCTTCCCGTCCTCCTCAGCCGTGTTTTCCTCCTCCCCGTTCTCTCCTTCTTTTTCTCCTTCCACCTTTCCCTCCGTTTCTGGTCCCCCTGTGTCTTCTGCTTTGGGCTCTTCCTCTGCTTGCTCTTTTTCTGTCTCTCGCTCCTTCTCTTTCTCTTTCTCTCTCTCCACTGCTTTGGCCTTGTTCTCGTTCTTCTTCTCTTTTTTCTCCTTTTTCTCGTTTTCCTTCTCTTTCTTCTCCTTATCTGCTTTTTCCTTCTTTTCCTTCTCCTTCTTGTCTTTCTTTTCTTTCTTTTCTTTCTTCTCCTTCTCCCCCTTGTCCACCTTTTCTCCCTTTCCTGACTCCAGCTCTGCGTCTTCTTTTTGATCTGCTACTATTTGCTGGAGGAAGACCAAATTGAGTCCATTATTTATGTTCGCATAAATGAACATTTTCAATAATACCTGAATAATACTTTTAATAATTTTACAAACAATGTGAGAAATGCCAGAAATTTGTTTCATGGTTAAAAACTTCTGTTACAGTCTTTAAGAGTATAATGAGTTTAATTTACACTTGATTTCATATTGACTTCATCCTTTGAATTTTAAACCCATAATCTCTAGAGGCTATGACCCATGTTTAGTGGTGAAATAATTAAGTAAAGATTAAAGCGTCCTGATTCCTTGCGATAGGAATTAACATAAAGAATGAATACCTGAACATGGCAACTGGGAAAAAACTAAAGCATGTTTACTCTATATCTAAATGTGAGATGTAGTATAAGTTCTCTTTTGCCTTTGAAAAACATATACCTGGCATGTATGTTTCCCACCTGGTTTTCAGCACTGCTGATTGAGTGCTGGTCTAGTGCAACATCCCCCTCTAAGCGAAGTTCTGGCTCAGGGTCTGCAATGGGAGCTTTGGGTTCATTGTGGCCCTCCTCCCGGGCCCTCTCCGTCTCCACTCCCTCACCCTCCGAGCACTGCGAACGGCGCTTCAGAAAGGAGGAGAAGAGGCGGGAGAGGCCACGGCCAGCGGACGTGCGCTGCCGCGGCTTTAGCTGCTGTTCTTCTTCCGAGCCCCCAGGAGGCAATGAGGTGCCCGACGGGCTGTCCTGAGCGGTGTCAGTAGGGCCTAGCTCCTGAGCAGTGGGGTCCTCCTCTTCCTGATGCTGCTCACACACCTGTTTCTTATGAACGCTCTCCGCCTCATCTGTCGTCATGGCCCACACTAAAAGGAGAGAAATAGCTATCCATAAAGTTTATGGAAAGAATCATAAAAGAAATTAAATATGTTATTTATTATTAAGTAAGGTTGTGCAAAAATGTCTAATATATAATTATTTGTGCTTTCACAAATGCGCGACCGGCACGCTTACAGCATGTATTATGTACTGTATTACACCGTATGTATATGCCAATATATTGTATTGTGGCCCATGTAATGTGATATTGTCTGGTGAGGCCCCTGCCAATACACAGCACCAGGGTTTTTCCTGCATAGAGAATTTGGAGGCGGTCGCCTCCGCCTAATTTTGCGCCGCCTCCGCCGCCTGTCGACAAAAACTGTGTCGGAGAAAACGCCATCTTCATGCCATGGACAAGCGTTGCGCTCAATAAGCATTTGTAATTGTATTTGTGTCTTACACTATAGTGGCGCTGTACCGCAATCAGTACAGTGATGCGCTGCTTCAAGAAGAAATGGATCTTGTTGCGAAATTAACAGTTAGCCTACATAAAATCCGGCTATCACCCGCTTGCTTGGTGTCGGAGCACATGCAGGTTGCGGAGAAACATTAATCGTCTGAACGCGCATTTAATCTGGACAATGTCAACATGTTAGTTTTCCATATGAAAAACTAACTTTTAAATGTCAATCTGAATAGGAAAGCCGAGGTAGGTTTAAACAGTTTCAAATAGAATTGTTAAGGGATGCATATTACGGGTTAACGTGAAACACAGAAGTACTGTAACAAATGCTTTTTTATTTAATATTTAACTTTCT
The DNA here is from genome assembly GCA_026939265.1 of Oreonectes daqikongensis. Taxonomy (NCBI): domain Eukaryota; kingdom Metazoa; phylum Chordata; class Actinopteri; order Cypriniformes; family Nemacheilidae; genus Oreonectes; species Oreonectes daqikongensis. The sequence goes on from JAOTQM010000428.1 coordinate 2,153,271, forward strand.
GGTATTATTTAAGTTTTAATTATTTACTGATGTTTATTGAAATGTTTTATATGCTGTAGTGACGTTTCACTCATGAATTTGCGCATTAAACACGGATGGATGTTTTAACCCGAATTGTTAAGCAATTAAAATGCGAATGACTGAAGTTGTCATGCAACAAATGCTTTTTTATTTAATAATTAACTTTCTGGCATTATTTAAGTTTTCTTTATTTACTGATGTTTATTGAAACGTTTTATATGTTGTAGTGTGCCGTTTCACTGATGAATTTGCGCATTTAACAAGGACGGATGTTTCATCCTCATTTATTTCAGATAGTCGATCATATTTCAAAATGTATTTAAATACATTTTGTGGTTGCTACACGCAAAAATAATAATTTTAACATTTTTATGTTATTTATATATTATCTAGGCGTATATAAATAATAGCCCAACCACCAAAAACTGCCACCGTTACAGCCCTAGTGAAGTCGTAAATAAACTGTAATATATTTGGATTTTTTTTGTCTTTCAGTTTTACTTACGGATTAAGCCTACAATCACTGAATGTCTGACAAAATCACCATGCACGTTTATTAAAGACAGCGGCGGTGTGGTGATTTTGGCTATATGATAACACAAAAAGTTAACACACTGGCCTCCGCTCATCATGTCATTGTCTTTTTCCACGTTGTGCAGTTCTGTTTAAAGCGTGAATTATACATGTAAGGGTTTGAGTAACAAACTGTGTGCCCTGCTTACAGTAGCAATGCGCAGATTGCAAGCAGCGAGACGTCCAAGTGCTGTTATATTGTTGCTTATTAAATCTAAAAACTTATATTTCTGTTCAACTACATTATAAAAGAAAGGGTCATTATCAACTAAAACTTAAGACAATTGATAAAACTTAAACTATGCAAATGAGAAATTGCCTTAAATTAAAATAATATAAAAGTAAAAATATAAATAAAGTTAATGTTAGGGTTACACTTCAGTATAGGGTGCAATTCTCGCTATTAACAAACCATTAACTTTGACTTTTCCCGCAATAAACTCTTAATTTGTTTTATTTATAGTTATTAAGTTGTTAGGTTAAGGTATTGGGGAGGATAAGGGATGTAGAGTATGATCATGCAGAATATGTGCTTTAAAAAGTACTAATAAACAGCCAATATGCTAATAATAGGCATGCTAATAACAACTAGTTAATAGTGAGAATTGCCCCCTATACTGAAGTGTTACCAAATGTTATATTAGCATTTTAGGGATTTTAAAAATTTGATGACAAATTACAATTACGTTTTTTTTATGTGCTGTTCAACATCAAGTTCACTTACAACAACATGTGAAAATGATGGTACAGTACCATGAAGCGCACATTTAACAACGAAAAACGTAGTGTGCATCCACATGATCAGGATGGTACCACCTCAGCCTCATTTTAAGCCAGGAAAAACCCTGAGCACTATTATGTAGATTAAAATACACACTTTCCTACAAACTATAGTCTTATAAGAAAAAATCCCCATTAAGGTGCATTAACCCCTAAAGTGTGTTAATAAATAAAATAAAAACAGCTTTCTCATTCTCACACATGACACAAAACGTGTTAAGTTTTGCAAAGTAAAGCTTTCTTGTAAAATAATGTGTTACTTTGACAAGCTTACTGTACATTAGTCCTTATGACATCACAGCAGATTTACATATGTTGGCATTATGGATAGGTGGTCTAAAGAAGACTGATGGAGCTTGACCTAAGTTACCCAGGTAATGGTTAGATTGACTCAAAGCCATTGAAAAACAGAGTTGCGACACTCCCATATACATCAGTAGAAAGAATGGAATGCGAAAATAACTTGTCATTGGGAGCCTATATAGTTCCAAACATTGCACTGAAGTCTATTCATTTTAGTGTTGCCCAAACACATTTGCTGTAAGTTGATAAAATACTGGTCTTTTACTGTAAGGATATTTTTAAACAAAAAAAAAAATTGTTTTTCTAAATAAAAATGCCATTGTAATCCATGCATTTAATGTGTTGGTATTTAGTGAAAATTGCTGCAAATACAGCTGCTTTCACCGTCTCTACTGCTTAAACCCATTCAAACAGACTGACAGTTTGTAACTATTTAGTGCTCCATGAACCATGTGACTACACGGCCGCGAGATTTAAGTGTGTTGCAACTCTGTTAAGACTTTAAAATGCAAGTCTTGCTAAATCAGATTTCAATTGAATTCTAGCAATAGCCACGTGTTTTATGAAGAAATATATGAAATGCAATTCTCAAAAATATTTCAACTTTTAACATTTACTATATGTAATTTTACATAATTAACATCATATACTGTATTTGGGGTCAAACGTTTAGGGTCACTTACCCATTGTTTATAATTATTTTTTTGCCATACTTTAGAACAATTTCTATAAACTATTGAATTACATAAATGCAAATTTAAGAATGAATGTATGTTGTGACCAAAGAAAATGTAAAAACTTAACTTAAAAAAGAAACTTAAAATTCAAATTTATATTGGCTGTGTAAACAGTGTAAAAAACTACTGCAACATAAAATGTTCCTCTTTGAGAGAGTGCAGGTGTACATACACATGACTGCCTAGAGCAAATGCTACATCTCCCATTTTGAAAATAACACAAACAGGAAGTAACATCTTTAACTTCTTCCCCATTTATCTTCTCAAAGCTCTCAACCAGAAAACCAAACTAAATAGTCCACACAATTGCACAACCATTATGGAACGATGTAGCAGACACTAAATCTAGAACCTGAATCGTTTTCATTATCATTAATACATAAGAAAACATAAACTAACAAACAATATAGAGGTCACTGCATACAAAAGCCAAGCGAGTCAGTGGCAAAAAGACAGAATTAACATTGTGTATACTCTATTTAAAACATTTCAAATCTGTCACGTGATTGTTATTTTTACAGACTGGCGAATCTACCTATCTGCTTCCTACACATATATAATTTGCGTAACTGTAAAGATTTCCCAGTATCTATTTAAAATCAAGCATTGTGAACGAGCCTTGGACACGCATGGATAGTAAGATCAAGTTGGCTAGCCAAAACGAATACAGTTTTACTTGTAAGACAGCTGTCATACTTTATACAAAATCTTTGAATTCACATCAATAAATTAGGGATGGACTGTTAGGATTTTTTGGGGCAGATTCCGATATTGGTATCACCCACGTGATTTACAGCACCGCTTTCCCAACGCATGTCTGACAAACTATATTTTGTACAGATTGTATCTTGTTTTACCAAGTATTTATTTATTTTACTCATGGCAAAACGCTGGTTTATTCAAGACATACAAAAGACATACAACCAGGGCTCTAGACTTACATTTCAGAGAGGTGGCACTGGTAGCACCGGCCCTAAATTTGGTAGCACCAGAGTTGTGGGGTGAGACAAGAAAAAAGATGCACTAAAACTACATCCAAACGTGTTTAATACACCAATAAAATAATTACAAATTAATACAAATCTGTCATGACCCTGGTCTCTCAGTCCCGCGTCATGCCTGTGTGTCTGTGTTGTTGTTGTGTCGAGCACGTGGGTTTGCGTTGACAGCATGCCACGTGCTTGGTGTCTGTGTCACTCGCTCCACCTCCCGTGTCTCCCTGTTTGGTCTTCCCCCTGCTCACCGCTTTCTCACTCTCACACCGGTAGCGCATCTTGTCATCAAACCCGCTCATTTGCCGAATTGTTTATCTCTCTCTCCCCGGACGTTACATTCCTGGTGGTCATTGACTGTTGTTGTGTGTGTGTCTGTCTAATAAATGCGTTGTTTCCTATGCAGGGGTATTTGGGTCTCAGTTTGTCGGTGCACCCACCATGACAGAACGATCCAACACCCCTAGAGACCCAGGGGGTGTGGACCCCTCCGCGTGGCCGTCCAGCAGCAGGGCACCATGCTCGGCCACCAAGCCTCCCGTCTCACCACCACCGCGCACGGGGTCGAGGGGCTCACCAACCAGGTCGCAGAGCTGCACGCCGTGCTCTGTGAGATGCAAGCGGTTGTCGCCAACGGTCTTTGTTCACCGGCTGCGACTTTCGCACTCCATCCATTAGAGCCCGCACGCCAACACGCCTCAAACCAGCGAGCCCGAGCCTATGCAGCTGGGTCACACCCGCCTCACGCCGCAGCAAAAGGAGCACCCCCTCGTCCAGGGGCTTTGTTTGTACTGCAGGGGCCCGGGTCATCAGTCCCGCATCATGCTTGTGTTGTTGTTGTGCTTGGTTTCTGCATCCCTCGCTCCACCTCCCGTGTCTCCCTGTCTGGTCTTCCCCCCGCTGACAGCTTTCTCATTCTCACACCGGTGGCACATCTTGTCATCAACGTCGCTCGTTTGATTCCCCCTTCACCTGCCCCTCATTTAGCCTTGGTAGCTTTTCCTATTTAATCGTCCTTGTCGGATCGATAATGTTATTTGTGCATACTAGTTTAACCCTGACCGCCTTGTCTTGTCTTGTCTAGCCCGATATTGCCAAGCCACTGCTGATCTTCCTAGCAGGATTATACATCTCCCTTCGTGGGTCGAGTGGACTCCCCGCCGAATTTATCCTCTCGACCTGGGATTGTTTCTCCCCTCGTGGGTTGCGGGTCAAGTGGACTCCCCACCAGATTTATCCTCTCGGTTCAGGAAGTTTTTCTCCCCTCGTGGGTTGCGGGTTGAGTGGACTGCCTGCCGGATTGTTTATCTCTCTCCCCGGACGTTACATTCCCGGTGGTCATTGACTGTTGTTGTTGTTGTGTGTCTGTCTAATAAATTCATTGTTTCCCATCCCCTGCATTTGGGTCTCAGTCTGTCGGTGCACCCACCATGACACAAATCATTATTGTTAATACACAAACTCTCTTTCAACACTTCAACCATATTTAAAGCACATCTTTAACAAACTAAAATTCTTTTATGCTACTTTATTCCTTTATCTGTTGTGAACAACTCGTATGAGGAGAACACAATTCCTTTATTATCAGAGATTGTTTTTGTGCCGTCTTTGTTGTTTGACAAACATTATAAACAAGAACGCTTGGTAACACTTCAGTATAGGGGGCAATTCTCATTATTAACTAGTTGTTATAATCATGCCTATTATTGGCATATTGGGTGTTTATTAGTACTTATAAAGCACATATTCTGCATGACCATACTCTACATCCATATTCCTACCCAATACCTAAACCTAACAACTACCTAACTAACTATTAATAAGCAACAAATTAAGAGTTTATCAGGGAAAAAGTTGTAGTTAATGGTTTGGTAATAGCGAGAATTGCCCCCTATACAAAAGTGTGACCGAACGCTTTATTATGCTGCTGCCCCTTTAAGAGCGAGTATATGGAATGGATCTAAACTGCAACACATGCGTTTCACAACTGTTTATGTTCATGAAAACACTTTCACTTTTACAAGGATACTTGATAATATGGGAATTTTGACGTAATTTGTCAGTTTCAAAAAAGACATGAAAGAGAACTCAGTTTAGTATTTCGCGCTCTGACTGTATGGGTACGCGCATAAGATATGTCAAACAATGCGTGACTGGATACGCTGCTTGCAAACCATTGTTATTTTCCTAGTTTTCTGCTTGAATTGGTCATGAAATGTGATGTGATCTTCATTAAAGTCACAAATATCAATGAACACAATATTTCTAAGCTGATAAAACACAAACAGTCCTGATCTTTTATGTCTTTATTGAACACACCCATTAAACATACAAAGCGATGGTGGAAAAAGTAAGTGAACCAGTGCTTTAATCACTGGTTTAACCACGCTTTGACGTAACAAGATGCGCTCTTAATGTTTTGACTGCTTTCCAGCGTGATAGCGGTAATGTTAGTTCGTGTCAGAGGTAGACAGTAACAAAGTAAATTTACTTGAGTACTGTACTTAAGTACACTTTTTGAGAATCTGTACTTTATTTGAGTATTATTTTTTCTGAGTACTTATGACTTTACTTCACTACATTTGAAAGACAAATATCATACTTTTTACTCCACTACATTTTTAAAAAGGTCCAAAAGTAGAAAGTCGTTTCTATGTAGCAGTTTTCCTGTGTGCAAATGTTTTGCTGGCTTGCAATCTGCAAGGAGTTTTCACTGTTGCTAAGTATTTCAGTTTTTCTAAGCTCACGGTTTTCCGGCTAGCTTTGAATGGCCATTTGGCATATTTTTTTACCCAAATCTGGCAACCCTGCTATCTTCCCGCTAAACTAATGTAAACGTTGGTGCTACTACACAGCTGAAAGTGCTCTAAAAAGCCAAAAAGCATAATAAAAGATGAAAAAGACACATGTAATAGTATGGTGTGATTATCTGTGGGTTCAATTATGTGTGTGTAGAACGAGAGCTATGATCAGTCAAAGATCATAGAAGACATTTTCATGAAAATGATCAAACGTCTGATCTGATGCTATATCGTTTAAAGCCGTTGGGGAAATTAAGCATGGTTTTACCATAGTAACTAGTTTAAGTATTCCTGCTGAAATAAAAACAGTAGAACCTTGCCCAAAACACAACAGAACATTTTTTGGATTTAATGGTTATAATGGGAATTGTATTGGATACTTGGTGTCTACTGGTATGTGAAGAATTCTATTTGTTGGATGTTAAATCCTATTGGAATAAAACCCAAAACACACTACAAAAAGGAATTTGGAAATGGTTTTATTAAAAAAAATCTAATTCTAATTCACAAATTCATTGTTTTTTCCAGCAGGGATGGTATTTGCAGTAAAACCACAGTATCCAAAAATTTACCAATTTCTCTATATAGTAACATATTCCAGTAAAGTAGAACCACAGTAACTAAAAAGTAGTTAGACTATGGTAATACAAATGGTAATAAATTCAACAAACTGCATGGCTTCTACACTTGACTATTCAAAAACTTTACTACTTACTGGTAAATTGCTGCTAAAACTGGTAAAGCGAGTATACAAAAAACAAAACACTGCTTATAAATATAGGCCTAGGGGGCTAATGATCATACAGAATGATGTCTAAAATAGGTTTTGTAACATAAAAGCTCTTAATATCACTGATACTGAAAGTTTCTCAGTGTATTCAGTAGACTGTTTCAGAGGCATACAACAATAAAACAACGCACCACTGACATAAAGGAAATGTACTTTTAATACTTGAGTACTTTTAAAAGCACGTACTTCTGTACTTTTGCTTGAGTAAGAATCTTTAGAACTTTTACTTGTAGTGGAGTAAAATTTGACCAACAGTATCTGTACTTTCACTCAAGTAAGGAAGTTGTGTACTTCGTCCACCTCTGGTTTGTGCATAGATTGCATTTTAGGAGACGGAATATTTAATTTCTCACAGTTATTGTTTGACAGCCTAGCGTGATGAAACTTTATAGTTTTGTGTTACCCGCAACAGCATCCTTACCACATTTCACCCATTTAAAAAAGTCTATGTGCCTTTGCGTCACATGATGAGGCAGAAAGTAAACAAACGTCATGCGTTTTTCTAATGGGCAGTACATGTATATGTTCAGCACGTTTCAGTGTGGACAGGGCGAAAAGCATTTTAAAAATGAAAACTCTTGACAATGTCTCAGCGGCATGTGACGATGTGAGGTGCTTCATTAGATTAGAACAGAACCTGCCATCGACGTGGAGCCTCTATCTTCCTGGGCATAAGTTGCACATTACACATTCTTGCCTTTATATAAAAATATAAGCACAACGAGGGAAAGTTGTGCTTATATTTCCAGTTTTCTTGAAACTTGTTGCTCTCGCCATCGCTCTCCGACTCCTGTTGGTGTGTGTGTCGTGACTAGGGATGCAACAATTATAGATTTTGTTGGCAGGATTATTGTCTGAGAAATAATCACGATTGCATGATTATGACGATTATTATGCATTCAGTAATTTCTACATTTTTACTGGCCCTGCCAAAACTTTTACTTGCCCTACAACAACAAAAAAAAATAATAATAATATTGTCTTGTTAGTAGTTTGTTTTTTACCCATGTAATCTAAATAAATAAGGTTATAATACCATCAAAATTAACTAACAGAACTTTTATGTATTTTATATTTGTAATAAAGCAAACACACAAATGAAATAAACAGTGCTTTTCAGATGTTTTAGGTTGGTCTGTGGTTATCAGGTAAGAAAACTGAATAAAGTAATCAAATGTAAAATAACACTTCATTGTCTTTACAGTATAAATTAAATATGGATAAAAGCATTAAAGTTATACAATTTAATCAGTCATCAGCAGTGAGAGTTTTTATTTTGTGTCTTCGTTTTTTGTTGTTTGATGAGCATTAAAACAGATGTTTATTATGCTGCTGTCCCTTTAAGAGCTACTGCGTGTGGATCACATGCAGACTCTGGTAACTTCAGTGCAACGTAAACAAACAAAGCTGCATTTAAAGCCTAATTAGATTTGCTGTTTGGTCTCTTTGCCATAGTTAAAAGTGTGTAGTAGCCTCCGTGTCTCTGATAAGCACGGCTCTTTAAGCTGGTGCACCGCTGGTGTAACTTTTTCGTTTTGGGCTAGTTGCTACAGTTCCGTTCCGTGCAACAGAAATGCACGGTGTAATGGAGCCTTTACGATTAATTAACCGTGACTTTTTTAAGCTTGTGTGCGAACACCCGCCCCACTCTGCCTCTGATTGGCAAACAATAGAAATGTACTCCACCTAAGCCAACCATCATCAGTTATTCGGTTGTCTCTCACCCCACCAACCAATCATCATCAGTTATGTGTCCCAAAACACACACACACACACACACACACACACACACACACACACACACACACACAAACACAGTGTGAAGTGTAGTTGTAATTATAAGGTTATTCTATTTGTATTAGTATCACTGTGTTGTGCTTGGAAAATTGCCACCTCACCAAAAAATAAAGAAAAAATACCAGCAAAGGGATCGGTACTCGTACTCGGCCTTTAAAAAATGGTATCGGTGCATCCCTACTGTATAGGTAATGAAAAATAGTATTAGGGCTGGGCGATCTTCCCAAAAAAGCATATCACGATCTTCATAACAAAGAATCTTGATCTACGATCTGGATTGAAAATAGGCCACCTGAAAAATTAAGTAAAAAACTTCTCAAGTAGAACTCTACAAAAATTCTCTGAACAGATTTGTTGTATTCCCTCCTGACATTGCAACCATTGTGTGACAAACTTTACATATAACTTTACTTTGTGACATGTCTGACTGTGCAAAGACAAACCACTGCCACACTACTGATGTCGAACTTTTTGGGCACCAACTCCTTAGCTCCTATGCCGCTAACTTACTAGTTTGTTTTCAAATATGCAGTGTTGTGGGAGCTACTTTACAATTGTAGTTAGGTAAGCCACAAGCTACTCATAAATTAAAGTAGTTACAGCTTAACTAACCATCTGAAAAAGTACTTAGCTACAGTCTAACTACACTACACTAGGATAATCCTCCAGAATACTGTAGTAGGCTATATGTTAATAGAGTGTGATGATAGTACCATAATATTTTACAGCTGTAATATACTACAATTTACTATAACAAACACTTATAAGTATACAACAATATTTTATGTGATGTGATGCATCTGAATATGTTACTGACTAATGTTTTAAATAAATAGAGAAGTTTAAAACAATGTAATACAATAAGCCTACCACTAAATAGGATGGGTGTGTCGAACTTTAAATATCCAGATGTGTTACGTCAAACAAAATCATACCTAATGGCTGTTTCACACTGCCCGCAAATATTCGGAAAATGCAAATGTTTTTTCTGTCCAGTGTGACAAATTTTTCACATTCGCAGGACAAAGAAACAGGCTGTCCAATTAGATTTGAGCTTTACATAACATGTCACTGCTGTTACAAACGGGCCACGTGGTGATGCTAAAGTAGAGGTAGACCGATATGGGGTTTTCTCCGGCTGATGCCGATATTTAAAAATTAGGGCAGCGAATGGCCGATACATAATGCCGATTATTTGGACTGTAATTTTCTTTTTTTACGCGCTCTGTACATAACACACTTGGCAAAAAAGAAATAAGAAATTAATTATCTGGCTCTTAATGACAGCGCTTACATATTCTACTATATGTTCCTCTGCCATCAGTCAGATCACTTTACTCTCCTCACATGATGAATAAAATCAGACTCTTGCTGCTGATTTTTCCTGCGACACTTGTTCCGCTTACGCTCAATACAGCAGACACGTTCAGACACGCAATTGTAGTCTTGTCATTAACTAAACTAAAAGCGAAAATAAGAAAGAGTCATGAGTAGTATGTCCGAAACCTCAGTATGCACAAAACAGTAGGCGAGAAATACCCGGATGGTCTACTGCTTTCGCCGAGATTTGTGAGTATGCATCGGATGGACACTACTCTATCCCATGATTCCACGAGAGCTGAGCAAAGGTCAAATTTCAAAAGTTAATAGAAATAAAAATAACTGAAAACTGTAAGGCGGGTGTCCGTTTTCAAATGTAAGCACAGATTAAAAAATGTCTCGTGAATACATTATGTTTGTACCGATGCCAATGTACAGGTTGTTGTAAATAAGTCATAGGTCAAACACCACATGACAATAAAACATGGCGGATGTAGTACGTCCGAATTCTATTCATTCTACCCCCACAAACTATATAGAATGTACGGTTTTAACAGTTGATATGTAGATACTTATGTAGTACGTACTGTCATAGTATGCGAACACACAGATTCCAGAAATTCACTGGCAGTGTGAATAACCCAAAATCAACAATTCCTGAACAAATTCCGGGACACATTTTCCATGTATTTTCCAGGATCTCTGTGTTAAAAGGGCTTTACTGAGAAACAATGACTGAATCAAACACACTAAAAAGAGGGTGGGGTGTAGTTAGTTGGGGGAGACAACAAAACAAATACTTAAGTGTATTAGAATAGACATTAGCAGGTGTAAAGTACAGAAATACCTTCACCATAGAAAATAAATAACAATAATGATGACAATTAAGAATTACAAACACTATCATCATACAAATTCTCCAGTACTGCTTTTTCGGATCCACTAACCCCACTGCAATGGCACTAATCCACTCGCCAGTCCCCTTCCCCCTCACACACACACACAGCTGCATCTGTCATCCATCAATGCACCGACTACACATCTCTCATGCAAATCAAATCACTTATAACTCCTTTAAAACACACAAACGCAAGCATTTTAAACCAAAACACACTTTTATCTTATTATTGCTATTGCACACACACAGTTTTATCTAATTACAGCTCTCTTAATTGTCCCTACGCTAACACACAAGTCTGCCCACACACACAACATCATCCCCTTAGAGCTCACCTAAAAACAGTCACACACACACACACACACAAACAAACACACACACACACACACAATATCTTCATTATCTTAAGCATCCACTACAGATACACACATTATCATCCAATTATAACTCGCTGTACATGCACACACTTTTGTATAGGTTGGTTCATTGTGCGCCACAACATAAGCACTGCACAAACTTCCAGCAGCTAACACACACAGACACACACACACATCAGATGGTGCAGAGGTGACAGATGGCGTGTGTGTGGGTGTGGTGGCCCCTCAGAGACCATGAAAAGTGGACATATGCAAGACCCTTCGCCTCTGAGATTCTCAGTAGATACACACACTTAGTGACTGAAAGTAATCCCCTTCGTTATGAGACACTTACAGGGTCAAGATGCTTCTTGTTAAAATGATAAATGGCTGGCTGGACTGAAGAAAAAAATTACAAAAGTTAATTTTCTTTAGTGATAAAACTCACAACATAAATCCTAAAGTAACATTATACAGTTATTTCCACAATTTTACAAAAACTCTGCAAAACAGTTTTTAACAATTACACAGTATAATCCCACTATAGTCACACACATACATTAGTCAAATATATTGGATTGTAAGAATGTTTGTTATACACCTTTTAAATGCATTTGTAGTCTACAATAAAATGTACCATCAAAAATGGTAAGGAGGGGACGAAAGGGAAAATGACTGCTGAAAATCTCCAGGAATAACATCTCCAGCAGTGGAACGCTGCTCTGTGATTGGCTGACAGCAGCAGGAGTTGCTGATTGGGCAAAATAAAGGAAGTGGGGACCCCACAGGTGCAAGCGAGCGAAAGCACAGAATATTGCTGTTTTGGATGCTGACTGTTACAGTTAACAGTTCTATACAAAAACATAAACACACAAATACAGTCACACCTGCAGCAACAGAAACCATTTCACCTTGTGAATAATTGCACACACAGACACACACTCACATATATAGGCCTATAACTATTGTTATTTTAAATGTATTACTTAAAAATCTATCAAATGTGTCTGTCTTTTAGGGTTGGCTCGATACCAAAATTTTGGCCTCGGTACGGTACCAGAATCTAATACCGGTAATATCGGTACCAAATCGGTACTATAGGTGATCAATTAACAGCCCCAAAACATAAATTAATTGAATATATATATATATATATTTATTAAGAAGACTGCATGAAACTGCAGAAACAATCGTGTTGCTGTAATGCATATATTGTTTTATAGCTATATTATTATAGCACACTTATTAATTTTTTTTACACTTTTAACTGTATTACTAAAAATGCCTTGGTTATATAGACTTATCATACATGACATTTTGAACAACAATTACATGTTTTAAGTAGGTCTATTTAACATTAGGCTAGCATTCAAGATGAAATCTGAATGATCAATAAAAAACAAAACTACATAGTCTTTACTGTATAAAATAAATATGTGTTGACTAATTAAAGCTACAAAAGTTCTTCAGTCAGTGAGTGATTTTCTCTTCAAAATAGATTTATTAGATTACTGTCACTTCAAGACATAATGCTGATACATTTTTAAGACATAACCGACTGTGCTTAAATGAACCTTGTGTTTTTGACATAACATTGTTTGTATTTTACAGAATAAGCACAGGACGCGAAAGAGAACTTCTGTTCTGTACACGCGCTGCGGGAGACTGTATGCGCAAGCTCAGAGAACAACAGCATTTAAGCAGAAGTAACATAGCTTGAAGGTTTAAACTAGCAAGACGCAAAAAACGCATGCAAATAATAAACGTTCATGATTATTAGTAGGCTAACTGAGATATATACACCGTTTAATGGTTTTGTTAAAAACGCATTGCGCATCATGTTGCATGTACATACATGTAGAATGTACAATGTAGCACAATTTAACGATCTCTCTGTAAAAGTAGAGAGAAAGAGCCAGATTTGCGGGTCGCTCATATGAGACACTAGTTGTAATAAATCACTCGCACTATAGCGGCTATCACTAGTGAGAGCCGTGTGTAGCGCAATCCATATTGTTCTTCTCTGTTGCCAGTTTCGCGTCAGTTCTGTGCCATACTGCCGCATAGCGGTGAACTTCGGAAAAGCAGCGTATCAAGTACCGAAACGAGCAAAAACCTGGTATTGAACCGTTTGAAATCTAAACTGTACCGGTAATTTTCCAGTACCGGTTTACCGCGCAACCCAACTGTCTTTGCAAACCACAGCACCTGCATCTGAACTTTGTGGATAGGCACTTGGCAGAGAGAAAACAACATGCATGCACCTATATTTACCTAAATTATTCCATACTTTTCTTTCCCATGTTCACAGGCGTATTAATAGAAGTGAATGTCATGCCAAATTCTAGTGTGACCAGTGACCACCACTCTTACTAAAGAAATTCTGTAATCAGTTTATTTAAATGTACATTTAAACCTTCATTGTGATTTTATGTTAATAATGACTTCATGAAGTCAATTAGTTACTGTGTGTAATAAATCATGCCCCCCAACCCATCACTGGGAATAAATGATGGGAAGACAGTGAGTAAACAGTAGTACAGAGGCTGAGTCCTGTGTGCTTTTGTAACTGGATGCAGAAAGTGAGCTTAAGACTAGAAAGCGGCTTTAACATTAATCTGGGTCCAGTGCAGGATTAGAGAGAAGCTCTCTCTCTCTCGCTCTCCCTCTTTAAATGTAGTGAAGTAGGGACAACAACAGCAACTGGATCTGTCTGTGGTGTCTCTAACTGTGTCCTGTCCATTTCCCTCACCCTGAGTCCTAAATCCATTTCCCCCCTACAACCCCCCCCCAACTGTGACAGGAACCTGCTGTGAATGACCCAGAAAACTCCTGCCAATGCGAGACTCATATGTATCTACTGGAGAGAAGGAGGAAAAAATTGGAGGGAGTGGGTGTGTCATGTTTGATGTGACGATTGGTAGGTCGAGATCCTGAAGTCTACTGTACTTTTCAAACATTTCCCTGCGTGTTTGAGACATCGGATATGTAAATGTCCAGCTCAACCAATGGCTAGCTGCATATGGTAAACATTGTCTTTTGTATTCCTGAGGCAAGCATAACTCAATATTGCTTAATGGTTAATGCATCATTGAAAGATACCTTAAATGTTGTTGAGAAAAGCTGTGTATTATATTTTGAGTGACCAGTCCAGAACACTATAAACAAACTAACAAAGTTGTATACCAACACCCTGGCAACTTTCCCAGAACAATATAGCACTGTGGTGGCAAGTACAGTTATCATTCACATTAACATTATCTTAGGTAAATTCGACAATTGTCACATTTCAGATTCACAACTCTATATATCCTAGATTTCAGATCCAGCAGACAATTCTGAAATGAAGATGCACAATTAAGGCTGTCACAATTATTAAATAATCATCTTATCGCAATTATTTGTCGTCATCGCAAATATTTCAGATAACCGCAAGTATTTTACATCCAATGTCCTTGATCTGCACTTACTGTTACATTCAAATGACATTTTTTCCAGCATTTGAGTTGTATTAGCTTTGTATTTTAGTTTTTTTGTTGATTTGTTGTGTTGCTGCATCTACACAGCAAGACCCTCATATCTAGTTTTAGTGCTCAAAACTCAATTCTTCTCTCAAGTTAAATTCACTTTACAGTAAATACTATTAGTTAATTTTCACATTTTTTAAGTATATATTTTCTTTATTAAATAAATTAATTGTCATTAATTGTTATATTGTCAAAGCCTTAAAACAGACAATTAATCAATTGGTCTTCAATGAGCCCAAGAGAGCACATGTCACACCTCTGCTCATCTCTCTGCACTGGCTCCCAGTAGCGGCACGCATTAAGTTCAAGGCACTGGTGCTTGCTTACAGAACAGCCACTAACACAGCACCCATCTACCTCAACTCTCTCTTACAGACCTACATCCCCTCCAGAAGTCTGCGGTCTGAAAACGAGCGGCGCCTCATTGTTCCTTCACAGAGAGGCATGAGATCCATCTTGAGGACATTTTCTTTTTCCGTTCCCTGCTGGTGGAACGATCTTCCTGTTTCCATCAGGACGGCTGGATCAATTTCACAATTCAAAAAACAGCTGAAGACCCACCTCTTCCATGAGCACTTAACTGTCTCATAATATTAAAAAAAAAAAATTCTACCTCTATTTTTCCTTTCCCAATGTTCTCTATATACTTGCTTATACTATCTTGACGTTGTATTTGAAACTTTGTATTACTAGCACTTCTCGTGAATATTGCTTACTTAGACGAATCGCTTGCCGTTTTCCTCAATTGTAAGTCCCTTTGGATAAAAGCGTCTGCCAAATGAATAAATGTAAATGTAAATGTAATCACAATTATTTAATAGACAATTAATCGTCAGCCCAATTTCATAATCGTGACAGCCCTATGCACAATACCAGCTAAGTACTGATGGAGAAATCAAATTTCATCAATTGAATGAGACTGAGAGGTTCCTCCTGGGACCGTACTAGGGGCAGCTGCACTACAAAAGCACTTAACACACAGACACACATACTGGGACTCAGGAGGATGAACTCAGAACAATCAAAGCGATCAATGGCCACATCGTCTTGCACCTGATCTCCATGGACACAAGACAGATTGCGGAGAGCGCTCCAGACATAACGGGAACAGAAGTAAACATTTAGAGGCCAGAAGCAGCAGCAGGAGGAGAAACACAGACAAAAGTGTTGCAATTTAGAAATGTGCTCAGTTCAACATATTATTGCAGCAGTTTCTCAAAAATGACCTTAAAACATCTGTAACACAAATGATGCGGTACAAGTTATACTCAGATTAATAACATAAACTGAGCAATAGTAAGAGTGAAACCTTTATCACATACAGTAAAGGCCTGTGCACCCCAGGACAATAATCGCACGCGTTTTTCGCCAGCATTTTTCCGAGATGTTTTTCGACATTAAGTCTCTTAACACCTGGATAGCAATCAATAAATAAAATGAAACATTGGTAATTTTATATTTATATATTGTCTGTGAAAGGCGTAGGATTGGTAGGAACAAAGAATGTTTGCGATTTTCAGTCAACGTATTTTGCATCCCACTGGCAGCGGGACAATGGCGGACAGAGAGCATGCACCTGGAAATCTTCCTCCTAAACCAACCGCAAGTCGCACTTGTACTTGTTATGATTTCTCATTGCGGCTTTCTGTCTTCCGCAAATATAACTTACGAGTGAGAGCAACAGGAGATTGTGAGAAAGCGGTACATGCTGCGTTTTGCACGCGTTTTAGTTAAGCCACTGCTCACCGGTAAATGTGACATGACTTCTCTGGAACCGATCCAACAGTTTCTGGTTTGTGCGCGTTCATGTGTTTTTAGGGGAGGCGTGGCTTTGGATGGTGATTCGCAAGAGGGAGGGATCAAATGATTTCACTGCTAGCAGACTAATGTTGGCATTTTCCAAATGATCTACTACACCTTTAACAAAGGCTGTTTCTGAAAAGTGGGACAAATCCAACTTTGAATTGAATTGAATTGTCCTTGCAATTTTATTTATATAGCGCTTTTCACAATGTGCATTGTTCCAAAGCAGCTTTACAGGAGAAAAGAAAAGTGAAAAAAAGACACAGAATGAAGTAGAATTAAAAAATCGTTAAAAAATATGCTACGAACTATTCAAACGTAAGCTTTAATTGTTGTTCCTACAATCAAAATGCAGAAATGGCTTTACGTTTACATATACTCTGACTGATCTTGACTGCGGCACGATGCAACGTGAAAAGTCAATATACGTAATTATATTCAATAATTATGTTCCCGCTGGATGCAACAAATGCCTCGTTTATAAAATATTGTATTGTCTTTGTTGCGTCACAGCATCACAGGCTGCTCAAGACGTTAGATAACCATTAGGTTTAAACCCTTTTAAAATAAAACCTTACCGATCTGCTACACTTTGCTGAAGTCGCGCTAGCAAAACTGATTGATCAGCTTGGTCATCTGCATTTTCTTGATCATATTTGGACTCAAACTCACAAGGTACCGATGGATGACATTATAAGCTGTCAATATGCTTTGGACGCTGATGTTCCGAATATGGTAAGAGGCGATACATTTACGGCACATGCTTAATGGCCCGTACACATAGAGCGTCAGCGTTAACGCTTCTCATTTACTTTAAATTGGTGATGTCAAGCGTTGCCGAACTGAATTGTGGCTCCGTCGGCGTCACGTCACTGCCGTTGTTCGCGACAGAAGTTGAAAATTTCTCAACTTTTCAAGTGCTTACGCAGGCGTCAGCCAATCAGATCGCCTTATGCAAATAACCTAGTGCAGACGCCAACCAGCTCCAGACACACCCTCTATCAAGAGTCAACGCTGACGGGTAGCTGACCAATGAGAGCACACCGCACTTTATCACAACCATGAACTTTGTAAAAATCAAAGCGTTTCAGAAAGATGGGGCACAGAGGAGCAACAGTAATGTAAGGTATGTGAAAATGAATGTGTTTTTTGAACCGTAAACAGTAAACACTGTTACACCAATACACACAATAATGTTCATTTTAGCCACCCAATATGACCCCTTTAAAACACCCATCTGATCTTAAATACTGATCTATATTATTTGCAGAGGTAGTTGGTGTAATGAAACACTTGTAAACGCATATTTAAGAGTGTATTGCAAGGAAGAACAACAAAGAAAGAGAAAATATGAGTGTTCAGCAGGAAGAACATTGTTCCATGCTGTTACAGTTTCATACGATTTACGATAGACTAATATCAACTGAACTGTCCCACGCAGGCAGGCGTAAAAAAATACTGTTATTCAAGGGAACACATTAGTTCTGTCAGACAGCCTGTGTAGTAGTTGTTTTATTATTAAGAAACTTGGTAGAAGAACAAAGGTTGCTTGAGCGCCGTTTAAGGTTAAAACTATCTATTGTAAAAGTTCAAACCCTATTTACACACATTTAAGTTACACAAAACATGTTTTAAACAATATGCCTATGTGTGAAGTGAGCACGCTTTATTCTGGTAACGTTTTACCCTCTCGGGAAAATTTCTCACGACACATCACACATTGATGCCGTGAAATGATCTCACATTTGCACAAACTGTACTCTTTTAAATGCATAATTTCAGACGAAAATGAAAACATTTGCCTGAATCTCGATTTATAGAATCCAATTTAACGTTGTGCAATACACGGGGACAAGCCCTCAGCAGTGCACCCAAACAAAACAATAAATCTCAGCTCTTATCAAACGACTGTAAGTGTAATGCCTCGGAAATGTTTTGACAGCTGTCCATCAAAATGATTAAAGCTCCAGAGTCATAACAGACTAGCAGGTGCGCGCGAATGGAATGTCTGAAAATGGCGCCGAATGTGGAAAAAAAATTGTCAACAGATTCGCGTCCTCGCAAGCATCACACAATACATAATCCAGCAGCAAGATTCCCATCTTACCTTGCCCTGTAATTCTTCAATTTGAAGAAATAATCCACTGTAAAATATCCTGAAATCACTTCCGCGTAGATATCAGACGGGCAAATCCACGTACAAAATATCCAACCTTTTTTAAAACGGTATTTAGATTTTAGTAAAAGGGGGAGCTATGTATGCAATGAGGTGAGCGTATTTATAAAATCGACCAATAGGCAACGAGCAGAGCGAGAAATCAGCCAATCAGGTGCGAGATCACTGAGCTTCAGTCCCAGGCGCTAAGGCAGCAGCAGAGCCAGCATCGTAACCAAGGAGATTCAGAAAGGATATAACTGTATTCTGTTTGGTTACTGTTTTGTCCCAGACGTTACTTTGTTTTACAGAATAGGTTGATTTTAAATATAAGATGAAACCAACAATAATATCTCCCACAGCAATGATACATTAATAGCATAAATAAATGTAACTGTCTGGTGTGGCCAGTGGGCAGGGTTGCCAGGTTTTTGTAACAAAACCCGCCCAATGGCCAGTCAAACTAGCAAAAAAGAGCCCAAACGCCACAATTTAAAATCTTATACATAAAATCCATATTTTACAGCCACTGTTATGCATTAGACACGTCAATCAATAACATAATTGTACAGTATAAAAATGACATTGTATATTTACATAAATAAAATCATTATCTTGCCTCACAATTTACAGCTGATAAACAAAATTATTTAGGAAAGGTGGTTATCCATTTTTATAAAACTATTTGAATAAACTATTGACAGATTCATTTTCCGATTCAGTTTTATTATTGTTAGAATATACATTTGGTAAAGTGAATTAGTTCAATACATGCATTTATGTCAACTACAATTTCTGAATTTGTCAAATATTAACCCGCGGAATAAAAAACAACCCTCGGAATCAAATCAAAGTAGTCACAATATGCGGTAAAACTGCGGAGTTGGCAACCCTGCCAGTGGGTGAGGCCAAAGTCCGTTTAGTTATATTAATATCTTTGGTGAGGCTCACTTAACTGGAGTCGTTTTGAAACTAATAGGCTACTTTGTTTTATAAAATGTGTATGTGTTTGCTGTTTGATAGCGTTCATCTTGATTGAAAAACTAACAACCAATACGTTTTGGTAATATTTTTTACATGCAGCAAAATAATAACAACAATAAGATAATTTTAAGTAATTTTGTTTTTTATTTAACACACAGTAGTTAAATAATATAATAAAAATATATAGTAATAAGTGTTTCCTACCATTAGAGACTGAAGAATAATATGGGATTGTGGTAAATCTCACCCACACAATAATCATGACCTGAGGGTTGGGCGTCTTCCCTCTAGTCTTAACATAGGCCTATACCACAGTCCATCACTCCTACTAAATAAGGAACGACAGCGCTAACCTCATTGTGACAAAAAGTGAAATGTGCACTTGCATTTGTTAATTTATATAGAGTAATTTTTTTGTTCTGGTGTGAAAGAAAGTCAAAATGCACAGATAACCTATTATTGTAAACCAGATCTTTAAGCATTTTAAAAAAATAGGCTACAAATAAAAATGAATATGATTAATCTGAAAAATAAATTAAAACATGGAATAAATACGCTTTGGTTTAATAATAAGTCAACCTATAATGAGATAATAAATTGAGATAGTAAATTGTTGAATTTTCTATTCAAAACATTCATTAAAGACTATAATGAACTCACAGTGGTTAAATGGTGATTTACACACACACACACACACACACACACACACACACACACACACACACACACACACACACACTCTTGTTGTCCTATTGCTAATTTAAAGTGCAGGTGCCTTGCCTTTCGTCTGGTAAAAAATGACACCAGCCAGACAGTCAAAATCCCCAGAGAAAGACGCGACTGAGGGAAGACACTCACACAAACACACACACCCACTTACCCCTCCCATATTTCTAGAACCTTCTGGCTTTCCACCCCACCCCCAGATCATTTTCTTTAACATCTGTGGTAGTGGGCACCAGCTGGGCAAAACTCCTAATTACTGCCCTGTCAACCACGGCATCATTAGTCAAATACCTTTAACCTGACAGGCATTTGGAGACATCCTCGGAGAATGAATAATGTCATGTATGTCAGATGTGGTCAAGCCATTATGGCAGAAGCTTTGAGGATCATTAGTGCAGCTCTTAATTGGCAACACATTGTGTTTAGAAACCTTGTGAGCTGCTACAGCATTTTAGGCATTATACTGTTGGTACATTGAGTTAGCCCTAGTTGTTTCTATTGAGGGTCTAAGGACTTCAGTAATAACATTTTTGAGGTATGGCATGTTGGTAACACTTTATTACTTGATAATACTAAAAAAAGCATTATCTTACACATAATGATGAAAATAGATCATTAGTACATTAATTTGAGTAACAAATCACATAAAATTAATCGATTTCTCTAGACTGACTGTATGAATGTGAATGACCTACACTGACTTTTACTGTGTTTTCACTCCTGTCATGTTGTTTTTCTGACTAGCTGTGTTGTTTGTATGTTGATAATCCAGAGCTAAAAGCCAGTGACCACCTGTTCCTGAATTTTCCCAGCTGACTCTTTGCTGCTATCTGCTGAAAGTCAGTAAAACTACACAAGGGCCAATATTTGAATGTCATTTTCTCTGATCTATAGTTCACAAGATGAAGTAAATACAAAATGTTTAACATGCCATCTATCCAGGAACAGACTTCAGTTTAAGAATGGATGAATGGATGTGTTGAACATAATGAACAAAGATACCTTAGAAAACTTAGTAGATAAATTACTTAGATTAAAGTTGAGCATAACACAGAGGTGAGGATAAGTCAATATAAAAAATATTGTAAATATGCCAAACATTCATAAACCATAATCTGGCTAAAGTGTGAGTAAACGACCATTTAAAATAACATAAATTTAAAAAGAAAACTGAATTTCCATAATTATTCACTAAACTCAAATGCCTTTGTACAAACTCTATTTTTAAACACGAGCAAAATATGTTGTTTCTGAAAACAAATCTGTCCTGAAGCAGTATCATAATACATTTATTTATTTATTTTTTGAACTATTAAATAAAAAAATTAAAATACCTTATCACTTTAATACCGTATCAATACCTTAATACTCCTTATCACCTTGAGGTCTCCTGATTAAGACCTCATTGACAGCAGAGATAAAACTGATCTGATTTCCAGTACAGCATCTGTCTGGCTCAGCTCTGTCTAATGAATAACAATGTCATTCTGAGATACAAGTGTCCCAGAGCTCCATCAAACAACATGTAAACAAACCAACAGCGTGTTAGGTTATGTAAGACTTAAACTTTAACAGGTCAGTTGGTTATAAATAAGCTTTTATCAGCATTTTGTTGTGCATGCAAACACACTGGTATTTAAAACACATTGGGTATTTAAAACTGTGCTGTTTGTCCCGTCAGTCCCTATTAGTTTTAAATACAGTGACTTGCGAAAGTATTCACATTGCGACAGTTTTGCACATTTTGTTATGTTGCTGCTCTGTGTTAAACTAACTACAAACATTTTTAGGTTTCTACAGAGATGTTCAATTGGGTTCAAGCCTGCAAGCACTGGCTGGACCACTCAAAGAAACGGAGTGGTCCAGTTGTCCTTAAGCTACTTTTGCCTGTTTGAGCTGTGTTTACGATCATTGTATTGTTGGAGAACAAACCGTCCAGCCAGTCCGAGGTTCTGAATGCTCTCGACTTTTCAGGGTATCGCTGTATTTTGTGCCATCAAGCTTTTTTCTACCCTGACAAGTCCCCCAGTCCCTGCTGCTGAAAAAAACCCACAGCATGAAGCTTTACTGGTGAGATGGTATTGTACAAGTGATGAGCAGTGCCTGGTCTCCTCCAGACATGATGCTTAAAACTGAGATTTATCACACCAGAGAATATTTCTGACAGATTGAAAGATTATTTTAAGTGATTATCACTCAAATTTCAAGTTTTCATGTGTCTTCACTGAGGAGAGGCTTAAAGCCCAGATTGGAGTGTTGCTGTTACAGCTGGCATGCAGGAATACAGGGAGCGGATCCAAGTGCTGTATAATCCTTTATTAAAGTCCACTGAGTAACACAAAATTCACAGAGTAACCTAAAATACCAAAATACAAGAGGAACAATGAGCAGGTAACATATACACAACACAAGGCATAACATAAAACATCCAAGATCACAAGCGATACACGAGTAGTAACATTAAATAACGATCGACAACTGAGAACAGAACACAAAGTCAATATATACACAGGTGTGAAGACAAACAGCAAATGGAAAACGGTTGACAATCACAAGACACAATGTATGATGGGAAATGGGGTCCTTGACTAAAACACAGGCAGAAACACAGAGCAAAATGGTGCCCTCAGGTGGAGACCTGAGGCGTCAGCAACAGGTTGTGAGAGCAAAAGCCGGAATCCAGGGCAGAGCCGGCTGAGCTGAAGGTGGTGGCCACACTGATGGAGTCAGGTTCGTAGATGAGACAGATGGTGGTCTGGGCGGACATGGGCAGTGGCGGAGAGAAAGCAGAGCACCAGGCAGCCAGGGCTGGACGAGGCAGGGAACTCAGAGGTGGCCATCTTGGACGGGGCAGGGAACTCAAAAGTGGCCATCTTGGATGAGGCAGGGAACTCAGCCGGTTCAGAAACATCCTCTGGTGCAGACGAACAGCGCACAGCCCAGACACACAACAAGGCAGCAGCCACAACCAACAGAGCTGACTCCAAGGAAGAACCTCTGGAACGGACGCCTCCGGGACCACCGGACTGGCGGCCATCTTGCGAGCAAGCTCTGGACTTTAACGTGGTGCGAGCAGGCATCCATGTCCGGCTCTGTGGTCAGCAGAGCCTGATGCCTGCTTTCCCCCTCCAAAAAACATTTTGGGGAATGCCCCTCATCCACCTCGCCCACTGTGAAAGGAGATCCGCTCTGTGCCAGGGCCTGCTCAACAAAGTTCAGAAAGCTCAATTGAGGACAAATACTGGAGAGTTTCATTGAGGCTGTAACAGTAAAAAAGAAAGAGCAACTTATCTGGGGACTGAGTTAGGTGGGGTAGGTCCAAGAAATTCTGTGTATGGTTGGAACTACTGATCTTGAGCTGTGGTTAGAAGCATAGTTTATTTTTATTCTGACCTGTATATCACTCCATAAACCAAAGTAGGACCTTAAAAATCACAAAATACATACTCTCTAACCAAAAGTAATTTAGTCAAGTTGTTCTGACATGTATAAATCTTGTTGGATTTACTTGATTAATTCATGTTCACATTACATGAAGTAGCTGAGTGTACCTGTTAATTTCATGTTAAGGAAACTTCACACAAACACGTAGAACCACTGTCCATGATTGAATCATGTTAAACCAAAGAGCTATTTTTTCAGTGCATCGTGCTTTTGAACAAAATAAGCAAGCAACATGCAGTGCATTATATATCCATCATTACAAATATACGCAAATTCCTTTTTGTCTTTAAGTTTGTCAAAAGAATTAAAGCGCTGTTTATGAAAAGTGTGCATCATTAACTAGATTGCTGAACGTAACTACAGTGTTTATTTCCCCAACCCTGCATTGTACTGCGGTGGTTAAGCAGAAAGTTATGTCAATGTTCGGGAAACACATCCCAGAATCTTTTGTAGTCTTCCTCAGATCTGTATTATATTGATATAATCCTCTCTCACAGATCTCCTGGCAGTTCTTTCAGCCTAATGGCTTGTTTTTGTTCTAATATGTATTTTCAGCTTTTAGACCATTTATTGAAAGGTGTGTGCCTTTCCAAATTAAAAATTCCAAATTCAATTGAATTTGCCACAGCTTAAACACCCACTGATTCGCCTTGGAACGTGCCGCATTATTTCATGTGTTGCCGTAATTTCACATTTTTAAAATGCATATGGCGAGAGGCTTATCAAATAGTGCTTAGTTTACAGCACAGTCAGCATGGCAAAGCTGCATTTAACAGCATGACAGCTGCAGTTATAGAAGTCTAATGGGAGAGAAAAGGAAGGTCATTGATTCCAGTGATTTGTCTTTAAAAGCTTGTGATTGAACTGGAATGCTTTTGAGCAAAATTTCAAGTGTCCCAGTAAGCCTTATTTTCTTGTATTGTTGTTTCTTTGTCACTTTGTGTTCGGTTGTTGGGACAACATTACATATACTGTACAGTTACACTGGTCGACCTGTACACATTTTGACAGTTTTTTTTAATAATAAAACTACACCTTGCACGACAGTGCTATTGCGGGTTGAACCATCCTTTACCATTGTCATAGAGCCTCACTGTCATGATCCTTGTCTGTTTGCCCTGTATTGTTGTAGACTCTTAGTTTGTATTGTATTTCCTGTTCCTGTTGTAGTCCTTCTTGTTGTAGTCTTGTTGTAGCAGTTCTTTTGTTTATTGGTTCCCTGTTGATTGTCTTCCAGGTGTTTCTTGTCTGCTTGTTATCCCTGATTAGTTTGTGTATATAAGCCCTTGTGTTTCTCTGTTCATTGTGTTTCATTGTATGTTTGCTGTTCTTTGTGTTTCATTGTATGTTTGCTGTTCTTTGTGTTTCATTGTATGTTTGCTGTTCTTTGTGTTTCATTGTATGTTTGCTGTTCTTTGTGTTTCATTGTATGTTTGCTGTTCTTTGTGTTTCATTGTATGTTTGCTGTTCTTTGTGTTTCATTGTATGTTTGCTGTTCTTTGTGTTTCATTGTATGTTTGCTGTTCTTTGTGTTTCATTGTATGTTTGCTGTTCTTTGTGTTTCATTGTATGTTTGCTGTTCTTTTGTGTTTCATTGTATGTTTGCTGTTCTTTTGTGTTTCATTGTATGTTTGCTGTTCTTTTGTGTTTCATTGTATGTTTGCTGTTCTTTGTGTCTTGATGGATTACCTGGTTTGCCTTGGTTTTGTTATTAATTAAATTCCTTTTTACTGCATTTGGATTCGCGCCTTGTTTTTCCCTCGCCTGCCTCGTTACAGAATGAATCACCAATATGGATCCAGCAGATCTTCGTCCCCAAGGAGCCCGCTTACTCATGCTGCGCCAGGGCTGCCATTCCCTTGAGGGTCACACACAGAATTTCTTGGACATTGCTCACCAAACTCACTTCCCAGATAAGTCGCTTGAATAAGTAGCTTGGATGAAGAAGCTTCCCCAGTAACTTCGCTCGCAAGATGGCCGCCAGTCCAGAGCCCGCTCGCAAGATGGCCGCCAGTCCAGAGCCCGCTCGCAAGATGGCCGCCAGTCCAGAGCCCGCTCGCAAGATGGCCGCCAGTCCAGAGCCCGCTCGCAAGATGGCCTATTCCAGGTACAGGTGTCTATCAGGCCCGTGAGCCTGTTCCCGAGTCAAGTCGGGCCCGTGAGCCTGTTCCCGAGTCAAGTCGGGCCCGTGAGCCTGTTCCCGAGTCAAGTCGGGCCCGTGAGCCTGTTCCCGAGTCAAGTCGGGCCCGTGAGCCTGTTCCCGAGTCAAGTCGGGCCCGTATTCTGATTAGTTTGTGTGTATATAAGCCCTTGTGTTTCTCTGTTCAGTGTGATTCGTTGTATGTTTTCTGTTCTGTCTCATGTCACATCAGTTTTTGTTTTGTCATTATGGTATTCGGAGTGTAGGTTTATGTAAAAAAAAAAACATAAAAAATAAAGAGGTATGACTACTTTCGCAATCCACTGTATTCTATATGGTTTCATTCTTGTTTTATATGCACCTTTAGCACTTCATTAGGGTCTAATCAAATGTTAATTCTAACAGCTTGAAGTATTAAAAGAAGCAGCTGAGTTTTCTAAATCTTTGCAGAAAATGTAAGTAATGTGACATACTCACCACAAATCACACCAGGCCAATTGCAAAGACATCAGCAGTCAAGGAAGGAAGTTCCAGCAGAATGGGAGAGAAAAATAAAGAAGGGGGGGATTAGATTTTTCAATTGATTTATGTATTTATTTGTATGATTTTTGTATTGTTATTTGAAATGTATCATCCCAATGTCATATTAGCATTAAGCAGGTGTTCAAAATTCACACCTGTCTGTGATTATGGAATTATTTTTGTGCCAATAAGAATGAACGCAAACTTAAACAAACAAAAATATATAACGAGAAAAAAACACTGAATGAAAACAATAAACTAAATTGCAAATGTAACAAGAATGAAACACGTTTTCAAATAATATGCATTTTTCTTACAATCTTACCATTTTCAAAGTTTTGTTTTTTGGAAATCAAAATGTATGAATTGGCTGCTAGAGTTTTCATTTGCACTTTCCAAGTTTGCATCTGTTTCTAATTTAATTGATTATGTTCCTTGTGTATTTATACCCCATGTCCTCATTAGTTCATTTTCTGGTTTTTTTTGTTGCGTGTGCTTAAGTTGTTCTCTTGTGGATTTATAAAAAAATACCCTTTTGGATTCTACTTCTTTATCGTGCACTTTACATACTACAGCATTCCGTGACACAGACAGAAAAAGGACATGGCCCTTAATTAGAAAACTAATCAGAACGTTTTTATTTTTTGGATGGACTATTCCTTTGACATCTTACATGCTTATAGTTAGGAGTGTAAACTAATAATACAAATTGTGATTAACAAATGAATATGAATGATCATCTGAAATATAAAATATATGTAATGTGAGCCAGGAACCATGTTTTTAACACATGTTTTCAAGAAAGCACTCAGAATGACAGCAACATGTTTTAAGTCACTGACCAACAAACACTTTAGAAACGTGGTGAACTTTTGAATAGCATGATAATCACAGTCCTGTCTGGCCCTGTCTGCCTCCTAGTGTTCCCCTGCCTGTTTAGGAGGTAAGGCGTAGTAGAGGGTCAAAAGAGCAGGAGGGAGAGAGTGAGCAGCCGGGCCTTGGAGGGTTTGCCCTGTAGTGATCTCTGCCACGAGAAAGGGATTGTATACGTAACCCCTCTCAGTTTTCAGGCAATATCAGTTGTGCCCTACCTCCAAGATGGCTCCTGTGGTGGTAAGGAAGTCCAAGCCAGCTATGAGGGGGAAGGCTAGGTGAGAGTCCTTCATGATATACGTCTCCACCTAATAATCCTTTCCATGCCATTGATAGTTGACCTCTTTCTGCTGCATAGCTTGGTGTATCATGCCATCTGCCATGATAATCGTTGAGAGGAGCGAGAGGTGCCGGCTGTAGTCTCTCCGCTTAGGTGTTTCCAAAGGTTTTCTTGCATCAATGTGTATGTACTCCCTGTGTCTAGTACCGCCTTTACCTCTCTTCCCTTGACTCGAACAGGTATCAGAAGTAGTGATGTAACAGCATGGGGTTGAGCGATGGAGACACCAGCCAGGTTCCTGGATCGATCAGCAGGTCTCTTATTTCTCTTCTCCTTGCTGTTCTGACCTCCCACTTTCTGCCAGTATTCTTCGATTACTGGCTCCCAAGCAGTCCTTTTCCACCATCGTACCGACCTTCACCAACTGTCCCACTGTGCTAACCGTCCCTCTCAGACAGCCAGCAACCCTGGGGTTGACATTGTTGAAGATGCGACTCTAACTCTTCCTTGGGGACGTGTGGCTTCCACTTAAGACAGAGGGCTCTGTAGTCATAGGACTACTCTGTAGTCTCTCAGGCGTTGCCGGGGGTGCTGCACCAGTGATCTCAACTTATCCTCCACTTCGGTAAGATAGTCATCTGAGAGAAAAGCAGCCATAAAGGCCTTTTTGAAAGTTTGCCAATCTGTTATCTTGCCCTTTTTAGCTGTCCACCAGCTCAACGCGGGTCCTCTCGATACCGTACTCAAGAGTCCAGGGAAGCTCTATGCTGGGAAGGGGGCTGATGTCGAGGTAGTTCTCACACTGCTCGATGAAGTTGAGCACATCTGCCGTCTCACACGAGTCGGCAAAGGTGGGAAACACAAAATGAATGGGCGGGCGTGCTCAGAACAAAGATGTACTGGCTACAACTGGAGGGGTAAGCACAGTAGAGGTTTGGAGGGCTGTAGGTGGTACAACGTCAAAGGTGATGTTGGTTGCCTTGGGTGGTGGCGCTTGGGTTCTGGCAGTTGGGACAGGGGTTTTAAGGTCAGGGACTGACGAAATATAGGAAGCTCCGGGTGTGTATGCCTGTAGTCTAGAAATTGTGGGAGTACTTGTAAGTCTGAGTTTCTTCATCTGACTTTCCCATTTCACTTCTCTCCTCAGCAGACAATCTATCACTGCCTTTTCCATCTTCTACAGCGACTCCTGGAAATACTCTGCCAACCCTGCTAAGCTAGCGTCCATTGCCTCCCTGAAACTTGCCTCCCAGTTAAGTGTACTGGCAACAGACTGTTTAAAATCTAGATTTAATGACTGTACCTGAGTACTAAGGGCCAATAAATCCACCTTAACCTGTGCCACGTCTGTTTTCATGGTTTGTATCACCGCATCATTCAACATTCAACTTTCATCATCATCAACAGAATTATTATCATCATCATTTATGAATAATGAACTGAGCATTTCAGCTGTGGGATTGCACCTTGTGACAAAAGGCCCTGCAGTAAAATCCCTATCGGTCATATCTGCGTTATCTGTTTGTTCTTTTTTACCACAACCTCTGTCAGTAACATTTGCATTATTTATATCATATACGTCAACATTTAAAACAGGTTCGTGTGCAACATTATCTGTGTCCTCCATATTTTTACAATTATATACGGTATAATTAACAGAACATTCCCTGTACGGGCCACCACAATGTAACACTCCGTGTATTATTAACGTGGAAGGGTAGACAAATATAAGGGGCAAAGCTCCACCAAAAGTATATACGTTTCAGAAGAAAACACGAAGACACAACTAGGGATGCAACGATTATAGATTTTGTTGATATGATTATTGTCTGAGAAATAATCATGGTTTCACGGTTAATACGATTATTATGCATTCATTAATTTAACAACACTACTACATATAAAATCACATGAACACTCTTTAGATTTTTAAGTGCTATTTATTGCTGCCTTTTTAAACCGAATTAACACATAACAAATAATAATAAACAAATAATACAGCATCAAAATAATACTAAAGACAAACAAAAATCCCTTTGGAATTAAACAAGGGCACTTGGAAACATGGTGAAAACATTGCCTTTTGAAACAGAAATCATAGTTCTGTGAAAATAAATAAAAAAGAAACAAGGTCCACATCTCTGCAATTAAACATGAGGTACTGTATATAGTCCACAGGTCTGTGGTTGCACCAAACCACATTAGGGCTGTCAACGAATATTCTAAATTCGAATATATATTCGAATAGTTTAAAAAAAACGAATTTCGAAGGTGAAAATTAATATTCGAATAAAAAAATGTGGAAAAAAACGCCCGCGGTAGTAGAGGCGTGGCTGTCTGCTTTGCGAGTGAGCGCGCCTGAGGGTTCTAGGGACAGGTCACAGAAGTTGCACTGTCTGGCACAGCGTCACTGCTGAAAGTTGACGTGTCTTGCATGGAAGATGGCAGAAAGTGCAGAGCCCAACTCGACCGCAGCAGAGAAAGCGATTTTAATCCCCCAAAATCTAAAAAGCCATGTCTGGAAGTACTTTGAATTTTGGTCGGTAGGAGGTAAAATTGTTGAGCCGCGAGATAAAGTTGTATGCAAGCTATGTAAGATGCAGTTAGCATACCATTCGACCACTAGCAACATGAGATCACATCTCGAAAATGTGCACCCAAATGAGCATGGCATAATGTGTGGAACTCCAGCTAAACAGTCACGTCTTGACACTTACTTTGCATTGCCCGCCACAAGCTCTTTGTCTGCAACACGACAAGAGGCCATAACGGAGAAATTAATTTCGTTCATTTGTAAGAACATGAGACCGATCAGTGTCGTGGATGGGTGACAGTGCACTAAAAAGACAATGGTATAAATTGCACTGCAGTCAGTTTTTTTCCTTTTTTTATACAAGCACCAAGAATGTAAGTAGGCTAGCCTTTTTCGTGTTTAATAGCACTTTATTTTTTATGAACCTCAGGGTAAAAGTTATTAGTTGTCACATTTCTCGGAATTGTGTGCCTCATTTTATTTAACGTTAAACAGAACCATTACTAAAGTGTAGGCTACTGTACTGACTGAATAGATATTGCATGAATAAAGGATAAATGCACTGCTTCCACTGGTTTGATTATTTACCGTTTCATGTCAAGGAAAAGTTCCATGTTTACCAAAGCACAGCTCGCTTGGAGCGTTCAATATGCTGTAAAACTTCAATTAATAATATTCGTTTCAATCACTGAATGAAGCCTGCTATATTTGGGACAAGAGTCACAACCTTAAATTGCTTGCACAAAACTCTTGATCAGCACTCAAAATTTGTTTGTTCATTTAAACCGTTATGCGAAAGAGAGCGTGAGGGTGAGGGCGAGAGAGAGTGAGGTCTGCGGTCTTGGCCATTTAGATTTACTTGTTTTTGTGTAGGTAATACATTGTCAAATATGTTTAAACTTAAATAGACTACCTATACAAATAGTTATGTCTCTTTGTATTAATTTGTCCTGTTATTGACGTAATGCGCGTCATTGACAAAATGCGCAACCAGATGTTTGAATAGTTCGAATATTCGTGTTTTTTTAGAGGAAATATTCGAACGTCATTTTTGAGCAATTTTGACAGCCCTAAACCACACACTTTCTGCCAGCTGTTCCTCCACACTTGATCGTACTCCTTTGTACATGGCTGGGATTTGGTTTTTGGAGAAGAAACTTCTTGTTGGAATTTGTATTGTGGCACTGCCTTTTTCATCAGTTGAAGAAATCCAGGTTTTTCCACAATCTGAAATGGCATCATATCTTTGGAGATGAAATAGGCAACTGCTTTATTCAAATCCTGGGCTTGTTTTGAAGTGGGAGCATATGTCACACATTTTGCAAAGGATTCTGCAACAGTTGGTGGTTGAACTGCAGATACAGCACCACCAGTCTTAAGCTTAAAATGAATCAGAAAATGAAAATAAGTAATTCACACCAAGATGAACTTTGACTGGATTTGCAGTAATGAATTGACTTTCAATATTTAATTACAGTAACAAATATATTTCTATAATATTTAAGAATTATTAATATAAAACTAATATTTTTTTATCCCCAAAGGAGATTGATGCTAATGAGTGGAGTAAACTCAACTGTTATATCATCAACTGTCATTCATATGTATAATGTATTATTTATTTTAATGATTTTTTAATAACTCGTCTAATTTTACATGTGGCCTGAGAAAATATGTCTTTTTTTTAGCAAAAATGCTAACCACTCAAAACTAATAACAACACATTCAGGAACGGCTACTATGAGGCATTTTGACAGGTGCAGTTTAATATCACACATTAATTAAATATATATGGCTTTTGTTATAAGAAATATGAGATGATATTTACAAGAGGGCGCTGCCTTTCATTGACTAACGTTAACCTACATGCGGCATTGTTCGTTTACATTGCATTGAAAGCCCAATTATCACCACTACGGCAGTGACACGTTTATATATAACTCCCTAGTACCAAATCATTGTTTTATTAAGTAACTTGCCCCATAATTTAACTCAATTATTATGTAATACTAATTTACTTGGGCGTGCAGTGCTGGGTGGTGATCAAATTTGATGTATTCGATCCTTTAGCAGCAACTTTTTTGCGACAAGCTTTGCAAACAGGCGATCCATCATCTTCAATGACGCCCTTGTCATTTTTGGTGTACCCAAAATACTCCCACACTGCTGACTTCAGCCATTTCTTTGGTGGAAATAAAGTTTCGTCACTTGTGCTTGGTCCCTCTGAACCGATTTCAAAATTCAGCTCGAATAGGCCTAATGGCGCCACCTTGTGGACGAAATACAGATTCTCTGCCGTGCATTTAGAATCGATTCTGGGATTTCCCGAATCGACATTGTTTCTTTGAATTGAAGATCAATTAAAATTGAGGAATCGATCATTTTACCCAGCCCTAAACAATAGGGCTTCTGCACCTCTGTGCTCAGGCCCTAAACATTTTTTTTATTGTGATGGTGCAATTGAATAGAGTTGGGACAAATTTGCATATTCATGGTCATAGTCAATGTTGACAGTAGGGGTGTGCAAGATATATCGTGTGCGATAATATTGTAAATCTTGTTTAAACGATGTGCGAAATCATATTATCGAGTATATCACACGTTTTTTAAGCTCCACTAAAAACAGCACTCAGTGTTCACAAATACTGTAGTCAAGCACTGCACATGCACATTCACAGCGCAGTTAGCTTTATAGCCGATTGCGCGCCTCTGTCAGCTCTGCTCTGCTCTGCTTGAGTGGGGCGCAGAGGTGCTCATGTGCACAACCGCAGAGTGGACAGCTTCAGGTGAAGTGATGTTACTCGAGGAGTTAATTCGTGTTTTCCTGATGAGTACTGTCAGTTCTGAAGAATAAATCCATATAGACTGGATTTCAAAAAGCTCTGATGTGGGAACAATAAGGCTTAAATCCGAATGAGAGCATGCGTGAACGAGCCGTTGGACTTTGTTTAAAAACAGTTGCAAAGGAAAGAGCAATACATCTAACTTAACTAACAATCTAATACATCTAACTAACAAAAGAAGATATTTTGAGACATGTCTCAATGGTTTTATGTCCATAAAATGGAATTCAATGGGGTTCAGTGTTGTTTGGTTAACATTGTTCTTTAAATTATCTTCTTTTAAGTTCTGCACAATTAATAGTCACAAAGGTTGACATGAGAATGAGTGAATAATGACAGGACTTGATGAGAAACTCTTTCTCATTCTCTATTAATAATATCAACAATAGATATCCTGGTAACATGTAAGATGGAGCTAGTACAACATAAGACTTTAGAATGCAAAATATCGCCTGCATATGATTATCAGGAAATCCCAGAAAATATCTAGATATCATTTTTTTTGCCAATATCGCACACCCCTAGTTGAGAGCATTCTTACATTCTTACATCATTTATTACAATTTGTCACATAATATCATATGGTCTCACACACAAAAGTCCCTGCTGATCCCACCCACCCATGCTTAACATCACTTCCTGCTATTCTGAATAAAATTATGCCCACATTAACATTTATCTTTAATAACAGGTTTTCCCCACTACAATCTGAATATTGAAGCTCCAAGCTAGTGTACAACATAACTGAAGTATAAAGCACCTGCACTTTAATATATTATATAACCCAACTATACATCCACACATCTATAAATACACCCAATGTGTGTACTGTACACTACAGTTGTGATTTTATTTTAAGAACATGGTATATATATTTGATGCCAGTCGTGTCTGTTATGTTTTATCACAAGTAAACTGTATGGTCATTAATACAAAAATCTAACCAAACCTTTTATAAATTTACTTTCCCCCAAGTTCTGTACTGGTTGGTTATTTTTTTCCTACTCAATAAACATTCAATTTGTTGTGTTATGTATTGAACGTACATTATAAATACACATTGATCACATTTATATGTAAATGAAAAACTGTCATATCAAATGATCTCTCTGGTCTCTTCCTTCATTAGTTCAAATAGATACAGATTCCCCCTTGTGTCTTTTTATTTAAAAATAGTGGCAGCCCTACAAGCAAGTACCAACCTCCATGACCACAACACCAAGGATATGCAACATTGATCCTAGCTCCAATTTCATTAGGGTTCAAGCTAACATCTGCAGAACAGCGGTATACACCAGGACTGACAATACTTATCCCTGCAATACACAGATGACAGATCCCACTGCATACATGTACAGGAGATCTTACAAACCACTTTCTCCATAAACACTGCACAGGGAATCCTAATGACCACTTAACACTTGCGCAGGAGATCCCACAGTCCTTTGCACCCATGACCATATACTGTAAGAGTGTAGGCTACCCCTGCAATGATTGTAAGACCAAAATCTAATGTAATCTCGCGAGCGATTCTTCATTTCTTTCACTGCAGCACTATAAATACTACAATGCGTACATGCACTGGCTGGAACCATGTGTCATAAATAAAAAAGCGGAGTATTTTTTTGCCCATTTTTAAGCTGTTCGAATAGCCCTGCACAAAAGCTTTGTTACAACATAACATAACATAACAGCTCTGCTCAAAATGAGAGAAACCATGAGATAATAATGCAACAAAAATAATATCATCTGTATCGATGTTTCGTCACTGTATCAATTTGTTTTATGCACTCGCGGATCCTGCTAACACCTCGTGCACTGCTTGTAACTATAGCAACATTATCTGTCAATCACACTTACCTCAGTCGCCGCGCCATTACTGAACCTAAATAACGACACTCGTGAGAATTAAATTGATCCTTGGCATCATCTCAACCCTTTCAATGACAGTAGGTGAGTTTTATCTGAGGCGACAGAAAGGCGCTATACTCTGTGCTGGCTGTATGATAGTGGCTTTTGGTCGAGACTGCGTTCTCCCATACGTAGAGGACCGTCGCGTCACGCGCACAGCGGCGCACTGAGTCAAATGTTCAAATCACGATTCCTCTTCTGGAGAAGTGGGTGGTGTGGATTAGATCTGGTGTGGATTAGAAACAGTGTAGGCTTTAATCCTAGAGGTGGTTTTACAATTCAGAATGTGTAACTTTTTTTAACGCAGGGTTAACCTTCCAAAGAAGTCTTGTCAGATACAGTACGTCTTCAGCTGCATTAAACAGTCACTGCAGATGACATAGGACATGAAATTAAATTTCAGTTGTGGTTATTTTAAATTACAATGTTTTATTACAGCAATAATGCACTTTTAAGGGAATTGCAGGTCACTCTGTGCAACAAAAAGGTCTGTGGGTGTTTAAGGTTCTTTATGGAACCATTCAGACAAAAATGATGGAATCATGTAGCTTTTTTATATGTACAATTTCTAAGTTAAATTCTCAAAAATCAATTATCAACAGAATATATATAAAAAATATAATTTCTTTATTGGAAAACAAATAAAAGTGCATCAGAAATTAACTCACTAGTATCATTGCCAGGGGATTACAATGAACACAGAGTAGTACAGTACAAAAACAAAACTACATTTAAGAGTTAAACAACAGTTATATAAATTAGTACAAACTGTACACAGTCTTACAGTATTTACACAAGGTGTATTCGTCATTGTTGAATTCCTTGAATTCCTTGTTGAAATTTGTTTTTTATTAAATAAACAGTAAACAACATAATTGACAGTATCTTATTATCTGAGCCTTATTTGTAGTGGCTTATTTTCTTCCCAAAAAGCTTCGGGACTCGTTTTATGCTTGAAATATTGGGTTCAATTAGATAAACATTAACATTAAAATCAGAGTGAGTTTCTCATTAAATCAAATCAAACTCTTGAATAATGATGACCCAATGACAATTTACAAATTAAGCATATACAAAATACATATAAATTGTATGATTACATTATTGTCATTTTAATCTGTTCCTGTAGAGTTTGAAGTGACCTCATATATATGAACTTTATGTCCAAAATGTCTCAAATGTTTTCAGTGCTTTAGGTCTGCCATAGTCTGTGCATGACCAGTCAAACAGTCAAATGACTTCAGAGCGTCTCAAACAAGAGGAAAAAAGATTGTGGAGCCATAGTAAAGGCCCTCTTCAAATCAAACATTCTAGTTTGTCATGCTCACAGGTAGTGAGAATTTCAGGGTCCAGTAAGAACAAGGAGCTGCCTTGTGTGGTAGATTGTCAGTCGCTGCGCTCAGAATGGAAAACTAGCACAATACTACTGAATACAGTGCGATGAATGTTGTATACTGTCTATACTATTTTTAAAAAACGATGCATTTTTTCTAAAGAGTTGCATCTTAGGCGACAATAAACATTTCAAACAGTAGTACATTGTTGTCACATGACCTCACCATGTTGCGTGTTTGATTCAGCGAGTCTTGAAAGCACCTAAACGTTAATCTGTATTGTATACTGTGCATTTTGGCAAATCATCTGAGAAATCCACACATGCCCGCTGTCAACGGTATACCTAGTATGTACTGCAGAAAAGTATAGTAGTATGTTTTTTCAAACATAGCCGGTATTTGTGTGTGTATGTGTTTGTGAGCATCTACTAAATACGGTGTGTTACACTGAAAGCCTCACATGTCATTATCATAGTCCCCAACCATTCTCCAAGTGTTTGAGGCGAGGAAGATATCGTTCTCACGGGGGCAGTCATGATGACAGGTGCAGGTCTTAATGAACATCATCTTCTTTCTAAAGGTGTCTCCTTCAGGACAGCGGAACTCCACATCACTTGTGATGGTGGTATGTGGCGTGCAGCAGCGGCCATCTGTACACACCCCGCAGAACTTCGGCTTATATACCCGTACACTCTGACACCCAGACAGCTCGAAACGCATCCCTTGCTGGCTTTTCGGGGTCCGAACACACTTCTTGCCTCTCTGTAAGGAGAATAAGGTACGTTTTTAATATTTGAAAAGATCTGTAGGTTTACTGCAAAATGAACATTGGGGTCAGAGAAATGCGCTACCCATTGCAGGCTTTCTACAAATTTCAGTACTCAAAGGCTTAGGGTCAGTACACATTCACACCACATAAGCTTCGCATTTTCAAAAGCACTTGCGAAAAGTGTGTTTCTGGTCTTTCTTAGTGCTCTATGCATCCTACCCTGATGTCCTTCTCCAGTTCTGCGTGGCACGGACGAATCATACAGATGCGGATCTGCCGTTCCAACTGGCACCGTTCGTTGTCATTGGTCACGCGAGAGGACACGCCCATTCCACATGTGGCAGAGCACTCACTCCATTCAGTGGTCTGAACAATGCAGTTGTCCCTTGCGCTCTCAGGCTGGACTCCTTGAGTGGACAGCTCTCTATATGCTAAGAGAAAGGCAATGTTAAATTCATATCTCAGTGATGATATGTGGTCATTTGAATATGGAGAGCATTTTTGTAGGCAGTGTGACTAGTTAAAATGATCAGAAATATAGGAAAATTTGCACTCTGGTGTTCACAACTAAATGCATACAAGGCCATCATAAACAATATTTAAGCAATATTTAGAATAAAAAAGTTTACTTGCCAATTGACCTACCAGCCATTACTGACTGGAAGGAGTCTTCTTCTGGGATCTGGTCACACACCCATTCTTCACAGCACTTGCCAGGGATCTGGATACGTCGCGGGTAGGGGCAGTCAGGAGAGGGCAGCTGTATGTTGCTGGCACAGGTTGGTACGCAGCCAATCTCTCCATTCATGCACACACATTGATGCTTGCAACTGGGCTGGAACATCTCACCGCTGCGGTAGATCACACCACCCAGGTCGCACGTCTGACCTTCTTGAGCTGCAACGTATGTCATTGCATATGAGAATGTGACAACTCACATTGGGTATAGGTTTGGGTAACGAGGCTCCCTCTTGTGGACAAAACATGCAGAAACATCTCTCTACTTTTAGATGAGCAATGTTTTTTTTCTTTTCTTGTAATGCATTTTTTAAAAAGCAACAGAGGACTTATAAACTCACCCATGCAAATGCCTGTCTCAGTATCACTGAGCACACTGTAATCGCAATACAGGTGCTTATGGTGGTCGCATGGCTCCAGGAGAGAACATGGCTCCCCTGCCTGTCGGGCACACACTTTACAGCAGCTGCAGCCATCCAGCACCAGACTGGTGCCTACAGGGCATAAAGGGGTCTCAGCTGGGCAGTTACAGGGCTGAGAGCAATCTTGACCTATTGCCTGCATAAAACAAAGACTAAATGTTATATGATGGTTTATAGGAGCTTAATCACAAAAAAGTATTTTCTTGGGAATTTGATCAATTTTCTCTAAATGGTTCAAAAACACTTTTCTGCCTGTCAGAGGCACATTGTTTTTGTGTAGTTAGCTATGCAATGTAATGTAATTCTCATCATAGCCACAAGGGAGAGACAACATGCACTATATACACAGTAATGCAGTGATGGTCAACCACACAAAGTATTTTTAAAATCATTGAAAGTGGGCTGCCATATGTAAAGGTAAATATTCAGTGGATTTTTTTACATTTTGAAAACAGCACCACAAAACCAAATACAATCATAGTAGCGCAGTGTCTTAAATTTCCTAAATATCAGAATTAATTATGGATAATGTTAACTAGTAATAGTTAGAATGTTACCCACACCACCATCTAACTGCAAATTGTAGGTTTCATTAATATATATGTAGTTATGTTTTATTTATCAATGAATGAATGTTTATAAATTAGTAAAATCAACTACTAACAAATTAATATAAAATCTGCACTTACAGTTTGCAGTTCATTTAGCAATAGTGTCTGAATATATCACATATACAGTAATACATTAAATATATCAATATAGCTTGTGTTTACTCACCGCATGAATAAGCACGCAGAGAAATGATCCGATGAACATAGTTCCAGCCATTTCCTCCAAAGTGTCTCTTACAGATGCACAATTCACAAGTTTGTTTTGGTTCTTAGGTGTCTGTGATTACTGTAAGACTGCAGGATTGTAGTGGAGTGCCGAGCAGAGAGACCCTCTATAAATACTACACAAATGGGGTGTAGCCCATCAGAGTCAAGCCATGCCACGCAACCCAGAGGGGTGAAAATATTTCAATTCCAGATGGTTTTCCAGAATGAAAACACTACAGATGCTGTCGACTTTTCAATTAATCATACCATAGATTCCAGAGAGTTCACAGAGGGAAAAAATCACTTTTTCGCACAAAGTGTGACTTCTGTTTATATTGTGTAGGAAAATCTTTTGGTGTGGTTCAGGATATCACAACAGAGGTTTGAATATATTTTGAATGCATTGGTTTTCTGATTCATAATTGAATGCATGTATACACTATTAACTTGTATCAATTGTTAAAGTGGCAATCCGTAAGTTTTTTTGATTAAAAATGAACTAAAACCAATTATTGAGCAAGTACATGAAAGAACGGTGTTTAAAACGATGTCATTACCCAATTGCTGGATTCACCACGGACAGCGTAATAGCGGTTTTTAATTTTCTTGGGTCGGGTCGAGTTTCTCCGAAAATCCTTATTTGGTGTCTTTGGTTATAGATGCGCTACTGATGTACAGTTAAGATTCTCACTGGTTCACTGTCACAGCCCACACGTGACATGCGACTCAAAACATCAGACTCATCCACGCAGTTAAGCAGTGCCGAATTACAACAGTAGCAAACTGAGATGGCGACAAAGAGGCCATTCTCACGGACAGCCACTTTAAGGACCAACTTCTAATAGCTGTTGGGTTTTGTTGGATTAATGTTGTTAGTTCTGCTGATGTGTGATTGGGCAATATAAAAAGGAAAGTTAATTTATTATTAAAACATTTTGACATTTGAATAAAAATGTTACAAAATCTATTTCTCATACCAGACACATCTGCAGGGCATAGGATATGACATGGTCTTCAATTGAATGTACTTTGTGACTAAATTACAGTAAGTAGACATAGAGTGTTGGGAGAGTGGTGTTTAGTAGAATTGTTTTTTGTCAGGAAAGAAAAAAATGTGTAGAAAAAAATAAATATTTATTTTCTTATCCTGTCTTATTGCAGGTACTGCATGCAGCATGCCAATCTCCTGTGTGTGACACCTATATAAATAATAATAATAATCTGGTGAAAAAAAATCCAGATACATAGCCTACTATTACAAACGTATTACTCAAAAGTTTTAGGGCTGTGCAAGTTAACACGTTATTTTCGCGCTAACGCATTATTTAATTAACTCTGAGTTCACACCAAACGTGAATTAAGCGTTATGCGCGAGTAAATTACATACAAAGTCAATGTAAAGACGCGAATAGACGCGCACTTGCGGCAGGCGATGCGAATGACGCGAATCGGGCGGCGCGATGGTGAGTTCCACGCAAGTTCAAAAATTTAAACTAGAGATCGACTGATAT
The DNA here is from genome assembly GCA_026939265.1 of Oreonectes daqikongensis. Lineage (NCBI taxonomy): Eukaryota > Metazoa > Chordata > Actinopteri > Cypriniformes > Nemacheilidae > Oreonectes > Oreonectes daqikongensis. The sequence goes on from JAOTQM010000428.1 coordinate 2,193,972, forward strand.
ATCATTTTCCCGATATTTAAGCATTCCCATCATCGGGAATCGGGTTGGTAATATCAGATTTATCGATAAACGGCATCATCTTGTGGCCGTTTAAAGAATTGCATGCAGGACCGTCATTTCAGCAGAGTTGGAGACAAAACGGAAACAATAGCGTGCACAGGTAGCGCTTGCTCTACTTTTAATAAATTAAAATAAATTTTAATAATTAATAAACTTTATTTAACATAACAGCCATTTATGCACAAATGAGATGTGTTACATTTAATCCATAATATGTACTTTACGCAGCTTCGCTCAAATAAATAGAGATGAACTCACAGAGTCCCGTAACGTTAGCCATCAATTTCCTCACGTAGCTAACTTTTAACAAGATGAAGTTGTTTAAAATAACACCCTAAGTTATATTATAATTGACTATATAACCATTATTTCGCTGATAAACATCTAAATAAATACAGCACTGTGGAAATTATTTATTATCTCAGCGAGCGATCGCGGTTTGAATATGACGTTAGTTCCGAGTAAATGCAAATAGCACTTTGTCAGCAGGTATTTTATAATGATGTATGCTGTTTAGTTTGTTACTTTTCTGACAATGTAGTATTCCAGCTATTATCCAACAAATTATTCTTCACATTTTAATGAGATTTGAAATGAATTTAAAATGAATAAGTTGACTCCCTCTCCATGTTCTTCTATTGAAAACATCAGACCACCTACATTTATTTTGCCTATTGTTAATGTTGCTGCTGTTGCTTTTTACAAATAAAAATATTTTTATTGTTGTCGTTCTATAATGAAATTTAAAATAAAAGCCTGCTAACGTTCAACATTTTAGTTTTAGAGATGACTGAAAAGAGGAAAAACCAAAGTGCCGTATGGGTTTACTTCAACAGTAAATAAACATCGATTCTGCATTTTGGGAATCAGGCACATAAACATGCAAATAATTGGTATCTGTATCGGTTATAAAAAAATCAATATCGGTCGATCTCTAATTTAAACTCAAGCAAGAAATTCGTGCGAAGAGCTAATTGACACCTATACTGTCATTATAATTTGTTTTTCTTTATCAAACTAGACAAAACGTTAATCGTGATTAATCACAGAAAAATCATGCGATTAATTCGAAACCCTTTTAAAGGGTTTCCTAGAAGATGTCCACATCTGACCCAACCAGGGGTTAAACCAACATAGCTTTTTTACATGCAACGCATGTAACTGATGCAGTCATCTTAATGGGAACATTTAATACATACTTTACATGTTAGTTTTATGGTAGATAACCGGTTATAAAATACATCTACTGTACGTATTTGTACCTTTATTGTTTGAAAAACGATCAGTTTACACTGTTTGTGGAAAGTTCCAGCACTGTTTTCTTTGCAGCAGGATTGTGTAATGACATGTCCAGCCTGCTATAATGTCCAAGTATCTGTTGTAAATAGTGTCCCTATCATGCAGTAGTATGAGGTCTCTTGTTTATATGGGGATTTTATTTCTCAGAGTTGGGGAACTTGAGGTGCAAGAATGTAACAGCAGGCAATATGTCGCGTTCTCTGTTCTCTCTTCCAAAAGAGGGTTAGGGATTGTGCTTTGGCAACGGGATACTCAAGCACAGCCATGAAACATCTACATAAGTTCAAAACAGAACCGTAACTAAGGAGTGCCGTAAATATCCTCAAACTGTGAGGCTGTGGAGTTGCCATGACTCTGTTGCTGCGGGACACCCTCTTAACTGTATTTCTCTCTCTCTCTCTCTCTCTCTCTCTCTCTCTCTCTCTCTCTCTCTCTCTCTCTCTCTCTCTCTCTCTCTCTCTCTCTCTCTCTCTCTCCCTCTCTCTCTCTCTCTCTCTCTCTCTGTCTGTATAAGTGGGAGCTGTGCTGCTTAGTCTCCTGGCAGATTTAGACTTAAAAAGTATGGGACACCACATTTAGTGCTGCCCAGATGTTGTTGGGTGAAGATTTGTTACTCTGGGCCAAACGATTATGAAACTCCTCTGTAGACTGATGACAGGGATGGTTAGTTGTTCATATTAGATCAGCAAACTGTTTGGCAGATGTACATTTGTGTCACAACGCTCGTGTCATAACAAACATGTTGCCATACTTTTGGGTTGTTGGGGTGGTTTAAATTGATTTTGTGTGTCACAACTGCTGACAGATGTTGCTGAAATCACCCTCTTCCCTCTTCTGTCGGTGGTTGGTCACACTTACAAATAACTATTAAAAGTTATCAGCCTCTGAAAAGGTTGTCCCCAAAGTCTCTAGATATGACTCAGGTTCCTTCTTCAGTGTAAGCCATAAGGATTCTTTTTGCTCATTTAGACATTATAAGTCTTATTGCTTATAATTAAATATTTTTTAAACAAAAGATAACCAAAATCCACATCCTTCCCTGCTGATGTGCTCACATGGTTGTGTTCATTAAATACAATAGCAATAGTGACCACAAAAAAAAATTATCTCAAGCCTAAATCTTTTTCTGTATTTTTGTTGAAACATCTTGGCAGGCTAGGTATTATTAGATTAGCTTGTTGATGCGGAAGATGTGTAGAGATCAGACATTGGTTCTCTGGACATCACAAATAGTGATGTTCTTTCTGATGAAAACCACCCAACATCAGCATCTGATCTTTCCCTTGTTGGCTGTAGATATTTTCTTTCGCCTTTGCGTGCACATTAAAAAAACAAACAGTTGCTGGTTGAGAAACAAAATCCACAAACGTTTAGTGGTGAAACATGTTGTATGCAGGTTTAATGCCGTTTGCCATTTGCTGGTCTCAACTGTTTAATGGAAAAGAGTTGCATGTTTTCACCATATGAATTTCATTGCTAGCCTTTGCTACTCTGTATACCACATGACACATATTAATAGGGGCATAAAAATAATGAATTTGTGTCACTGTAGTAGTCACCTCAGAGACAATTTGAGGTTTTAAGAAGCTTTATGTTTTAATAAATTCTATTTTGTGTTATTCCCTAATCACCTACATTTAACCAAGTGTCTAACTGAAAGATCAATAAAAGTGATGTCAATGTGATTATTTTCAAGCCATAAGAAAATGACCTCCCAGAGGAAAGCATTATTGCTCATTTGTTGCTTTTTCTAAGCTCAGGAGACAGTTGTGATTCTCATATGTTTCTTGCTTAAGTGTCAGCAGTTTATCAGATGTTTCTCCTAAAACATTGAAAATCTCTTTATTGCTGCAATTTCTTTCAAGACTCCATTACAGGGATATATTATTGCTCAGATGTTGCTCTTTCTAAGCTCCAGAGACTTAAAGCCCTATTCGGACGGGATTAGTTTTACATGGGGAGGTGGGGTAAAATAATTTTACCTCAGGACATTTGTAATATTATTGGCAATTTCGCATTGGGATTATAAATCACAGTAAAACTTCCAGAAGTGGGAGGGGTAACTCCGTTTACGCACCGCCGTCACCTCCCTGTCGTCACGTGCTTATAACGTTGCTTCTGGATATCGCAATAAATTGGACATATAATAAATTACATATATATCCAACACTTAGGTCCGGTCATATGATTAATTCAAACGTTTGGATTCTGTTGGTAATAGGCACTTACCAATACAAGCAGCAGTTTGGTGCTTCTGACAAGTGCTTTTGACCATCCGAATAGGGCTCTAGTTGAGATTCTTATTTATCTCTCATTGTAGTAATAACAGTGTCTCAGATGTTTCTCTTAAGACCTCTTAGTATAAATAAAAGTAGACACAACTGAGACATGAGAAAGTCATGAAAAGAAGAAAAACTGGAGATCTTTTGACTGTTGGTGGATGTTTTTTGATTATGATGATGATATTGTTTTTTCATATCAAGGGACATGACTGTAGGATGAGAGACAGGAAGGGAGCAGAAAAGTACCTTTAGCTGGGATTTGAACTTGTGGGATTTGAACTTTAGACAATGAGGTGATGCTGTGCTTTGATGTTGATGTGCTGCACACAAGGCTATGTTTCTGACATGGATTTCTCAGTTCAGGATACTAAGGGCTGATAATTCTCGTACATGTCTCATTTAGGTATCAACTTTGCCTTCTGGTGCCAGCTGCATATACTTAGTTGCCTAGTTACTTAAGAACAAGTAGTAGTTAACCAAAGGGCAATCAGTCTATACCAGGCTTAAAAAAATGATGACTAACTTTTAAGACTAGTCTAAGAAGTTTTTGCAACCAGCCTCAGATATCTTAAATTTCATTTTAGGAGAAATGTGTTCCATTTAAAATGTTTACTAATATTGTAAATATAGAAATTATCCTTTAAATAGCATTATACATTTCAGAATATCAAGGCTGATTTATTTAAATTCATCTTTAAAGCCCAGCATTGTATATGCAGCGCATTTTCCAAACAAGGAATTCAATCTGATTGAGTCAAATGGAATTACTGTCAAAGCTGCAAGAATGACTAAATAGAAAAGCTGCAAAGAGATTTGGAGTTGTAAGTAGTAATGGAAGCCCCACTTCTAAACCTAACGTCACTGGGGCGAAAGTAGATCATACTAAAACGTACAAATAAAAATTCATACAAATTAGATACTTCGTAAGATAGTAATAAATTGCCACGAGATTGCGTTGAACATGCTGACATTGCTATTGGAAGGAGTTACTTTGAGTATTCCTGTACCATCACTAGCCACTATCCTAAGATGTGACATCTGGAGGCAGAAGACAAGGAAAACACATAATAAATAGCCCCTTTAAAATGAATCAAGTTAAATAAGCCTATTTTAATTAAATGAAATACATGGAACTTATATGTTGCCAGCAAAAAATGCATGTTGCCAAAATACTTTACTTAACAACGACTTTTGGCCAGAGAAAAATACTTTATAGCCAAACAATGGTATAGTTCTCATGTCTACCAGCAGAGGATAAGTAAACCTTGCTAATCAACCAAACCTTGACCCATTGACTCCTTATGCTGGTGTACTGTATTTATCCATCACCAGCTACGTTGATACATTGCATGTAGTATAAGTGTTTGTACACTTATACTACCTGGAATGTGGGACTCGGTTAACAGTAAAGTGAATCTTCCGGTAATCACACTGCAAAGCTTAATAAGAAACATTCCATTCCTTTTGGTCATAAGGATGTAACATCTTTCATCTAAGACACATTCGCTTCCTCAAATTGAATCACATGTATCTATTTAGAGGTCTGTCTCTGATGTGTCTTGGCCCCCTGTGGTGTGGAAACGAGGGATATGAGAATAGGTCTTGACCCCGTTCTGCAACTCTTCATTTTACAAAGTGTTTGTCTCATCTGCACTGACACCTTGCTTCCGGCTGGTAAACTTACAAGGTCACCTTCCCAGCACTGCTATCATGGGATTACTGAGCAAAAGATCCATGGAAACATGCTTTTTAGATTAGATTAGATTAGATTCAACTTTATTGTCATTACACATGTACAAGTACAAGGCAACGAAATGCAGTTTGGGTCTAACCAGAAGTGCAATAGACCCAAACTGTATATGTATATCCAGCAAGTGCAGGATATACATTGGTTGCATAAGTTACATAAATAAATATACAGAAGTAATTTACAGATGGAAATGTACTATGACCATGATTTACAGATGTCTCTTACTATAAACAGAAATTTACAGATGGATATATACTATGATCATGATATACAGATGGCTATTACTATAAACAGAAATTAACAGATGGATATATACTATGCACATAATATACAGATGTCTATTGCTATAGACAGAGATTTACAGATGGATATATACTATGAACATAATATACAGATGGCTTTTACTATAAACAGAAATTTACAGATGGATATGTATTATGAACATAATGTACAGATGGCTTTTACTATAAACAGAAATTTACAGGTGGCTGTATACAATAAGTTAGGCTATGGTGAGCAGCAGTGCGATAAATATAGAGTAGTGCAAATAAATTATGGACAGAAGCTATCGAAGTAACAGTGCAATGGAAGAAGTTATTGCATATATATTTGTATGGGCAAGCACATGTTCCATTGTCTTCAAAAAACGTAAAAGCATTTTCACATGAAAGACACTTTCATTAGATGGTTCTCGATTACTACTTAATCTCACCTTTTGCTAATGCAAGTATTCGTTCTCATGTTTATGTCATACTTTACATTTGGTTTGGCCTGAAGGGACTTTGCTGTGTGTTCATGTCATTTTCCTGTAAAGAAATACTACACAGAGATTCTAGAGCTAATGAGTTTAACATGTTTAACCAACCTGATCTAATTGAAACATGAATATTTAGGTGTTGATTTTGTACAAAATGTGGATTTATCTGAGAAAAGTATCAGTGCCGATACTAAGCTCATGTACTCATACTCGTACTCGTAAAAGTATACTGATATCAAAAACAGATACCTCATGTGACATAACTGACTGAATCTTGTGCTTTTAAAGTTTATTACAAGCACATAAAATCATTTTTTTTTCATAATGTGTTTGAAGTGTAGTTGTAATTATAAGGTTATTCTGTTTTTATTAGTATCACTGTGTTGTGCTTGGAAAATTGCCACCTCACCAAAAAATAAAGAAAAAATACAGGTAAAGGGATCAGTATCAGTATCGGCGAGTACTAGAAATAAAGTATAAAACATACAAATGAGACTGTAAAAATTCATACAAAATAGCCACCATGTTTTATTTTGATGAAGCTGGTTATCTGAGGAGTTACAATGCCAGCAGTTCCACCCATTGCTTGATGAAAAAAACATATTTCTGACAATATAGCAGGCTGTATGCAAGAACCCAATGAAAAGAAAATCAACTATTTGCTGATTTATTAGTCACATACTTATAAGCAAGTGAAAAACTAACTGTAGATAAAGTTAGGTTATTTATAAAGGTTATTTTATTCAACTCCAAACCTTCTATGCAAAAAGCCTAGGACAAATCCAATATTTCTCCTAATGATGCTGTCTTTTGACTAGTTGCAGTAGGATTTTGCTTCAACATCTGTCTGAAATGATCAACCAAAACTAATTTAATAACAGACAGTATAAAACAACACAAATGCAATTTTTCTTCTTCTCATATATAAAGGTTGGTATGAGTAAAAGTGAGCTAAAAAGCACAATAATTTTTTTTCTTTTAAAAAGGGAGGTAAGAAAGGTCTATTTGAGGGAGGGTTGCAAAAAAAACCTCATTACATGAATGTGTAGAGGCCTTTCTAAGTAGGTTAACTTTTCCAAAATAGCTCAGATGTTAATAGTTTGACTGTTTATTGTGTGTAATAAAAGGTTTTTGTAGCCCACTGCGATGACAAAAGCACCTTGTCTTTAATGAGGCGAGATGCACTGGCTAAAAATAGCACTTTTTTACTTTTCCCTCAGGATGTTGTTCAAGCTCCTGGTACATTCCTGAAACGCTGGGCCTGTCTGCATCATCACCTCTTTTTTTCCCACTTTTTCCACTTTGCCTCCTGTCTCCACGTGGATGGGTTTCGAGAAGCACTCTGTGTCCCATACCTGTGGTTTTGTGGTGTTCTGGTGTATCGTCTAGTAATGAATAAAGTTTAGACAGCTGATTCTCTTTCACATTAAAATGTTTTCTATTTCTGCTCTTTTTCTGGAAACCTTCTAGGTTGTTGTTTTTTTTTACCTCTGGCACATGCAGGCTGAGGATCTTAAATTGGATCTGTGATGCAATAAATAAACTGAAGATGAAACATCTATCAGAAATGTTAGAGGATTGCTGATTTTTGCAATTTAAGTTGTCCTTGGTTGTATTATAAATCATTTAACTGATGTATATTTAATATTTGTAAAAAACAATATTTGTCAGTAATTGTGCCACAATGAACTAATAATAATGACATGGTTGTTGACTTTTTTGTGAAAATCCCATCATGTCATGTTATCTTCCTATAGACAGTTTCAAAGCGTGCTTTTGTGCTCCCAATTAAACTTTCGGTACTCAAAGATCCCTGCAGATTATTTCTGATATCAAGCAAAAGACATAACAAGTAAATTACGCTAGCAAGTTAAAAGTGTTAGCCAGTATTATTTTGAGTTACCAGTAGAAGAACCGTTACTTGGCTTAACTTAAATACGACACATTCAACAAATTGTTTTTTAAATAAAATAAATACACTATAAAATTAGACAAATTGCTAAGTTAATACAAATATTATATGGTTCTTGTGTCTCATGACAAAACAATGATATGACAACACTCCTAAAAGTAAGGTGCTTTTCCCAGCGATGTTGTCACGTGCCGGACAAGGGAAAACAAAGAGCAGATCCAAATGCAGCTTTTAGTTCTTTAATGTAAAAACAAATTGAAAAACATAACATAAAACAGGAACCGGGAGAACATCAACATAAAACAACGACTGACAAAAGGCAACAGCAAATTATGGCTTAAATACACAGACACTAACAAGATAACAAGACACACCTGGAGGAACTAAAATTAACTCTAAAAACTACTAAGGACTAAAGAACACATGGCACAAACAGGCAGTAACATAAAAATAACAGGGGAAACACATAACTGATCCCCCCCACTTAAGGAGTGGCTTCCAGACGCTCCTAACACAAAGTCCAGGTGGGCGGTGGATCAGAGGCGCAGGCAGGGCAGGACACCCAGTGATGTCCATCTTGGATGAGGCAGGGAGCCCAGAGGCAGCCATCTTGGCAGCAGTCTCTGAAGCAGGAGAGCAATACACAGCCCAGACACATCAAAAGTCTGCAGCCACAGCCGACAGGACTGACTCCAGGGATGGGACCACCGAACTTGGGTGATTCCAAAGCGAGCAGGCTCTTGACTGGCAGCCATCTTGTGAGCAAGCTCTGGACTGGCGGCCATCTTACGAGCGGGCTCCATGTCCACCGGAGCTTGCTACCCCAAAAATGTTAAGGGGAGAGTCCTCCTCTGCCTCCTTGAATATGAAGGAGGACCCGTTTAACGGCAGGGCCAGCTCTACACACAACCCTTCCTCCACATGAAAATGTCATTTGGGCATTTATGAAGACCCCAGGAAGGACACACCCTCAGCAGTGAGCAGAATATCTTTAACTCTGAAACCTGCCTGCGCCTCTTTCTCTACTCCCTCTTCACACTCGACTGCAGGCCTGTGAATGGATCAAATGCCATCATTAAGTTTGCAGACGATACTACAGTAATTGGTCTTATCAGCAACAACGATGAGACTGCCTACAGGGAGGAGGTCCAAGCACCTGGCCACATGGTGCTCAAACAACAACCTGCTCCTTAACACCACCAAGACAAAGGAGCTCATCGTGGACTTTTGAAGAAGTAGAGAGGAGGTACACATGACCCTATCCACATTAACGGGATGGCTGTTGAGCGTGTCTCCAGCTTCAAGTTCCTGGGGACCCATATTTCGAAGGACTTGTCCTGGACCACCAATACCTCCTTCTTGCAAGAGAATGGCACATTAAGTCTACAGGTTCTCGCAGGAGGATGGCACGTGAAGTCCACAGATACTCGCAGGAGGATAGCACGTGAAGTCCACAGGTTTTTGCAGGAGGATGGCAGAGCACATGAAGTCCACAGGTTCTTGCAGGAGGATGGCACGTAAAGTCCACAGGTTCTTGCAGGAGGATGGCGCGTGAAATCCACAGGTTCTTGCAGGAGGATAGCACGTAAAGTCCACAGGTTCTTGCAGGAGGATGGCACATGAAGTCTACAGGTTCTCGCAGGAGGATGGCACGTGAAGTCCACAGGTTTTTGCAGGAGGATGGCAGAGCACATGAAGTCCACAGGTTCTTGCAGGAGGATGGCACGTAAAGTCCACAGGTTTTTGCAGGAGGATGGCGCGTGTAGTCCACAGGTTCTCGCAGGAGGATGGCACGTAAAGTCCACAGGTTTTTGCAGGAGGATGGCAGAGCACATGAAGTCCACAGGTTCTTGCAGGAGGATGGCACGTGAAGTCCACAGGTTTTTGCAGGAGGATAGCACATGAAGTCCACAGGTTGTTGCAGGAGGATAGCACATGAAGTCCACAGGTTGTTGCAGGAGGATAGCACATGAAGTCCACAGGTTCTTGCAGGAGGATAGTACTTGAAGTCCACAGGTTCTTGCAGGAGGATGGCACGTAAAGTCCACAGGTTCTTGCAAGAGGATGGCACGTAAAGTCCACAGGTTCTTGCAGGAGGATGGCACGTAAAGTCCACAGGTTCTCGCAGGAGGACGGCACGTGAAGTCCACTGGACTATATGGCAGTAAATGGTGGATGATCCACACTGAAAGACGTGGAAAATCATCAGTTCATGAGTATTCCCTTTGATTTTGTACTCTAGCCGCTGCCAGCAGATGGAATGAGCAAGCCCTGCTTACAACCTCAACTTCATCTGACCAATTGGTTGATGCAGTATTTGCTTTCACTGCAGCGCCCAGGGAGCAAATGGGGGTAAGGTGACTTGCTCCCAGCATTTTTTACAGATACTCGCGCATATGTGACCCAGTGTTTTAGTCTCGAGACTCAGACTCGGTCTTGAACTCGGTCTCGAGACCATATTTTAATGGTCTTGGTCTTGTCATGGACTTGTAAGCATTTTGACTCGGTCTTGGCTCGTACTCGAACATCTTCGGAATTGGACTTTTTCCCAAGTCCACTTGAGTCCCATTTAAAATATTTAATGTAATGCATTTTTCCTGTGGTACAAGATATTGACGACATTGAAAAGATGTCCCTTTATGGTGAAAGGTTTTTATGATGTCTTCTGAGTGTCTAATATTGACGTCCAGTGGAACTCTGTACAAAGTAAAAACTGGTTCAAATTTTGAGTTTATCAGACTAGTTTCAGTTTACACATGGAAATGTATACATTTTGAAGTTGTTTGGATCACTGATAATTATTGGGTTTGTGTTATTAATGTGCCAGCTCTGTGGATCTGTAGTTTGAGATACACTGTGAATTTTTTCTAGGAATTAACATATTCACAAACTGCTAAACCACTTTAACACACAAAGACATCAAAAATTTGCATATGAAACTCAACACTGGTGACAATCAACAAAAGAAAGCTTCATGCTGCTATGCATCAACACTCATCATACAAACCTCAACATTTTGTGACCAACTAATTAAGATAAACAGATCAACTGCAATGCATGCTGGAAGTCATGAATGAGTTTTGTACTAAGTTGATACTAACCAAACTCTGGGACAATGGCAACCATTAGCTTCAGAGAGGAAGGAGACCCTGCAAAAATATCTTGGGCAAAAGGTGTGGCTCTCCACAAGGGACATCCAGCTGAAGCTATCTTCAGAGAAGTTAAGTCCCAGATACATTGGCCCCTTCCCCATTATCCGTCAGCTCAACCCCATCACTTCAGTACTTCAGATGTTCAGTATACAAAGTATTTGTTTATGTTTCCTCAAGTGTCACATGGGTAAATTCATCTGTGTGATAACTTTTTAAACATAATAGCATACACAGAGCTTAAATATAGGTCTACAATCTAGATTTGAATTATATGTGTAACTTGTTATATGTTTAAATAGTGCTATAAACTCTCAGTCAGACCATTTTCTAGTTTAAATATGACGCAGGCATAAAAACGTTTATTTATAGATGTTACAGTGGTTTATATCAGTTTGTATGCTTCCCCATGTTTCTCTAAGCAGGAACTTACCAGTAGTCATCTTTAGCAAAATAGCAAACTCATTGTCCATCAGTGCCACCTATCATAGAGGTGAGAAATAGCTGTTGACAATCAATCATTTACCCCCTGATGTGATGACAGCTCAGTTCATCGAACATTCGCTTTTCTTTATTGTATCACCCACAATGTGAATCAATAATGTTGAAAATCATTGATTTTTGCGAGTTTTGTCAAAAGAAAAGCAAGAACCAAGGAGATTCAATATTATGATGTCATATTACAATGGTGCCACCATATTTAAATATACATTTTATTTTGAACTGGTCATAACACATGTGAAAACCAATGATGATCTCACAAACTTATGTTTTTGCTTCAGAAGACATTTATTAACTCACTAGAATAATTTGTATTACTTGGGTGATTTACTCCTTTAAGCATGTCATTTAGAACTAGCAACTTATAATTACAGTGGCAAGTAATGTTGAAACATGAAGTGAAAACTGTTCAGTTGGCCTGTTCGGTTTTTGAATTCAAAATGTTATGTTCCATGACATATTAAGTAAAAGATTTGTGTTCTTTTATCCCATAATGAAGCCCCACCAAAGCTACAGAGTGGTCCAATGTCCAATGTGTTTCAGAGACAAAGAAGTCCAATGTCAGTATCAAGCCAGCCGTGGTTTGAGTGTTCAAAAGCAAAATGACTGCCTTTACTGTATTGACACAGGGGACAGAAAAATACTTATTTTCATTGGTGGTGGATGGGTTATGTATATATTTTTAGAAAGATTTTATTATGATGCAATAATAAAACTATACTGATGCAACTCACCATTGCTGATGTGTGGCTGTGATAAGTCAAAGAGACTTGTTTGTTTAGCTCAGCAAATGGACAACAGTTATGTGAATTATGGTTGTGGAAAAAGTTCACCTTAAAAGCATGTAACTGCCCTGTCACGGTACGGGGCAGACGGAAGAGCACGCCACAGGGATTGCAGGTACCAAAAGGGTTTATTAACAAAAAAGAGGTGCAGAATCCAAAAACAAACACGTAATCCATGTAATCCACAAAACAGGTGAGTAAATCCAAAAGGGGTACGTGTCATGACTCCGGTCTCTCGGTTCCATGTCATGCCTGTGTGTCTGTGTTTTGTTTGTGTCGAGCACGTGGGTTTGCGTTGACAGCGCGCCACCTGCTTAGTGTTTGCGTCACTCGCTCCACGCCCCCTGACCATCCCAGTCATCCTAGGCATTGATTTTCTACTTAAGAGCAGAATGAAACTGGATTTTAGCAAAGCTTAATATGGCTTACCTGCCGAAGAAGGAGCTGAGGGAGACTTTTTTTCTCTCCTTCATCATGATGTGTATCCTTCATTGCATTTTTACCTTGCAATAACTTCCCTAGGTGGTGATAACGAATCCAGACATTAAATACAACAACTCACTCAAGCAGCAGAAACCGAAACTCATGTAAGACAACAATTGGAGTAATTGTTGTCAAGCTGGCCCTCTGTATGTACCCAGGAGATTGGACGGACTAACATTGTCAAGCATCGTATCATAACTACAGATGAGGTACCAGTGCATCGACGTGCATACAGGGTTTCCAGAGAAAAACTGCAGTTTATTGAGTCAGAAGTGCAAGAACTTCTAAGAAAGGGGGTAATTCAACAATCCACGTCCCCATGGGCTTCCCCTGTAGTAGTAGTCCCAAAAAAGGATGGAGGATTCAGATTTTGTATTGACTACAGAGGTCTAAACTCTAAAACTCATCTAGATGCTTATCCAATGCCCCAAATTCAAGATATTCTGGAGTCTTTACATGGAGCTTCAATCTTCAGCACTCTTGACCTTAAAAGTGGTTATTTGCAGCTAGAGATGGAACCAGACAGTGTCCAAAAGACTGCGTTCGTAACATCAACTGGATTATATGAATTCCTTTGTCTTCCTTTTGGTCTGAAGAAAGCAGTAGCATCATTTCAGAGGCTTATGGAGAATGTGCTACGAGAAGTTAAAGGTAAATGTTGCATTGTGTATATTGACGGCATTGTTGTATATTCTAAATCTATCTCTTAACATCTACAACATCTTCAGGAAGTTTTCACATGTCTCCATAAAGCTGGTCTCACTCTCAACCTTAAGAAGTGCAATCTTATTCAGAAATCATTAGATTCCTCGAACACATTGTGTCAGGAAAAGGAGTGATGTCAGACCAAGGTTGATGCAGTAAAGTCTTACCCAGTATCACAATCGGTCAAAGATGTGCAAAGATTCTTAGGCCTAACAGGCTGGTATCACCGTTTCAAAAAAAGCTGCTCCCTTGCCCCCCTTAAAACAAAAGAATGCCACGACTGAACAGTGCCAACAGGCGTTTCACAACCTTAAGGAAGACCTAGTACAAGCTCCCGTACTTGTAACCCCTGATTTCACCAAATGTTTTCGTGTTCAGACTGATGCTAGCGACGTTGGTCTAGGAGCAGTACTCACCCAAGAGTTTGAAGGAGAGGAGCATGTTATTGCTTATTCATCTTGCTTACTCAGAGGAGCAGAGAAAGCCTACTCGGGTTTCTGAAAAAGAATGTCTAGCTATAGTATGGGCAGTAGAGAAGTGGAGACCATATTTAGAAGGAAGGCCTTTTGAAGTTTTTACAGATCATGCTGCTTTAATGTGGGCATTTCAGCATCCAAAGCCATCTTCCCACCTCATTCATTGGACAATTTGTTTGCAGGATTTCCATTTTACAGTAAGATACTGAAAGGGTCAGTGCAATGTAGTACCAGATGTATTGTCACGAAACCAAGTTTCTAAGGAATCGGCTGATTCTCTTTTTCTTGCGACTGCTAAAAATGCTGCTCATTTAAATAATCTGCCAGTAGACCTCACCCAAGTAGCGGCATCACAAAGCAGTGATGGTGAAATTTAGGATCTAATGTCCAAAACCGAGAAGCAGGCGTCAATGGATGTTACCAGGGTGCAGTATGATGTATGGGAGTATTGCAAGAACTGTCACACTTGCCAAAAATTCGAGCCTTGCTTACAGAAGCCATCAGGTCTATTACAAAGCACTCCGATTGTAGAATCAGGATACATGCTTGGGGTTGATATCATGGGTCCTTTTCCCAGGAGTGTCAAGCAAAATGAGTATTTGTTTGTGGTGGTGGATTATTTTTCAAAGTGGGTAGAATTGTTCCTTTTAAGAGCAGCTAAGACCCCTCGCATTGCCAATATATTAGTAGAAGAAATCTTCACAAGATGGGGAACGCCTGCTTACCTTGTGTCAGACAGAGGAACGCAGTTTACCTCTTAGTTAATCAGTCTAGTATGTAAACAGTGGGGAGTTGTTCAGAAGTTAAACACTGCCTACCATCCCCAAACTAGCCTCATGGAACGAGTAAATAGGAATTTGAAGACTATGATCGCTTCCTATGTAGAAAAGCATCATCGCCAATGGGACAAGTGGTTGGCCGAATTTAGGTTTGCAATAAATTCAGCTTGGCATGAAAGCACTGGGTTTACTCCTGCTGAGGTGGCTTTAGGAAGGAAACTAAAAGGACCTTTGGAAAGAGCACTGAAACTATCGCCTGATCCCGGTAGCTCTTTAAATTTCACCCTGGAACATCAGAAAGACCTAATCAAAATGATAAAAGAGAATGTTGCATGAGCTCAAGCCAAACAGAAAAAATATTACGACCAAAATGACACCAACAGGCACAGTTCCAGAACGGAGATATAGTTTGGGTGCGAACACATCCTTTATCCAAGGCAAATGATGGCTTTATGGCTTTGTTTACTGTTTTGTTTAATGAAGAATGGCAAAAAAAAACCACAACAGTCGCAATACCTCAATACAGGGGTGCCGGTGCTTGGATCACTGCTCTTTTCCATATACATTACTGTCATGATTGGCAAAGGCAGAACCCAGACGCAGACAGCAGGTGGCGACAAAAAGGGATTTTAATTAAACAAGGAAACAAAAACAGGAAACAAAAACCCACGATGGGGATAATACAGAACTCAAAAGGGCAAAAACAAAAACACACTAATAAAACTGTAAAAACCAAGGACACCCACGAGGGGGCAAAACAGATAATCTAAATGAGAGCAATCCAGGCAAGAACACTCCAGGGAGCACAAGACGAACGAGACTTACACAAGACTTACGTAATGCACCAACACAGGACAGCGAACACAGGGGCTTTAAATAGGAAGACAAACAAGGGATAATTACACAGGGACCAGGTATAAATCATGAAAACATTTGCGGAAGAGATTACGGAGAAACGAGGGGGCGGGGTTTAGACACGCAACATGAAAACACTTGGCAAAAGCCGCGTGTCTCCCCACAGTACGTTGACACAAAGACAAGATACTGACGCAATCCTGCCCACTAGATCATGAAAACAAGACATAAAACAAGAAGGGCAGGATTGCGGAAGTATCGGGGGGGCGTGGTCAAGACGTAAGACCGGAGAGCGCGTGACACGGGCGCACCACGCCCAGGCCACGCGCTTCCACGAGTAACATAAACACGGAGACATGGCACTGTCATGGCCCCGCCCACAAGGCTCTAGGAATTTACTAGACATGAAGGGCAGAACCATGACAGTACCCCCCACCTTAAGGGACGCCACCTGGCGGCCTCAAGGGGGACACGACTGGGGGGACATCGACTGGCACAGAGACAGACACCAAATACATAAAACAGAACAAATCACAGGCAAAACATGAAAAACAATGACAGGGTTGGGGTGACCTAACAAAAATAACATTAAGTGGAGGGGGGGAGGGGGAACAAAGGTCCAGGCAGTGGGGAACAGGGCAAGGTAGGCACATGAGGGACAGTCTTGGGGATGAGAGTCTTAGGGGCTCTCGGGACCCGTGTCCGGGGTGTCTGTGATGGACCTCCGGCTGGAGGGCCGGTGCGGAGAATTGGGAGCCCGGCTGAGAGGCCGGCGCGGGACCCTGGGTGCCCGGCTGAGAGGCCAGCACGGGACCCTGGGAGGCCAGCTGAGAGGCTGGCATGGGACCCTGGGAGGCCGGCTGAACCGGCGCGGAGACGTGGGAGGCCGGCTGAGAGGCCGGCGCGGAGACTTGAGCAGCCGGCTGTACCGGGCATGAAGGGCAGAACCATGACACATGACATCCCTAGGTTCGGTCATTCAGAAACATGGCTTTTCATATCACTGCTATGCGGATGACACACAACTCCACCTGTCATTTCAGCCTGACGATCCAACTTTTCCTGCACGCATCTCAGCATGCCTGAGTGACATTTCACTCTGGATGAGGGAACATCACCTGCAGCTGAACCTTGCAAAAATAGAACTGCTTGTGATTCCGGCCGACCCAAAGATTCATCACAACCTCTCCATTCAACTAGGCTCGTCAACCGTTACACCTTCAAGAACAGTCAGAAACCTGGGGGTGGTAATTGGGGTGGTAATTGATGATCAGCTAAACTTCACGAGTCATGTTGCCAGCACCACCCGGACCTGTAGATTCATTCTCTACAACATTTGGAAAATTAGACCTTTCCTATCCGATCATACTACGCAAGTTCTAGTCCAGGCTCTTGTCCTGTCTAGACTGGACTATTGCAATGCGCTACTGGCTGGACTTCCCGCTTGCACAATCAAACCTCTACAGATGATCCAGAATGCAGCAGCAAGAGTGATCTTCAATGAACCAAAGAGAACGCACATCACTCCTCTATTCATTAGGTTACATTGGCTCCCTGTTGCCGCCCGCATCAAATTCAAAGCTCTGCTCTTGGCCTATAAAACCACCACTGGCCACCCCCATATCTTCACTCGGTAATACAGAATTATGTTCCTGCTCGATTCCTGTGCTCTGCAAACAAACATCGTCTTGTGGTGCCATCCCAAAAAGGGAAAAAATCACTCTTGCGCACCTTCTCTGGATCCGTTCCACATTGGACAAGATCAGCGGATTCTGTAGCCATCTTTAAAAATTGCTTGAAAACACAACTCTTCCGTCAACACCTGACCGATTAACACTGACTTCTACTTTTTCTAAAAAAAATTATTTAAAAAATTACCTTCCTTAGCTCTGTAACATTACATTTACATTTACATTTTTCATTTGGCAGACGCTTTTATCCAAAGCGACTTACAATTGAGGAAAACAGCAAGCGATTCGTCTGAGTAAGCAATATTCACGAGAAGTGCTAGTAATACAAGGTTTCAAATACAACGTCAAGATAGTATAAGCAAGTATATAGAGAACATTAGGAAAGGAAAAATAGAGGTAGAATATTTTTTAATTTTTTTATATTATGAGACAGTTAAGTGCTCATGGAAGAGGTGGGTCTTCAGTTTGAATTGTGAAATTGATCCAGCCGTCCTGATGGAAACAGGAAGATCATTCCACCAGCCGGGAACGGAGAAAGAAAATGTCCTCAAGATGGATCTCATGCCTCTCTGTGAAGGAACAATGAGGCGCCGCTCGTTTTCAGACCGCAGACTTCTGGAGGTGATGTAGGTCTGTAAGAGAGAGTTGAGGTAGATGGGTGCTGTGTTAGTGGCTGTTCTGTAAGCAAGCACCAGTGCCTTGAACTTAATGCGTGCCGCTACTGGGAGCCAGTGTAGAGAGATGAGCAGAGGTGTGACATGTGCTCTCTTGGGCTCATTGAAGACCAGGCGTGCAGCAGCATTCTGGATCATTTGCAGAGGTTTAAAGGCACAGGCTGGGAGACCGGCCAGAAGAGCATTACAATAATCCAGTCTAGAAATGACAAGTGCCTGGACGAGAAGCTGTGTTGCATGTTCTGTTAAGAACGGTCTGATCTTTCTAATGTTGTACAATGCAAACCTGCATGACCGAGTTGTTTTAGTAACGTGATCCTTAAAAGTCAGCTGATCATCCATGATTACCCCAAGATTCCTGACTGAAGTCGATGGGGTTATCTTTGATGGACCAAGTTGGATGGTAAGCTGGTGCTGTTCTGACAGGGTGGCAGGAAGGACGAGAAGCTCAGTCTTGGCCAGGTTGAGTTGTAGGTGATGATCTTTCATCCAAGAAGAGATGTCAGCCAGGCAGTCTGAGACTCATGTGGCTAGCGTGGAATCGTCTGGATGAAATGAGAGGTGAAGTTGAGTGTCATCAGCATAACAATGGTAGGGATCATTCTGTAAACTGTGCTAGGCTTTATCGGACCAGTTTTTACTGCACTTATGCATTTTATGTTATGTTATGTTGTTTCAATTGCTTCCATTGTTTACCTCATTTGTAAGTCGCTTTGGATAAAAGCATCTGCTAAATGACTAAATGTAAATGTTCTCTGGTGCTAACCTTTTGTGTAGAGTCCGGGTTGGGAAACTATGTTTTAAGCTCAACCAAGTAAGTGTTTCATTTTTTATTTTGTGGTGTTAATTTTGTGTTCATCATATATTTGGTAGCTTATGTTTCTTTGGGTTATTTGGTTGTGAGTGTAAAATGCTAATGTTAGCCTGTATATTTTGTTAGGACTCTTTCTCCCCCTCCTTTACATCTGATTTCACGGGAGCATACGTTATTACCAAGGCCGCAATGCTCACCGTTGGAATTTGATCTCCTATGTTAATATCATCAGTGGATTAACTGTCAATTATGAATGTTTGATGGGAGGCTACAGCCAGTTTACAACCATCCTCTAGCGTAGAGACTGGTTTCGAGCAAAGTTTGGACCACAAGCTGGAAATTCTAACTTTTGGATTACTTACACCTCTCCCAGATAACATCATCTTCATTGTCTTCACCTATGGACATTGAGCTTTAAAGGCAAAGTACATCTTGTGGTTCAATGGACTGAGGAGGTTAAGTGATTTAGGAAGTCTAATACTTTATGATGATATTTAGGGCGAACATGCATGTAAATGATTAATGTAATTGTGTATTTTGGTGTCTTTAAGGGAAGATTCTCAATGTGATTCATTTATATAAACACTTTATCGATGCTATTCTCTATGGTCAGTTTTGTAGTTTGTGTGGTTCTGGGTCTGATAAGGTTATAAAAATTTTGCAGTGCTAATCACGATCAATAATGTGCATTGTTAATGGCCAAAATGCGCATGTATTGACAAGACAAGTTACAATTCGCATGTAAGTGATGTCTAATGTGTAATCATTTATAATACAAGTATAATAATGAGTCTTAAGCCGCAGTCACGCTTTACTTTTTGTTCCATTGACTTCCATTCTTATGCATGCGAATGCATCAGACCGGAAATACAAGCCCGTCTGAAGATATTTTGCATTTCGCTGCATAGCAAAGTTCAAGTTTGGTGAACTCTGACCTGTGAATTCATGTCACGTGAATGTGTGAGACCAATAGAATATCAAAACATCACAACTTGACCTCTAAAAATCAGAGAGACAAATAAAACTACATTTAGTCATCATGTTATATGCTTATACTGCATATGTATAAGGGGGAAATGATCGCATCACGCTGTCAATCAATTTCTCCTACACTGAGGGAGTAAACCCTCAATCGTTTTCATCGTATATAGTTGAATCGCTTCACTCACCTCATCCCTCTGTTGCATCGTCTCTCCGGAACATGTCCCAGATACAGGATTCCTCCAGCACTCCTTCACGTGCGAATTATAATGCGCAGACCAGCGCTCAGCAGCAGTCCAGCCCCGGCTCGGACTCCCCAACTGAATCCCCGGCTCCAGCGAGAGGCAGGCTGCCTCTACGCTCAACGCATCGCTCTACAGGCGAGCGCTCCACCTCTTCGCCAGGTAATGCAAGGCAGCCGATCCCATCACCGGCATCATCTTACGCCTCGGCCAGCCACGACTTCCCGCCGATCGGGAGATGGACCGTCGCGGGGCTCCACCAGGCCCTTTCGGAGGCTAACATCGGCTACTCCAATAGGATGCTTAAAGCGGACTTGTACGGCCTCCTCGTTCCCATCAGGAAGCACTTTCAACACCACAGCCGTCCACCCGCCTAAAGCCGGCATCGAAGAGAGGGAGGGCTCGCGGTTCGCCGTATTCCCGGCCCGATTACTCTACCGAGGCTCGGCACCGCCACCCGCAGACCTTCCGCAAGCGTGGGTCGAGCTACAGCCGACCCTGAAGGGCACTCTACACCGGTGGTGGCAGTTCGTCAACCACCAAATACCTTCCGCTTCCAGCCCCTGGCCCGATCCGCCGCCCGTGTCGTCCAGCGCGGGAAAACTTCGGCTGAACGCTAAGGCTCCGGTTGCTGAGTCTTCCCCAGTTCCCGATTCCCTCGTCCCGTTAGTGACGGACGGAGTGAGGCCGCTCTGGTCTGCAGTCCCAGTAGAGGCTATCCCTTCCATCCTCACCATGCCCATAACCAAACCCAATTTCTCCCTGGCCTCAGCTACAGCTTTGCAGACTCCGGCAAACGCCCCGGCCATGGAACCACCACCGGTGTCCAACGCCGTCCGGCTCCAGATTTTGGCAGGTGCGGACGTCGACTTTTTTACTTTGCTCTCTCCTCTCTCTCCCACCTCCGCGGATCTCCAGATCACTTACGGCGATCTTTCTTTCACATTTAAGCCCTCCGCCACATCCTTCCGGCGAGATGCCTCGGCTGCCAGCCGGAGCAACGTGTGCATCAATTTCAACACGCTGAAATGCACAAGGCAGCGTTGCAAATATCTACATGTTTGTGACTATTGTGGCGGCGCTCATGCACGCGTTATCTGTCCTGTGTTGTCTAATAATAAAAAATCTAAACCGTGTATCTCGTCTCCTGTGAATATTACATGTCTGTCTTCAGAACTTTTGCAGCACCCAGACGAGCGTTTTCGTGACTACCTCATTTCCGGGTTCTCCGAGGGTTTCGACCCTGGTGTCGTAAGCCCCCCCGCCCACAATTTAATATGCCCTAACCCCCCGTCAGCGCTTGCGGAACCGGCGATCGTTGATTCGCTCATGGTCAAGGAAGTTGAGTCCAATTTCATGATCGGTCCCTTCGCTGCTCCGCCATTTCCCGTATATCGCATCAGCCCAGTAGGCGTGGCTACGCGAAAATTTTCGGGGAAAAAGCGTTTAATTTGCGATCTCTCCTCGCCGCACGGATCCCATTTCCCCAGCATTAACAGTCTCATCCCGCTCACCGAATTATCTCTACATTACCACACCATCGACCAAGCCATCGCCATGATTATTAAAGCCGGCCGCGGAGCCTGGCTCGCAAAAATCGACATCACTTCGGCCTTTAAAATCGTGCCTATCCGTCCCGAATTTTGGCATCTTTTCGGCGTTCGCTGGCGGGATGAATTTTCCTTTTCAGTCCGCCTCACCTTCGGCTGCAGGAGCAGTCCCAAAATTTTCGACATGTTATCTGAAGCCATGTGCTGGATTTTGATCAATAACTATGCGATACCGCTTGTCATACACTTTCTGGACGATTTTTTTATCGTCTCGCCTCCCGACGCCATCCCCGCGGCGCATCTCTCGTCAGTCCAAGAGGTGTTCTCGAGGCTAGGCGTCCCCCTCGCCCAAGACAAGACAGCAGGACCTAGCACGGCCATCGAATTCCTGGGCATCCATTTGTATACGCTCGAATTCCAGGCTTCTCTGCCAAAGGAAAAAATCGATAGAATTATATTCGTCGCCTCCTCCTTGCTCAGCGATCCCAGTTGTTCGAAACGAGAGCTTCTTTCCATCCTAGGTCATTTGAACTTCGCCATGCGAATCATACCACAAGGTCGACCGTTCATCACCCACCTCCTCTCGCTCGCATCTTCCGCCTCCGCCTTGGAAGAAGTCAAATGCCTGTCCCGCGCTTGCCAAGACGAGCTACGCTTGTGGATCGCGTTTCTCGAGCAATGGAACGGTATATCCTTCTTCTATAGCGTATTGATTTCCGATCCCGTCGATATCCAATTGTTCACCGACGCAGCTCCTTCCGTCGGTTTCGGCGGCTATTATCGGGGTTGTTGGTTCGTGTCCACATGGCCTCCCCAGCTGGCGGATTTGCCGCAGCTCGTCACGTCCTCCGCGCTCTTCGAGATTTATCCGCTCATGGTCGCAGCCTTTTTATGGGGTAAGGAATGGTCCGCCTCCAACATCACCGTCCACTGCGACAATGCAGCCACCGTGGCATGCATTAACAATGGCCGTTCTTACTCCCCCGCAATCATGCCGTTCCTTAGACGCCTCATTTCGATTTCAGCGTGCGATCAATTTCTGACGCTCTTTCTCGATTTGCTTTTCAGAAATTCAGAAATTCCGGACGCGGACCCTCATCCTACGCATGTGCCTCCCTATTCAAAGCTGATCTTCCAATAAACCATCCTCTGGAAGGTCTCCTGGCTGCTTCTCGCATATTACATATATTTTTCCAGTAAAGCATAATGATTTAGGTCGTTTTCAGACTGGGCATGTTTGTTGCCGTCCGAACATGAGTGCGATTGTTCCCGGCGCCTCCGGCAGCATTGGTTTGGTTTCACACTCAGCTTGATTCTATTGAACTCTGGTGCATTTGCATTGATCTTAGGTCATCACAAATGTGCACAGCACATAATAGTAAACAGAATATGGGTCAATATATTGTGTTTTTTATTCAATTGTTCCTATAATGTGCATCAGAGTAAATAACACTTGGTCTTACAGCATTTATCAGGACTATTTTAATATCATGAAACAGCATATTAAAATTCATTTTCCGCTCTGATTCTACTGGCAACATGTGTTTTATTGAAGTAGGCCTAAATAGATTTGTAATTGGCCAAAACGCATGCGCAGGGTTCTGTACCCTGGTGTGCACCTGAGTTTGGATGACAGCTTTCACATTAGTGATTTTTCATGTAAACCGTGCCCCGTTCTGAACTAAACTGCAAGGGGTGGCCTCAAATAAAGATCAGCCTAGGGGCCCCTGACCACCTTAATCCGCCCCTCTTTATAGGACAGGAGAAAGTATTTTAACACAGCAAAAAGTCACTTATAAAGGTATAGTTCACCCAAGAATTCAAATTAACCACCCTTACACAATCTATATGACTTCCTTTTATCAGCTGAACATATTTAGAGTTAGCTCCACTTAGCTTTGTAATGTCATTTGCATCACAATGAAGGTGAGTAAATTATGGTGTAATTTTCATTCTAGGGTGAACTATTCCTTTAAAATACCTTATTTCCTGTAAAAATACTACTGGGCCACATACAATATCTACATGACTGTGCAGTGTTTATATGCCCAATAAAGATATTGACTTTCTCTAGTCTTGAAAATGAATGGCTGTGTCTCCTCAACCAACAAAACAAATGTTACAGGTTATAAGTGCAACATCAGTAAAGCCCCAGAATCTGACTGCTTTTAGCTGCCCTTGTGATTTTAGATTTAGATTTTTTTATTTATTACTTAAAGGGATAGTTTACACTGTTTATGTACTCACCCTCAGAAAAACAATAAAGAAGATATTTAGAAGATAGTAAACACACATAGCATTCTTTTAGGTGTGATCATATCACTGATTCCATGGGTTCTTGGGGGCTCGAGCACCCACGGAAATGGCAGAGCATCCATGAATACTTTTTTTGGTGTGTTCAACTTTGTGCGACACTGCGCATCAAAGCAATGGAAGGATATGTGGCAGTGGGGCACTTTTATCTTGAATCGACGTGATGTGAGCACCCACCGGCTGAAACATAAATTGCGTGTGGTAGTTGGGTGAACTATGCTTTAATTGTTGTGGACTACAAAGCTTTACACAAAAATGGTTTCATAAGATGTATAGTATGGAATAGTTCACCCCAATATTAAAATCTACTTACCAACATTACCATATGTAAATGACTTTTTTTAACCAAATTAAATACATTTATATTTGACATGATTAAACTGGACCAAAAAATAAATAAAAGGCAGCCAGTAACGTTCTTGAATACTGTATAAAAAGCTTCCCAGGTAGAGACCTCAAGAAGCTGGAAGATAAAATGCTAAATGTCCAATTTTGCTATTTCTGGGCAAAGGGTGACAACTTTAAAGATTATAAAATATAACATAGAGTTTATTTTAGAAACTAGTAGTCACAACATAATTCCCACAGTTACAATAGTGTTACAACATGGTTTTGATGGGTTTATTATTCTTCTAAAATGTGGAAAATAAATATTAAAATATCCTCTTGATCGGTAGTGTAAGTGCACACCCACTTCAACTGAATGGTTCATATAGTGACGACAATTGTATTGTGAAAAAAGACTGACATGGAGATTATAGAAATACAGTGAAGATCATATTGATACAAAAAAAGCCATCAATATACACAGCCCTTTGTGCTACAATCTAATTTTTTCTAATTGAAACAAGACATTTAAGGAGAAAAAGGGAAAGACTTGACAACTGGTTTTTTTGGGAAAACTTAAAAAATACCCAAAGTAGTTTGAAGTAAGACCAAAAATGCTAATTCAGAAATAGTGTCTGATTTGATTCCTTTTATGATTCTAGCTATAGATTCTAGCTTGTAGATTTCTTTACTCCACAACTGAGATGATCAAAAATGAATGTAGCTATAAAACCCAAGGGTTGTGCAGTACAGTGAGATCATATGTAACTCATGCTGCTTTTTCAATAAACTCTTATGGTGTCTTGGAACGCTAGCTAAGGGAAGATCTTTAGGGTGGGACACAAATCTATTATGATGTTCTGATGTCCCTCCATAGGTCTTAATAATGTAATGAACTCTCCTGTCTGCTTTAGTGAATTCATTATGTGGCAACCAGAAAAAAAAAACACAGTCTTAAGTTTGTATCTTTGGCTACAGTTTTAAAAGACCCTCTGCAGGATATGAGACTGATATAAAAACATTGGGAGGTCTGTGTCAACTCGCAATTTGTGTAAGCATCTGTATCAGTCTAGCATCAGAATAATAATTGTTGCTGAACCAGAGAAAAGCTGAAACATACTTTACAGATCCACAGATACTGCTTTAGAGTTTACATGAAGCTTTTAGCATTTTGACAAAGACAAACTGAGCTAATACAAAAATCCAAGGAGAAAAAAAACAACAAGACTTGAGGAATGTTCTTTAGTGCAGCCGCGCTTTTCGTTCGCAGCAGGAAGAGCCAGTGAAACCACAGGAATGCAAAGCGCTGCAGCAGACATGGTTTTCCACCAGCGTGTGTGTGTGTTTGTGTGTGTGTGTGTGTGTGTGTGTGTGTGTGTGAGAGAGAGAGAGAGAGAGAGAGAGAAACAAACAAACATAGAGAGAGAGAGAGAGAGAGAGAGAGAGAGAGAGAGAGAGAAACAAGGAACTGTTGTGGTGAATACACTGTATGTACAGAATCAGAGGTGACAGAAATGTTGTACTGGACAAATCTGTTTTCAAATGCTTAAAAACAATAAATACTTTTAAATCAGAAAGATTTTGGACCCCAAGATAATGCATCATTAGATGTGTCACATAACCTAAGATTATTTAAGATTGGCTGGATGCTGCTTAAGAATGGTT
This sequence comes from Oreonectes daqikongensis, assembly GCA_026939265.1. NCBI lineage: Eukaryota > Metazoa > Chordata > Actinopteri > Cypriniformes > Nemacheilidae > Oreonectes > Oreonectes daqikongensis. Next base: position 2,220,022 of record JAOTQM010000428.1, read on the forward strand.
TACGTTAATAATTCAAATTAACCTGTTGAGCAAACATACTTCATTTCCCTGTAACATTGTCCGAGACAACATTTGAGAAGGAACAAAAATGACCTTTATTACATAACCTCATACCAAGAGTAAATGCTCATTTGGTAAACCTGCTGTGTAGTACACAATAAAGGTTATAATACACCCAGTGGATGACTGAGAGCAGCTAGTTTAGTTAGGCACTGGTATTGTTGAACCGCAGGGCAGTTAGTTAGAATAGAGGGTTGTTTTGACTGCTCTGTGCTGGCAGGGACTATTCCGTCCCCAGAGGTTTGACTTGGAAAGATTTTCGCACGGAAATACCTTTGGCACAGTCCAGGCTGACTCTGGGGTGGGTCTCCATTGAACGGATAAAATGTTGCACCAGGGCTGAAGACTGAAAGTGGGCGCACAGAGGGCTGACAGCCATCAAGGATGAAAGCGGGGGAATTTTTCCCTTCCAAACGAAATCCCACAGGTGCTCAGCAGTGGCTGAGGTGGCATATCACATTGCCCTAACTTTCTCCAGCACCCAATAACCCGTCTCACTGTTTCCCTCCAAAGTGCATTCACACATTCCAGACCAGAGAGGCCCTTGAAGGCCTTCCAGCTTCAACATTCGGCCTGTCTGGAAAGAATTAAGGGCTGGGGGGAGGTGGACAAGGTGGTTGGACCAATTTTCCCAAAGTCAGGGAGACACACCCCATTGGAAAAGATTCTTCCATCGTTATCACTTCTCTCAGTCCACACTTTCAAGATCAATCCAATGTTACTAAACTCTTTCAAAATGAGAAGGAAGTACTTCCACTTGATATCAAGAAAGTAGTCATTTACATTTATGCATTTGGCAGACGCTTTTATCCATTATACATTATACATTTGTTTTTAAATGTGCAAGCCATGGGTTGAACCCATGACCTTGGCATCGCTAGCTCCATGCTCTTACCACTGAGCTACAGGAAAGCCATACCAAGTGACTATTGGTATAGTTTTTGCAGTACCCTGGAGAAACTTAGAACTAAGTGCCTTAATCAAGAGGACAGGGAGGACAACTCCTTGCAGGGGCTGAGGCAGCAAACTACCACTAGCTTTAGCCATCACACCATCCATGGCAGTGTCCTGAAGTCGGCTGCACTGTGTAAAACAATTACTCTAGTTAGTGTTAAAACTCACTACAAGTCTATTCAGGGGCATTCGGACCAGAGGAACATTTTCAACATTGGCACCAGTTTAGTACCCGCTTTTGGCATGTTTGCACCATAGGAACTACCAGTGATGTAAGTGTACATTGATTGGCTACGGAACACTATTTTAACAAGTTACAAGACATAAACTGCATACATTTTTACTTCTGTGCTGCATGTTGTATTCTTTCCTTCTCCTCAGTGATTTGGGATAAAGGGAGGTTTCATCTCTTATCCCATCTTTTTAGCAGCTTCCACTAGTTGTTTGCATTTTTAAATGCCATGCTTGACCCCGTTGTTGGCCAGTCTACTTCACCTCAGAGTTTCTTGTGCCGGTGCAAAAGCAACTAAGAAAATTGCCCAAGGGGAACATTTAGTTCAGATTTTATCCTCTTTGTTCTCTCAGCACTTGGCACTTAATGTCAACCATTAATGCCACCAACATGTGTTTACTCATCCAGTGTTGACTGAAAGACTATAGGAATTTAAAGAAATAAGAAAATAAATGTTCATGAAGATTAGAAAATCTACTGGTTTTAAATCAATGTCAATGTCAGTTTATTTATATAGCATAGTTAAACACAACAACAGTTGACCAACATGCTTCACAACAAAGTCACAAACAGAAACAAATAAGAAAAGCAAGAAAATTAAAAAAAAACTCTATTTACTAAAAACAATATACATATACAATATAAATACCAATAGCATCAGCAGCTATAACAATAATACTATAAAAATATTCAATTTCCAAATGCCAGTTCAAAAAGGTGGGGTTTTACCTTTGATTTAAAAGTAGATAAGGATAAGGCAAATCTAATAGCAGTTGGTAAAGCATTCCAAAATCTGGGAGCAGCTACTTAATTTTAAACCCATAACAATCTCTGATTGGAAGACCGGAGAGAGGCAACTGGGCGATATTCAGTCAGTAGATCTGAAACGTAAGAAGGGGCCAAGCCATTTAACGACTTAAATACTAAGAGAAAGATTTTAAAATCAACACGATATCTTACAGGTAACCAGTGCAGAGAGCTTAATATTGGAGTAATGGGGTTTCGTTTTTTTGTACCTGTCAGAAGTCATGCCGCTGCATTTTGTAACTATCTGTAACCGGGATAAAGCTGATTGGCTAACCCCGTAATACAGTGAATCTACAGTAGTCTAATCTAGATGTTAGAAATGCATGAATTATTCTTTCAAAGTTATTAAAGGATAAGATGTGCTTTACTTTAGATAAAAGACGTAGCTGAAAAAAGCAGGATTTTACTACCGTATTTATCTGCTTTTCAAATTTTAAACCATCATCAAAAACAAAACCCAGGTTCTTTACCCAAGGTTTTGCAAAGAGTGTTGTATTGCCTAGCATTATTTGACTAGAAGAACAAGATGGTCCAAAAATAATGATTTCCGTTTTATTCTCATTAAAGTTGAGAAAATTTAAAGATTTAAATTCACATCCGATAAGCAAGCCCTAAGTATTTCCAATCCATCAATATTAGGTTTTAGGGGTAAATAGACTTGAGTGTCATCCGCATAGCAGTGGAACGACAACCTATATTTCTTAAATATAGACCCTAATGGGAGCATATATAACGAAAAAAGAATGGGAGCTAAAATAGATCCCTGGGGAACACCGCAAGATAGAACAGCGGCCTCCGACGAATATTCCCCAATATGGACACTAAACTTTCTATCTGAGAGATATGACTTAAACCATTCAAGAGCAGCACCTTTAATACCAACACAGTTCTCCAAACAAGTCAGAAGAATAGAGTGATCTACTGTATCAAATGCCGCACTCAGATCTAGCAGCACAAGTGCGGTATTACACCCAGAATCAGCAGCTATTAAAACATCATTTAAAATCTTCAAGAGTGCAGTCTCTGTCGGATGATACTTTTTAAACCCTGATTGAAAAACCTCAAATACCTAATTTTTAGCTAAATAAACTGTATTGGTACAACACAGTTTTCTCTAAGATCTTAGAAATAAAGGCAAATTTGAAACAGGTCTAAAATTGGCTAAAACATTTAAGTCCAAGTTTGGTTTCTTTAACAGTGGCCGAACTACAGCATGTTTTAATGCTTCTGGTACCACATGTGTTTCCAGACATGGATTAATTATGTTTAAGATGTAAAAAAAACTTGTTTCAATAGAAATGGAGGGATGCATCCATAGAGGAGCCCGATGGCTTTAACTGACCCACTGTAACGCCCTAGGGCCAGCGCCTCGAGTCGCCACCTGAGGGCGCCTCGTTGTTTAGTGTTTCTGCCTTGTTTTTGTCATGGACTTCATATTCCATCATGCCTTGTGTCTCGTCATTGTCAACCTGTTTCAGCTGTGCCTCATTTTATGTAACGCCCTAGGGCCAGCGCCTCGAGTCGCCACCTGAGGGCGCCTCGTTGTTTAGTGTTTCTGCCTTGTTTTTGTCATGGACTTCATATTCCATCATGCCTTGTGTCTCGTCATTGTCAACCTGTTTCAGCTGTGCCTCATTTCCTGTTTGTCCCTTCATCTGTGTATATATAGCCCTTGTGTTTCAGTTGTCTGGTGTCGATCGTTATTAGTGTTACTCGGTTCCTCTGTCGTGTTTTCGTATGTCTTTGGTTTATTTTTGTGGTTTATATTAAATGTTTAAAACTGCGTTTGGATCCGCTCCCTGTCTCCCTGTCTTCCTGTCTACCAATCGTAACAGAACGATCGACCCTAACATGGATCCAGCAGTGGAATGGCGCCCAGGAGCTCGTCTGCTTATGCTGCGCCAGGACTGTCACTCCCTTGAGGATCATACCCAGGACTTTTTTGATCTCTCCCTTCAAACAGACTTTCCAGATGAGTCGCTCATTGTTTTTTACCGTCGAAGTCTAAATGCACCTCTCTGCACCCAGTTACCCAGTTCTGATCCTCAAGGGAGTTTTTCTAATTACATCCAACAGGTCCTGGCACAGAACAAAGCTCCCTTCACCATGGGTGAGGTTACGGTGGAGGCTTCCCCTAAATATTTTTTTGGGGGGGGCAGTAAGCTGATGGTGGCCAGTCCAGTCATCATGGCCGCCAAGCCAGCGTCTCCAGTCGTCATGGCCGCCAAGCCAGCGTCTCCAGTCGTCATGGCCGCCAAGCCAGCGTCTCCAGTCGTCATGGCCGCCAAGCCAGCGTCTCCAGTCGTCATGGCCGCCAAGCCAGCGTCTCCAGTCGTCATGGCCGCCAAGCCAGCGTCTCCAGTCGTCATGGCCGCCAAGCCAGCGTCTCCAGTCGTCATGGCCGCCAAGCCAGCGTCTCCAGTCGTCATGGCCGCCAAGCCAGCGTCTCCAGTCGTCATGGCCGCCAAGCCAGCGTCTCCAGTCGTCATGGCCGCCAGTCCAGAGCCCGCTGCTCGCAAGATGGCCGCCAGTCCAGAGCCCGCTGCTCGCAAGATGGCCGCCAGTCCAGAGCCCGCTGCTCGCAAGATGGCCGCCAGTCCAGAGCCCGCTGCTCGCAAGATGGCCGCCAGTAAAGAGCCCGCTGCTCGCAAGATGGCCGCCAGTCCAGAGCCCGCTGCTCGCAAGATGGCCGCCAGTCCAGAGCCCGCTGCTCGCAAGATGGCCGCCAGTCCAGAGCCCGCTGCTCGCAAGATGGCCGCCAGTCCAGAGCCCGCTCGCAAGATGGCCGTTTCCAGGTTCAGGGTTTTGATCTCCAGTTTGGAGGACACTCCTCTAGCGTCTGTGCAGTCGGCTGGTCTCTCCAGGGTCCCAAGTCAGGTTGTCCCAGAGGGGTCTGTTCCTGTGGCGCTGTCCCTTGAGGCAGTTCTGCCAATCATGGCTGCAGCCTTAGGGTGTGTCTGGGGTGTGCTCTGCTCTGCTGCTCTGGAGGATGCTTCTGAGCTCCCTGCTGAGTCCAGTCCGGAGTCGGCCGGTGAGTCCAGTCCGGAGTCGGCCGGTGAGTCCAGTCCGGAGTCGGCCGGTGAGTCCAGTCCGGAGTCGGCCGGTGAGTCCAGTCCGGAGTCGGCCGGTGAGTCCAGTCCGGAGTCGGCCGGTGAGTCCAGTCCGGAGTCGGCCGGTGAGTCCAGTCCGGAGTCGGCCGGTGAGTCCAGTCCGGAGTCGGCCGGTGAGTCCAGTCCGGAGTCGGCCGGTGAGTCCAGTCCGGAGTCGGCCGGTGAGTCCAGTCCGGAGTCGGCCGGTGAGCCTGACCTGCCTCCGCCTCCATGGCCGCCTGACCTGCCTCCGCCTCCATGGCCGCCTGACCTGCCTCCGCCTCCATGGCCGCCTGACCTGCCTCCGCCTCCATGGCCGCCTGACCTGCCTCCGCCTCCATGGCCGCCTGACCTGCCTCCGCCTCAGCTCCATGGACCTGGCCCTCCGTCCCGCCCCCGGTTCCACCTCCGCTTCACCACCCTCCTGGACTTTATTAAGGGCGTCTGGGATCCGCCCTTAGGGGGGGGCTATGTAACGCCCTAGGGCCAGCGCCTCGAGTCGCCACCTGAGGGCGCCTCGTTGTTTAGTGTTTCTGCCTTGTTTTTGTCATGGACTTCATATTCCATCATGCCTTGTGTCTCGTCATTGTCAACCTGTTTCAGCTGTGCCTCATTTCCTGTTTGTCCCTTCATCTGTGTATATATAGCCCTTGTGTTTCAGTTGTCTGGTGTCGATCGTTATTAGTGTTACTCGGTTCCTCTGTCGTGTTTTCGTATGTCTTTGGTTTATTTTTGTGGTTTATATTAAATGTTTAAAACTGCGTTTGGATCCGCTCCCTGTCTCCCTGTCTTCCTGTCTACCAATCGTAACACCCACCATGTCTTGAAGATGAGAAAGAGAGATAGGTTCAAACTTCTTAAACTCCGCTGTACACACCATAGGGATAGACGGATCAGAAAAGGGCCTAGAAATCCCCAATCTAATATCACAGATCTTATTTACAAAGAAGGTAAGAAAGTCATCACAAAGAGTCCTTGATACAGCAGGATATTCATAGACAGGCGGATTTATAACAGAGTTAAAAACAATAAAAAGTGTCCTTGGTCTGTGGCAGTTTTTGGTAATGAGGTTCGTTAAAAAACAGATTTTGCTGCTTTCAAGGCCTTTTGGTATTTTTCCAACGAATCCCTTAATATTTCAAAGGAGATCTGGAGCTTATCATTCTTCCATTTAGAGCTGCCTCAAAGAGCATATGTTAGGAATTTAAAGAAATAAGAAAATAAATGTTCATGAAGATTTGAAAATCTACTGGTTTTAAATCAGTATAAATGAGTCATTCAGTATGGCCCAGCATTATGAGCTAGCCACATTGTGTTTATGAACTACTGCATAAACCTATGCATTTATGGGTGAGTTAGCTTATGACTCTGGAAGCAGACTAATGATCAAGTCAAAGCTAAAGGACCTTTTATCTTTTTCATTCTGATGAATTTCTCCAAAAATAAAGCTGGTCCCCGATCAGTCAACCGACTGCCAGATTAGATCAAGCAAATTTTATGCATTTTAGGAACATCTTACCACATTTTAAAGAGTTTTTTTCCCATATTTAAGTGCCCAAATTTCTGAGAGCTTTCCAAAAGGACTGTACTGCTGGAATGCAAAACACAAACGCATTTGGCCTGGAACACAAATGCGGGCGGAAGGAAAACAGACGGTGGGCCACTCTTGTCCACGAAGTCCAGGGCCGTTTTTTAGTCCCAGTCCACCCCTGGTATGGGTGCAGTGCGATTTCTTGGGTGCGGTTCAGTTTGGTTTGTGGCGGGGTGCAAGATTGTGAGTGCAATCCATGTTGGAGTACGTAATTAAAATCATTACGTCAATTATGAAACTGTTTAGGTTTGTGTCAATTGTGTCAATTTTTATGTCAGTGATAATTATGCCATTTAAAACGTTTAATTTTTTATTTAATATTTGCGTGTGATATGCACAGAAAAATGTTTTATGGTACTTGTAAAATGTACTTAAAGGGGTCATAAAAGACTGTAAATTTAATTTTATTGAATTCACTAAGGTCTAATTATAATATTACTAAAGTTTTTTTGCCCCAAAAACATACAAATTTAAGTTATTTATAGCCTTTTTACCAGCCTGATTTGAATCCTCTCAGAAAAAGTCTGATTTGTCTGATTCCCCTTTAAGAGTCTTCGGTTGCCTTCTGTGTACTGGCCCACTTCTATGATTGACAGCTGCTGCTAAAAGACATGCTGCTGGGTTAACTGCAGCTTCTCTTTTACATACAGCTTCATAAACGGTCTTTTTTAGCACATTATGCATGTATTCATGCCACAGACACTTAAAGGCACTGTGTGGAATTGTTTTAGCATCATCTAGTGGTGAGGTTGCAAATTGCAACTAAGTGCTCACTTCACCCCTCCTCTTCCTGTTAAAAGCGCTACGGTGGCCATGAGAGAATTAAGATGTCGTCACGTTTTCGCTTCTTTTCCAAAAGAGATCACATATTTACGAAACATGCTCTGTCTAGCGGTTTGTCAACAAGCGGTTTGTCTGTTTAGGATACTGTAGAAACAACATAACGAATTTTATGTAAGGGGGCCCTTTTGTGTATGTGTATGTGTATGTAGATAAAAATAGCTCTAAGGTAAGTAAAATACAATGCTTTATTATGTAAGGTTTTTATACACATTTGAACACATAGTTATGTATGTTATATTGCATTTATGTCAATAGAGCCTCCAAAAAACTACACACTGGACCTTTAAACAATCACATGATTACAATTATTTAAGTTATTACAGCTAAAAAAAACATATAAATGAATCGCTAGCCATAGTAGACGTGTGCACAAAAACAGCTTTTCATGTTTAATCGTAGAAATGCTTAAAGTATTGCTTAAGTAGTGGGCTTAAGTATGTTAAGCTTTCTTAACTTAATATCTTCTTTTATGTCATATGAACTAAAAATATTCTAGTTGAGACTTTTAAATAGTAGCTATAAAGAATCAAGGGAGTTGGAGAAGACTATGTTAAACATAGTCGCATGTGACATCAGATCAGTTTTGGGCAATACCAAGATAAAAAATATAAATTGATAGTAAATAATGTTTCTCTCACAGTTAACTTCACAAGACTTTAAAGCAAACCCTAAGGACTATTTTAATGATAGTGTTCATGTAACAACTCCCGCCTCTACGCCGGCCACACCTCCCACACCGACATCCACGCCCCGTCTAACCCGTTCACGATCACCCGAATTATAATGGACTACACTACCCAGCATTCACCTCACGTCACCCGCCATCTTGATTGGACTTTGCACTTGTGTTTGATTTGTTGTGCACCTGTTCTGTGTTTGCTGTTTGTTATTTAAGTTCCATTTGAGTTCCGTTCTGTGTCCGGTCTAGTTGTTAATTTCTGCACGTTTATGCATGCCTGTCATGACGTCTGAGATATGTACTAGTTTTGGATTACCTGTTTATGTACCTGCCTTTGGATTACCTGATTGTATACCTGTTGTCTGTGCATCACTCATCTGTTCACCTGCATCTGTAATACCCCTTTGTCCCCGTGCTGTTCAGTAAAAACCATCTAACCTACATCCTTGTGGCGTCCTCACTTGCCTGCTCCCCCGTACCCTGACAGTTCAATAGTCTTTCTTTATAAAATGTAATAGATGTAGTTTTTACCAAAGGTTTTCACCATACTGGAAAGTGCCGCAGTACAATGGAAATAACACATTCATGAGTTACAGTCCCTGTGTCTTTTCTCAGCTCAATTTGATTTTTTTCATTGCTACAAAGCACCTGTACATGAAACATTATAAGTATAAGCAATACATTAAAATTATAAAAAATAATCGCACGCACGCACGCACACACGCACACACACACACACAATGTGTAATGTGTTTTCAGTTTTGCACACTTGATCTAACAATTTGGTAAATGGGTGAATGGTTTTACTGAGTGGCCTCAAGTATCACTTTTAGTGTCTAAGAATAAACACTATAAACACAAAAAAAAAACTGTAAAAGTTTATGTATTAGTAGTGCTTTAAAATAATATTTTTAAAAACCAAACAAAATTTTAAAGCTGACCCCTGGTAAGCAAAAAGAGTGCAAACAGTGAGCTAACAGTGGCGAGGAAACAAAACTCCAGTGGAGACCCCCCTCCCCCGGGGAAACCCAGACACAACCAGGGGCACCAGTTCTTCTCTGGCAATACTGCTGCATCTCTACAAGCTTGGCAGTGCTTGCACTAGTTAACTAAAATGAAATAAACAACAAATGGGAAACTTTGTAGATAATAATTTTAAGATTATCATAATATTATAATAGCTAATTGCAGCTTTGTAGTGAGGACTTGTCAGATCGCCACCTCCCACTTTCAGCTCTTGTGAAGTATAGGTCAATGCAAGGCCTCTCACTAAGCTCTCTCAGGCACTTTTTCCAGTCCTGGTCAATTTTAAGACCATTCTCTGATGTTACCTTTGTCCAGCCGCAAATCCATCTCTGTAATTTCTGTCCAACTTCTGCAATGCTAATCTCCTGGTTCTTTGTCATTTATAAGGTTGGGAATCGAAATTCGATTCCTGGCACATGCCCCCTTCTCCCTCGCTTCGAAAGGAAGGCTCACACAGGAAAAACTGTGTCTGTGAGTGTGACAGATCGATCACAACACTTATAGTAAAAGGGCTGCATGCATTTTATGTTGTTCAGTCGCCATCATTTAGGTAGGTGTTACATTAGAGGAAATTATTTAAAAATCATTTTGAGCTAGCCTAGCCATGTTTGTTTATTTTCAGAGCAATGACCAGGGCACTCAACACAACCCCTTCCAGAAACAGATTGTCCAACATCTTAATACCTGCATGGTACAACGTAGAAAAGACAAACTTGATAACTGAGCTAACAACTGTAGGCAAAGTGGCCCTGACCAGCGATAGGTGGACAAGCATGTCCTAAGATCATTATCTCACAGTGAAGGCACACTACACTATCAAAGGGAAAATAAGACAGAACGTTTAAAAAAGGCAGTATACGAAGCACAAACATAGCAGGTTGTTGCTGAAGAAATTAGTGATGTTGTGCAAGAATTTGGCTTAATGGATAAAATAGTGGCTGTCACTGTTGTTAATGCCGCTAACATGGACGTGGCCATAAAAAATCGAATTCATTTTGCTAGATTTGCCCGAACACTCACTTATTCTTGATGTAAAGACAATGGAATTCCCTCTACTTGATGCTGGAACGATTTCTTGAACAGTATCCTGTATTTAAAGCAGCCAGCTTGGATCCTCGTTTGAGAAAGCCAATAGAGCGGGACGGGTAAGAAAGATGGGTAAAGGTGAAAACTTAATTTCCTTATTTGTTATGTAACTCCTACTCAAACAGACTTGCTTGTCTGACTGAAGAAGATTTCAGAAAGGAGGAAGAGTTCATCCAGCGAATGAGAATTTTGTACACATCTACAACAGTATGCTTGAATCTTTATTTTTTTTTAAATAAATATTTGTTTTACAGGGGGATGACATCAGACGCTTTCTTGAGGAGGCCACTGTATTAGACCCTCGCTTTAAAGACAAAATTGAGGACAGCACCACTGTCTGGGTCAGGATAAAAGAGAAGTTGGTTGCAGCCAATCTGTCTAAACAGGTAAAAATTGAGACACATCTAATATCCTCAGTAATGACAAAATAAATCTTAATTTTAAATCTTACTTTCTCTAGCCAAGAGTGGATTGTGGACAAGAAGTTGTGCAGTCAATTGAGGAGAGAAGAAAACAAAGAGAGGATGACGCCGACACACAGAGGAGATAGTGAGGACAATCATGTAGTAAATAATAAAATTTTCAGAATTATATTTATTAACTACAATTTGACTATTGATTTATGTATTTTATTGTCTTAAGTAATAAGCCCGCTCTCTCTCTATAGCCACCTCCTTGCAAGAAGGACGTAAAATCACCATTGGAGGAACTTTTTGCAGCTGATGATGAATTGAAATTGAAATCCACAGAGAGCAGAGCATTGTCCATAGAGAACAAAATGAATGCAGAGCTAAAGAGGTACCAAGACATGCCACCAAAACTGAAATTTGGTGAGCCTGTTGCCTGGTGGTGGACACAAACAAACACATATCCTTTTCTGTCAGATCTTGCTTCTTCTTATTTATGTGTGCAGGCCTCTTCAACCCCAAGTGAAAGGGTTTTCTCCACTGCTGGAGACACTATTTGCCCTGAAAGGTCTCGTATACTTCCAGAAAAGGTGGATACGTTAATTTTTCTAAATAAAAACTGTTAAGCTCTGGTGGCAACTGTAGACCTCTGTTTGCACTTTTACTATAAAGTTCAAGTGAACTTTGTACACTTCTTTATTTGACTGCAGCCAACAAGTGTTGTGTATTTAAGCTTTAATTTAAAAGTTTTGCAGCTCTTAAAAAGGTTTTTATGTAGCCTCCTTTTTTTGTGATCAGCTGTAAGAAATCGTAATTAAAGTCTTGACTTCTATTGCTTTTTACCCCTTTGGAATCAGAATCGATAAGCGGAATCGAATTTGGAATCGGAATCGATAAATTTGAAATGATGCCCAACCCTAGTTATTTATATCCCTAGGTCTGTTGCCGTGTGATTTCTACATGAGTCTGGTATTCCTGCTCTCGCTGTCTCCAGGGGTTTTCTTCCTCTTGTGTTTTTCGTAGCCATAGATAACTGGACCCATTTTGACATACAGTAGCTAGCCCATGCACGCCCCTGTCACCAGGGGCCTCATTTAAAAAACCGTCCTATATTTGATTTTATGATAATTTCTTAAAGTGATTACGTGTGATTCATAGAATGAACGTACGCACAGAAAACGTGTTTTTAGATGTTAAATCTATACGTCACAAATGATCTTGAAATTTCGCACATCTAAACAGTTTCAAATCTCTGCCTTTTAACATTGTCTAATTAATTTCATTGATACATAAAAGAGCACCTCTCATCGTCCAAATCCTTTACAAGCTGCAAGAATGGCTTGTATTTCCAAGAACCTGCAGCACTCGGACAAGCAAAAGTACGTACATCTGCTCAGACCCTGACGTGGCGCTAAGCACTTTTCCACATCAAAGACCGTTTTTATAAATATGAACATTGCCATAGATTTTTGCACACTTTATAAATGAGGCCCTTGGTCTTTCCCTGGTTGGTAGCTGCCCTTTCACAGCAGTCACAGGTTTTTACCATGTTGTTCAGATTCACTTAGTAGGACTAGGTGTTATAATCCCAATATTTCAGCTCAGGATTATTATAACTATATTAGGGATTGATTCAAAAAATGGATTTAAAATATAAAGTACAGAGGAGAAGATACATTTTGTTGCTGGATGAGATGACATAGTAGCTATTTCCAAACAACGTTGCAGATTTATACATACAATTTGAATATTGCAAACAATATTTGAAAAAAAGTGAATACTGTGAATTTCCATCCAGTGAATCAAAGTGAACAAAATTGTAACTTATAAGATATATATTTACTTGTGTGCAGAAGAAGTGCAATAAACATGGTCATGTTATCTTGCTTTTAGAGGTAGATACCTGCATTTTAGGAGTGCATTCAGGGAAGTGTATCAAACCTCTTTGACAACTGACTTTAGCCAAAGCATCTCAAAATTACCAAAACACCAATTCCAGATGATGTGTCATGAGATCTAATCATTGTTAGGTCAACTATGCCAGTTATGCTGTCGGATGAGGCATATTTGCATACAGACAGACAGACAAATAAAAATACACATACAGTTATGAGATGACCAAGGGAGACTAAGGGTAGGTGCACACACAATGTTTATTGCAAACTCAGGGTAAACAGGTGAGTAATCCACAGGAAAACAGTTCTCCGAAGGTAATCCACATGTAAATGGTTAACAGATAAGTAATCCACAGACACACAGTTCTCAGAATAATCCACAAGCAAATAATCAACAATCAAGTCAGACAAACAAAGATCAAAGCCTACATACTCTCACTAACATTAAAACCTGACAATGAACTAAGGCATGTGGTGAGTATATTTAGTGTCCGTGAGATGTGGAACAGGTGCGGGTGCAATCAGACATGGTGGCAGTGATTGTGAAAGAGGATACGTGGCGAAGGTGCCTGATGTAGGGGGCGTGGTGGAAGACTGCGCAGGAGCCATGACAGTACCCCCCTCCATGGTCCACTCCCACGGACCTCACAGCACGACGAGGACGGACGCAAGGATGAGGGGGGCCAGACATTCTGGGTGCGCAAAGTGGTCGTCCCTCACCACCAAAGGGTCCAAGATGTCTGAACGATCTACCCAGGATCTCTCTTCTGGTCTGTACCCCTCCAAGTCCACTAGATATTCAAAGCGGCCGCCTTGTCGTCTGAAACTCAGGATATTTTCTACATGGTAAATGTGTCATCGATGGGAGGAGGGGGCACCCCCATTAGAGAACATATTCCACCAGGAATGGAATAGGTGCCAGGAATGGAATTCCAGGTGCAGGTGAAATCAGACATGGTTGCTGGTGCAAAGGATTATGGGGGATGTAGTCCATGGGGTTAGAAGTTCAGTGATTGTGAACGGGGATATGTGGTGAAGGTGTCTGATGCAAGGAGCGTGGTGGAAGACATGCATCAACATGTACAAAATGTTTCATGTCATAGGATGGGCACAAGATGATTTGCACTGGGATTTGGAATCTAATGCTTCTCTGTAAATAATGAGGTATAGACATTATTCACTGGAAATCTCTGCCTCAAATGAAACTCACAAATCGATCAAAACTGAAGCCAGGAAAATGCTACAGTGGCAGTTTGTTTTTAGTGAATATACCTTAATTTTAAAATTTCTAAAAGCTCTAGAAATCTAGAAGGGGGAAATTAATAATGACATATATGTCATTTGATAATTTTTTCATTTTTCATATACAGTGGCATGAAAAAGTATGTGAACCTTTTGGAATTTCATGGTTTTCTGATTAAATTTGTCATAAAATGTGATCTGGGCCCGTATTCACAAAACATTTTATCTTAGCACTAAGAGTTCTTAACAGCAGTAAAAGTTTTTTAGTTAAGTGTTTTCTCTTCTAACATTTCACAGATTTAGGAGCTAGATTTAGGGCTAAAATGCTTTATGAAATACTATTAGTGCAAAAATGTAGGAGTTACGACTGACACGCCCATTATTTTTAAGAGTTTCTTCTAAATCGGCAAGTTAGGAGCAACTTTTATCCCTAAGATGTTTTGTGAAAATGGGCTCAGATGTTCACCAACAGTAGTACTGTGCTGCACTTTTATTTCTCTTCTCTTGATTGTATTCTTTTTATATATACACACACATTTTTATTGTCTTTAAATTCTAAAGTTGTATTTTGTAATTTTTATTTATTTTATGAATTTTGTTATGTATTCTATTTTTCCTTCAATCATTTTGTATAAAGCACTTTGAATTACCTTTGTGTATGAAATGTGCTATATAAATAAACGTGCCTTGCCTTATTTTGCCAAGAACTAGAATAAATATGGCAGCTCACCAGCTCCACAAATCTCATTGGTTCTAAGACTTACTCAGTAAAGGCCAGCTTTTGTATTTAAAAGGTTGTTATGAACACTAATGTTAGATTTTATTGGATAATACTTTGTGTTATTACACTGAGGATGAGATGCCACAGGAAGGAGAGTGGAATGCACAGGTCAGAGGTCACTGGTTAAATCCTCTGAAAGCATAGCGCTTGGTGATGCCAAGGGACAAACAGATTGGGCACCCAGAGGCCCATAGGATCCCTATACAGAAAAAGGTTTAACCAACATCTGCAAACTATTACACCCCCTATTATCCTCGGGTGAACCTCGTGGAAAATACGACACAAGCAGCTGGAATGTAAACACGACCCAATGGGAACTCCCATTTATTTTCGCTCTTGCGTGAGCAGCAAACTCTATTTTGTTCTGTTTTTCTTCCCTCCCCGTTTTGCTGTTGGCTGTTCTTGTTTGAATGTCGATACACATCACAGGTCCCTTTCATCTATGTGTATCCCATTTCAACTATCCACATTTAGAATAGTTTGAATATTAACGGCCGGCACCTGATTTATTCTCTTTTTTCCCAGGAAATGGTAGTTGCTTACTCAAACATTTGAAATGAGGCAGTGTTTTTAGGTTTTGAACCTAGTATTGAAAACTCTTCACAACACTGAACACATATTCACATACACCACAGGTCTGCAGCACAGTTGTCTTCATGATGGTCTCGCTTTACAAAACCTACCAATCTAACAGATACTGGCAGATTTATTGCAACAATCCAAACAAACTCTGAATACTGGTTTGGGCAAATCCAAACAATTCCAAATGCTGAAGCAACAGTGGTGTGTTGAAGGGTTGTTAAAAAACTATCATCAACCAATTCAACTGATGGTAAATGCCTGTGTGCTACTGTTGTCACTGATTAGCAAATATTCCAAGTGTAAATAAACTACTATAACTAAATAGTAGATACACTTTTGGGGTTTTACCAGTTCACCAGGTGCCATCAATGCTAAAATTGACATTCTTTATAGAACAACACACATCTTCTTAGTATCTTAATAAGGTTTACAAAACAAGTTGTATGTGTCTGGCACAAATATAGCAGAAGGTATGTATCAAACCACGTTTAAATGATGGAAAGATCAATGGAGTCCAGGCATCCAGCATTTTAAAGAGACACTTGGGCAATTCCAGCATTATGGATGTGACAATTTCAGTCAAAACTTAAAATATAATCTCTCAGAGAATGTATTTATTAGGGAAATAAATATGCAGTATGGGTGTGGCAAAAAAGGACATTGTTTTGAGAGATGACATTGTAAGACTTCTGTGATAAAAATGCACAAACCAAAGGATAAAGGGATAATAGAACATAAAGAACATAAAATAGTTGTTATATTTTCTATGGGAAAAATGGACCGTTATGTAGGGTACAACGGGGCTAAAGGCACACCTTAAGAAACAATGTGCTTTTTCCTACACCCATAATGTATGATTGCAGAATGTATATATATAATGTTTGTATGAAACATTTATGAAGCAACAGATTTTGTGTGAAAATAAAGCATAAGTGGATCATTTTGTTTAAAAATCGTATAAATGTATGGGGTGGGGGGGGCCTTTTACCCCACATACGGGGTAAAATGCTCACAGCCTGGGGTAAAAGGCACACAGCATTGATACAATTACTTTTTTTAAATGTAATGGTACAGGTCAGCTGGCAGGTGAACACGCAACAAAAGATGTAACTTAATAGGTAGTTTAATTCACACAGGCACACAGAATCCAAACAGGGGGAAACAGAAAAGCCACAACAGGTGAGTAATCGACAAAGAAGTCTTCAAGTAATCCACAAGACAGGTTTTCCAACAGGTATAATAAAATAGGCAGGCTTTCAGGTAAATATACAAAAAAAAATCAGGTTTTCAGGTAAGTATAAATCTTAGCTCAGAAATTCAGGTAAATAAAATAACAGGAATCCACACCAGACAAAACATTACCGGGTTAACACTCAAACAGGATATAACTAGACCAGACCAAGAACTGAACTCAAAAGACAACTTAAATACATGCAGCAAACACAGGTGCAGAGTACAATCAAGATGGCCGGGTGAGATTGTGGTGCATGATGGGAGGTGTAGTTTTCAGTATTCGGGTGACAGTGACCGGGTGAAACGGGGCATGGATGTCAGCATGGAGGGTGTGGCCAGCGTAGAGGCGGGAGTTGTTACATTAAGTAAATACTTGTTCAAAACAATCACTTTAGCAAAGTTTGTACTTTTTTTGTTTATTTCGATTTTTTTGTGTTCATAAAATATACTGTCATTAAAATATGTTATTATCACAATATATAAAAAACTGAAACAAAATGATGAAGAATGATGAACGATTAAGATTGCGTGGATTGATTCAAATCCTCTGGTAAAACTTTTCACATATGAGGACTGTGGGCGTGGTTTTAGTGCAGAGAGCGGACACGCCCCCAACGTTTGACAGCAGGGAGTACTTGCTGTAAATTTTTAATATTTAAATATTGGTTTACCTAAACTTTAAAACTTTGCAACCTCACATGGTTATTTAAAGCACCACATATTGACATCTGAACTATCAGAATTGTGAAAAACGTTTGTAAAAATTTTATGGTTGAACTTTGCATGGAATTGTCCAACTTATATGTAAGTGGTGGAGCCGTGTAGACCCAGCAATAGAAGTCGGCTGTATTTTTCAAAGCCTAGGCTTCAGAAAATCTCCAAGATGGTGAAGTGATGTGCAATTTACATTCAGCACACATTGTTTGTAATATGTCTCTGTTAATGAGTGACACATCACTGTTTTATCCCAATCCATTCTGTTCCTGGTGGAATTAGTTGCCAGTGTCCACCCAAGTCCATCACAACTGAAACAGTTTTTTAACTCTGTTACTATTTATTAATTAAAAATAATGTGATAGATGTTAATGAGTGTGAAGTTAACACACTTAAATTGTAATGCAAAGTACTTTTTTGGGAGGGATTTTTGCATTTGTACAGAACAGTGAAGCTGTTGACAGGAAAATAGGAGTGGAGGTGATCTGAGTACGGTTCGTTTTTGGGTCCATTTGTGGTTTGATTCCTTTGTGACATGTGAAAGCAGTGATGTCCCAGTCTGCTTTGCGTTTTGATTTGACGTGTACCTGGAGGCTTGCCGTACATGCAGCTGTGCGCTTTGTAATGCACGCAAAATGAAAGTAAAAAAACAGACTACATTTGTTAACGTATCAAATGTACATATTCACTCGAGTCAGCATATATTGTGATGTTTATATTCTTCCACATGTTCTTGATTAGAAAATCAAGCATATTTACATGTATTTCCATATTTACAAGTCCAATGAACAGTTACCACTAACTGATCAATTAGAGCAGTTGGACAATTTTAGATAAAAGCAAATATTGATATTTAGTTTTACATTATTTTTCATTAATTTTTTCTTTATCACACATCAAGTCTAGTTCTGTTTATTATATTTTCTGTTAATTTCAATAATGATGATTTTAAAATATATATTTGTTGGTCTATTCTGAGTTGCAAGTAGATCACCCACTAATATAACTATAGTTATATCTGCTCTAGTTATCTCTTAGTCGTGTTTTCAGTTTAATCCAAGTCCAGTAGTTAGTTTATTATTTTCTCAAGTCCCCACAGTTTGGTTCTCCCTCTGCGGGTACAGTCTCTCTCCCAGTGAGTTTGGTGGGTTGAGTGGTCTCCCCACGGTGTGGTTCTCCCTCTTCAGGTTCAGTTCTCTCCTTGTGAGTAGTCAAGTCGAGTGTTCTCCCCGCACTTGGATTTACCTCTCCCCGGACGCAGTGATTCCCTGTGGTCTCTTGGCAGGTCGAGTTTCCCTCCCCGTGGATTATTGACTGTTCTGTGGTGTCGTTTGTGTGTGCAATAAAATCTGTTATCCCCGCATCTGAGTCTCTGTCCCTCTGTGTGTCATGACAAAGTACACTATAAGAACACTGAAAGTGCACGTAGTGTAACCTGTATAGGTAACACTTTATAATAAATTGCATTATTAAATCATTAACAAACAATGATTTAATGCTTAACCAATTATTAGTTACTACATATTCACATAGCTAGAAATATGAGATAAGGTTTTGGTTCATGCTTACTAATGGTTTAATTGAACATTTCTTAATGAATAGCAGATCATTAGTTAATGTATATTAAAATGCTTACAAATGTTTTTACCTTTTCAATTCCCATAATGCAATTTAAATAACTACAAATGTATGTATGGTATCCAACAATTAACAGCTTGTTTGTTAATGTACAGTCGTGGTCAAAAGTATTGGCACCCTTGGTAAATATGAGCAAAGGCGGCTGTAAAAATAAATCTGCATTGTTTCTCAATTTGATCTTTTATTTAAAAAATCTACAAAATTCCAACGTTTCATTCAAGTAAAACTATTGGAAGTGGGGGGAATATCACATTGTGAAAAAAATATTTTTCTCTAATACACGTTGGCCACAATTATTGGCACCCCTACAAATTCCTATGAGTAAAATATCTCTCAAGTATATTCCCATTGATATTTTCTGAGCACACCAAGGTGACTAGAAACAGAATGTTGTCCAGTCATGACTTCTTGTTGCACAGGAAAATAAATATTAATAACACAAAGCCCAAACCCTCTTAATCATTCATCACAATGAGTAAAACTAAAGAATATAGTTTTGATGTGCAGCAAAAGATGGTTGAGTTACACAAAATAGAAAGTGTATTTCTAAATGGTTAAAACAATACAAATTCCCATTTCCAACATCAGGGCAATAATTATGATGTTTTAATGGACTGGAGATGTTGTAAATCTGCCTGAAAGAGAATGTGTGTCTATATTGTCTTAATGCACAGCAAAGAGAAGCTTTTTAGTGGCCAAAAACTCTTCAAATATTACAGATTGAAAATAGCAGAAATCTGTTTATTTTAGTGTCAGAAAAAATAAAATAAAAATAAAGGAAAACTGCTCCTCTATCACCACAAGTTGTTTGGGACACTGTTCAAGAAACAAATCTTCTGCTCTCATGAAAAAACAAACTCCAGCATATTAATCTGCCATACTAAAACTTCAAACAGGACTGGAGTCTATGGTCTATGAAATGAAAAAGAGTTTTTTGGCAGCAAGAACACAAGACGAGTTTGATGCACACAAGGATAAAAAGTGCCCCATATCCACAGTTAAATATAGCACCAGATCTTCATTGTTGTGGAACTACTTTTATACCAGAGGACCTGAACATCTCATTTAGATACATGAAATCATGAATTATATCAAATACCAACAGATAAAAAAAATCATAACCTGACTTGCTCTTCTAGAAATCTTATAAGGGGTTGCGGTTAGATCTTCCATCAGCACATTGGTTCAAAACAACCATCAAATTCAACACAAAAATGTGTCACTGAACACAAAATCAAGATCCTGCCATAGCCATCCCAGTTTTCTGATCTGAACACTATAGAAATGAGTGGGATGAACTGAAGAAGAGGGAGCACCAACATTTGAAGGATCTGGAGAAATTCTGTAAAGAAGATTATTCAGATGACTTTCCATGTATTCTCAAACCTCATCAGACATAAAATAAAAGAGGTGTTTGTCGTGCAAATTGAGGTTGCAGAAAGTATTAAATACAAGGGTGCCAATAATTGTGGCCAACATGTATGAGAGAAAAACATTGTTTTACAATGTGATATTCTCCCCACTTCAAATAGTTTTACTTTAATGAAACGTTGGAATTTTGTAGACTTTTTAAATAAAAGATCAAAACGAGAAACAATGCAGATTTATTTTTACAGCCTTCTTTGCTCATATTTACCAAGGGTGCCAATACTTTTGACCACGACTGTATGTATGAATGCTTACAAATGTCAGTAAACTTTCATGCATTTATTATCTAAGGCACATGTTAGGCCATTTGATCTTTGTTTATTGTGGTGTGTAAACATACTTCTCCTATTTATACAAATCATTACAAATCATTTATTAATTATTAATTCATGTTTTTGCAGTACCAATTTCAAAGTTGAAACTAGTCATCATTTGTAAATGTTTTGTGATATTGTGAGAGGCTGTGTCATAGAAGAAAGGTATGTGCCAGCTCGGTGGTTGCAGCAGGGAGACTACAAACCAAGATGGCTGCCAGGTCCAGGACTACAAACCCCAGATGCCTCATGAGCAGTTAGTAGCTATATCCTTCTTAAACTTAAAAATAAAATTTCTAACAGGGTAGAATTCATGCAATTTTCTAAAAGAAACTTATTTTACCTTATTTGTCAAAAAAAACATGAGGCAACAACCAAACATTTTCCCAATTTAGGCCACTAACAAAATTAGCCCAATAAGCAGTAATGTAAGGCTTAGTGGCAATATCACAATTTTGCCACAAAATGTATCCGTTGGTGTCATGACTTTCAGACGAGAACCCAGACGCAGAACAGCAGGTTATGACAAAAAACACTTTATTAAATAATAAACCCACAATGTGGAAAACAGAACTCAAAAACTCTAACTAAACACACTGAGTAAAACAGCAAAACAAAAACAACCCACGAGGGGTCAAACGAGAACCCAAAACTTGAACAAAGACTATACAACACATAACAAGGACAGAACAGGGCAAGCGCAAAAGACTTGGAGTGCAAAGGTATACAAAGCTTACAAATTTCACAAAACGAACCAGCACAGGACAATGAACACAAGGGCTTTAAATAGGGAAACAAACAAGGGATAATGACACAGGGACAGCTGTGAGGCATGAGAACACTGATGGAATGATTAAGGGAGAACGAGGAGGCGGGGCTAAGTCGTGCGACACGGAAACACAGGGCAACGGCAAACGAGCTTGAGCCGTGTGTCTCCACACAGAACATGAACACAAAGACAAGATACTGACGCAATCCTGCCCACTAGATCATTAACATTAACAAGGAGGACAGGATTGTAAGACCGGAGAGCGTGTGACATAGGCGATCCACGCTCTGGCCACACGTCTCCACACAAAACATAAACACAGAGACATGGCACTGTCATGGCCCCGCCCACAAGGCTTGAGGGATTTACTCGACAAGAAGGGCAGAACATGACAGTACAATCCCCCCCACCTTTAAAGGAACACCACCTGACGGCCTCAAGGGGGACACGACTGGGGAGACAAAACAGACTGGAACATAGACAAACACCAAATACATAACACAGAACAAATAAGGGGCAAAACATGAAAAACAACGACAGGGTTGGGATTTGACAATAAAAATAACATCAGGTGGAGGGGAGGAGGAGCAACATGAAGTCCACGACGTGGGGGACAAGGCAGGGGTGACATAGAACAGTCTTGGGGGCTCTCGGGGCCTGTGTCCGGGGAGCCCCAGAAGGACGGGCAGGCTGGCTACTGGCTTCAGGGGCTGGTCGAGGCATGAGTTGAAAATGAACTAGTCGTTCTAGTAGTTTTAGTTCTGTTATCCCCCATCGTGGGTTTTTGTTTCCTGTTTGTATTTTTTGTCAATTTTGTTACCCCGTACCACTGTCCTGCACTTGGGTCCTCCTCAGCGTTCATGACAGTTGGGTTAACTATGGGTACCACAACAGACATCACCAGATCTCTACATAGAGAAACTAAACCTGGATTAATAGCTCAAAAAAACAATGGAAAACTCCCTGGGAGTCACAGGAAAATTTAAGTGTGAAATAAACTCTGCATAAGTCATAAGAAATCCCTACTCAATATGTAATTGACTAACTAGAATAATATCTTTATCAAACCAACTTTTAAAGAAAATGCTTTCGTGCTTATGCAAAATACAACAATTATTCCATATAAAACAACGTTGTGGGGAAAAGTTGTGGTTGTATATCATCTTCCAAGCCAACAAAGCTTGTGCATGAAAAGCAGACAACTTAACAGGTAATTTGTCAATCTTTTAATCACTCATTAGCAAAAAGGAGAGACCACCAAGTTGATCAAAAATACAATTAGGAATAAAGTTCCATAAAGAAGGTTTTTCAAGCAAAACTTTAACCAGTTAACTTTAAAGGTATTATTAATAGTAGAAAAAATTCAAGACCACCTTTTTTAAGAGGATTTTAAAAAACAGTTTTACGAATATAGTGTACGCGGTTTTTCCATAAGAAATTAAACAAAGTCTGATCACTAATCTTAATAGTTTTCTTATACAAATGTATAGAAGAATCAGGTGAGTCTAAAAATTCCTTTTGCTTTTGATAGATGAACCCTATCTCTAAGGGATAGGTCCCTTAATAACCAAAGATTAAACCTACTTTTCAATAATAACTTTTTCAATTACCGAATTAAAATTTAATGCGACTCTATCCTGTTTGTTTTACGAGACTACTACTCCCAAATAATTAATGGATTCTTTAACAGGGATACAATCCACAGATGAAAGAGATTAACCTTTCAGGGCTAAGATTTCAAATTTTTTAATATTGAGGTACAAACCTGAAGCAGTCAAAAATATCTGAATAATTTTAATTGCATCATGAACCTGACTTGAATTCCTCAAGAACAAGGCAATATCATCCGCCAGCTGACTAATAAGAATTTTCCTGACAGCAATATGTACACCTTCTAGATGACTATCCTTAATAAAATGACAAAAAGGTTTGAGCTACTATAAGGAAAAGATCGGACAGCCTTGCCAAATTCCTCAATCTAAAACAAACCTCTGCGTTGTACCATGTCTTAATTTAACAGAGCTATTCCCTCCAGAGTACAAAGTCATCATAGCATTACAGAAGTAAGGACCAAAACCAAAATGTTCCAAACAGAAAAAATAAAAGGATGCTCGATAAAAGTAATAAATATATATATATATATATATATATATATATATATATATATATATGAATATATAGTAACTAATGATTAGTTAAGCATTAAGTAATGTTTGTTAATGACTTACTAATGAAAGTTATTATAAAGTGTTACCACATGATTTGCAGCCAAGATCAACCGTATGCAATACACTTTCTTCAGGTAAGTTGCATATATGTTAAACTTATAAATAAAACAAAGCAGAAATATAATTTTCAGTGTGTTATTAGTAACATTCTGTAGCGGCTATAGCTCGTCCGCCAGCCACGCCCCCTACATCAGAGCCAACACCACACTTCACCCGTTCACTTTCCCAGGACTATTAGGACTACACTTCTCAGCATGCACCGCACCCCAGCCACCATGATTGTTGTCAGCACCTGTTCCTCATTTTGTTTGCACCTGTTTGGGTTTTGGGAAGGTATTTAAGTTGACACTTGTTTTCAGTTCTTTGTCCGGTCTTGATGTCAGTTTCGCACCATTTGTACCGTGTTGTTTGTGCTTGTCATTTGCATATTATTGATATTTGTACCTGTTATTGAAATATACTTACCCGTTTATGCCTGGATATTTGTTCCTGTTATTGGAATATACTTTCCCGTTTTTGCCTGGATGATTGTATCTGTTATTGGAATATACTCACCATTAAATATACCATCTCTCACTAACCCTGTAGTGTGCTCTTCTGCCCGAGACCTGCCTTTGTGTTACTGAAGTCCGGACCCACCAACATGACCACACCACAGAGTTCCACACCACAGAGTCCCGCTACACCTTCAGCACCCCCCGGACCCGCTCACGGAACTGGTTAATCTGCTTCACTCTCAAATCACCTTGCAACCACCCTCGCTACTGCCCGCCATCACCTCCAGTCCCATGGCCCTCATCGGTATTCTGGATCCGTAGAGAAGTGTAGCGGGTTCTGCCTACAGTGCGAGCTCTATTTCCAACTTCACCCGGCCCAGTTTCCTTCGGATACTGCTAGGATCGCATTCATCAAAACGGCTGCATCTCCTCCATGCACCTCGGCCTCTGCTCATCATTTCCCCCAGAACCTATGCAAATCGATCGTTACAATATATCACAGGAGGAGCGTAGCCAGCGGAGAAGCCTCACTGAAGTAGTGATATCCACACCTGATCTGTCTGTCCCTGTATTTGTCCTAGTCGACTCTGGAGCCGCTGGCGACTTCATCTCCCTGAGACGACCGTCGCTCCAACGCAATCAGCCCTGTGTCGACTGGAGAACTGGGAAGATATCTCTTTGTTCACCAGATCCCTCAAAGAAAGCTTACATTTACATTTACATTCATGCATTTGGTAGACGCTTTTATCCAAAGCGACTTACATTACATTGTACTATACATTTGTACATTTTGTATAGTAAGCAAGTGGGGGTTAGGTGCCTTGCTCAAGGGCACCTCAGCCGCTACCCACCAGCACTGAGAATCGAACCAGCAACCTTCTGGTCATGAGTCCAACTCCACTGGGCCACGACTGCCCTCAAGCTTCAATTCAATTCAATGTTATTTATATTGCGCTTTTCACAATGAGCATTGTTGCACAGCAGCTTTACAGGAGAAAGAAGCTGAGAAACATAACAAAGGTAAAATTAGCAAACCTTTAAGTTAATTTAATAAAATAAAATAACTATAAAATAAATAAAAGCAGTCGCCCGGTGAGTAAGCCGACACGGCCCTGTGGCGAGGAACCCAAACTCCAATGAGAAATATATGAAGAAAAAACCTTGGGAGAAACCCGTCTCAGTCGGGAGGGCCTACCCGAAGTGCCTACAATCATCTGCATTCACCCTGGAGACTAATAGAAAACAGCATTTGTCACACTGGACATTATGAGTACCAAGTGATGCCATTCGGATTAGTCAATGCCCCAGCAGTGTCCCAGAAATTTAGCAACGAGATCTTTCTTGACCTGCTGGGGAAATTCTTTATTTAGATGACATACTCATCTACTGTATCTGTTTTTTGTAATATACTCACCCATTTTTGCCTGGATATTTGTACCTGTCATTGGATATACTCACCATTAAATCTACCATCTCTTAATAACCCTGTGGTGTGCCCCAATACCTCTTTATTCCCCAAATTGAGCATCTTGTCCCCGTAATCTTAAGCGTTATTCTTTTTTGTCATAAGGCTCTAAAGAGTTTCACGCAAATCAGATCAGCGGTCTGAGATGTTTTTACACAAAATTGAAAAAGTGTAAAAACTTTACAGACAAACATAAAAATGAGATATACATGTATTAATGTTTAAAGCAAGGAAGAAAAAGAAACACAAATGTTGATTGTATCACACAAGATTGCGGCATTATTAGAATAAATGTAAAATTGCTTATAACAGCACCACCGTGTGGCCAGGTTTCACAAAATTCGGAAGACATGATCATTTTAAGGCGGTCTATAAGTATGCCTACTTTCTGAAGTGGATATTTAGGCTATTAAGATTTGACGTTAGCAGCTGCTACAATTTGATTGGCTGCTGGCGGCCATGTTTTTATGTATCCGAGTGATATTAAATGATATGCTAGGACATCAACTAAAGATACATACCTATTTACTACTTCATGATCTGTAGAAATAAATGTCAAATTGGATTTCTTTTGTAGGGAATGACAAAAGAATTTTGGTTATAGCCTGCACAGAGATATTGGGCCCTATTATAACGATCTAAGCGCAAGGTGTAAAGCGCACAGCGCAAGTGCTGAAAAGTGAATTCACTTTTGCTAGTTTAATGTCACCATTAAATGGAAGTTGAGATTGTCTTCTTTTCCATATCGTGACGTACATCCAAGTGAAACGGCTTCTGAAATTAAAAAAAGAAGTAGGGCGGGACTTCATGTCACCCTCTTCTAATTGATTGGATTATTGTAAGTTAACCTAATACACCACTTGGACAGTCAGTATAGTCCTACCTCTTTTGCAAGCATTACGTCATGCAGAGAAGTGTTGTTGTTTAGAGGGAGAGAAGAGCTTAATGTTTTTGATTAAAGATGTAAAAGTGCAAATTAATTTTACAAAAATAATGATGTACATGGATAAATCATTTATAATAATCACTGCAACGCTGTGTAAGAACATTTGTATTATCATTTTTAATTGCATGGTGACTTTAACGATGGGAAAATTGTTGGCGGAAAAGAAACTGATTTGCTGCTTTTGACAATTTGATTCGTCATTAGAATTAGGCTGAACAGCAAATAGGTAGGCTAATTCTGATACATGCAATGATTATCCATTATGACATGTAGGCATTTTTATATTTACGTACACAATAATAATCTTTCAATTTTAACCTTTTATTGTTTCATATTTAAAAATGTTTGTGCTGCTGTGCTTCCCTCTGTGTAATAAGCAAAGTATTATGTCTGCCAAATGCGTAAATGTAATAAGCAAAGTGAACGTGTGTTGTGTTTTTAGATCAAGCTATAACTGGATAGATCCCTTGCAGTTCCCCTGCTGAAGACCCCCTATCTATTATCTACATTAACTATTCAGTATGGATCATGTTTCCTAAGATTTTTAAACCTCAAAAAGATGAGAAACTCAGTGAAGGAGATCAAACAAGCAAACAATCTGGGTTTGGTGACAGCTCAGATGAAGGTTTGGATGCAGATTAAGCAACAGATGCTCAAAGCAGCAAATATCAGTCTTGAAATGTATCCACACCCATTATCCAGCCTGATGGATCCCACACTATTTCCAGGATTCTGCCCAGCCACGGGACATGAAATAAAGGACTTGAGCAGCACGGATGGGAAAGAGCACAGTGTGACCAAACCAGGAACTTCATATCATCTTTTAACACCACTGGATGTTTGCTTCATCTGAAAACTTTACATTGTTTGGAATTGCTAACATTACACAGCAAAGCTATGAACACTAAAGAGACTTTGGCAATCAAAGACAACTAAAGCCGCTCTTGAATGTAATGGTTCACCCAACATAAACGCACTGGGCATATATCCTCATAGTCTGCCGAATAATGAAAATTTTTCACAAATTTAATTACTCAATGACAATACTAAGACCAGGATAATACATATCTGTTGCATTTATGTAAGAAGACTAAGAGTTTTTTTTTGTTACCGGCAGTCATTTGACTGTAAAGGGCAAGATGCTTTTGGCATCAAACACTGACTTGCTTCACCACAGAATGTGAACAACACATTCATCATGGTTTCTGGGTTCAGTCTTAGGCCCGTATCATTGGCTTAGTCAGACTAATACTGAGTTAGATGTTGAGAAAATAAAAAAATTAAAGGTTATGTTACATTTTGTTAAATGACAATGGGTCTTATTTGGGTTTGTGCATTTGTTCTTAATTCTAAAAGTTAAATGCATGAAGACACATCAGTTTTTTAGACCCATACAGAGGCTTTGTGGGATATAGATCTCATCTCATTAGAGCTTACTGTCTGAATGAACCACAATAACCATTTCTAAATGAAAAAGCAAAGTACAAAAAGACAATCTGTGTATTTCTAAGACATTCAGGAAAAGCTGGTAAGAGGGTCAGATATTTAGTAGAGACAATATATGAAGAACCTTTCTCAAAAACCTGCTTCACGCTGACCTCTGCTGTTGATCTTTAACATTTCTATTGGAACTAGATTAATACGTTTTCAAAAGAAAATGTAAATGATGCCTGTTGGACACAACTTATTTTTGCTTTTAGGTTGTTCTGTCAATGCTAGTGTTTTTCCTGCCTGTCTCCCATGTAAAATAATTACTGTTTAATTGCTCCGCATAGTGGGATAGTTCAACTTCTGATATTATTTATTCACTCTCCTGTCATTTTAAACCTGTATGATGTTCTTTCTTCTCCAGAACACAAAAGATCACTGGTAACCAAACAACATTGGAACCCTTGAGATTTGCTTAATAGGACTAGGTGTTATAATCCCAATATTTCAGCACAGTTTAATTGCCCAATGAAACATTTCCCACGCTTTAAACGTGACAGAGGACCAGTCAAGAATATGGATAAGGGAAGGAGGTCAAAGGCTTCAATGGGTTCATCAGGTAGGCATCCTTTGTGTTTTGTGGAAATAAGATTATAAATACATAATATATTACCTTTCCTTGACATTATGCGTGAGCCACCTCGAGTTGTGTGTCCAATCCCACCTTCTTAATATCCAATATCTTGGGTGAAAGCTGCTTTTTGGTGAGGTGCTGCTAATAATGACTTTGTAGGGTTTCCAACGCTACACATCATCGGTTGTGTACCTCAGCCTCATTGGGTGTTTCGGCCCTTTACCACAAGACACCCTCAGCCAAGGGAGGCCCAACCCAGGATGATCAGACCTGGGTGTGTGTTGCATTGTTGCATGGTCATTGGCAGCCCATACTGTGTCCATCCGCTTCAACCACAGCCAGTGGCTTCTTCTTTCAGTGACTTTGGATAGTTCTTCATTACCCTCTGCTGGACCTGTGATTAGTGGCTGCAGCTTCAACAACACTTACTTTGCTGGTAGTTCGGTGACATCACATCTCAATGCAACAATACGCGCCAACCCGATGACTAAGGCTGTCCTAGCCCCACTGGCACCGTTAATGCATGCTCAGAGTTATGCTAAAACACTATTCTTCCAAGCTAAGCGAAATACCTCTTAATTTGTTTTCTTAAAGCTGCGCTCCATTTTATGGGCAGCTCTCTTTAGAGCATTCGTGTGTTCATTACACCACAGTGTTGGACTGCCATCTTTAATCTTCTTTAGGCAAAGGTGATTAGATTAGATTAGATTAGATTAGATTAGATTAGATTAGATTAGATTCAACTTTATTGTCATTACACATGTACAAGTACAAGGCAACGAAATGCAGTTTAGGTCTAACCAGAAGTGCAGTAGCAGCAAGTGCAGGATATACAGTGGTTGCATAAATTACATAAATAAATATTACAGAAGTAATTTACAGATGGAAATGTACTATGACCATGATTTACAGATGTCTCTAACTATAGACAGAAATTAACAGATGGATATATACTATGAACATAATATACAAATGTCTATTACTATAGACAGAGATTTACAGATGGATATATACTATGAACATAATATACAGATGGCTATTACTATAAACAGAGATTTACAGATGGATATGTATTATGAACATAATGTACAGATGGCTATTACTATAAACAGAAATTTACAGGTGGATGTATACAATAAGTTAGGCTATGGTGAGCAGCAGTGCGATGAATATAGAGTAGTGCAAATAAATTATGGACAGAAGCTATCGAAGTAACAGTGCAGTGGAAGAAGTTATTGCATATTTCAGTTAAAGTGTAGGAGTGCAAGATGCATAGTAAACAGTCGGTACTGTAAATGAACAGTTGGCAGTGCAAATGAGCAGTCTGGTAGTGCAAATGAACATAAATGTTATGTATAGACAGTCCATTAGTGCAAATAACAAGTGAAGTCAGGTGTGCAATGGGGGGGGGGGGGAGAAGAGTGTGGTAGTATATGAGGGGCAGTGGGATCAGTGAGGGGCAGAGTTCAATAAAGAGACAGCTCTGGGAAAAAAGCTGTTCTTTAATCTGCTAGTCCTGGTCCGGAGGCACCTGAAACGCCTGCCGGAGGGCAAGAGAGAAAACAGTCTGTGAGCGGGATGAGAGGAGTCCTTAAGAATGCTGCGAGCTCGACGCAGACAGCGTTTCCTCTGGATGTCCTCCATGGATGGAAGTGGAGTCCCTGTGATGCGCTGGGCGGTTTTCACCACCCGCTGCAGTGCCTTGCGCTCTGCAACAGAGCAGCTCCCATGCCAGACTGTGACACAGTTGGTCAGGATGCTTTCTATTGCACAGCGATAGAAGTTCACCAGGATAGCCGAGGACAGCCGATTCTTCTTTAGTGTCCTCAGGAAGAAGAGGCGCTGGTGAGCCTTCTTGACCAGGCTGGAGGTGTTGGTAGTCCAGGACAGGTCTTCCGAGATGTGGATCCCCAGGAACTTGAAACTGGAGACACGTTCAACAGCCATCCCATTGATGTGGATGGTGTCATGTGTGCCTCTTGACTCTTTCCTGAAGTCCACAATGAGCTCCTTTGTCTTGGAGGTGTTAAGGAGCAGGTTATTGCTGTTGCACCATGAGGCTAGGTGCTGGATCTCCTCCCTGTAGGCCGTCTCATCGTTGTTGCTGATGAGACCAATCACCGTAGTGTCGTCCGCAAACTTGATGATGGAGTTAGATCCGTTCACAGGCTTGCAGTCGGAGGTGAAGAGGGAGTAGAGGAAGGGGCTTAGCACACAGCCCTGTGGTACACCAGTGTTGAGTGTGATAGTGGTGGAGCAGATGGAGCCTGATCTCACCTGCTGTGGTCTGTTGGTCAGAAAGTCCATAATCCAATTGCATAGGGAGGTGTTAATGCCCAGGTCTTCAAGTTTGGATATTAACTTGGATGGGATGATAGTGTTGAATGCTGAGCTGAAGTCAACAAACAACATACGTGCATAGGTGTTCTTATTGTCCAGATGTGTGAGCACAGAGTGCAGTGCCATGGAAACTGCATCTTCTGTGCTCCTATTGCTGCGGTAAGCAAACTGGTGTGGGTCCAATGTGGATGGTAGAAAGTCCTTCAGGTGTGCCAGGACCAGCCGCTCAAAGCACTTCATGACAATGGGTGTCAGTGCTACAGGGCGGTAGTCGTTGAGGCACTTTGGGCTGGAGTGTTTTGGCACTGGCACAATGGAGGTGCATTTAAAGCATGTTGGCACAGCTGCTTGGGCAAGAGACAGGTTGAAGATGTCAGTGAAAACCCCAGCAAGCTGTTCAGCACATGCCCTGAGTACGCGTCCAGGGATGTTGTCTGGTCCAGCGGCTTTGTGCGCACTGATCCGGCTCAGTGCATTGCAGACGTCTATGGAGGAGAGTGTGATTGGAGGGTGATCAACTGAGGGTTTGAGCTTGGTGGCAGTTTCTCTATTGTCCCTCTCAAAGCGAGCATAAAAGTCATTAAGCTCGTTCAGGAAGAGGACATCAGTGGCTGCGGGGGTGGAGTGGGTGGGTTTGTAATCACTGATGGCCTGGATGCCTTGCCACATGCGTCGAGGGTCGGAGTTGGAAAAGTGCTCCTCTACCTTTAGCTTATAGCAGTGCTTGGCCTCTTTGATGCCCCTCTTCAGGTTAGCTCTGGATGTGCTGTAGGCTTGTGCATCACCTGATCTGAAGGCAGTATTGCGTGCCTTCAACAGGAGGCGCACCTCCTTGTTCATCCATGGCTTCTGATTTGGGTACGTGATGATCTGTTTCTGAGTGGTAACATTGTCTATGGTGGTGTTGATGTAATCCAGTACAGAAGAGGTGTAGCAGTCAATGTCCGTGTGAGAGCCACTGGTGGCCTGAGAAGCAAATGTACTCCAGTCTGTGTGTAGAAACCTTTCCTGGAGTGTGAAATCTGCCCCCACAGGCCACACTTTGATGGTCTTCACTGATGGCTTCACACGATTGATGAGGGGTGAATACTTGGGGGTGAGAAACAAAGAAAGGTGATCTGACTGTCCCAGGTGGGGGAGGGGGGTCGCAACGTAAGCTTCAGCCATGTTTGTGTAAACATGGTCTAAGGTTTTGTTTCCTCTGGTGTGACAGGAAACATGCTGGTGAAATTTGGGGAGAACTGACTTTAAGTTTGAATTATTAAAATCTCCCGCAACAATAAGCGCAGCTTCCGGGTGAGCAGTCTGTTGTTTACTGATGGCTGCATGAAGTTCTTTCATAGCAAGCTTGGCATCAGCATCCGGGGGAATGTAGGCTGCAGTTATAATGGTGGAAGTGAACTCCCGTGGCAGATAAAACGGTCTACATTTAACCATGAGAAACTCAAGGTTAGCTGAACAATGTTTTCCGACAATAACAGAGCTCGTGCACCAAGCTTTGTTAATGTAAATGCACAGTCCACCACCTCTGGTCTTACCGGAGCCATCTAACGTTCTATCCGCCCGGAGTGTGTGGCGTCCTGCTAAATCAATAGCATTGTCCGGTATGCCGCTGTGTAGCCATGTTTCCGTGAAGATCATAACATTACAGTTAAAAAGTCTCTTGCTGTAAGTGATGCTGAGTCGAATCTCTTCCATTTTGTTCACCAGTGACCGAACATTGGCGAGGAAAATGCTGGGTAAAGAGAGCCGGTGTGGTGTTAGCTTTAGCTTAGCTCTTAGTCCTCCGCGCTTCCCCCGCCTTTGTTTACGATCTCGACGCCGCCTGCGAGCACTTCCGCCCGGCCGGGTAGAGTGAGCGGCCTCGGTTGTTCTGGCGATCTCAGGAAGGAGTTGAAGGTTGTCGATAAAACTGTCAGGAAGTCGCAAACCAATATCCAAAAGCTCATGTCGGGTGTACGATGTAAAGGCACAGCTGTTCTGCACGAACAGACCCGAGATGAGCAAGAAAAATACCACAAAATTGCAGAATCTGGAGAGAGCCTGAGCCTCGCGATGTGATCGCGCCGCCATCTTGGATCTTTTTTGAGCAACTGTGTTTAATATTTCTGAGAAGACGGAGTTAATATTCTCGGTGAGGATATCAAGATCTTCTAAGTTATTAGATATGCTAGCTAGGGAATAGAGACAATTCAGGCAGATTATCGAGAAACAAGTCTTTGGTAGTACAAGTTATTGTTCTACCATATTTGTAACATGGAGTTTGTGTCATGGCAGACATACAAAGTCGACTCAGATGCGGGGGGTAACAATGAGTTTATTTGACGTGAGAGATACAGTTCCACCAAAACACAGCAAAAGTAAAAACACTCTGAGAATGGCTCGACCGGGAAACTCACAGCAGAGAGAGATGCCCCAGAATGGGAGAGATTAACCAGTGACCGGGGCTGATGACACAGGGAGTGGACTAGACCCGGCTAATAGACTCCCTCTGGAGAGAACAACCCGTAGGAGAGATGCTGCGTTGCCCCGGGATGAGCGGTTGCTGTGGTGCCGTGGGTGGAGTGGTCCGGGCGGGCTAGGACAGCTGCGGGGCAGAGCACAAGGTAACATAAAGCGAAAGGCAGGCAAGAGCCAAAAATAAACAAGCTACAAGGAGCCTAAAACAGTAAGAGCTAAAGATTACTAGGTATAGAGACAAGACTTTAACTAGCTAGGCTAGACAAGGGGAGTCAGTAACGAAACAAGAGGGAAATAAATAGGAGACCCAACTTAAGATAATGGGGAACAGGTGGGTAGAGAGAAGGCAAAGCAGGGCGCTAACCAGGGACTCCAGGAACCTGGTTAGCTTGCTCACATTGCCCATTGGTCTGAGGGTGAAAGCCAGAAGAAAGGCTAGCAGAGGCCCCGATCTGCTTGCAGAACTCTTTCCAGAAGTGGGAGGCAAACTGCGGACCCCTGTCGGACACAACGTCGACCGACAACCCGTGGAGACGGGAAAGAGACAGGAAGAGCTACCACCCGGATTTCCCGGACTACGGGAGGGCTCACCCTTTTAATGGGCAGTGAAGCACCAGGTGATCGCCCCGCCACAATAAAAGCAGATACTGCTGCTGCTGCTTCTGAGCTAGCCACGTTTCTGTCAGACAGAGCACATCTATTTTATGATCTGTGATCATGTCATTAACAAAAAGTGCTTTATTATTGAGAGATCTAATATTTAGCAAACCGATCGTATACATTTTTTATCTGGATTGTGTTTGTGCTTTATTTGTTTAACATGTATTAGATTACTCTCGACTGAATTGTGCAGTTTATTATATTTGCTAGTTGTAACTGTTCTGTCTGTCCCTGTTTGTTTTTGGACTACATTACCCAGCATGCACTGCACCTTCACACGGCCATCTTGATTGGACTTTTGCACCTGTGTTTGATTAGTCTCTATGTTATGATGTTTTGGAGACGAGGGTACTTTATGTTGCATATTTTGTGTTTTCGTTGACATGAGACGGCTAGGCGACGGTTGGTTAAGCCATTTTGTCTGTGAGACAAGTTTTAGCATTAAGACTATGCGCAATATTTCTAGACAGGAGAGCAGCCCCAGCCCAAGAGGGATGGAGACCGTCTCTTTTCAAAAGGTCAGGTCTGTCCTCAAAACACTTCCAGCTATTTATAAAAACTATAGAATATTTTTAGTGTCTGACATCGTGCTTGCAAGCTCACACACCTCTTTAATATTGTTTTTGTGATCTCCGACTGATGGAGACAAACATCGTTTGGGCCGACATGAATAACAATCTTACTGAATTTACGATTAGCATTAGCCAGCACATTTAAATGTGATTTTATGTTAGGCGCTCTGGCTCCCGGTAAACATTTGACTAAGGTGGCTGGTGCCTCTATGTTTACGTTCCGTACAATAGTATTGCCAATAAGATGAAATCTTGATGAAATCGTAATATATGCGCTAAATAAAGAAGCTGTAAGCACACAAGACAAGCTAGCAGGCGAGCGTAGTGCTTTATAGTGTAAACATACGACATACGTAGTTGTGTCTATATATATTTTGGTTTAGTGAAAGTGATCTATTTGTCAGATATGGTGACCCATACCCGAAATGTGACCTCTGCATTTAACCCATCCGTGAGTAGTGAACACACGCACTGCAAGTCATGAACACACATACACCCAGAGCTGTGGGCAGGTAACATGGTCTTCACATGTGCTGATGTACACGTTCAGTCCGGTCTCAAAATTTGGGCTGCGCGGATGACCGCGGATTCTCCTGATGACGAAAATGACGTCATGCGGACGGCTGTACTATACCCGGGTCTTTAGTCTGTTTCTATACTCCAAAGGTCACTCCAAGTGATTTTGCATCATTCAATGCCTTCCGACCTCATCCAGCGGCCTTGAGAGACTGATCTGGCGCATCTACTAACTTCCTCTTGACGTCGTACATCCTCCACCACCAGGTGATGCTGCTCCTTTGGTGTAGCTTTTTGCCATGTGGGTGTTGTTTGTCCCAAACCAAGCCCCCTCTGCCATATTGGACTTGTCCCACCATGACTTTCATAAAAATTTTTGCTCCTACCTGTGAAAACCAATTCTCTCTGACAAGCATCAGTGTTTGATTTTCACTATGGTATTAAGATATTAAAGTTATCAAGGTTTTATTTTCACAGAACACGATTTTATGTAGAAAAATAATTCATGCATTTATGATGTCAAGACTAGATTGTTTGTATTGTATTGTAATGCACTATTTGGGGGTTGTCCTACAGGCTTACTACAAAAACTTACTAAAAAACATTATGCCACTTCTATTTTCCCAGCATAAAACATTTCTTGGTTGTCTGATATTGGTCATAAAATTAGACCCAAACAGTTTCAACAAATGTAATTTTCCTAAATCACAATCAAATAAGCTCTCCCTGTTATTTACTCAGTAATCTTTTAATCAAAGTTATCATAGTGCAGCTGTGACACGTCAGCGGCGACCTGGGGCCTGATGTATAAACGAGACGTACGCACAAAATGGGCATAGAAATATGCGTGTGCAATTTTCCACGCACATATCAGGATTTATTAAAAAAATAAACTTGCCGTAATAAAGTGCACATCGTACTAGACCGTGCGTACGGAAGTGCATGGCTGCATCTGAAATTGTTTACTTCAATACTAGCCTTTATAGTAGGCAAAAAGCAGGAGGCGACCGAATGGTATGTCCGAATCGTCAGTATTCATAAAACAGTAGGCGAGAGATATCCGGGTGGTGGAATTTTTCTCGCTAGATTTGGACGTGCGTATACTAATGTTGCGTCCGAATACGCCTACTTACTATGTTGTAGGGGAAAACAGTATGTGTACAGATTAGTATGTCCGAATCCTCAGTATTTATAAAAGAGTAGGCGAGAAATTCTCTGATGGCCTACTGGTTACGCCCAGATTCTGAAGCACTCAGCGATGGATACTTGGGATAATTATCTATCCCATAAGCCCACGGGAGTCGGGACAGAATACCGTGTACAGCCCGTAAAACAGTCGCAGCCGACTTTCATGTAGGCTACAAGTAAACATGTTGTTTATTATTGTAAAGCTCATGTAACGTTAAAATTGACCTTGTTTTGTTGTCAAATTGACCGCGTTTTATATTGTGCATAGTTATTTTCAAATGTTTATTTACGCTTGTGTTTTATATGTATATTTGCTCTTTTTAATATTATATGCAACATTGCTTTAATGTTTTATATGTAAACATTATATGTATTATATGTATGTAATATATGTATTATATAAAAGTTTTATTAACTTACAAATAAATTACTACAATAGCCTATATAATTTTCTGTTTAAAATATATAAGGTTATAGCGTTATGCAATAAGGTGTTAATGCAACCTGTCTCTCATAAGTTTTAAGATGTTGCGCTTGTTACATTACATGGCAAATATCTCGCCTACACTCCAATATACAGTAGGTGGTGAATATGCACCTCAAACGTAAGTTGCCACCCGCCATTAAAAAGGAAAGGAAGATAAATTATGTCACATGATCAAGTCAATATGGCAGATGACATCTGGATCGCATTCATACTACATTCACTCAGGCAAAACAGTACGTACCCATTTAGCCCTTGTTAAGTACGTACTTACTGAAATTAAGTACCTACTCAGTGAGTATGTGATTTCGGACGCAGCCCATGTGACTTGGCGATACCAAATGACCAAGCAATAAACTATTAAAAATGAAGAACTCCTCTTTTATTTAGCCTATTACACCACCCAATTGATTGCATTGCATCAATCCGACATGTAGGTAATTAATCAAATTATATTTCATATTTAGCCAGGTTTGAAATTATTTATTTACTTCAATAAATGGCTATTAAGGTGTGTGTTCATGCAGTGTATATCGTTACAATGGATGTGCTGCACTAGCCAAGTAGGCCAAGATAGGTTGGATCTGTGTGCTGAATTTCTAACTGAAATTGCATCAAATCATTGCGCAAAAGTTAAACAAAAATTATATGAATATTTGTAGTGGATGCACTTGCTCACTTTTCCTCTGGCATGCTAGGCTTTAATGACAGCAAGGTGCACAATAAAACTAAACTGCAGATCATGTTATGAATAAATACTTTTAGTGAAAACCATGATCAATAATGCGCACTTCCTTCGTTATGGTGGACACGGCTGGATTCAGTGGTCGAACGGTCCATTGTCCGGTTTAAATACACTGTAAAAAAATGTTTGGTTGTAGTCAGCTAAACTTAATTTAGTAAGTTAATCCAATTGTTTTGTCCAATCTAGTTGATTTGACTAATTATGTAAGTCATGTCAATGTTTGGCAGTCAATACAACTCAAAAAATCCAATGCAAAAAAGAAACTTAAAAAGATGACTTGAGATTTTTTACAGTGTAGGTCCAATAATAAAAGCTTTTTACTGTACAACCGCAGCTGCACAGAGATTCATGTCGTGTGAACTAAATGGCAAAATCAGGGCAATAATTAAGAAGTTTTAATGGACTGGAGAATGTGTGTCTATATTGCCTTAATGCACAGCAAAGAGAGGATTTTTAGTGGCCAAAAACCTTTAAAATATCACAGATTGAAAATTACAGAAGTCAGTTTATTTTAGTGTCAGAAAAAAATAAAAAATAAAATAAAGTCAAACTGCACCTCCATCACCACAAGTTGTTTGGGTCACTGTTAAAGAAGAAATCTTCTGCTCTCATGAAAAAACAAACTCCACCATATTAATATGCCATACTTGAACTTTTAAACAGGACTGGAGTCTATGGTCATATGAAATAAAAAATAGTTATGTGTAAAAAGTGCAGTTAAATATATCGCCAGATTTTCCTTGTTGTGAACCTACTTTTATACCAGAGGACCTGAGCATCTTATTCAGATACATGAAATTATGGATTATATCAAATACCAACAGATAAAAAAATCTAAACCTGACTTGCTCTTCTAGAAATCTTATAATGGGTTGCGGTTAGATCTTCCATCAGCACATAAAATCAAGATCCTGCCATAGCCATCCCAGTTCCCTGATCTGAACACTATAGAAAATAAGTGGGATGAACTGAAGAAGAGGAAGCACCAACATTTGAAGGATCTGGAGAAATTCTGTACAGAGGAATGAACTCAGATGACTCTCTATGTATTATCAAACCTCATCAGACATAAACGAAAAGACTCAGAGGTATTTGTCATGCAAATAGAGGTTGCAGAAAGTATTAAACACGAGAGTGCCAATAATTGTGGTCAACATGTATTAGAGAAAAATATTTTTTTCACAATGTGATATTCCAATTGTTTTACTTTAATGAAACGTTGGAATTTTGTAGATTTTTTAAATAAAAGATCAAAACGAGAATCGATGCAGATTTATTTTTAGCCTTCTTTGCTCATATTTACCAAGGGCGCCAATACTTTTGACCACGACTGTGTATTGCACTTAACAACTAGGAGGTTATGGTAGATGTCTTAGCTGTTTAGGATTGAGATGGCCTGCGAAAAGAAGCTGTTCTTGTATCTAGAAGTTTTAGTGCGCAGAGTTCTGTATCGTCTGCCTGATGGCAGGAGTTCAAACAGATTGTGTCCAGGGTGGGAGGGGTCTTTGATGATGTTACCAGCCCGTTTCTTTACCCTGGAGTTGTACAAGT
This sequence comes from Oreonectes daqikongensis, assembly GCA_026939265.1. Classification (NCBI taxonomy): domain Eukaryota; kingdom Metazoa; phylum Chordata; class Actinopteri; order Cypriniformes; family Nemacheilidae; genus Oreonectes; species Oreonectes daqikongensis. The sequence goes on from JAOTQM010000428.1 coordinate 2,259,106, forward strand.
CCTGGAGATTGGGCAGGGATACACCAATAATCCTCTTATCTGTTTTAACAGTCCGTTGCAGTCTACTTATGTCTGATTTGGTGGCTGAACCAAACCATACTGTAATAGATGTACACAGGACTGATTCAATCACAGCTGTGTAGAATTGTTCCATTAGCTCCTATGGTATATCGAACTTCCTCAGTTGGCGAAGGAAGTACATCCTTTGCTTAGCTTTTTTGACAATCGAGTCTATGTCGGTCTCCCACTTCAGGTCCTGTGAGATGGTAGTGCCCAGAAACCTGAAAGACTCCATAGCTGTCACAGTGCTATTGAGAATGGTGAGGGGAGTGAGTGTTTTGATTACACCAGACAGACAGCTGTTCAACCTCTCCCCTGTATGCAGATTCATCACAATCCTGGATCAGGCCAATGATTGTGGTGTCATCTGCAAACTTCAAAGGTTTGTGAAATGCAGTCATTGATGTACAGGGAGAAAAGCAGTGGAGAAAGAAAACAGCCCTGAGGATCTCCAGTGCTGATGGTGAGAGTGCTGGATGTGAAATTCCCCATCCTCACTAGCTGTTGTCTGTCTATGAGGAAGTTAGTAATCCACTGACAGGTGGAGGTGGGTACAGAGAGCTGAGTGAGTTTAGTCTGAAGGATGTTTGGTATGATCGTAATAAAGGCTGAGCTGAAGTCCACAAACAGGCTCCTGGAATATGTCCCTGGTCTTTCAAGGTGTCGCAGGATAAAATGCAGCCCCATGTTGACGGTATCATCCACTGACCTGTTTGCCCGATAAGCAAACTGAAGAGGGTCTAGCAAGGATCCAGTGATGTTCTTTAGGTGGGCCAGCATCAGTGTCTCAATGACCACATATGTCAGGGCAACAGGTCTGTAGTCGTTTAGCCCTGTGATCTTGGGTTTCTTAGGCACAGGGATGATGGTGGAATGTTTGAAACAGGAGGGGACTATGTGATGTATTGAAGATCAAACTCAGCTTTATTGTCAATTCTGCCACATGTACAGTACATACAAATGGAGAATTGAAATTGCCTTACTCACAGACCCTAGGTGCTTACAGATAACATAGAATAAACATATATCAAAAAGAAAATATATATCAAATTACAGATAAATACAGAATCTATATATATACACAATACAACTTACAAGCAAGGGATATGTAACCGAGATAAATGTGCAAACCAATGAAATAAGCAGCAGTGCAGATGAAATAACCAACAGTGCAGATGAAATAAACAACAGTGTAGATGAAATAAACAATAGTGTAGATGAAATACACAACAGTACAGATGAAATAAACAACAGTGTAGATGAAATACACAACAGTACAGATGAAATAAACAACAGTGCAGATGAAATACACAACAGTGCAAATGTAATGTAGTGCAAAGCTTATCAGTCTGTTTTAAAGTGTCAAGAGAGCAGGCTTGTTTAACTGACTTAGAGGTAGTTAGTTGAGGAGGCTCAGACCACTACTGAAGAGGGGTTGAGCAGTCCAATGTTCCGTAAAGTGACAAGTGCGGGACAGAGTATGATGTGGGAAGGGATGGATGGGTTCAGAGTTCAGAGGTGCATGTGGAAAGGGAGGGGAGGCATGGTTGGAAGGGAGTTTAGCTTCCTGACTGCCTGGTGTATGAAGCTCTCCTTCAGTAGAGAAAGAAAGAGTAGTTCTCCGAAGCCTCCTCCCTGATGGCAGCAGACTGAAGAAGCTGTTGTGATGGGTGGGTGGGATCACCTGCAATGCAGAGGGCTTTGCTGGTGAGACGGGTACCAAAAATGTCCTGGAGGGAGGGGAGAGAGACACCAACGATCTTCTCAGCTGCTCTCACTATGCGTTGGAGGGTCTTGCGGCAGGGCGCGTTGCAGGCGCCATACCACACAGTCGTGCTGGTCAGGATACTCTCGATGGTGCCTCTGTAGAAAGTGCACATGATGGGGGTTGGGGCTCTGGCTCTTCTCAGTTTCCTGAGAAAGTAGAGGCGCTGTTGTGCTTTCTTGGCCAGTGCTGTGGTGTTGTTGGTCCAGGAGAGGTCCTCAGTGATGTGCACACCCAGGAACTTGGTGCTGCTCACTCTCTCCACGGTCGCACCATTGACAGTCAGAGGAGCATGCTGAGTGTGCGCTCTCCTGAAGTCGACAACAATCTCCTTCGTCTTCTCCACGTTCAGAGAGATTGTTGTCACTGCACCACTGGCCAAGTGGCTCACCTCACTCCTGTAGTTTGTCTCATCTCTGTTGCTAATTAGACCCACCACAGTTGTGTCGTCCGCAAACTTGATGAAGAGGTTGGAGTCGTGTGATGGTGCGCAGTCGTGGGTCAGTAGGGTGTAGAGGAGGGGGCTAAGTCAGTGCCGGCGTCAAGGGGGGGCACTCGCGGGCCATGCCCCCCGCAAAAGGTTGTTGTGCCCCCCAGACATCCTTCCTCTTCCGGCAGATTCGAGAGTCTCCCGCAAATTTGTAGTGTCTCCCTGACGTCCGCAAATTAGATTCAATATCCCGGAAACCCGGAAGATAGAGAACGAGCAAAAAGAGCGCAGTTTGAGTGCTTAGTAGTAACTTTGAACAGAATGAGCATCCTATGATTGGTCAAATATGTGGGGCTTTCACACAGTAGGCGGCAAGCGCTGCGCTCGCAGCTGGGTTCAGCGCAGATCAGCGATTTGCGCCGCACTTGCAAGAGCAAAGTAGTCAGAGATTTCGAAACGGCGGCATTTCATGTTAACAGTTTGGGGAATTCATGGTTGTGAAGCAGCTTCGTTTCTATTGGTCGCGCGGGTAAACTTCACAGAGCGCAGCGGCAAAAGTTGAACAATTTTGAACTTATACCGCGGCATCCGTGCGTGCAAGCTCGACAGCGGTGCGCTCCGCGCGCGTTTTGGTCGACGCAGCAACAAACCGCCCTTGCGCCGCGCAAGCCATTAAATGAATGCGTTTCATAGCGCAGCGCACATTTGCTTAATTAATAGACATACACGTAAATGCTGTGAATTGAATTGTCTGAAGAGCTTGACCTGTAAGAGATTTTGACCTGTATGAGAATATTGTTAATGTATATTTTGACCTGTAAAATAATATTAATGTTTATTTTGACCTGTAAGAGAATATTGTTAATGTTTATTTTGACCTGTAAGAGAATATTGTTAATGTTTATTTTGAACGTGTTATACCTGTTACCTGAAAAGAAAAAAAATGGTTTAAAAAAGTGCTAAGTCATTAAACAAAGCGCCAGAACGCTGCAGACTAATCTGTGTATCTCATCATTTCCTACAGTTAATTCTCATCCTTACCTGTTTGAGACCGTTAACCATATTAACGTGTCGTTTTTGATGTAAGTGTAATATAGTTTGTGCCATAGGCGTAATTTGTGGGTGAACAGGTGGGACATGTCCCCACCACTTTTTGGAAGAATTAAGAAATGCTTGTGGAAGAAATGTCTTGTTTAGTGGCCATTAACATCTAAAACTCGTGGAAAACGCAGGATGCGCTGCTTTCTCACAATCTCCCGTTGCGCGCACTCCTAAGTTATATTTGCGGAAGACAGAAAGAGAGCCCCGACTCCAGTTTGAAATGCGTGAATGTCCCCACACCACTTTTCAAAACAAAGTTACGCCACTGGTTTGTGCTATTTATGTTCACACGTAATGAAAATAAATCGGATATCTGCCTCTACAATTTATGCGCACTTGCACTGACGTCGTTTTTTTGTGCCCCCTGCTGGTAGGCTCTTGCCCCCCCTGTTAGTTGTGGTCTGGCGCCGGCACTGGGCTAAGTACACATCCTTGGGGGTGCCCCCGTGTTTAGTGTTATAGTGCTGGATGTGTTACTGTGTTTAAACCCAGCTGGAACAGTTTGTGAGCGAGCTGTTGAGGGATGATTGTGTTGAATGCTGAACTGAAGTCTATAAACAGCATTCTGACGTAAGAGTCTTTTTTGTCCAGATGAGTTAGTGCAGCATGAAGAGTAGTGGCGATGGCATCATCAGTCAAGCGCTTGGACCGATATGCAAACTGGAAGGGGTCCAGAGAGGGGGGAGGACAGATTTGATGTTGTGCATGACCAGCCGTTCAAAGCACTTCATGAGAATAGGAGTGAGTGCAACTGGACGGTAGTCATTGAAGCAGGATGGAGATGACTTCTTTGGGACTGGTATGATAGTGGTGGCTTTGAAGCATGTGGGAACAACAGCCTGACTCAGCGAGATGTTGAAAATGTCGGTGAAGACATCGGTGAGTTCTGCTGCACAGTCTCTCAGCACACGCCCAGGAATGTTGTCAGGACCCGGAGCTTTGAGTGCATTGATCCTGCTGAAGGATCTCCTCACGCTGTCTGGGGACAGAGTCATCACCTGGTCGCCAGGAGATGGTGGAGTCTTCTGTGCAGTGGTGTCGTTTTGTGCCTCAAAGCGAGCAAAGAAGGCGTTCAGCTCATTTAGCAGGGAGATGTTGTTGTCACAGGTCTGTGGTGGGGGATTGTAGTCCGTGATGGTCTGAATCCCCTGCCACAGGTTCTGAGTGTCTCTGCTGTCGTTGAAACGATGGAAGTCTCTGCTGCTCGCTGATGTGCTGGTACAGTTCATTCAGTGCCTCACTCCTGTTGTTGTTTTTGGAGCTGGGGGGGATGTATACAGCAACGAGAAGTATGGCTGTATATTCCCTCGGAATGTAGAATGGCCGGCACTTAATAATCATAAACTCCACCAGGGGTGAGCAGTGTTTGCAAACCACAACAGTGTTGCGGCACCACGCATTGTTGATGTAAACACAAAGTCTGCCACCACGGGTCTTACCTCCCTCGACGCGGACTCTGTCCGCTCGAAAGCATGTTAGCTCGTCGAGCTGGATGGCGCAGTCCGGTACGTTGTTGTTGAGCCATGTTTCCATGAACACAAAAACACAACAGTCTCTTACAGTCCTCTGAGTTGAGGGTAGTAGTCGGATGTAGTCCAGTTTATTGTCCAAAGAGCGTATGTTAGCCAGTACGATGGTGGGGATAGCTGGCTTGTGTGGGTTAGCCGCTAGCCTAGCCTGGATACCTCCGTGCTTACCCCTCTTCTGCTTACTCTCACATCGCTTGTGGCACCTCCACTGTGGGCGAGATGCAGTAGTGGGGGTCGGTGATGACGTGATCCTCCGGAGCAGACCGAGGTCACGCAGCTCTTCGGCGTGTGCAGAGAATTTGGTGGAGCTTCACAAGGAGTGGACTGAGGCTGGAGTTAGCGCATCAAGATGAATCCTAGACATGGGCTACAAACGTCATAAGCGTCTTACCTGGGCTGTGGAGAAAAAGAACTGGACTGTTGCTCAGTGGTCCAAAGTCCTCTTTTCAGATGAAAGTAAATTCTGCATTTCATTTGGAAATCAAGGTCCCAGAGTCTGGAGGAAGAGTTGATTGAAGATTCAAGATTTTATTTGTCACATACACAGTTATATAGAGGATATACAACCAGTAGTGAAATGTAGATCAGATCACAAATACTAAACAATTTAAACAAAATATAAATAATCTAGGTATTAGATTAGATTAGATTCAACTTTATTGTCATTACACATGTACAAGTACAAGGCAACGAAATGTAGTTTAGGTCTAACCAGAAGTGCAATAAGCAAGTGCAGGATATACAGTTGTGCATAAATACAGAATAAAGCAAAAATTATGAAGAATTTACAAGTGGGAATGTACTATGAACATTATATACAGATGGTTATTTACTAAAAACAGAAATTTACTGATGGATATGTACAATATAAATTAGACTATGCAGAACAGTAGTGCAAATGAGTATAAAGTGTGCATAAATGAGGGACAGCAGCTATTAAGTTAAAGTAAACAGTGCAGTAGATGAGTTATTTCAGTATTCAGTACATAGTACTGGAGTGCAAATGATGCTGTATATGTATAATAGTCCAGTAGTGCAAATGATGCAGTATAGTATAAATAGTCCGGTAGAGCAAGTAAACATGTAGTACATGTGTAGACAGTCCAGTCGTGTGCTTGACAGGCCTGTAGTCCAATAACAAAACAATATAGCAGCATTAAGTTAGAGGTATATGAGGGGGTTGTGGAATCAGTGGGGGGTAGAGTTCAATAGGCAAACAGCTCTGGGAAAAAAGCTGTTTTTCAGTCTGCTAGTCCTTGTCCGGAGGCATCTGAAACGCCTGCCGGAGGGCAGGAGAGAAAACAGTCTGTGGGCGGGGTGAGAGGAGTCCTTAAGAATGCTGCGAGCTCGACGCAGACAGCGTTTCCTCTGCATGTCCTCCATGGATGGAAGTGGAGTCCCTGTGATGCGTTGGGTGGTTTTCACCACCCGCTGCAGTGCCTTGTGCTCTGCAATAGAGCAGCTCCCATACCAGGCTGTGACACAGTTGGTTAGGATGCTCTCTACTGCGCAGCGGTAGAAGTTCACCAGGATAGCTGAAGACAGTTGGTTCTTCTTCAGGGTCCTCAAGAAGAAGAGGCGCTGGTGAGCCTTCTTGACCAGGCTGGAGGTGTTGGTGGTCCAGGACAGGTCCTCCGAAATATGGGTCCCCAGAAACTTGAAGCTGGAGACACGCTCAACAGCCATCCCGTTAATGTGGATGGGGTCATGTGTGCCTCCTCTCTCCTTCCTGAAGTCCACGATGAGCTCCTTTGTCTTGGAGGTGTTAAGGAGCAGGTTGTTGTCTGAGCACCATATGGCCAGGTGCCGGACCTCCTCCCTGTAGGCAGTCTCATCGTTGTTGCTGATGAGACCAATCACTGTAGTATCGTCTGCAAACTTAATGATGGCATTAGATCCATTCACAGGCCTGCAGTCGACTGTGAAGAGGGAGTAGAGAAAGGGGCTCAGAACACAGCCCTGTGGTACGCCAGTGTTAAGTGTGATGGTGGTGGAGCAGATGTGGCCTGACCTAACAAGCTGAGGTCTGTTTGTCAGAAAGTCCATAATCCAGTTGCAAGTCCATAATCCAGTTGCATGAGGATGAGGATATGAGGATAATATAGATAATATATAGTCTAAGATACTAGAACTGAAACTAAACTGAATATTTACATGAACAGGGATAGTTCCCAAATAGTAACACAAGGTAGTTACTTAGCAGCAGTGCAAAAATGCAGTGTGTATAGGTTGTAATGTCTCTGTGTTGGATGTACTAAAGTACAAGGAGTGCGGTACGATGTTAAGAGTTTAGGAGCCTGATGGCCTGGGGGAAAAAGCTCCTTCTCAGTCTCTCTGTTCTGGTCCTCAGGCTACGGAAGAGCTTACCAGATGGCAGTAGGTTGAAGAGACGGTTATTAGGGTGGTTGGAGTCTTTAATTATTTTGTTTGGCTCTGTTCTTGCAGCGTTTGAGGTAGATGTCTTGCAGGGGTGGGAGAGCAGACCCTGAGATGCGCTCAGCTAAGCGCACGACTCTCTGGAGGGCTTTGCAGTCTTGGCTGGAGCTATTCCCATACCACACTGGGATGCACGGACTTAAAACACTTTCTATTGCTCCTGAATAAAAAGTTTTTAGGATCGTTGGTGAGACCCTGAATTTCCTCAGCTAGGAAATTCCCTCTGAGAGGTACAGAAACCAAGTTGCTTGAAGTCCAGTGTGAAGTTTCCACAGTCAGTGATGATTTGGGCTGCCATGTCATCTGCTGGTGTTGGTCCACTGTGTTTTCTGAAGTCCACAGTCAACGCAGCCATCTACCAGGGAATTTTAGAGCACTTCATGCTTCCTTCTGTTGAAAAGCTTTATGGAGATGCTGATTTCATTTTCCAGCAGGACTTGGCACCTGCCCACACTGCCAAAGGTACCAAAAGCTGGTTCAATGACCATGGTGTTACTGTGCTTTATTGGCCAGCAAACTCGCCTGACCTGAACCTCATAGAGAATCTATGTGCTATTGTCAAGAGGAAGATGAGAGACACCAGACCCAACAATGCAGATGACCTAAAGGCCGCTATCAAAGCAACCTGGGCTTCCATTACACCTGAGCAGTGCCACAGTCTGATTGCCTCCATGCCATGCCGCATTGATGCAGTAATTCATGCAAAAGGAGGCCCAACAAAGTATTGAGTGCATAGAAATGAACATACTTTTCAGAAGCCTGACATTTCTATTTGAAATATCCTTTTTTATTGATCTTACGTAATATTCTAATTTTCTGAGACACTGAGTTTTGGGTTTTCATTATCTGTAAGCCATTATCATCAAAATTTAAAGAAATAAAGGCTTAAAATATTTCACTATATGTGTAATGAATCTATATAATATATGGGTTTCACTTTCTGAAATGAGTGACAAAAAATATTGACCTTTTTCACAACATTCTAATTTATTGAGATGCACCTGTATACTAGTGTTTCTTTAGCAGAGGGTACATCTAGACGATTTACTCATAGCAGAGGTATTCGACAGGAGTTCCCAATCTCTCCCTTTTTGTTTTTGATTGCAGCAGAGTTATTGAATCTTTATACTGTAAATTGTATCAGTGTTGAAGGTATAAAAATTGGTGACAATTTCATACTAATTTCTCATCTAGCAGATGACACGTGTATTTTTCTTAAAGACGAAAAACAGGTTTTGAATGTAATGAATGGTCTAGTTTGATCTTTTCAAAAGCTTCAGGACTCCTTATTAACAGGGACAAGAGTGAAATACCTGTACATGATTCCAACAAAACTGTTATCAATGGCATTAAGGTCAAACAATCTGTGAAATATCTTGTAATAACCGTTAATAAATCGGCAAAGGAGAGACTTGATGACAATTTCACAACCAAGCTAAAAAAAAAACCAAAGACTATTTTCAATGGATGGCTTCAAAGGAACTTAACCATACAAGGACGGACACCTCTTTCAAAGGCGGAAGGAATTTCAAGAATGGTTTATCCGGCCATATCATTATATATTGACTCAAAAACAATATCTGCAATTGACTTTTAAATTTATTTGGAAAAACAAGACCGAATACATCAAAAGAAAAACAATGATTATAAATTATGCTGGTGAGGCTTCAGTGCTATTGACTTCACAACTCTTAACCAGGTTTTCAAAATTAACTGGCTCAAACAATGTATGATTGGAAGTAATGCACCTTGGTTTTTTATTCCAAACTTATTATTTGACCGGTGTGGTGGATTTAAGTTTTTGTTGAGTTGTGATTTCAAATGTAATATATTACCCATCAAGTTGGCAAATTTTCATAAGCAAGCACTGGATTCTTGGAAGTTGGCTTTTAGCGCATAACTTTTCACCTCATAAATGCATTGTGTGGAATAATCAATGTTTTAGATAAAAATAGGTCCATATTTAACAAACAATGTATTAAGAAAAATATTATTTTTATAGTGGAAACCTAATTAGTTATGAAAAATTTATTAAAGATAACCAAATTATTATTACTTGCATAGACTATATGAGGGTAATCAGAAGAATATCTCCCAAACTTTTACACCTTACCAAATCATCGCTACATTATTCTAGGTTAATGGAAGAAATTCCTCGTTTAATAATAGGCGGGCTGGACTTGCATGATAAAAAATGCAATAATTGGCATATCAGAAAAACATTAATTTGTACAAATAGTATTGCCCTGAAAACAATGGTTTTATGGAAACAAATGTACCCTTCCATACTTTCTTATAATATCTGGTCTGTTCATAATAATTTTGTAATACCAAACAAAGCTAAAGAACTTCACATAAAAATTCTACATAACTTTTACCCCTGCAAATTATTTCTGTCTAAGTTTATGGATATTCAACCAGAGTGTTCTTTTTGTGGTGATGAAAATTATTCAGTGGTTCACTTATTTTTTAGATGTACATTTACAAGAACGTTTTGGACTGAAGTGTCATTATTAGTTTTTAATTTGTTTAATAATTTAACTGATATTAGGGAAGAAATGGTCCTGTGTTTATTTTCCAATACTGGTTTCTCTTTATTAGACAATGCTATTAGAATCCTGTGCTTGCTTGGAAAATATTACATCCATAAATGTAAATTTATAGGGTCTAAACCTAATATCATTGTTTTTTAGTCTGAGTTTAAAGGTTTTGCCAAAACCCTTTCTAAGTTGAATAAAAACAAAAAAGGTATTAAAACACAAAAGATTATAAATGTGATTGTTGGATCACCAGTGAACAGAAATACAGTATTTACTATACTCCTTCTCTACCCCCTACTCTGATCGCAAACTTTTTTATTATTATTATCATTTAATTATTATTATTGTCTTGTTTTGTCTTATATTTATTTTTCTTTTTTTCTAATTTTTCTTTTTTTTTTCTAATTTATGCTATTAATATTTACTTATGTAGCTTAATGTTGTAGCCTACTGTTGAAATGTAGCCTATCCCTTGTAACGCTTTGCAGTTCTTTTTTCAATTTTCACCATCAAAATTAATCAAATGAAAATTGGTTTCAAACTTTCATTTTTTAAATTTTCATGAGTACTTCAAAAATGGATACCTGTCTCTCAGTTTAATTTTCAATTATACGTGTTCGGGTAGTTGCTTTGGAATGTCAGATTTTCGAACGAACACAAAAATGACTTGTTTTTCTAATTTTCCATTTTCTGCTTGCGCTTGTGGCTGGATCGTACCATTATAGGGCAGTCGTGGCCCAGTGGTTAGAGAGTTGGACTCATGACCAGAAGGTTGCTGGTTTGATTCTCAGGGCTGGTGGGTAACGGCTGAGGTGCCCTTGAGCAAGGCACCGAACCCCCACTTGCTTACTATACAAAATGTACAAATGTATAGTACAATGTAATGTAAGTCGCTTTGGATAAAAATGCATAAATGTAAATGTAAATTATCGCTGGGGTGGGGTGTAGTCTACAGCCGCCAACAGACCCACAGCGCTATCGCGTTATGAAAGGCCTATACGATCTCATCATATTTATCTCCCTTATGTAGGCTATTACGTATGCGAGCAGTACCCTCTCTTCGCATTTGAGTGTACTGCGGGGTTATTTGTGCTAGCACGCGTCTCACAGTTCTTTCACCCAGCCTGTATCCTGATGCTCTCAATATACCAGTTATCATATATTCACACTTTCATATGAATCAAACGCACTCATTATCCAGACAATTTAACGTGCTAAGGTAATTATGAGCCGTATAGCGTTTAAATCAAACTTCGCTTATGAATACATAATATAAAACATGTGCATACACATAAATTAATCACATATAGCATACTATCTGATGTTCAAGCAAATAGCCTACATGTGAAATACATTTTATGTTATTAATGCATATACACTTGTGAATAAACTTAATGACATGCACATATTGACACGTATAGCCTACATATAACTCGATACATACATCTATACACATTCGCATATACATTTAATTATATATATCTATACGCGAGAATTTAAACATGTATATGCAGAAAGTTTACTTCATATACATCTTTAAATTCTCGTGTTTAAACATGCTAACGTTACCTTTAAATCACTCACACAAACAAACTCGATGCATGCACCGCACACATGGGCTACATACATGTTTTTCCGAGCTTCGCATTACTGCTGGCCCTGAAGAGGAGGCACAGTCCGCCACTGTAATAATTATAGTATATTTGCGTTTGAGGGATGCCACATTCCATGTGTCTAGTGAGGGCGTTAGGCTACTACAAGATACAAGGGTGCCATTTGCCCACAGCCATCACATCAAAAAAAGAACACCCTAAATAAAGGCTTGATATTTATTTTTGAGTTGAGTTGAGTTGAGTTGAGTTGAGTTGAGTTGAGTAGAGTAGAGTAGATGAGTTGAGTAGATGAATATAGAGTGCACTGAACTCAGGGTGACCCAAGGTCAAAAAAAAAAAGTTTGTCTAATAAAGAAATCTCATAATATAACTAACCTAGAACATGATAAAAGAAAATACAAATACATTACCTAACTCCTTACTGAAGAGCGATCAGCAAAATAGGTTTAGAAAAAAAAGGCAGTTCGCCCTATACGCTTTTACAGGCTTTAGCACCAGTGAGGGTGTTTACAATAGATGGAAACACAAAACATTTTAGATTAACAAGGAAAATGTGTGATGCCGGTTTTGGTCTGGTCTCGTGCATCACCCTTCTCCCACCGCATGAGAGAGGAGATAGAGAGAGATAACAAAACATTCAAACATTTTGGGGGTTTTGGGTCCTTTAATAAAATAACTGTGTTTGATTTCCATTCATGCTGAACTACATTACTGAATAAAAACTTGTATGCAAAATGTAATTAAGTATTTCACTGTTCCTCACTTTATCAGTCAATCCATTTGCTGAATATTTTTCTGCAGAGAAGAGAGTGCAGAGACTTGAATCAACTGTATAAAGTAAGTCATTTATTTGCGCACACACACGCACGTTAGTAGGAACTAAACAAATGAAGAACTCACTGCATTAAAAGTATTATATCTTTTATTTTATCTTTATGTGGCGCAACTCAATCCTCATAGACACAAATTTGACAAGGGTGGTATCCTCTCAAATAATACACTGGGGAAATTTTGGTTTATGGCTTAAGTATACTTCTGCTGTAAATCTAAATTTCAACATGTTTTACTCACCCTCAAGGCATCCTAAGTGAATATGACTTTATTCTTGAAGAACAATGCAGCCGGAGTTATATTTCCATTTTTCGGGTAGAACATTTTTGTATACAGTTTGTACAGTACAAAATCATTAAGTCTATGGAGAATCCATGTAAACCACATGTTTGTGTGCGCGCATTTTAAACGGATCTTCTTCGTCTAAGCTAACAGAAACTCTGATGTTGTAGGTTCACCCACAGAAGAGCCAGGAGTTTCTGTTGATACTCCAGCTACAGAATGCAGGGAGACTATTAAAGAGGCATCTGCTGTAACTCAAGTCCAAAGCAGGTGTATTCAAAACAACACAATGTTCCTAAAGTATAGCATTTACACAGATATTAATCTTATGTTATGCCTTTTTAATGCAGGGTATTCCGGCTCTTCTAAGTTTGAGAGGGCTGTATTCCTTAGTTTTGATAAACTTGAAGAGAGGCTGCTAAACATTGAACAACTCCTGTTGACTGGCATGGCATCTGAACAACCTGAAGTACAGGATCTTTTAGTCAAGCCATGCAACACACCAGATGAACTCGAACAATTATGTAAAAAACTTACCGACTCCACATACAAGAAGAGAGTGGTAAGAATTTTAAAATGGTTTTGGAAAATTCATACATTGTGGTGGACTCAGTCCATGTAAAAAGTGGTAGTGGAAAGTCGTTTTGAATAAAAGTGTCTATCAAATTTATAATTGAAAATAGTAAACCAGATATGTTGCACATTATAGAAGGCAGTTGTTCATTCATAGACATGACGCTTGTGTGAACATGTACGCATCAGGGTTGTGCTGAAAGAATTGCCTTATGAAGTGAATCGATGCATTTGTTTAAGAGAAATTAGAAACTATTATCTTAAACGGATTGATTCGCTTTCAGAAGGCCTTTATTAACCCCATGGAGCAAACAAAAACAAATCTTCAATTTGATGTATGAATACAGTTTTAGATGTTTTACTTTTCTGTACTATTCAATATTTAAATGAAATATTATTTTACTGTCAGTGTATACTGTAACACAGTGGTTGCCAAACAATGGTGTACCCCTCCCAGGGATTTAACATCATTCTGCGTACCTCCTCTCTTACAGTCACACTTGAGTGGATGCATATTTTTTGATTGGATGTCATGAATTTGACCTTTTATGGCACTACCTGACTACTATTTTGCTGTGTGTACACTAGAGGGAGCACGTCTTTATATTTAGCTTGTGAAAAAACATGCCTGGTTGAATGTCAGGTGCGTTGTAATTAAGTAAACAGTACATTTCCTATGTAACTTATGCAACCACTGTATATCCTGCACTTGCTGCTATTGCACTTCTGGTTAGACCTAAACTGCATTTCGTTGCCTTGTACTTGTACATGTGTAATGATAATAAAGTTTAATCTAATCTAATCTAATCTAATCTAATTTAAGCACATTGTTCAAGTACCCCCTCCATCACCTGGCGTACCCCGGGGGGTACACGTACCCCAGTTTGGGAACCACTGCTGTAACATATCAATACATTTATTATCAGGTTGATGCCCTGAGCCTCCTGGGAGGCAAAACACCCGGTGATTCTGTGCGAAGATCATTGCAAAGGATAGGAACCAATGCACTGTGGGCCAATTACAGCTTTAAAGGTTGCAAGGGAAAGATACATTTCCAACAACTGGAAATATGCAGTGTGATCATTCGTAAGTTCACTGATTTCTTATTTCAGCCATTTTTCTGGCACATCTTTTAATAGTATGTGATGTGTTTTTTATCTTATTTGATCCCTTCCCACTGGACAGCATTCATACATTTTATACGCAATTGCACATCTGATGGCAAAAACGATCACATGGCAGGGTTTAGGTGTGATTCATGAAACACTCATATGCTTTCAATGAACTACTTGCACAACTTCATAGCAGATTATTTCAACTTTTTGTGCAGTCCCTTGATTAATAAATAAATCCTGTTTGTGGGTTTAACATGACAGATCTCAAAATGAGCTAAAACAGGTTATTAGTTATTGTTGACACCCAAATATGTGAAGCCAGTGTAGACAGAATCACTAGACAGAATCACACAGCTTTTGACACATCACATTACAGACATTAAGATGAAGGTAAAAATCCTCCTAATCCTTTGAAAATTTTATTTTGCATTCTTGTTTGTGTGATCTTTCTTAGAGGCCTGTCGTCGTACACACTCAAAGGTTTTAGAAAAAGTCTTTGAAGAGCAAATTTCTGAAACGCTGAAATATACACCACATCGACATGATCAGGTCAGTGATCAGTCTTCAATCGTTGTACTGTTGATAAATTGCAAACCTGTATAAAATTAATGAGACAACGATAAGACATGAAAAGTCCTGCCCTTATGCTAAGACATACGTTCATGAATTAAAAAAAAACATTGACCTTAACGGATACATTTTATGGAAAAGAACTTAATTATCCTAGACTAGACTAATTTAGTGGCTGGGATTGTGTAAAGCAATATGAAGCTGCACTGAAATTGTACTTTTAGTCTCAACTCGTTGATCCCTGTTATACTGCATATTTGTATTTTGCATACGTTATCTGTATATTTGACCCCTGGTAACAGTAAAGACAACAGAGAGACTAACACACAACTATTATAAAATATACAAACATACAGCGATGCTCAAGAAGTCAACATGAAACATTAAAAGTCAGAGTGTATGTAAACGTTTTCACTTTAAATGTATCATGTTGACTTCTTAAGTATCACTAAATGTTTGTATCTTTTGTAATAGTTGTGTATGAGTTTCTTAATTGTCCTTATTGTGAAAAGATTAATCACACAGTCACCAGTGAAGTTCTTTTTTCTGTCCCAAAATAACTGTACTCCTGTGCAAAAGTGATTAGTGCTGGGTGATGAGTTTTTGACTCAAAGTCTGCATTTAAAGTCACACCAAATTGTACTTTAGCAAATGACTTATAGTAATCAAACCTGTACATTAGAAGGGGGTGTCCTGCTTAAAATTAGTCAAACCCTATGTAAACATGACCAAATAAGGTTGTCAAAATAAATCTGCGCTATAAAGCCTTTTGATCTTTTGTTAAAAAAATAGGTTAAGACTCAGAGTCTAAATGTTCTTAGTGCAACTAAATTTGCTCAATAGGTCAACGCATAATTTCCTGAATTTTTTTATTTTATTTTGAACATGAGTAAAAGTGTCCTTAATACACAATAAAATTATCATAAGAACGTCTTTCAGTGTGGATTTGGGTCTGTTGACAAAATATAATGTTACTACGAATGTTTCACAATCCCATGATTAAAGTTCAGTATCATTAATTAAAGCAAAATATGATTAATCTGTATGCTGCACTACATCTCTTATACTTGAATGTTTCTTAGGTTTCATAACATGTACGACACACACTGAACACAGTGTCATCTGACCAGTCAGAGGACACTGGGTGTATGATGAGGCAGGCATTAAAGAGACAGGAGCTAAAACCCAGTGTTTTACAGACAGGAGAGAAGAGGCGAAGCAAGAAGGGAAAAAATAAGACAAATAATGCATTCTTTGACATTTTAATTACATTTATGTATAGTTGGAGACCCAAATAATAGAATTATGAACATTATTATCAGTAAAATAAGGGCCCTTTAAACAGGTTTATGTTGTTCATTTTTCCCTTGCCCTCATCTTGTAAGAAAAAAAAATTGGTAAACCACTTATTGTTAGCTCTTTGACAGAATTTCAAATGCTCTCTTATTTGTAAGTCATACTGGATAAAATCCAGAGCTTCTCCCCAGCCAGAAGATGATGCCCTAACCCTAACACCTATGATTTAACTTTTGAACATGTGTTTAAAAAGCACTCTAAAAAGCATTTCTTTTAATTATTTTTTTGTTTTTTTATTCTTATTGTTATGTATGTTCTGTAACATTTGTTATGTAACAACATATGTTTTTAAAGTTGTTACTGGTACTTCATATTTGCTAAAATTGCTGGTCACAGGTTTTTTGTTTCATGAAAGGAGACAGCACTGTTTATGTACTTTCATTTATATTTTTAAAAAGTTCTAGATTACAGTTTTAATACATTTTAGTATGAACTATACTTGAGAAATTTCTGTTTTAAAAGGACATCTGGAAAAATATTATAATTAAAAAACAAACTATTGTTTAATATTGGTCTGATGTTTCCTTACTTACATGTATTTTATTGTTAGTGGCTTTTCAGAATGGAGCATAATGAGGTTGCAGAGAACATTCGCATAACAGAAAGAATGTTCATGCAGTAAAAATGTAATGATCATTAAGGGAATGTTTGTATAACAGTCAAATAGAACGTTCTGGCAACAGTGTAAGTAACGTTTTCATAACCATATAAAAACATTAGGGGGACGTTTTTGTAACTAGTAGATGAAACGTTTACATAACGTATAACCAAAAAAGAACGTTAATACAACGTCTAAAAAACTGGACACTTAAAACGTTTTAAGAACATTTACTTCTAAAACTTCCTAACTAAAAGATAACTTTAGGGGAACGTTCTTAGAACACAAAATTGTTAGCTGGGCTGCCTGTTAAATGCAAACAAAATGAATTATATGCCATGTTTAAACACTACAGAGACATCAGAGCCAGCTGTATGTCTCAGACGCACTTGCCGAGATGAGGCTGCGTTGGGCGGGTACATGAGCGCTGAGCTCCGGTGATCGTCTGGAACTCACATCGCCGAATTCGTGCAAACACATACATTATCGCCTGAAAAACTCTTAAAACTACATTTTGTGACCAAATAAGTGCAATCAACTTTAGGCAGAAGCCCATCCCATCCCATGACGCGAATTCGCTAATTTCGCGTCTGCTGTGAAGCGAATTTCACGCGCGAATGAAGCGAGTAAACTCAAAATGTTTAAGCGTCCAACTACGCGCAAATAGCGCGATTTATTCGCGCAAGTCGCGCTTGGTGTGAACGCCCTATTAGGCCTATATGCGCGCACATATAGGCTACTTATAATATATATAAACAGTAGTACGCACATGAACACCCCTACCCCAGCAAAAATGGTACGATCCAGCCACAAGCGTAAGCACAAAAATGGGAAATTAGAAAAACAAGTCGTGTTTGTTCGAAATTTGATTAATTTTGATGGTGACAATTGAAAAAAGAACTGCAAAGCGTTACACGGACCCATCTTCGATACAAATGTTCATTATTATTGTATTGTATAAAGTGAAGCAATAAAAAAAAAAAAAAGGCCTGGGTCCACGTCTGTATCGCGCACAGACGCGTCCGCACAGCATTTTGAGCATACTCAAAGCGCCCAAGCGCGGATGGACGAGTTCGGCGCATGCGCAGTACGGCACCTAGTGGACTTTTAGCCGCATTTCAGTACTAGCCCTGCCTACTTCGAAACCCAGAAGCCTGTGGATGACGGTCTAAGGCACTGGCGGAAGCGGGTTGTTCTGCTGGAATTTTGCGATTAATGTGTTTTTCCCCGGTAAACTCTGCTGCCGGCGCCGCCATTTTGCATTCTGACGACCCTTGACCTCTCGACGTGATGACGTCGGCGCAAAGTAATCGGTTTAAATCGTATACATGGAAGGATTTTTATTTTGATCGGTTTAAAGAAAGTTTTATCCCACCCCTCTTAAACCGATTACAATTTCATTCGGTTTGGGCATTTGTATTCCGATTGAGGTGTTTATATGGATCATTTTCATTCGGGTTGCACTTTTAAACCGATTACAATGCTACATGTAAACGCACCTAGTCTTCTGGACATCTGTCAAGTCAGCAGTCTTCCCCATGATTGTGTCATCAATAATCATCAACATTTCAAAAAATAAAGGCTTGAAATATTTCACTCTGTGTAATGAATCTATATAATATATGGGTTTCACTTTCTGAAATGAGTGACAAAAAATATTGACCTTTTTCACGACATTCTAATTTATTGCGATGCACCTGTACTGTACTGTATTCTCAATTTCTGTGTTTTGTTTCTCTTTTTCTTTTCTTCTGTAAAGCTGCTTTGGAACAATTAACATTGTGAAAAGCACTATATAAATAAAAGTGAATTGAACTTGAAGCCTAACTTATAAGTAATTACTCAATTAATAGTAATTATTAAGATTGATGTGGTTAGGAATTGGTAAAATGTGCCTGGATAAAAATATGATCAGAAAATCAAAATACCTAATAATTATGCACGCACTATATATACAATTCTGATGAGTCCTATTCTAATTTCACTACTGTTCCATATAGCCCTAAACACGTAAAGCTCAAGAATCCAGTATACTCACAATCAGGAGTCCAGATGTGGTTGAGACATGGTTCTTTACTTAAGCACTCAATAAAGTCATAAAAGTCATTTTTTTAAGACAAAAACAATCATTTTTGAATGTTTTAAAAGTTTAGGGTATTCTTTTTACACCATTTTAATGCATTGTGCAGAATTTCATGTTGTAATATACAAATTTGTTTCAGTCATAATATTGATTACAAGTTCTTATACAACACATTTACAGCTATATAATTACCATATATTCAACTTATATAATAAAACTATGAGTTAACACCACAGAATAGGCAGACAGTATTGAAACTGAAGTTCAGAGAAATGCGATTGAGCATTAGGTATCATTGCTGCATCATACTTGCAACTCTACAACTGGACTGGTTATATGTGGCATCAACATCATGTTATCAAGTTGAAAATGTGATTTCGCAGCTCATCTAAGCATTTTGTCAACTTCCAGGAGTGTTCTATACTTTGCAAGAGTTGAAAAGTAGTTTTCAGTACAGACATCCTAACTCCCCAAAGCCAAAATGGTATTACAGGATGTAGAAAAGTGCCATTTTTACACCTTATACTGCTACAATGAACCTATCAACATGAAACCTGCTTTAATTTGGAAATGTAAAGTAGTGTTAGTGCTAGAAATATCACAAGAATCAAAACGAAGCCTTAAAGTACTGAATTCCTTTTCCCACTACAGTTGCAAGCTCATCCTCCTTCATTATCAATTAAAGATCCGGAGAGGAGAGGATAGGATAGGGAATGTTACATTTTGTTTACTCACTTCATATTGCAACTAACCCTGCAAACATACACAGAAAGCTCTGCAGGTGCTGCTTCAGACCTCTCTTTTCATATGGATGGCACTGGGTTTGTGAGCGAGAAAAAGAAAATAAAGATATAAATAACGAAAAAGAGACAGGGAAGGTAGAGGAAGGAAATTCAGGAGGAAGAGACTCGCCAGATGATAATGCCAATGATGAGCAGCACTAGGGAAAGGACCACTGCCAGGATGCAAATCTTCTTACGGGACTTTTGCTACAGTGGAATGAAGAACAGAAACTATTGGGTTTTTATCAAATTATAGAATTATTATACTTTTTAGTTTCTGCCAGAAATATTTGAATAGTATATATATAACATATAAGCATAGACACTTGGATCAAAAGCAGATAAATCAAATACTCAACTGGCAGCATTTCAGGCAATTATTGATGATTTCAGATTCTGAATGCACTTACGATGCCAAAAAATGCTGCCTAAGTTGGCAACTCCATGGCACAGCAAATAACTTCAGAATCAGAAATAATTCTTTTTGTTGTGTTTTCGTTTTGCTGTGGTATACTGATATGCACGCTCTGGTGTGTGTGCTTGCTAAAGTTGTCACCTGGTAGTGAGCTGCTCTCTGAAGCTGCTCCGCTCCTCTTTCCACATGTACCTCTGCACTCTCCACGTTAGCCTCTATGCTGTCTGTAATTACAACCATTTACAAGCCTTTAAAAGAACAAACTAATGCCCACTTTTACTACTGCGACTCTTTCTTGTCTTCTCAAAGGTTTTACTGTATTACGAACAAGCGGCATGTCAAAGTACTTCACTTATCGAGAGACAGCTGCGGTCGAGCTGATTCATTTGACACGCTGGATTTTTAACACAAATCCAGATTAACGATGCTCAGAAATGACCAGGGGTTAGTCGACGAACCAACAGATGGCTTGGTGTCTCCAGACTCCAGGCCCTTAATGAGTTCAATCCATGTATGTTGTTAACTTATAGACAGTAAACTTATGTTTACTTACCTATCATTTCACCCTGATCATGAATCATTACAGCAAGATCCTTAAAAATCTGATTGACATCCAAAATATCAGACTGCAAAGACACAACAGATTAATTCAGACACGGAACAAAGATATAATTTATCCATCAAAAAGTCGATTTACTTAACTGTTAGTACCATAAATATTTTACACCTGGCATTAACATTCATCTCAGGTGATCCAATTACGAGTTGTCGGACAAAACAGATCACCTGGTAGTAACATGTATCTTAAAGACATAAATTATTTTCTTGAAAATTTAACAGTACAAAACATACTCTGAACACGCTTCCGGTGAACACCGGATTTTAAAAAGCTCCGATCACATTCAGGTGGTAGAAGGAAAAAGGTGAAGCTAACCTCAAGTTGTCGAATGGCAGTTTCTCTTTCTTTAATGAGCTCCAGGTCTTCCTCTGTTATGGCTACATCTTCAGTCTGTATGGTGGTCTTACCCCAATCATCATTACTGCACAAACACACACAGAATGTTTTAGTTTGGCGGTCCATTACAACTCACAGAACTAAATGAAAGCAAAATCTTACAAACAGGTAATATGTAGAACATACTTATCAAAAGACACCAGCTGCTCATCATGACCCCCGTCTTCAGCCTGCAATAAAATCACAAAACAATTAACTCTGGGAGACATCAGTAAAGCTGTTTTGAGAGACACTTTATTACAGTTTGATGAAAGGACTGGAAATTATCTTCCATTTTTTGAGTAATGTGCAACTAATAAATCCTTCACAATACCATAAAGAATAAGTATTTATTAAGTAGATGGGGTGAACATTTCTTTTAAAATGTTTTAACCATTATTTGTCCCCACCAGCAAGAGTCTTTAGTGAAAGTGAAGTGAAAGTTTTTACATTTACATTTTCATAAAATGTTATGAGAACTGGTAAAATGAGCACAATAATAATAAATAAAGCTAAAGTGACTTTCTCAGATAATGAATTATTATTAAAAATAAAGAGAGTTTTTTCTTATAAAAAGGAGAAGTGATACTTGCATCTAAAAGCATCTTAACATCCTTAACATGTGTTTAAGACCAATGGAGAAGTGCAACAAATTCTTATGCACAAATGAAGTCCCCTGCATAATTCTTAACATTTTAAAAACATAAAATAACATGCTGCTCTATGAGGTTAGGTTGCTACCTATGTAAACAGCAGACAGTGGGAGTGATTGTGCCGCAAGTTATTTAGAGAAGATACATAAAGGTCTCTTACAGAGAGGCGGGACCCTGCTCGTGCTCTGGCCACCGATTCCTTCTCTTTCTCTGCGGCTCGACGTTGCACTGCCTGGAAGTTGTTTAGCGCAGCTGAGAAGTCGTTCATCAACCGGTCCTTCTGGATTTTTTGCTGCCTCTGTTTAAAGAACAAATTCAATCATTTACAGTTTCATACAATTCAGAAAACACATTACAGTGACTCAAAAACGTCCTCTAAACTATATATTTATATTTCTGTAAAACTATAGATACTGTTACTGTAGCTTAACTGGTAGAGCATTTAACAATGCAAAAATAAAAAATTAATGTACTTTAAGTCGTGTTGGATAAAAGTGTCTGCCCAAAGTATAAATGTAAATGTTGATTTTCAGTGGAGGTTAGAAAGTGAGATCTGACGTGTGGTTATTCCGTAAACAAGGACTTCGCACATACACAACATGTAAAAGGTTTGGACAAACAGTTTGGACCGATATTATGGTTCTCCTATTCTTTTATACTTTTTGATCCAAATATAAATTCATGCATTCATAAATTCAAATTTATTGTAATAAAAATGGTTGGAGTGGACAGTGAAGAAAAGCAGCCAAAGCCTATTATACATCACAGGGTGCACCTCATAAAGTTGGTTAAACCAATCTTTTTAGTGAAGCTTTTAAGTAATAATTTTACAGTTGTTGTTGCCATTGTTGTTTTTGTGTTAATATGATAATTGTCATTATGGAGTAGTGTTTTTTTTATTGTTGTAGCGCCTTGTGTAATAAAGGCGCAATACAAATAAAATTTATTATTATTATTATTATTATTATGCACAGCTCTTCCATGAACTACAGCTCTTTGATCAGTAGGAAGTACTGCTCAAGCTAAAATCACTACGAGATTGAGTCGTTTATAAGGTGTATTTGAAAACATCATCATATAAATATACTTTATTATCATGAAAATATCAGAAAAGGTTTAAAGAACAGTTATAAAATATGCCCACTGGCATTTCCTGGAACTACGTATGTAAATGGTACTTCTTCTGCGGCCCATATTTGGAGTTTCTGCGCGAGAGCGCCCACTGGCGTTCGGATGTGGCAGCATTTAATTGTAATTCATTGAAAAACTGAGCATAAGAATCACAGCCCTAGCTGATAGCCAGCACATGTAGACACACACCTGTTCGGACAGGGAGACAGGTAGAGAGAGAGAGCCCAGATCTTTCAGGTGTTTGTTTGTCTCTTTGGCCAGCTGGTTTGTGTAGTGTTGCACCTGTTGACTGTAAACAAATCAGACATATTCAGAATATAGGACCACAGGGTTAGAAATGCACAGCCAAAAAGAATCAAGAGCAAAACACACTCACAGCCTCTCCCGCAGGTCACTTGTGTCTTGTCTGGTTCCCAGTTGGTTGACCATGCTCTTGATTTGAGCAGCTAGTGCAGATTGTGCAGAATGTTATTATTATAATTCAACATACTCTTAACAATGTAGATTGTTAGAAACCATATATATTTAGAAATATTTACAGCCTGTAGAATCTCATTAGCAAAAACTTTCTGATCTATGTAATAGTAATAAAGAACACAGGTCCAAACATACTGTTCTGTGTGATCTTTTGAATGTTGGAGCTGCATGTCTGGATAAGGCTGCTGAAGTCTTTGGGTGGGACACGCTGCTCTGTTCTTCCATACGACATGACTGCTGGATATTCCAGTGGTCCTAGATGGATGTCTCAGGATAAATGGCAGGGGAACTAGAGCAGGCAATATGTCAGTGCCTGAAAATGTTGATGACAGAGAAACAAAGATACAATTACAACAACTATATTCATCACTTGCTATCTTATTTGAACTTTTGTCATCAAAACAGATTACTGGTTAGATCATGTTTAAAATGAGGAAAGTTCAAAACACATTAAAGTGTTACTGGCTAGTTTTTATCATCAAATCATTTTCATTGATCATGGATTGGATCCCTTTAAAGTCAGCATGAAAGCTGCCACAGTCTTGTCTTCCCTACTGTGAGTAAATCCAACTGAAGTGGCTTCTTAAATGAGAAAAAGTGTAGGGCAGAGCTTGATTTTGTTTTCAGGAATTGATTGGATTTTTGAAACACTGATTATTAAACAGGCAAAATATTCCTACCCTCACAATGATGAAGAGATGAGATGTTATTAGAAGGAGAGGTTAACATTTGTGATTGAAGATTATCAGGGCACATACATTTATTATTTACAATAAATGCTGCCATACTCTCGAATTCATTATAAGAGAGGCACAAAGTAAGATATAAACACAACATATCAGCCTACAGAGATTGTTTTTGCAATAAAATATATTTATAATAAAACATATTCAGTATTGTATAATTCAGTGTCTTCACACAGTTTATTAGTATCAGTTTGTTTAATCTACCTTTAAATGCTATAGCAATATGCTTGTGGTTTTAAATTATTCAAAATGAAATGAAATGTTTGATTCTGATTAGCTAGCAGCAACATGATTCCCAGATAACAACCACTCAAAACTAATAACACACGATAACCCGGATGCTGCAAATCATTTTGACAGGTACAGTTTAATATTACACAAAAACTAAATATGTCTTTTAATAACATATATGACACAATATTTACAAATTATTAAACTAAATTGCCTGTTTGTGACATTTGAATGCCGTTTCTTACCCTAAAACCGAAAGTAAATGGAAGGAATGTCTGCATTTGGTAACAATTAGCTAATAAAATATTTCAAATTCAAATTTCATGTCCAGTTTTTTCATGTGGCAAGTAGCTGTGTAATAAGCAGGATAATGTAAGAGCAGCCAGGCTGTTATCCTGAAATAAGCCCCTTCAGTGTGATACTTGATACTGATTCGCTTCAGGTCCTGATCACACTGTCTGGGCTTATTTCTGAGATAACAACCGGCTGCATGCACATTATTCCTTACTCAACAGATGATGTAATTATGCAATATTCATGTTGTCTTTGGTAATTCAGCTGCCTTGTGCATTTGACTTTCAAGTACTAAGAGTAGTGTTCAGTCACCTTAAAACCTGCACAGTGATGATTAGATAACAAGATAAAACAAATTACCTTAAACAAACTCAATCACTGCACTAATGTAAGTATTAGAGCTAAAGCCTACAGAATCTAGTGAATACTATGCATGTATGCTATGGTATATGATGGAAGTTGGTGATAATATATAAAACACAATTAACACTTTCACAATGAAACATCATACAACGCAACGACACCATGTCACAATGTAAAATATTTTTACAGACATCACACTCGCAGTGTAGTTAGACTTGCATTGACAGAAAATAACTGAGCACTAGTGTGGTTTCTTTGGTCAGGTGACAATGTTGTATGTCTGGAGTCTGGACTGAATAAGATCGTATGCTAAATACATAGGCAAAGTAATATTATACAAGTAATAGAATTATTAGTAAATCTGGGTATCAGGACATTGGTTTAGTTTTGCTTACAAGTAAACACATATCACGGACAAATATAAGCTGCCTCATCGTCATTTCAATAACAACTGATTCCAGATCCGTCAATGCTAAGCTCACGAGCTAAACAAATATAATATAAAGTAAAACTATAAATTGGTGTTACATGACAATTTCGCTATTTGTTTCATTTGTACTCAAATACATAATTTAACCCTACACGCCAGATAAACTGTTAAACAGAACCACTAACGCTATGTTACGTTAGCATAAAATAATCAATCACACAATCTTCTGATCACGCGCTCACAACAAACCTTCGCTTTGATTTCTATTCTTAAAACAGAATAATTTAGAAAATTGTAAATCTGTTTATTTTAATAAATATGTATCTTACTTGAGCTCGGGGCCGCTGCTCACTCTGGACTTCCGTTATGATGCGCTTTGTTCTTCCGGTAATGGGCAGCGCCCTCGCAGGCACGTGACAAAAGCTAGCGTACATTCAACAGGCTTGTTCGCCTTGATGCGACTTCGCTCCGCTCAGACGGATCGACCTGTGACATCACAGTACCGCGAGAAAGCCGACTGCTCCGTATGCTTTTGAATAGCTCTCGCGGTACTGGGATGTCACACGCCGATCGGTCTGAGCGCAGACATAATAACATGTAATTTAACCTTCTAAGACACGAGCTTTTATTTCATATGCATTTTTTGATTTCTCCTAGCTACTTGGGATTATTAGGACCTGATAAGTATATGAAACATTTGTAGACAAAAAGTGTCTACAAATGAGGACAACAGGTCTAAGCTAAGAAGAATTAACCAGAAACCAGGACTCGATTTGAGGGGTATGGCATTCTGTAAAACCACCATCCCACTTAATAATTATATATGTTCTAATGCAAATTGTCAAAAATTTGACCACACCATCCCCCCTGATTTTTTTTTTACAGTTCAACCACTGGCACTGGGTGCAACAGACCCAAAACGTATGTCCTTATGGTCTCAAGAGGTTATTAATAGTAAATTATTTGCAAGTGTATAAAATGCTATTGTGATTATATCGAAAGGTGTTAAATGCAACAAAACAATGGTTACTTTATGTAAAACAGCTCATATATTAATATATCATTTATTTCAGACTCCACTCCTGAGGTGGATAAAATAAGCCACATTTGCTAAAGGGTAATGCCTATATGCTTAACCACAATTTGTTAAAGACATGTAATAATAATTTTAAATTAGAACAATTTAAAACAAATTAAATTATATTTAGACCCAGTTTATTTGCAAAATAGACAAAACCTGCTGTTTGAACTTTAACCTTCATTTAACGTTTACTGTGTTTAACTTTAACTAAACTGTTTTATCCACTTTAACAGCAACATAATAACTGATAATATCACTGCATTCTTGAACTTGTCATCTAATATTCTTGTATTAGTTACTCTGCACATTCAAGATACAAATCTTTTCATTATAAACAAATACTACAACAAATGTATGTCTTCACGAGTTCATCTCCTCGTACTGGTGAATTGGCTCCGGTAGGTAACACACAACACTACACGGGACCCCATCCCATGACTCAGGAGGCTGGAAAAAGCATCCGATCAAAGCACTGTAAAATTCCTCACTCTGCTCCATAAATCTATGATTTTCTTCCATCACATTGAGTTCAGAGTCTGGATCTGCAACACGCGAAACAACATGCAGTTATGACAGTAATGTAAGACAAATCAGTGGAATTAAAAATAATATAGTTGAGAACAATAATGATAACATCATTTTAAGTAATGCTTACACATATTCAGGAAAAATGTAATTGATTTCATGTGAGTATAAAGAATTTTAAACCAATAGTTACAAAAGTATTAGGACACCCCCTGTTAATGAACAGGTTTGGCTACTTTAGTCATTTCCATGAGCATGAATCTTAATGTTACAGCATGTAATGATATTCTAGAGAATTGTGTGCTTCTAATTTTATTGCAACAGTTTGGCAAGGACCCTTTGTGTTTCAAATGTGTTCAGCTGGGTTCAGGATTTGGGCCACACTGACTGAATCAATTTTTTCTTTCTGAACCTTGTCTCATACACAGGGGCATTGTCATAATGGGGTAGAAAATACCCCTTTCCAAACTGTTGCTATTAAATTAGAAACACACAATTCCATAGAATATCATGAATGCTGCAGCATTAAGATTTGTACTCATGGAAATTACTAAAGTCATCAAACCTGTTTATTAGATAGGGTGACCCAATACTTTTGGCAATATAGTGTGTATGTGTGTGTATGTGTGTTTGCGCAAACCAACTCATCTAATCAAAAAATGCATTCTTACATTCTAGGTCATCATCCTCCATTTCTTCATAATCCTGTTTGATCATTTCAGACAAAACAATATACTTTTTTATTGGATCTTGACACTTAAAAAATGAATTGACATTTATGCCTAGTGGTCAAAGAAAACAGGGGTTTAATGCACATTTACCTGTGGGATGTTTACGTAGTTGTAATCATAGTTCAAGTCATATGAAGTGGAATGATCGGGGTACTGTGTATAATAACACTGGTTCAGATATAAGTTATGGCTGTTGTAGTTTTCTGCACGATAATGCCAATTTTGGCTTTCTGTGGACTCTTTCTTTTTTCTAGAAAAGAAAAGGATAAGATAAATTAGTTTTATGATAACCGTATTGCTCTTACTTTAAATTCCCCAATTGTAAATCAAGATACAAGAACACATTTCTGACATGAATGTTTATGCCTATGATACATAAATGAACAGAATAAAAGACTTTTGACCTAAACATGTTATACTGGCAGTAACAATGTGTTTTTTCCCCCAAATCTTGTTATATTATGTACTTTTGATGTACACAAAGTAATGCTATTCACTTTTCAGACAATGTCAAAAGCCTTTTAGTATCCAGAGAGACAGGAAAAGAAAAACAAACCCAACCACTCTGATGTAACACATTCAACACACAACTCACCACTGAAACTAAAACTAAAACTCACAGCTTGTTTGTTGCCAGACTCAGGCGTAATGTTTTTTTCCCAAGTCCAATAGCACCCTGGAGTTCTGCCAAGGCCCGTCTCTGATCTCTTTCACTCTCAAAGCTCACAAACCCACAGCACCTAAAAGCAACACCATGTAAAAAGGGAAATGTATGGAAATGAAGGGCTGTTTGCACAAACTCAGTTGTCAGATCTCACTTCGAATAGCCATTGCTGTCCAGAACGATCTTCCCACTGCAGCAGGATGAAAAACGATAATGAAAGAACTCGTACAACATTCCGTCATCCACGTCTGGTGTGAGATCCGATACAAAAAGGGAGAAAGTAGAACTGCAGAAACAGCAATGAGATTAAAATAAGAACATTTGTGATAAGAACATTTCAATCTATACAATCTAAAATGGTTGTGACACCTAAACAGCTTCTGTATCATTGCT
Source organism: Oreonectes daqikongensis (assembly GCA_026939265.1). Lineage (NCBI taxonomy): Eukaryota > Metazoa > Chordata > Actinopteri > Cypriniformes > Nemacheilidae > Oreonectes > Oreonectes daqikongensis. The sequence goes on from JAOTQM010000428.1 coordinate 2,287,898, forward strand.
GCGGTTTTGTAAACAGTATTAAATTGATAGTTCACACAAAAAAAGTAGTATTCATCCTCATGCCATTCAAAACAAATGTTTTTTAAAAAACACTTTCCTCACCGGCTTTCTCCATGTTTCCCGTAAGTGGCACGACTCAACTTGAACCTTTTAGGCTGTTAAAGATCACAAAAATGTTTATAGTACCGTAATGTATTCATTTAATCATGTTCTGAGGTGCATGAAGTGTGTTGTTTACATGTGTGGCACCAGGTAAAGGTTTTCCATTCACTTTGCGAAGGCATCTCTCCACTGAAGTCTCATCAACCAGCTCCACAAAACCATAACCAGCAGCTTCCCTATAGAGATGATCGATAGAAAGACAGATAGGGAGACGCACGCACGCGCACACACACACACACACACACACACACACACCTTACCCTGTTATTTTGTCTCGAATAAGTCTGACCCGTATCACAGTTTCACCCATTTGAGCAAAAGCTCTAGATATAAACTCTTCATTCATGTAGGACTCCAGCTGTTAACACACACATGATATCTGCGTTGAAGAAAAAAAACAGCTTCAAAGGTCCCTGTACACGTACAGATATAGTAAAACATGTTAATTGTTTGTGTCTTTCACTTACGTTGCCCATCCAAAGGCTGTTCATTATGCTATCATGTGGATGGATCGAGATGTTTTTATAGCAAGTTACAATCCGGTGTTTGTTTATCTTGTAGAGGAACAGACGGGTTGTAAGATTCAAACACGTGTCAGTGTTTTTAGATGAAATATGATGTCCAACAGCGCCATCATGGGGCAAGAATCAGCACTGTGAATGGCGTCTGAGGTTTGACGTAAAAGAAATACACTTTTAGGAATAGTGCAATTAAATTGCGTTTTTAATACGTCTTCAAGCCATTGTTTAATTATTTCAAAAATACAATTGTTTTTTAAGACTTATAATTATTTTTTAATTATTAATTATAAATGATTAATAATTATAAATTTAGTAAGAACTGACATATAAAAAAAAGTACAACATATTTTCAATAAATCACTACAAATTTTACATTGCAATGTTAAATATTTAACTGGAGACGTGTATTTAAGAACCATTCTAGAGGTGTGTTACATCAGCCAGTGAGAGTTCAGAATTGATAGTGGTTATAAATAATTAACTAGTTTCCTCATCATGTGTCTAAATTCTGTGTGTATGTGCAGGTACAGAGTTTATATGCAAACAGTTTCGGGCCCTGCATTTAAAACACTTCTTTTAAACACAAGTCTCTGAGAAGACATTTAATAAAAATTCTAAATAAATAGAAGATTTTTATGGTATAAAGTAGAAACAATGTAAAGCAATCAAGCATAGATGTAGTACTTTGAAACATAACATCTTACTATCAAACATCATTGGTTCTGACAATATGTAGCCTACAGCGGGCTCCCAGTCTGAGACCACTAACTGTTGTTTCATTATTTTTAATACAAAATCCTTCACTACAGTAACAACTTTAAGAACAACACAAAAATGTGGAACCATTATGTTTTGTACAAAGGAGTTAAAAAGGCAATTGCGAATTTGTGACTTGTTTAGTTTTGTAATGAATAACGGAATATAACAGAATATATTACATTTAACATTAATTTATAGTATAAACCTTATACGCAGTTTAAACAGGATAATGACACTAATACTGTTGACTCTTTTATGAATATACTGGTTTAGCTATTTTAATGTCGTTTTCAATAAAAAGGTATATGTGGTATATGTCCTGTGACAGTAATATGCAATTAAAAAAAAAAAGTTTACTTCATTTTGCACTTTTATTTGACCCAAACATCACAATCACCATCTTCTTGGAAGACAACAGTATTTCTTTCCCTAATTGTTGTCCTTTTATTTTTGGCCAAAAAGGGCATTGGTCCAAAAGCAAAGCAGTACAGCACAAAGAGACAACAAAAATCAGTACAAACAATCATGAAAGAGTAAGATCACAATCGTTTTAAGAATGAGCTGTCTGTATCAGATCCCACAATCTTGAACTTAACCAATGATAGCATTTACTGTAAATCTGACACTGAAGTTAGATGACTTTAAGACTGGCAGCAGCAAACGTTACAGATGCTTGATCAAATCAGTGAGCCAGATGTGGGACCATGATTCAAAATGTAGACTGTGCCAAATACATAAATAAAGTACCAATATGAGCAACAAGATGTATCACAGGATAGTTGCTTAAAATGTCAATGCTACAATCTCCAATTAACTCCCAAGGATGGCAATACATGCTTGTTGGAATGGGGTTCAAGTCAACTTTGCCTTATGGAGTGATTCAGCTACTGCAGAGACGATGAGCTATATATGTGGCAGAAGAACAAAGCTCATCATAAACTCTAGGAAAGCTTACACTGTTATTCGTACAAACACCCACAGTTAGTGCATTACTAGAAGTACTGTGGTATAACTGCATACTGAATTAAATTATACATTGCTCGAAGAAAATGAAGCCTAATAGGGACCATTCACTGATGGTTTTTGTGCCAAATAAGCATTCCTGTGTATATTTTGGCATACTATTTTAAATATTAGTATTATAGTATTGTATATTATAATAATTACCAAAAAAACTAAATATGGACATATTATAGTAATGAGAAATGGAGGGTGTGAGGAGTAGAACCAACCTGAAAAAATCATCACAATGCAGAACATTATTGGTCAGAAATTAGGCTTCATTTTCTTTAAATCCAGTTCTATATTTTTACTTTTGATTCTGGGGTGAATATGACCTGGACTTTGTAGACTGTAGTTTTGTTCTAATCAGATATTGGTGGCATGCGCCCATATGAAAAACACATGAGCACAGTTATTTATTGGCACAGCTCAATGCAACAGAACACTTTTCGATTGTTAAAGTTGGGAATGTTAAATTGAAATTGTTTCAAACTGCATACCTGTGGCTTAAACACTGCTGAACGAAACAATACAATGCAGCTGATTCACATTATATTGAAAATTAAGGGCTGGGGTTTTAAAGGTAGAAAACACACAACCAATCTCAGCCCACAGATTATTCACCATTTTCAAATGATTTATCGGTACTAAAATGGAGAATATGAAGGCCATTAAAACATTTATTTTGGTCCTGATCTTTGTATTTCTTGGACTATGGATTAGTTTAGTCTGGAATAAACATGAACAAGTGCTGAGATTCTAACAAGATTAAGACAAATTAGTGGCATTTGTGCATCTAATAGAATGTGAGAGAGCAAAACAGAATATAAAAAAAAAGCACAAAGAGAAATGTGTGTGACCGTTAAGGATAAACAGGGTGGGTATGTGCTTTTCTGTTGATTGTGTTTGGCATGTGGCATGGCATCGATACATAGGTGGGTACCACCAGCAGAGCAGAGGGCAACAGGTAGGCCTTCCTTCTGTAATGTGTACATGGAGCGGGGAAAGGAAGAAGGTGTTGGATGCTACCAGGTTTGGCTCTCATGCAATCTTCAGAAACTGTTTCACTGTATCGGCCTCCACTGCCTCAGAAAACATTTCATAGTTCTACAAGAAGAAGAAGAATAAGCAAACTGTTACTGAATAAGCTTCTTGCACATTCCCAGGCTAACAGTATCATGTTTAAGACAAATATAAAACAACACCGACAGAAGGTACAGTTCTTTCAAAATACCCACGTACTGTTTTCCGCTACAATGAAAGTGAATAGGGAAGCTGTTAATGTCAAGTTCTTTATACAACATATGTGTTCGGCTTTTGAAGTCCTTGTGGGTTTTTGAGAGGAACAAACAAAAATGTTAATCATTCAGATTCAAATTAAATCTTGATGCAGTACCAGGTATGGTGTTGTTGACAAAAATGGCACTGGTTTTCCTAATATCATCAATATAAATTTATACAGGACAAAGAATTACATTTAAGAGGGCAAGAATTTTAGTAGAAAAACTTTATCTTTAGTTGTTTCCTACACAAAGCTATTGTATACTACTTTATGCTTCTTTGTCATTTTTGGAGTTTGACAGCCCCTGTCCCCATACATCTTCATTATATGGAAAGCAGTGAATGGGAAATTCTTCAAAAAGTCACCTTTTGTGTGGCTACCAAACACTCACTATAGCTTAGTAACACCATAGCATTTTTTGTGCACATATTAACATCATATAAAGATTATATAAGTTTGAAATGACATTAAGTAAAGGATCATTTTTGCAAAACTTTGATAGCTTTTAGAATAATTAAATACATATTCTATAAATATATGAACATACAATAAAGCAGATGAGAGGCCGATATTGATATTATGTTATCTTTATTTGTTCTTTATTATCAGCTCTAGAAAGTAAGTAGGTTTCTTCAGAGCTCAGATAACAGCATTTTTTGTCAAAGACATATCCAGTACAACGATATATGCTGTACTGTTTCATAGTATGGGTAACAGGATTGACGGAAATTTCTGTCAATGGCAGGGAAGCGTTGTCTCATAAATGACACAAAACTTTGTTAATGGTGAGTAAAGAGTCCTCCTTACCCCACAGTACTGGTCTTCATTGAAAATCTGAGGCGGAATTGCGGCGGGGTTACCCGATTTACTCCTCATCTCATCCCGAACTGCACCGCCCACCGCGATGTCAATTAACTCGTACTGGATGCTCTTGCTGTCCAGAATACGCATCACCTCAGCCTGCTGAGACTTTACCTAAAAAACATGCAAAACTCCAAAGTCATGCACAAGAAACTGTACATTTTACAGTCTGGGCCAATCATGGTTTACATAAAAATGAAAAAACACATTAGCTACCCAGTGTGTTGTGATTGGCCGAATACCTCAAACATGTGGCGGAAATGTAACGCCCCATTTTCGGAACATCAGCTTCCAAAGCATATTGAAAGCTTATAATGTCATCGGTACAGTGTGAGTTTGAGCCCAAATATGATTGAGAAAATGCAGATTTTGTCACCACGACTTGAGCAGAGCATAGCACATCGGTAAGGTTTTATTTTAATAAACTATTAGGTTTAACAATTAGCTAACTATAGGTAATTTCCTGAGCAGCCTTTGACGCTGTGTCTCGACCAGTCTATGGTCTCGACACGACGCGACAAAGACAAAAAGTATTTTATAAGCGAGGCATTTGTTGCATCCAGCGGACATAATTATTGTAATTATTGAAAACCATTTCTGCATCTGTGAGCATAGTAACGACAATTAAAGCTCGCGTTTGAATAAACAGTAGAATATTTTTTTTTTAAATAATGAAAAACTACTTATAGGCTGTGAGTGAGAAGTGGCAGACTGTCCTTGCAAAGTTGGATTTGTCCCACTTTTCAGAAACAGCCTTTGTTAATGCGTGTTAATGCACTGCACACACTCCGATTTTGGGGTTGTACTGTTTTGTTAGAGTGTTGCAAATAAACCTTAACCAATGATCCTCGTTTGGAAGACCCAGCTAAGTACTTTTTCTTTTGCAAAGAAACACACAGCATCTCCACAACAACACTACAGTGAGAATAGTTACACCTTTTTTTTTGCGTATACATTTGGGCAGTGTTATGCAAAGTTTCCCACACAGTCTGGATGAGCCTTCGCTTTTAAATAGAATATTTATTTTGGTTTGAGACTTTTATTTGGGCAATTTTACGTGGGGCAGTTGTGGCCTAATGGTTAGAGAGTCGGACTCGTAACCAGAAGGTTGCCGGTTCGATTCTCAGTACCGGCAGGTAACAACTGACGTGTCCTTGAGCAAGGCACCTTACCCCCGTTTGCTCCCCGGGCGCTGCAGTGTTAGCTGCCCACTGCCCCGGTGTATGTGTGTTCACGACTTAAAGTGTGTGTGTTCACTATTCACTGGTTGGGTTAAATGCAGAGGTCACATTTCGGGTATGGGTCACCATATCTGACAAAAAAATAGGTCACTTCACTAATATATACATGAACAACACACCAAAGATACAGGAAAACTTAAAATTGCTCCTTTTGACCCCTTTAACACAAATTCTCCTGCTAATCTTGTGTTTTACATTTACCAACCACATCAAATCAAATATTGCATTAATGTGGGCCGATTTGAATGATGTACTTTGACTTTAAAGGCCATCTGTCTGACTATAAAATGCTGAGTTGATTATTAATGAAAGACTGTCTAGCAGTCTAGGAAGCATTCAGGGCATAGCAACAGAAAGTGGACTTTGGAAAAGTCGCCTGGTTACCTTTAATAACTCGATTGGGCTAGGCAGAATGATTACTGTATGACATAAAAGTACTGCGAGAGCGAATCGGAAGCACAGTCGAATCGCTCTGTCTGGAGCTATGTTGATGTCATACGTCGATCGGTTTGGGTGCGCATCGCCGCTATCCTACCGTTACCGATCTCATTGGCCATTATGACGTTTTAGATCAAGTTAAATGAAATAAAAATAAAATAAGTAACGTTTTGGGTTAGTCGTTTGTTTTAAGTAACGCTTCACTTCTGTCAAACAAGCGCCTAAACATACTGTAACTTAGTCTTCCACGCACTGTTAGTCTGAGTGTAATTTACGTTAACTTTACAGAGGAAATTTTAACAGAGGAAATCGTACAACGAGACAACATGACTTCCGCTCTCAATGCGATGCGAGTTTGTTTCCTCTCTGCAGCTCATCCCTTCCAACATATCAGCAAATCATGACTACAATTCCGTTTGCAAATGACCTTAACACATACTATGCTAAAACAACATCACGCATATGCATTCTAGTTTCGCAGCACAGCTTAAATCTGGTTAGATGTAACATTAAGGAGCATGGGTGTGTCCTCAAGCCTAAGCCTCCATTTCACTAGTATAAGAATGCATTGTTCAGCTGCTAGGCTTAAATTCTGAGTTGACATAGCTAACGTTACATGTTTATACTCACCTCCCTTGAGGCAGTAACGGTGGTGTAATACAGTTTGATGCCCATGGTGGAGGATCGTAATGTGTCTTCGTGAATATGAAAGCGAGCAGTTCCTGAGCTGTTCTCTTGTTCCTGCAATCGCTTGTTCCGCCACTGAGACCCGCTATTTCCTCATTTAAAGAGACAGTAACTTGTTTTTGCATAAGGATCTGCTGCTTGCTTCATTTGGTTAAAAAGTACTTGCTCACTAATGTTAAATTAAGTTTTGTATATGAAAAAGAATAAGTATATATATATATGGATTTAAATTAGTACCATAGGATTTGAGGTTTATTTTATTGTCTAAACAGGATTTAAAACAAATCCTGAAATACATCCAATACATGTCAATCAGAATAGTAACAAAGTTATCAATTGATTCTTAATATATTACAAACAATAATAATACATTGTTATAGTTTGTGTCTCTTTGATCTGTTCATGAGTTCAGGAATTAATGCAAGGAAGATGAATTATCCTTGATGGGCCCTTAGTGTTATCAAGAGTGCACAAGATGGTCTCATATTACCTTTTACTCCTGAAGGGAGAGTCCCCAAACTGGGCTGGCAAATACAAGGACTGGCCAAATAAAAGTTTGATAAATCTGTTTAAAAAAATAATCACATGGGAGACCTTTTCTTTTTATAAAATGTAGGTAATAGATCCATGGGCATACCCTATTGAAAGCATATTGATATGGGCATTTCATGACAAATCTGAAATCTGCACCCCAAGAAGCCAGAATATTGAAAATAATTACAACCAGAAATTAACATAATAAAAATGTACAATTTCTTTTATGCCATTACTAAACTAAATTATTTTAACTGTTTTGTAAACAATGGCAAATAATTAACAATAGTTAAAAACATACAGTGTAAACTTGTAAGACTGAATAAAATGCACAAGTGAGATATTGTTTTTGCTCCAAGATTTCAAAATGATTAAATATGTGACAAAATGAAGTCATGTGACAATAATGTAGCACACCATTGTTATATAAAACATTGAAGCTTCCTTTTCAAAATCTGATGCAAATCCCATTGTCGTTTCACAATACAAATGCCTAAAGTAACAATTATAAATAGGGGAAGATCGTTTACTTTTTCAGATAAGGTTTATCTGTGTGTTGGCAGTGGTGAAGGTGGACCAATCCAAACGTAGCTCTACAATGCTGAATCAGAAATTTCTAGGAAACTGTTATTTGGCTCATATGATACATACGAGGTCTGCTTGTTACACCTACATTTTTCCAGAACACTCTACATTTGTGTATTAATCATAATGACACGAGTTTACCATCAGGCCAGACATAAGAAAACAACTGTAACCTGACATAAAGCTGACCAACACAAGAGGGCAGTACAACATCTCTAACAACAGCTTCATTGATAGAACAACCCCATTAAGAATTTTAACAATACACTTGTGGTGAACAATTTACTTACAGACTGTTTGCTATATTTGGAATACTATATTTATTTAAACAGTATATCTTATAAACAGCTATGTATTGAAATGCCTTTATGTGTATAAATACATTTTTTAGGTATTTGGGGTTTTCTCATTGTAACAAAGTTCGTCTTGTGAGGAGGAAAGTGGCAGGGTCGGCAGGGTAAAGTCCAAATAATATGTATTAACTTCAACGAAAGACGGTCTCAAAACACCAACACAAACACACACAAACAAATGATAGTCCACATGGTAGCTTGTTCAGAGCTAACCTGAAGAGGGGCATCAGAGAGGCCAAGCACTGCTACAAGCTAAAGGTAGAGGAGCACTTTTCCAACTCCGACCCTCGACGCATGTGGCAAGGCATCCAGGCCATCAGTGATTACAAACCCACCCACTCCACCCCGGCAGCCACTGATGTCCTCTTCCTGAATGAGCTTAATGACTTTTATGCTCGCTTTGAGAGAGACAATAGAGAAACTGCCACCAAGCTGATCACCCTCCAATCACATTCTCCTCCATAGATGTCTGCAATGCACTGAGCCGGATCAGTGCGCACAAAGCCGCTGGACCAGATAACATCCCTGGACGCGTACTCAGGGCATGTGCTGAGCAGCTCGCTGGGGTTTTTACTGACATCTTCAACCTCTCTTTTGCCCAAGCAGCTGTGCCAACATGCTTTAAATGCACCTCCATTGTGCCAGTCCCAAAACACTCCAGCCCAAAGTGCCTGAACGACTACCGCCCTGTAGCACTGACACCCATTGTCATGAAGTGCTTTGAGCGGCTGGTCCTGGCACACCTGAAGGACTTTCTGCCATCCACATTGGACCCACACCAGTTTGCCTACTGCAGCAATAGGAGCACAGAAGATGCAGTTTCCATGGCACTGCACTCTGTGCTCACACATCTGGACAGTAAGAACACTTATGCACGTATGTTGTTTGTTGACTTCAGCTCAGCATTCAACACTATCATCCCATCCAAGTTAATTGCTAAACTTGAAGACCTGGGCATTAACACCTCCCTATGCAATTAGATTATGGACTTTCTGACCAACAGACCACAGCAGGTGAGATCAGGCTCCATCTGCTCCATCACTATCACACTCAACACTGGTGTACCACAGGGCTGTGTGCTAAGCCCCTTCCTTTACTCCCTCTTCACCTCCGACTGCAGGCCTGTGAACGGATCTAACTCCATCATCAAGTTTGCGGACGACACTACGGTGATTGGTCTCATCAGCAACAACGATGAGACGGCCTACAGGGAGGAGATCCAGCACCTAGCCACATGGTGCAACAACAATAACCTGCTCCTCTAAGACAAAGGAGCTCATTGTGGACTCCAGGAATGAGTCAGGAGGCACACATGACACCATCTACATCAATGGGATGGCTGTTGAACGTGTCTCCAGTTTCAAGTTCCTGGGGATCCACATCTCGGAGGACCTGTCCTGGACTACCAACACCTCCAGCCTGGTCAAGAAGGCTCACCAGCACCTCTTCTTCCTGAGGACACTAAAGAAGAATCAGCTGTCCTCGGCTATCCTGGTGAACTTCTATCGCTGTGCAATAGAAAGCATCCTGACCAACTGTGTCAAAGTCTGGCATGGGAGCTGCTCTGTTGCAGAGCGCAAGGCACTGCAGCGGGTGGTGAAAACCGGCCAGCGCATCACAGGGACTCCACTTCCAGCCATGGAGGACATCCAGAGGAAACGCTGTCTGCGTCGAGCTCGCAGCATTCTTAAGGACTCCTCTCATCCAGCTCACAGACTGTTTTCTCTCCTGCCCTCCGGCAGGCGTTTCAGGTGCCTCCGGACCAGGACCAGCAGACTAAAGAACAGCTTTTTTTCCCAGAGCTGTCTCTTTATTGAACTCTGCCCCTCACTGATCCCACTGCCCCTCATATACTACTACACTCTTCTCTCCCCCCTCATTGCACACCTGACTTCACTTGTTACTTGCACTACCAGACTGCTCATTTGCACTGCCAACTGTTCATTTACAATACCGACTGTTTACTATGCATCTTGCACTCCTACACTTTAACTGAATGTTAGATTTTGGATTCCCTGCATGCAATGTATAGCCTTGGGAGCCAGCAGGCCCTCCTAAGTAAGGGTCTTAGGGTGAGCGGACATTTTTTATGTGTTGTTGTAAGAAGATGGCCCTAGAAATACCTTGTTGGCACATACCTTATTTGGTCATACTATAGGACCCTGGACATATGATAACTTCCAGATGTTTTCTTGTGCCATATAAAAAGCCATGCTTCTGAACAATAAAATGAGCTAAGAACCAGATTTACTCCTGACTCTGTTGGTTTCTTTTGCTCCCAGATCTGCAGAAGGCATCCTCACAACATCCAACATATGATTATTATTTGGTTTGAGAATAAGGTGTGATCCAAACATAGAAAACAGTTTCAATGTTAATTTAAAACTTAACAATTGGGGGCTCGTCCGGGATATTTCTCGGTAATTCTGGACAATTTCTATGTTTGAAGACCGTGTAGATTGGATCTACAGGTGCCAACATTATCATCACAGGTAAGAGTTTATTGGTTTTTACCTTGACTGTGATGGATTACTGTTGAAGGCAGAATTCGTAGTTTCATTATTACGTTGAACTGCATTTGAGTGTGACACTCCGAGACGTTAAACCGAGGCCCGGTTGCGTCATTATATTCGAGAGGCACACGGCGCGCGTATGTTGAGATATTAAATTAATTAATTTTTCTTTCGCTTAAAAATTGTAAGTGAATAGAGAAAAATTAAAGGAGTTGGACTTTGTGTAGGAAGTTTTCATCTTTTACTTTTCTTTACTAACTTTGCTTACTTTATTCGTTGAGTATGGGACAAGATATATCTAGACCCCTTACGGGTGAAATGCCGGTAGATTTTATGTTTAGAAATAATAAAGGTTACTGGACTCAACCATTTGTTGATAATTTGGCCGGATGGTCCGAAAGCGCTGGACCGCAAATTGATAAATACCCGAGATGCGGCTCTTTTAAAAAAGATGATATTGATCTGATGAAATCTATGGTTAAAGGTGGATGGGGTGATCCCCAATGGGCTTATAAATATATGGTCGAGTCGTATGAAGTTTGGCTAAAAATGAAAAAGATATGGGACCAAGGTCCCGAGCGCGCTGATAAAACGGAACTTGCTATTAAAATATCGGCCGACCCGCAGTTAACTGCAAAACAACCGCCGTCTTATGTTGCCGCTGTGCTGTACAAAACCGTGCAGAAAATACTTCTAATTTGTATCCTTTGCTGGCTGCTTTACACTCTGGGGCACCTACCCCTCCCGATGTGAAATCTTTTTCTGCAGCTGTGCACAAAGCACCTACAATGAGTAGCGCAACACAGCCGGCTATGGCGTGGATCCAAGAAGGATCTAGAATTATTATTAAACCAGCAACAATGACTGACGTAGATACCATTTGTAAAAATCTCCCAAACCCGAGTAATTCTAACAAATTTGTTGATGTTTTGCGCTCGCACACACGATACGCACAGTTGAGTGAAGCTGATTACACAGCGATATTATTAAGAGTTTTGTCTGATGATGTTACTGAAGCATCTCTTATTCAGGAAATCCCTGTTTTAAGTCTTGTTAATGATGAATTAGATGGATCAGGAATCCAAAGGGATCCTCACGAATTTTAGTGGGCAGATCCAGATAATGTTACGAACTTTTTCGAACAGGTTAAGCGTTTTTTAGATGTCCGTGCTCATGTTTCCAGAGATTTGACTCACGCTACGAATACCAAGCAAAACAAGGGCGAGACTGTGTCCGCTTTTGTTGGTCGTTTTAAACGTGTGTGGGAAGAAGATGCGCGAATTCCTATACATGGAGATATGGTTCCGCTGTTTATTAATACATGCCTAAATAACATGAGTCTTGATGCAGCGCGTTTGGTTCGTGTAACAACTGCAAATCTAATGCAACAAACTGTTGATGATTTTTGTAAACGCGTTCGTGAGCTGGACGCAACTGGTGCTATAAATTCTTTCTTTGTTACGGCCAAACAGGAAGTTATGCTGGCAGCTCCTCAGCAGCAACTGGCTGCAGTTCCGGTCAGAGGTATGAGTAAGAACCGAAGGGGTGGACCTCGGTACAATCGAGGCCCGCCTCGGGGAGGTCTTAGGAGGCCGGGGGTGTGTTTATATTGCGGAAAACCAGGCCATTGGGCGAGAGAATGCAGATTAAAACAAGCAGATGAGATGCATTCTGCACCACAGACACACAAGACACAAGCGCCAACATATGGAAGTGGTTATCCTACTGAGTATCAGGTGACTTGGGGAGACAAGAGAGATGAACAAAATAAACCTAAAAATTACTAGAGCTGCCCACAGAGCGTTTGTCAGTCCGGATTTACAGTCAATGATTTGTTTTTCTTTCAACAATCACCCAGATGAACTGCCCATTGTAAATTTAAAAGTACATGAGGTAGATTATTAATTTTTGATCGATACTGGAGCTACGTGCTCATCTCTTTCGACTAAATTTTATGAAGGGCCAATCACTAATCGTACCACACGCTCTGTTGGGATTTCTGGGACTGACGTTATTTGTCACATGACACCTGCCATTGAAGTAAGGGCAGTTAATCATCAGCCTTTTTATCATAAATTTGTGATTACTCCAAATTCGCCACTTAATCTTTTGGGCAGAGATCTTATGCATAAACTTGGCATTGAGATTGTGTTTTCAGACAGCACTGTTAATTTTTCTTTGCTTTCAGATGTCGCAGACACCACTGTGGAACTCATGCCACATTGCATGAGTACTGACGAACAACAGCAATTAAAAAACAACATTGCTGAGGTAAACCCATCGTTGTGGTCACAATATAAGGATGAATCAGGCCTTGTTGATGTACCCCCTTACAGAGCTAAATTGAAAACACACAAGTCTGTGTACGTGAAGCAATACCCGTTATCACCTGACAAGGTTGAGGGTATTCAGTCGATAATTGATAATTTTTTAAAGCAAGGCGTTCTCGTTTCCACTCACTCACCTTACAACACACCAATTAACCCCGTCAGGAAAGCTGACGGAACAAGCTGGCGTTTAACACAAGATTTGAGGGCTATTAATTCATTGATAATTCCTTTGGCCCCAATTGTGCCTGATGTGCCAACAATTTTAAATTCAATACCACACAACCACACTCATTTTACAGTGGTGGATTTGTGTGCAGCCTTCTTCTCCATTCCCGTCCATCCAGATACTCAGCCTTTGTTTGCATTTACGTTTAAGGGTGCTCAAATGACATGGAAACGTTTGGCACAGGGTTTTACTGACTCACCTGCTGTTTTCTCCGCTGCAGTGAAACGTGTTTTGGACAAAATAACAGACCTGCCATCTACGGTCTGTGTTCTAACGTATGCCGATGACATCTTAATCTCTGCTGACACTGAGTCTGACTGTTTGCAGGCCTCGATCATTGTTTGCAATGTGCTTGCGAATGCTGGATTTAAAGCCTCGAATGAAAAACTGCAGTGGGTCCAGCCTAGGGTCCATTACCTGGGCCACATCATCTCACGAGGCCAGAAGGCGATTTCAGCTGAGAGGGTGCAGCTGATAAAGACTTTGCGTACTCCTCAAACGGTGACACAGTTACAAAGTTTTTTGGGGCTGGTGAACTATTGCCGTGCATGGATACCAGACTGTGCGTACCATGACAAGTGCTTGCGATGTCTCATCAAATATGGCAGGGACTCATTGACCTGGACTTCTGAAGCAGAGGAACATTTTCAAGCATTAAAGGATGCTATCACGTGTGCTCCTGCACTGGGGCTACCAGACTATTCCAGGCCGTTTCACTTGCATGCGGGGGAGGCTCTGGGTGTTGCAATAGGGATTTTGACCCAAGACCATGGCGGTAAACCACGTCCTGTTTCTTATTTGTCCAAACATTTAGACCCAATAGTCCATGGCATGCCAGCATGCCTCCATGCTGTGGCTGCTGCGGCGGAGATGGTTAAGACGGCTGAGAAAATTGTTTTGTCGCATCCTTTGACTTTATACACCACACATCAGGTGGGTGTTATTTTGCACAACTTGAAGACACAGCACATGACGGCTCAAAGGAGGTCAGGTTATGAAGCAACGCTTCTGGTTACAGAAAATTTGACTATTAAGCCCACTTCAGTTTGTAGTCCAGCAATTCAGTCACTGTATGGCTTATCCACATTGATAACTGACGTAGTGCCTCATGATTGCCTGAATGAGATTGAGAGTTCCACTTCAGCCAGGGTCGATCTGAAGGATACGCCCCTGGATGGGGGGGAACATTTATATATAGATGGCTCATGTTCAAGGCCGTCTGATGGAGTGTATCTGTGTGGATATGCCATTGTGACACAGCAAGGTGAGAGGGTGGAAGCATATCGTCTTAATCACAACTCCGCACAGGCTGCGGAAATAAATGCATTAACGAGAGCCTGTGAGCTCACAAAAGGCAAAAGAGCTACGATCTATAGCGATAGCAAATATGCTTGTAGCATTATCCAAGATTTTGCCAAAACATGGGAAAGACGTAATTTTCAGATATCTGAGGGCAAACCAATATCACATGCAGATTTGGTAGGAGATTTGCTACGGGCAGTAATGCTGCCATCTGAATTGGCAGTAGTAAAAGTGAAAGGTCATGCCCAAGGAAATGACCCAGAAGCCGTAGGAAATCGAAAAGCAGATGAGTTGGCCAAATGGGCCGCAGAGCATGCAGAGTTTTCTCCATATCAGAGGGAGCAGAATAGGAACGTAGAAGCAATGATGTTTGCGCATATATCATGCGTGCCTGACATAGACTTGAAAATTTTGCAGAGTCAACCCACGCAGGAAGACGTGAAGCATTGGGCAGACAATGGATGCGCACCAGATGTCAATGGTTTGATTAGAGATAAAAGCGACAGAATCGCGTTACCAAAGTTATCTCTAGTGATATTGATAAGGCGTTATCATGGCATTTCACACAATAGCGCGTCTAAAGTTACCCAAATGATCAATCATCTGTATTGTATACAGGATACAGCGAAAATAGTCAAACTAATTATAAACTCGTGTTTGATCTGTGCTAAAACAAATCCTCACAGAAAAACGCCACATGATGCGTTACCATTTCCAGAAGCACCTTTTCAGCACCTTCAAATTGATTTCTCACATATGCCTGCAGTTGGAAATCTAAAATACATTTTAACTATTGTAGATAGGTTTTCAAAATGGCCTGAGGTGTTTGCATGTGCCAAAGAGGATGCGAAAACGGTAGTCAAAATATTGTCAAAAGAAGTAATTCCACGTTTCGGTATTCCGACGACAATTGAAAGTGACAACGGCACACCGTTCACATCAAAAGTGACCAAACTGTTGGCCAAGGCGTTGGCCATAGATTGGCACTATAATATTCCCTATCATCCACAGTCCTCGGGGGTAGTTGAGAGGACTCATCGTGCGATTAAAGATAAGATTACGAAGGCCAGTATGGAAACAGGTAGGAAATGGCCAGATGTATTACCAGCCGTATTGGCAGAAATGAGAATGACACCATCCTCAACGACAAAATACTCACCATTTGAGATTTTAATGGGTAGGCCTTTCCCGACCCCATGGGTCAGAGGCCGCGCAGGCGTTTCTTCCTTAGGAAACATGGAGGTGATCCTGGATGACTACGTGGTTTCCTTAATCGATAAACTGAATTCTGTGTGTGCTGATGTTTCTCTTTCTCTCCCTATTCCCTCAGATAAGCCCACGCATAACTTTGTTCCAGGCCAACAGGTGCTGATCTGAAGTTTGAAACCGGTTGCAGTGGGAGAACCAAGATATCTGGGGCCAGCTGTTGTGATCGCAGTGACAAGGACTGGTGTGCTGACTGATCATCAACCGCAGTGGATTCATGCGTCCAGACTGAAGCATCTGTTAACATCCGCATCACTAATTGACACTGTGGGCCTAAGAAGCCTACCCAAAGTGTGTGACAGGGCACTGGTGAGAGGTCTTGTGCCAGACAGAAGATCCTTGCTCTTCTAGTGAGCGAGGGGGCCATCTGTCGGCTGAACATAGGTCCTGGGAAAAACTTGCCCCATTAATAGCTTACCAATCACCACTGAAGGTTCCCCTGTTATACATTTGGGTCCAAATTGTCCAACATGATAATCATATTTCTAGTATCTGGTTTACAAATTGAGGTTGAAGTTACTAGATATGAGTTGATTAAGTTTATGAATGACACCACACGAATATTTGATGGTATAAAAGAAGAATTGAGAGGTTTGAGATTAATGACCTTACAAAACAGACTGGTGCTAGACCAGCTAACAGCCTCTCAAGGTGGTGTTTGTGTTATTGTTGGAGATAGTTGTTGTACTTACATTCCAGATAATGATGCGGATGGACATTTGATTGATCAAGGAATCAGGAACATTACCAGAGCAGTTGCAGAGATGACAAGTCGAGAAAGGACTGGATATGACTGGGATTGGAGTTCAAGTTTTTCCAGCCTCTTTAGTAAAATTGAACATTGGTTGCTATTATTGTTGCATGCATTTTGATTTTGCTTTGCTTATGGCCTTGTATTATGGCTATGATTCGCTGTGCATTAAAATCATCCATAAGTGTGATCATGAAGGGTTATCATGTTGCTCAAGTAAATACAGTAACTTAAGTGACCACGAATCCGTATGTCAAATAAGGACAGAGGTAAAACATCTGTTCGGACCGGATGTGGCCCTTTTTGTTAGGAATGTTTCTTTATTATTTTTTGATTTACTTTTATTGCTTATTACTGATGCGGGGAACTAATTGTTAAGGCATAAATGCCTCAAAAGGGGCCAACTGTTAGATTTTGGATTCCCCGCATGCAATGTATAGCCTTGGGAGCCAGCAGGCCCTCCTAAGTAAGGGTCTTAGGGTGAGTGGACATTTTTTATGTGTTGTTGTAAGAAGATGGCCCTAGAAATACCTTGTTGGCACATACCTTATTTGGTCATACTATAGGACCCTGGACATATGATAACTTCCAGATGTTTTCTTGTGCCATATAAAAAGCCATGCTTCTGAACAATAAAATGAGCTAAGAACCAGATTTACTCCTGACTCTGTTGGTTTCTTTTGCTCCCAGATCTGCAGAAGGCATCCAACATATGATTATTATTTGGTTTGAGAATAAGGTGTGATCCAAACATAGAAAACAGTTTCAATGTTAATTTAAAACTTAACACTGAATATGCAATAACTTCTTCCATTGCACTGTTACTTAGATAGCTTCTGTCCATAATTTATTTGCACTACTCTATATCCATTGCACTGCTGCTCACCATAGCCTAACTTATTGTATACATCCACCTGTACATTTCTGTTCATAGGAATAGCCATCTGTACATTATGTTTATAGTACATATCCATCTGTAAATCTCTGTTTTTAGTAATAGCCATCTGTATATTATGTTCATAGTACATATCCATCTGTAAATCTCTGCTTTAGTAATAGCCAACTGTATATTATGTTCATAGTATATATCCATCTGTTAATTTCTGTCTATAGTAAGAGACATCTGTAAATCATGGTCATAGTACATATCCATCTGTAAATTACTTCTGTAATATTTATTTATGTAACTTATGCAACCACTGTATATCCTGCACTTGCTGCTATTGCACTTCTGGTTAGACCTAAACTGCATTTCGTTGCCTTGTACTTGTACATGTGTAATGACAATAAAGTTGAATCTAATCTAATCTAATCTTGTGGCTAACTCCTTCTGTTGCACGCTCTCTGCATGCATGCAGGCTCTCTTGCCAGACAACAGCCCTGTCTGCGCCCTCGACAACGTCTTTTGTATCTCCTCTCTCCAATCACTGGAATAAGAGACAGCAGGTTAGCAGCCACACATGACGTACTCACCGCCCTCCGTTCTCCGGACTGAAGCTCCTCCCTCCCAGACGGAGCACGGCCACGCCCCCCTTGCCACACTCATAAAATAATTGTATTTTATGCTTTATAATTGTAACAAGGTTCGTGTGGGTGGAGGAAAGAGGCAGGGTCGGCTGGGTTAATTCACAAATAATATTTATTTAACTGCTAAAGTAAAATGTTTTCTCCAAAACACCAACCAAACAGAAACAAACAAAAGAACTACACGTGGCTTGGCTCAGTCTGTCTCTGGCAATGCCGTCCGTTCCGGTTACGTGTCAGCTCGCACATCTCTCTCTCTCGACCTGCCGTCGGCGGAGGTTTTTATCTCTCCCCAATCACTGGAATAAGAGACAGCAGGTTAGACGCCACACGTGACTCATTCACCGCCCTCCGTACTCCGGACCGTAGCTCCTCCCTCCCAGACGGAGCGTGGCCACGCCCCCCTTGCCACAATAATGTTTAAATGTTTATAATTGTATATATATGACTTACATTTTGTTGTGTAATTAGTACAGCAATTTTGACAGGAACATCATGTCTGTCTAACAAACACAGGCCTAGCTCGATCCCTCACAGTCGCAAAATTGCAGTTTGAAATCACACATTTCAAAAAGCAGATAAAGATCCACCTGTTCCGTGAGCACTTAAAGGCGGAGTAACTGATCTCTGATAACGTCCGTTATTATTTGAATTTGAATTCGGAACACGGCTCTTCCTGCAATTCAGTTTACTGTAACTCTCCCTGCAATCTCACCATCCACCCCTTGGTGGATGGTGACCAACGAGGGGTGGATGGTGACCAACGACGGTCGCTTTCCGTCGTTTTTGTTCCCTCTCTCCCACCTCTGCCCGGAAGGATGAGGAGTGTGGGTGTTGAAGTGGGTGAAGAGGGCTGATGGAGTAAAGTGTTGTCTTTACAGATCCATGTTTCAGTCAGTGCCAGAACATTAAGGTTTGACTGACTGGTGAAGGCTGGAATGAAGTCTGTCTTGTTGACAGATGACTTGCAGTTCCAGAGCCCTAGGAGTCGGACAAGCTGACTGTGGAGGGCCAGTGCAGAGGGAGCAAAGATTGTGACGAGGTCTTCTCTGTGTACGTTTGTGTGTGCGTCTACAGTGGACAGTCTGGATGTACTGAAAACACATGTTATTAGCTGAAGCAAGTAAATAAAAAAAGAGACAGTAGGAAGGTGAGGAAAAAAGGATAGCTTTGCAAGACTTAGCGTGGCGTGCCAGTGTCGCTGCTCGGTGGAGTTGCGCAGGTAGAGTCGCAGATCTTTACCTAATCGGTCTTAATGCGAGGAGGGCTACACACGAGGGCTGCTGCTTATGCTGCCGCTTCAGAAATTAGTGCTACTAAAGTAGAGGCTCCCTAATTGCTTAATGGATGAGTTATTGCTTCACAGTTGAGCCCACCTACTTAATTAACCGATCAAGGCTTCAATGTGACTAAAAGTGCTAGGTGAAAACTCCTGCTAGATGGCTAGGTGCTAAACAGTTACTTAACAAATCAACATCTTACCTTAAGAACAGTGCAGGAAGTTCAATAATCCTTACTAACAAACAGCTACAGCTAGCTAGGAAGACAAAATGCTTTTTGCATACTTGTTCCATCCAACAGGATTCCTGCATGTGGAATTATTATACTTCAGGATTCCTGTAGGGTACTGTGATGAAGACAAACTCTTGACCTAGGAGGAAGTTAGCGCAAGCTGTCCAGGGAGGATCGGGCTGAAGCACATCTTTTCTTTTTAGGTTGTGAACGCTGTTTCACAGTCATCGGTCCATGGAATAGGGTTCACAACTGCCTTGGACAAGAGAGTTGCTATGAATTACCATGTCATCCAGGTAGGCCGCAGACCAGTCTTCACTTTTTTAGGTCTCTGGAATGCGGCTGGTGCCCCATGTAGGCCAAAAGGAAGGACAGTGAATTGGAATAGTCCTAGCGGTGTTCTAAATGTGGTGTAAGATCTGGACTCAGGGTTGAGGGGTACCTGCCAATACTCCTTACACAGGTCTAGTGTGGTAATATACTGGGCTCTTCCAATCTTCTCCAGCAGATCATCCTCTCTTGGCATGGGGTATGCATCAAACTTGTATTGGGCGTTGAGCTGCAGACAGGTAGAGATCCATCTTTCTTTGGGACGATCACCATTGGTCTGCTCCACTCACTTGTTGAAGGCTTGATCACTCCTAGCTCCTTCATTACCTTAATCTCCTCCTTTAAGGGTTCCACCAGCCTCTCAGCACCTAAGGACGTAAGGTAAGGATGTTGACATGATGGTGATGGGTCGGAAATGTGGATGGTGTTTTGGGTCAGCTCAGACCGTCCAGGCCTAAGGAGTAGGGAGTTTTTCGTATTGCTGTAATCCTCAGTTGCTTATTCAGCTGCCCCATCAGCCGCGATGTGGAGTTTGTCCCCTGGTCCGTCAGAATCTCCTTGGGTATGCAGACGAGTTGAACCAGGGTATGAATGATCTTGAGCGTGATGATAGAGCAAAGTGGGAAGGTCTCAGGGTACCTCGTGGTGTAGTCACAGATTACTAGGATGTAGGTGATGAGGCACCACTGTAGCACTCCTGCATCTTCTTGGTAAACAAGCACTGACTTTATGTTTGGCCTGGGCTTATATATATTTTTATTCTTTATTTAGCAGGGACAATGGACAATAAAAGATTACCCCAGAATTAGCTACAAAGCTAAATTTCATCTGCTGTCCCTGGGCAGGAGTAAAACAAATTAAACACAATAAAATACAAGAGATATAAAAACATGTTCACATATCATTACCTTATATAATCAATGATCACAAACCTGACTTGCCTTTAGAAATCTTTTCAAATGTAATTTAAACTGCACAAAGGTAGTACAATGTCTAATATCTGTTGGTATACTATTCCAATTATTAACAGTTTTTTCAGAGAAAGCTGATTGTCCAAAGTCTGTTTTCCTAAAATGCACTTCACAATCACCTCTTGACAAGGCTCTTGTCTGTCTTGTACTGTCATTATGCAGAAAAACAAACATCTTTAGTGGAGGTGCAAGATCATTCACAATTTTATACATTAAACTACAGTTGTAAAATATTACACAATTTTTGAAAGTAAAAAGATTATGTTTTTGAATTATAAGTCAATGATGATATCTGTCAGGTTTCTTATCAAACACTTTTATAGCACGTTTATAAAGACTATGTAGAGGTCTAAGAGTAGATTTCCCTGCTTGTGACCATGAAGTAACGCAGTAAGAGAAGTGAGAAGAGATTAAAGAGTGCAATTTAAAATTTCTAAGTTGAGGTGTGACTGTACAGACTATTTTTTTTACATGCTTTTCAGATGTTAAGTGAGTGTCTAAAATAACTCCAAGATATTTAAAGTGCAGTACAGTTTGTAATCTTTCACCATTTACTAATACATCTGGTATAGCCTCCTCCAACTTTCTAATCTTAAAATACATAAAAGCAGTTTTCTGGACGTTTAACAATATACAGCACTGATTAAACCAGTCTAAAATTTTAGTCATAACAACAGATAGTTTTTGTGATACCTGTTTGTTTGTTTGTTTTAGCATGTACATAAATCACAGTGTTGTCTGCGTACATTTGAATAAATGCCTCAGGACAAACATCTGGAAGATCATTCAGGTACAAACTAAAAAGAAGAGGTCCTTGTATGGACCCCTGAGGTACCCCTGTTGGACAACATCTTATTGAAGATATACAGTCAGGTCCATAAATATTGGGACATCGACCCAATTCTAATGTTTTTGGCTCTATACACCACCACAGTGGATTTATGAAACAAACAAGATGTGCTTTAACTGCAGACTTTCAGCTTTAATTTGAGGGTATTTACATCCAAATCTGGTGAACGGTGTAGGAATTACAACAGTTTCCATGGCACTGCACTCTGTGCTCACACATCTGGACAATAAGAACACTTATGCATGTATGTTGTTTGTTGACTGCAGCTCAGCATTCAACACTATCATCCCATCCAAGTTAATAGCCAAACTTGAATACCTGGGCATTAACACCTCCCTATGCAATTGGATTATGGACTTTCTGACCAACAGACCACAGCAGGTGAGATCAGGCTCCATCTGCTCCACCACTATCACACTCAACACTGGTGTACCACAGGGCTGTGTGCTAAGCCCCTTCCTCTACTCCCTCTTCACCTCCGACTGCAAGCCTGTGAACGGATCTAACTCCATCATCAAGTTTGCGGACAACACTACGGTGATTGGTCTCATCAGCAACAACGATGAGACGGCCTACAGGGAGGAGATCCAGCACCTAGCCACATGGTGCAACAGCAATAACCTGCTCCTTAACACCTCCAAGACAAAGGAGCTCATTGTGGACTTCAGGAAAGAGTCAAGAGGTACACATGACACCATCTACATCAATGGGATGGCTGTTGAACGTGTCTCCAGTTTCAAGTTCCTGGGGATCCACATCTCGGAGGACCTGTCCTGGACTACCAACACCTCCAGCCTGGTCAAGAAGGCTCACCAGCGCCTCTTCTTCCTGAGGACACTAAGGAAGAATCGGCTGTCCTCGGCTATCCTGGTGAACTTCTATCGCTGTGCAATAGAAAGCATCCTGACCAACTGTGTCACAGTCTGGCATGGGAGCTGCTCTGTTGCAGAGCGCAAGGCACTGCAGCGGGTGGTGAAAACTGCCCAGCGCATCACAGGGACTCCACTTCCATACATGGAGGACATCCAGAGGAAACGCTGTCTGCGTCGAGCTCACAGCATTCTTAAGGACTCCTCTCATCCCGCTCACAGACTGTTTTCTCTCCTGCCCTCCGGCAGGCGTTTCAGGTGCCTCCGGACCAGGACCAGCAGACTAAAGAACAGCTTTTTTCCCAGAGCTGTCTCTTTATTGAACTCTGCCCCTCACTGATCCCACTGCCCCTCATATACTGCTACACTCTTCTCTCCCCCCTCATTACACACCTGACTTCACTTTGTTATTTGCACTACTGGACTGTCTATACATAACATTTATGTTCATTTGCACTACCAGACTGCTCATTTGCACTGCCAACTGTTCATTACAGTACCGACTGTTTACTATGCATCTTACACTCCTACACTTTAACTGAAATATGCAATAACGTCTTCTATTGCACTGTTACTTAGATAGCTTCTGTCCATAATTTATTTGCACTACTCTATATTAATTGCACTGCTGCTCACCATAGCCTAACTTATCATTGTATACATCCACCTGTAAATTTCTGTTTATAGTAATAGCCATCTGTATATTATATTCATAATACATATCCATCTGTAAATCTCTGTTTATAGTAATAGCCATCTGTATATTATGTTCATAGTATATACCCATCTGTAAATCTCTGTCTATAGTAATAGACATCTGTATATTATGTTCATAGTATATATCCATCTGTTAATTTCTGTTTATAGTAATAGCCATCTGTATATTATGATCATAGTATATATCCATCTGTTAATTTCTGTCTATAGTAAGATACATCTGTAAATCATGGTCATAGTACATTTCCATCTGTAAATTACTTCTGTAATATTTATTTATGTAACTTATGCAACCACTGTATATCCTGCACTTGCTGCTATTGCACTTCTGGTTAGACCTAAACTGCATTTCGTTGCCTTGTACTTGTAATGACAATAAAGTTGAATCTAATCTAATCTAATCTAATCTAATCTAATCTAATCTAATCTAATGTGCCTCCCACTTTTTAAGGGACCAAAAGTAATGGGACAGATTAACAATCATAAATCAAACTTCCACTTTTTAATACTTGGTTGCAAATCCTTTGCAGTCAATTACAGCCTGAAGTCTGGAACGCATAGACATCACCAGACGCTGGGTTTCACCCAAATTGCATGGGGCACACTAGATTATTCTGCACGTCTAAAAAATTTACAATTTGCTCAGTTACTACTTTTTCTGTTATTTTGGATACAACTGACAAAATTGAGATTGGTCTCTAGTTTGCTACATTTAGTGGATCACCTGCTTTGAAGACTGGGGTAACTATCCCAGTTTTCCAGCAGTCTGGAAAAGTAGATTGCTTAATTGATAAGTTCACAAGGTGTGTGATTGGTACTAAAAAGAGTTCACAATTATTTTTAAAGAAATTACAATCTAAACCATCTATATCTTTAGCATATGAATTTTTCAAGGTTTTTATAACATTCCGGATCTTATTCTCTGATACTGTTGTTAAATCAAAAGCAGATTCAGCTGAGTCAACAAAATAAAGTTCTTTATATCTAATGTCAAATTTGTCAGTCAATCTTTGAACTGAGTCAACAAAATGACTATTAAAAGTGTCTATTATTTCATCAGGTTTATTAATTATTTTTCCCTCAAATTTTAATTTTGAACATTTAGTCCATGACTTTCTTTATCAATTTATTAATAGTTTGCCACACCTTTTTACCATTTCTTTTAGCCTCAGTTAAAATATTAATAAAATATTGTGCCTTAGCCTGCCGTAATGTCTTAACCACCTTATTTCTTATGCTATAAAACAGAAGTCGATCCTGTCGCAAACCAGATTTAATAGCTTTTTTTAGAACGTTATCACGCTTTTTCATAAGCATCCATACCACTTCCGAGATCAATGGAAGGTTATTCTTTCTATTCCTATTTCTAACAAATTTTGCATATTTATTTTCTATATTTTTTATCTCCTCTATAAACGTTTTATGCCCTGTTTCCAGGTCTTCAGTAGACAAAAGGGATACCCAGTCAATTTGTCCAAGCTCTTCTTCAAACACACTCATATTCTTTTTTGGTATACTAAAAGAACAGTTCTGTTCATTCTGTGTGGTTTCATGATAAACAAACCTATTTTTATTTAACTTCCTAGATATAAGAGTTAAATTATGATCTGATAATCCAGTTAAAAAGTTAAGTCTTAGTAATTCTATCTGGTGTATTAGTAGGATAAGATCTATTAAAGTTTGCGAAGTAGCTGTAATACGTGTGGGGGTCTCAATCATTTGTGTAAGGTCATTCAATTTAGTTATCTCCTTCAATTTCTTTTTGGCCTTTTTATCAGACCAGTTAATATTGAAATCCCCCATAACAATACACTCTTTACTTATATCCACTTCTTTAAAAAGGTTTTTAAAATGATCATAAAATAAGATATCGGATGAGGGCAGTCTATATACTGCAACTATAGTGAAAGACATTTGCGAAGATAGTGTAATTAAAACAGCAATACATTCAAATTCGTTAAAACACTCAAGATGGACTTGTTTGCTTGTCAAATAATCTTTAACATAAATAAGAAGCCCTCCTCCTCTACGAATTTTCCTATCCTGTCTGTAATGATTATACCCAGGCATTACTAAAGCAGCACTAGGAGAAGTTTTAGTTAACCACGTTTCAGACAAACACAATAAAACTAAATTCGAGTCCACAAGCAGGTTTTCAATTTGTTTATGTTTTGATAACACACTTCGGATATTTAAATGTCCTCCTAACATACCCCTCGGTTTTGACCCGCGGTCCCAGATTACTTTAGAATGGTTCACAGTTTTAAAGTAATGCAATTTCCGATGCCTCTCACCAGCCGTTCCATAATTCGATGTAACTCCGGCCAAGTCACGATGACCAGTCCATGTTGTTACTCTTGGACCACAGCTAGCCCCGGGCCCAGCCTGAAGACCGGTAACCGACCGGGAATACTCCGACTTACAGTACTTCTTGCCAGCTGACACGCGGTGACATTCCGACTGCGTCTCCAAGCCACACTCAACCCCGGCTCGATGACCGTCAGCTGTCACAGAAAGCCCAGGCAAATCACCAACACACACCGGCGAAACGACCGCCGCGGGGAACCCAGGCGAATCTCCAGTCCGCTCCAGCAGGCCAACCAGGCCACAGCCGGGCCCGACCACGGGCATCCAGCAAAACCCCTCCAGACATAGCGCGGGCAGCACCCGCCGGTAATCCAGGAAACTCACCAGCACACTCAGGCGGAGCATTGCGGGAAACCCGGGTGATTCTCCAGTCTGCTCCAGCAGACCAGCTGGGCCACAACCAGGCCCGCCACGACCACAGATGTGCCCAAACCTTAACCCCTTCTGGGCCCTGCCATTCCCAGGTAAGTATAACATCTAATACACAAGGAAGGTGCACATTTCGGTATGAGTGATGGGTGTTAGTAAGGTTTTTGGGATCTTTGTAAAAGGAAAGGTAAATAGGACAATAAGGTTGTTTGCTAATGATTCTATTGTCTTACCTTTTCTTTGGGGCCTCCTAGTGAAAGGGGCCGGCCACAAACAGGAAGCCATATTTGTGTCAAACATAAGAGGGGCGGAACTTACCGGATGACAGTGTGGAGAATGTTATCTTAATGTTATTGGGGTGCATGTCTTTTAAAGGTCCATTGGTTTTCATGATGAAAATCTGAGGGTGTCAAAGAATATGCGTGTATAATGATGTTGAAGATCATGTAAATGTTCAAGTGAAGTTGTGGTGAATGGTATAAACACTGATTTATTGTCATCATTGGACAGTTTGAATTTAAGGGAAAGAGCCTTATTTATAAAAGTGACTGCTGGGTAGAAATTTGGCCTTAGTTGGACTAGCAGCTCAATTCTTTTGTAGGGGAATTTACAGTAAAGACCCGTAGACCAGATATGATGAATGAAGACAAGGAGTCAGGAATGCAATCAAAGAAAATGTATTGAAAAACAATTGTTTGTAGTTTTGCCAGCAGAAGTCAGCTTCAGCACTCTCAAGGAGCTCCACAGGCCGACTTGCCGTTACATTAAAATGTAGTAATAATTATAATATCAGAGCCATCTAACCTTTCTCATTACTCAGGTACATAAAATCTTGTGCTTGGTTAGACAATAGATAAATTTAGCTTGGATGTCCAGTTCATAGCATAGCTTAACTGATTATAAGTATGACACAGAAGCCCTAGTTTAGGCTCAAGATACACATCTCTTTACATCCAGTCTTCTAAATATGTTTTTTTTGCAACCAATAACTAGCTTCTGTAACAGGGAAGCACACACGCTGCTCCATCAAAGCTCAGAGTTTAATCAAAAATATTTCCAAAACATAGTGATGTGTACCTTCTCACAGCCAGGAAATACAGTTTAATACTATAGATGACGATTCAATGCATAAACTGAGAACTAAAACAAAAGACAGAAGCATATAACTTAGATCACAATAATTATTGGGCAGAAAAATATTGATTGAATCTTCATGATTTTTAAATATAATTATTGAAAGATAATTGCTGATTAATAATTGATTTGTAATACAAAGGAACAACACCAAAGGATATAAATGAAGCGAGGTGGCACTAAGGAATCCACCCTTCACACTGATTCCATGACAGTTAGCACTTCCATATAATATAGCCATAAAATATTACCAAACGTAAACATAAATTCAACACGATTCTTACTGTTTTGTTCAATAAAATTAATAATATTTATTTTTAATTATATAGTATTTTTATTTTGGTTTTATTTTATATATAATAAATCACTACTGCACCTTTTTAGAAATACACCTGTACACTTGCTAATATACGTTGCAGTAATAGTATGTTATTTTTAAGTGCCCTTTTTTGGTCCTTCAGCCCCAGCAGAGGTCTGTGCACGCCACTGTTTAAAGATGTGTGTCGCTTTAAATAGGTTATGTTGTACTTTAAGAGCACACTAGAGGGGGCTCTTTCCCATAAAACCAGGGCTTTGGGTCATTTTTACTACAGCTATCAAATACTTTTCTATTTAGCTGGTTTTAATTGTCACATGTAGTTTATTTGTATTATTTCAACTGCAAATTACTATGCGTGAATGTTTCTATATATTAACCCATTTAAGCCCACTGGCAGTTTATAGTTGTATATATATCTATATAATCATGAAGGTCTGTAGAATCATCCGAACAAAACAAATTTTACAAGACATCTATTGTTTTTTGTATACTTAGTCAAAAGTCTAAGTCAAAAGAAATGGGGTATACTGTGGCATGGATGCAAGCAATTTATCAGGGGGAATCAAGGTTAATAAATCAAGGTTTTAGGTCTTGTTTAGTCCTAAATAATATTTAAAAGACATACGAAAGACATACAACTCATTGCCTCCATGCAGTTAATTAATAAACAATCGGTACTGCCATTTTTCATGCTATTGCCGATATGTCGATAGTGTTAAATTAATCCAATATTGGTGCATCCGTGCATCCCTAATATTAACTAAATATATTTAAAAATTGTTACACTATTGAATCAATTAGACATGAAGAATCAGTGTATGAAACTCAATAATGGTCACAATCAACAAAAGAAAATGTAATGCTGCAATGCATGCTGGGTAACATCATAGTACAAAACTCATTCATGACTCCCAGCATGCATTGCAGTTGATCTGTTTATCTGAATTAGTTTGATGATTGTAACCATTGATGAGGTTTGTATGATGAGTGTTGATGTCTAAGTGTGTCAGTGAGGTTTTCTGACTTTATCGCAGTGAGTTACAAGTTACAAAAAGCTTAACCTCCATTTTACTGAAACCGGATTATTAATTTGGTCACAGTTAATATTATAGAAGAAAATAACCACATATTAACATGTGAAGAGATGTACAAAACATCTCCTTCAAGGCTTTCTCGGTGTAGTGTGTTTAACACCATTGCAAGCACTGAAAGAAAATGAACTTAATGAAAGTCCAGAGTCAAGAGCCCAACTAAATCAAACACTGATCACACTAATGGGGATTTGTTGAAATTTCAACATTTTTTCAACATTAACAGCGAGTGCAAAAGTGATATTGATTCAATGCCATTAACAATGACAAATATTTGACACATTTTTACAATTTTTAACATTGATTCAATGGTTTGTACCTGCTAGCTTGCTGTCTGGGCAGTGTGGGCCCTGTGTGGGCTTCCTGACCTGTGGGCGAAATGAGGGCTGCCCGTGCAGGGCCAGCGCTAAGGGGCCAACGTTTTGCCAGTGAGCAAATTCTCAGGGGGCCCTGTGCTAACAGTCTGCTGGGGGCCCGTAAAGTGCTAGCACAAGCTTGCTTGCAGGGGTGTTGCCTTGCATATTGAGTGCTTCAAGAAATTTCATGCAAACCACTAAAACTCTACCCAGGAGAGAGGAGCGATAGAAAAGGGGAGTTGGGAGGACACGCATGACATAAATTCCCAATCCAAATGTCTTTTGAAATAAATTGTCTGTTTTTTACTGTTATCTTTCATTTTTGATATATAGATGTAATTTTTTTTATTATCATCAATCTTTTAGATACACAATGCCCTGTTGGGGCAACTTAATGGCTGCACTTTGTTTTGCACTATGTTCCACCACTTGAAGACAAATGATTTTGTTGTTTGTTGTGTTTTCATATTTAAAAAGATTTTAAGCTTTATGCAGCTTTTTTGAGTTCGCATCAAATGTTCTTCAATTTTATACATAGTAAATCTGTTTATTAATAAAATATGACATGTTAAAAGCAGTTATTTTGAGTTAGATTCCAAACGTTCTCCTTCTATTCAAATTTGATATGGAAAGGGTACATACAACATATTTGCCCACCGGCAACTAGTTGCCGCATATTTAAATATGATTTTCAAAACACAGAAAAAAACTTGGGGAAAATAAATGCAGAACATGTTCACATATAGGACACTTTTAACACGACTATTTACATGAAAAAACCTTCCTTTATAATATGCATTTAATGCGACCTCATCCATGCAATAGTTTCTCTATGAACAGGTTTGGTGTAATAATAAGTTATTATCCAACTCATACAAGCTATTAAGTTCATTGCAAACATCAGTGTAACCTTTAAAATGCCATTGCTTCACGGAGAGACTCAATTAACCTCTGTACATATGGCTGAGGTGAAGGTTATTATTTTAGACCATATAAATATAGATGTTCCCCCTGAGATGCCTGTCTGTCGCCCACCAAAGATGAGTTCGATGTGAGGTCATCAAATGATAATATACAATGTATGTTTTTGTGACTTTAATCAGCCTCGTTTGCAAAGATCATTTAAAATCATTTCTAATAAGCACAGAATTGAAGAATCTATAGGAGAGATAAAACATCTTGGAAGTGGAATGATGATGTATATTTGAAAGTTACAGACACTGCCCTGAAAATGTTCTGCCCTAAGTGGGTTGGATGCTGCGGGCCAAAATTGAAATGGCATTTTCACAGAACTCCCCCAGCTCGCAGTATCTGTGTCACCATGCCTTCGTTTATCAATGTCTTCCTGCTTTTGCTGAGTAGTTTGTTTTTACTGTGTGCACCATATATCACCTGTCAGGTATAATGGGGGCTGGTGGACATACGGCTGCAGAGCATTCCCATGAGCTTATCTTCTCCTTCTCTTGCCTGAGTACAGATCCATACAGGGAAACCTGAGGTTAATTGTTGTAGAATTTACAAAAGGATAAGATACTGTTAAATTTTTTTGACTCTTTTGCTGACCAATTATGTCTGGGACAAAGACTTTTTTTCATTTTTAATTGTCACTGTCAAACGGGTTGTTAAAGACTTGTACAGCATGTCATACAGTAACTAACACTACAGACATAGTCAAGAATCAATATTGTGCACAATATGCTACATACAGTATGTGTCTGTAGCTGTTTTTGAGAATATTTTCTTACCTTATTGTACTGATGTTACAAAATAATGCATGGAATGTATATTTTGTTTCATTATACATGCAAACATGTCAAAATAAATGTTTTTTACCTAGAATGTTATTTGTACATTATTGTATTAAAGGTCCAGTGTGTAGTTTTTTGGCGCCTCTATTGACAGAAATGCAATATAATATACATAACTATGTGTTCAGATGTGTATAAAAACCTTACATAATAAAGCGTTATGTTTTCCTACCTTAGAACGAGCTATTTTTTATCTACATACACCACGTGTCACCTTACACAAATTTCACCATGTTGTTCAGTAGCCATAAATGGACAAACCGCTCTAGAGTGCGTTTCGTAAATACGTTAACT
Source organism: Oreonectes daqikongensis (assembly GCA_026939265.1). Lineage (NCBI taxonomy): Eukaryota > Metazoa > Chordata > Actinopteri > Cypriniformes > Nemacheilidae > Oreonectes > Oreonectes daqikongensis. The sequence goes on from JAOTQM010000428.1 coordinate 2,319,222, forward strand.
CTTTAGGAAAAGAAGCAAAAATGTGACGACATCTTAATCCTCTCATGGCCTCCGTAGTGCTTCGAACGGGAGGGGTGGAGTGAGCGGTTCATTGCAATTCGCAACCTCACCACTAGATGCCGCTAAAACATTCCACACAGTGCCTTTAAGGGAATAGAATTAAATGTAAAATAAAACTCCTATCAACATTTACTCTGTATTTTCTACTGTGACTTGATGTTAAATGTATTCATTTTTTTAATAATGTAAGTTAAGATAGCAGGGTAAGAGGTAAATAAGAGATAGGGTACTTAAAATAAAATAAAATCTCACAGGATGCTCAGGTAAATGCATTTTTGTTACAATTCTTAGCAGCTATGTAACTATGCAATTTTTCTCACAATCACTGTGAATAAAAGTGAAGATTTTCGATGAATGTCTAATTTATTTTATAATCTGTTCATTATGCTTTATGCATTATTAAGTTGTTGTAGAAGACCAGGAATATTTTCTTTGTCTTAAATAAAAATTTCAGGATTTTTTTATTATAATTTTTTTACATGTTGGGGCCAGAGAGCACCTGCCAGGCTCTTTGGCAAGAGGGGCAGGTTACAGTGTAGCCGCTTGGATTGCTAAAGTGCAAGCAGATGTGCAAGCAGATGTGTTTAACAAGCTGTGTTTTTAGGAAGCCTATAACCATTTCATTAAGAAATGTTAAAATTGTTATTTCATTTATCTTTTTTCAATTAATTCATTGGGCTGGAAATTAATTCATCTGGAAAATGTATAACCTTTATTTTATCATGGTACTTATGAAAAAACAAGGAGCCATTTAGACAAGGAAGAATAAAAAGAATAAAAAAAACCTATTTTTATATCTTAATTGGTAGAAGCATAAAGGTTGTGGGTTTGATTCCCAGCGAACACACACACTAAAAAAATTGGCTATAGGCCTATGTGGCAAAAATACAGTAACTTTGGAAAAAGCATCTGATAATGCATAAATGTCCAGACCAGTACCATTTAAAACATTTATGAATTCATAACAATGTCAACACTAAAACCTTATTGAATTTTTACATGTTTAGCGTACTTAAAGACGGGGTAAGCGATTTCTGAAAACAAAAACACACTACTATGCAAAAGGAACACAGTACCACGACTCCTAACGCGTCTCTGCTGGAAAGTCTTTATAATATTAATATATTTCTTGCCCCTTATGCTGATTGGCTACAAGTTTGTATTGGTACTCAGTTTGTTTAAAAAAATACTAACACCACCTTTAAACACGTTTACGTTCATGCATTTGGCATATGCTTTTATGATCCAAAGCTCTTACAAATTTAAGCAATTTATGCAATAGATAGATGGAAATCTTGCACCCTGCACGTTTCTTACCTTGACCACCTTCTTCCAATTTTTTGTTCCTTTCTCAAAAACAAGAGACTGTGGGGCAGTCGTGGCCTAATGGTTAGAGGGTCGGACAGGTTCGATCCTCAGTACCAGTCGGGATTTTTGGTGGGGGGGTGAATGACCAGCGCTCTCTTCCATCTTCAATACCATGACTGAGGTGAGACCAGTGAGCAAGGCACCAAACCCCCAACTGCTCCACGGGCGGCGCAGTAAAAATGGCTGCCCACTGCCCCGGGTGTGCGTTCGCGCCTTCACGGTGTGTGTGCACTTTGTTTGGGTTAAATGCAGAGCACAAATTCCGTGTAGTTACACTAACGTCACTAGTTGGCCACATGTCACTTCACTTCCACTTCACAAGTCCGGGCAAACTACCTAAAGGCCGCATTTTTATGATCATCACGTAGACTTCTTACAAAGTATTTTGCAGTATTTTGAAACTACAAAAATACAAACACTACATTTTGATACAAAATATGAAGCCATTTTCATCAACCCAATCAAATACGTATTTTAAATACATGTATCATAAATACTGCCCAGCCCTGATTACAACAATACAAATTCTAATTTAAAACTTAATATTAAATTACTATTTAGCTACATAATATTTATGATGCACGTATGTATTACATATGTACCTTGTTTCACGCATTTATTGCATCAAAAGCGATTCGAGAGCCATGCGCTAGAATCTCTCTCGCGATACTTTGATGCCATACGCTTAAAAATGCACTCGCTGCAGTCCACGAAAGACCCCGGAAACGCGCCGCTTGTCGGCAGCGCGCCACAGCTTCCAGGAAGCGGAACGAATGAAGTTCATTTTTCACAGTTGCTGATGGCGGATGCTGTCGAAACAGACGCCATGAAGAATTATAACATCGCGTTTGAGAGGATAGACCCGAGCGCGAGCCGCTACCCCTACTGTATCGTATGGACGCCGATCCCCGTGCTGTCGTGAGTGATTCTCGCATCCGCCGTTAGTTTCGCTTCGTGTCGATGGTTTGAAGCAAAACATACACATGATGGATGCATTACGGTCGCGTCATTTTGCGTTTGCCTTGCTTTGCGCTGACAGCAGTGAATGAACTAAATGTTCTTTTTGTACTGAACCTGTTTCCCCTCCAAACCCGGTGCGTTTTAAAGGATTCGCTATACAGCCTTAATTTATAAACCAGCGTGCTCTCAAAATCATGGTTTGCCTGCCCTTCTTCAATGAAGTTTCTTCATTTATGAAAAGGAAACTGATATTACTATGGTTAAAAATTGTGGCATTTTTATTAAACCCAAAATTACCTTGGTCTTTACATGAATCACAGTTTACAGTGGAATTTGTGATTGAAATTAATCTGTCAAAAGACATGGTCACTTCACTTTTACTGTAATCCAACTATGGGTAATTTTCCTAGTAGTCTTTCAATGGGTTCCATAGCTCAACTGTCTGCAACACAAAGTCATGGGTTTGATTGCCAGGGGAACACACTGATAAAAATTGTATAGCTTGAATTTAACGTAAGTGTCTTTGGATAAAGTGTCTGTGTAAATTCAAAGATTTATGTTTAACAAAACTAGATATTTTCAATATTTAATGCAATAAGAGTGAGTGAGGACTGGGGCTTTTGAGCTCCAAAATTAAAAAATGATGTGCTACATTCCGCAGTTATGTTAATTTCAGACTAAAAATTAAGCAGATATTCTGTAGAATTGTATAGGCTATGCATCCAATTATGGCGCGTGTATGAATGAAGGCAAAAGGTTAAATGCTCCTTTACAAAAGAAACCTTTACCAACGTTCTAATAAATGGGTTTAATGTGGATTGTATTTGTTTTAGGGTGTGTTCACATATGGCATGTTTGGTTCGATTAAATAGAACTCTGGTGCGATTGCTCTGTTGGTGCGGTTTATTTGTGTGTGAACGCTGTGCCCAGAACCCTGGTGTGCACTAAACAAGTCGAAACATTGGCTTTTAGGTTGCGTTCATATTTGTAGTTCCGTTGTTTTGGTCCAGACCAAAAAGAAAAAAATTATTCCTGGCTTGCTTTGCATTCACACTGGCATTTTAACATCGAACCTATAAAGATACTGAACCTAAAGACATAGTGGTAAGGTCACAACCTGATTGGTCTTGGCTTTCGTGACGTATATTATGCGACAGAACTCTGAACATCCAAAACAATAATGCATGCTTTTGTAAACACCCTCGTTTTTTCTGTCTTCATATTGTGGTATTTTTCTTTTTTTTTTTGCATACACTGCTCTTTGTCCTGTACAATCATGTGATCATTAGGGTTGCATCGGGTGACATCACATCCTGTTTTTGGATCATTTACATGCGTTCGATCCGTGTTGCATTCATACTTCATTCAATCGCGTCAGGGTTCACTTGGAAGCGGACCGAGACCCATCTTTTTAGTGGTCTCGGTCCACTTGTTTGGTGCGCACCAGGGTTCGGGTGGCAGCGTTCACACTTCCACAAATAAATCGCACCAACAGAACAACCGCACCAGAGTTTGATTTAATCGAACCAATCATGCCATATGTGAACGTACCCTTAAGCGATCTTTGCCACAGTTTGATTAAAGTTTGAACACAACATGGACCAAAGGCATCTAACTGAACCAAAACAGCAAGTGATAACAGGCTATAACCCGAAAATCAAATATTTTGGTGATATAAAAGTGTTTATTAGATCTTTGCTCGTGCGTGTAACAGAGGAATTCCTGCCGCCGTATTGACTGCTTTAAACACTTCAAGTTACCGGTCTTTGCAAGTTACCGGCTTGCTAAACATACCATATGTGCAGGCATACACTGAGCATGTATATCCCAGCACACAGCAGTGTTTTGGATGTCCGATAAGTTCTGTTGTTAAATATATATCATAAAAGCTCTCCAATCACATTGCGACTTTACACTTAAGCTGTTAGGTTCGGTATCTTTAGTTTCGCTGTTAAAATGCCAGTCTGAATGCAAAGCGAACAAAATGTATGTTTTATTTTTTGGTCTGGACCAAAATAACCAAGAGAACTACAAATATGAATGCACCCTTAAAAGAAAACTAATGATGTCTGTGGATCTCTTCTGGTAATGTGTTGGCTTTTATTGGTGGGATTTTATCTGGCAGATGGTAACCAACAAAACACCATAAATCATACTGTAATGAGGCCCCAAAACACACCAGATAAAGCAATTGTGCAATGGTTTTAATAATAACATTTCATCATTGTATTTGTCATGGGAACCATTAGAATTTGTATTGTTTCAGCAAGGTTATTTGTCACTTTGGATAAATGTCTAGTATATAAGTAAATGTATGTAAATATTGCATGGCAGAATAATGATTTGCCCAGGACATGAGTTCTAAAGCATGTTGGACTTTCAGGTGAGAGGGCTTTCAGTCTGTGCTGATACCTGTTAGAATACAGTTACATAACGTTTTGCATGTCGAAATAACATTGTGTTTTATCTTACTGAATATTTGTGTAAATATCATAATTCAGTGATGGGCTATTGTATTTATTGACATGATACTCAAATATACTTCAAAGAATTGATCACAATTTGTTGCCAATATGCAACCTTTACTAAATTTTGTATGTATTTGTTTGAGGATAGACTTTGAGTTGAATTAAAGATATGTTTTCATCTGGTATTATTTACTTGTTTAAAATGGATCACAGCTGATCTTGGAACAGTCTTCTGGTATCCTCACCCGAGATTATTTCAGTTTGAGCATCTCTTGTTTTTTCATGTTTTTTATTCTGCTGAATTTGGGTCAGTAGCTTGCCCTCTAGAATGCTCGGTGATAAATATTATGCACAAAGACAAGACCATATCTGGGGTGTTGGCACGTGTCCTACTCTACTTCAGAGATTTAGCTGGGGCTGTTTTATCCAGGATATTTATACTTTCATAGTACACCTTGAGATCACTGTTACTAATACTTTGAGAATAAATTTGTTCTAGTGTTTAATCCAAGTCCTTATCTGGCTGTCGTTTGTCTTTCTGGTGCTGTTGCCATGCTTAAATTCCAAAGGCAATTAAAGAATATAAATCTGCAGGGGAAGATGGATTTTAACCACGAGTATGATATTGACAAGGGCATTCGCTAGCATGAAACCTTATGCTCACTTATCTCTCCTGCCAACAACACACGCAAACGTGTGTGCGCGCGTATTTTAGTTTCTTGGAGCAATTTTTTTTATTCATTTTTGTTGCTGCCATGCTGTTTATAAAGAGTAATGTAAATTAGCCACCAAACTGACCAAACAGAATAAAATATTAACATTTTTGTCTTTGTCTATATGAATCAGTTATCCCATCGGTAAGTAGACTTCCATTTGTGCACATGAACACAAACATAATGATTTTGGCTTACATTCTTTGATTAGGTTTTAGATGTTCTTTTTACCCCCCCTCCATTCTGTCGGGTCAGTAGGAAAAAATCATCCACAAATAATTATAAAATCACTTTGATTTTGTTCATGGTTCAGAATGTCAGACATGCCAGGCAGTTCGTAAACAATAGATTAATAAAAAGTTGGCCTTTGATATGTCCTGCTACAACTTCCCATTTAAATGAAATGCACATAAATACAGGACAGAAACTTGCATATGTTTTAATGGGACTTTAATCCTACTTTCTTGTTTCAGGTGGCTATTTCCGTTCATTGGGCATATGGGCATCTGTACCTCTGCTGGAGTGATCCGGGACTTTGCTGGGCCGTACTTTGTCTCAGTAAGTACAAGAACCCCCATGTCATCCGCCATGTCGTTTCATATAATGCCACAGATATATATATATATATTTCAATAACTGATGCCAGAATTTAGAGATCAGTGTTCAGTATGTAAAGATGAATATTTTGTGCAGTAGGGTTTGAGAGGAAGTGGTATTTTTGTGATTATAGTCAGGTCTAAACAGCATTATTAGGCACAGCCTCAGTGTCCTAATACTTTAATAAAACAATTACATTAGAGACACGGTCGTCTAATTTAAAGGTGGAGTGGTTGATTTGGAAAGGCGCTAACTTTAGCACTCAAATTATAATCCCACCCTCTATGTGATTCGCCTTCCAAAGCCACGCCTCCTTCAAACACATGAATGCACACCAGAAGCTGTTGGATTCTCAAAGCATGTACATACCTGTCCAAAAGAAAGAGAGCAACCATTGTATGACCTTTTGCCTGCCGGAGCTGTCTCCATCGTATAAAAACTGAACTGATGTTAATTCGAGTTTTTCCTCTTTCATGATCCAGACGTTTTTTCATCACTGCTTTTTCAAAAACGGACTTTAATTTTGTTTATTTAGTTGTGGGTTCCGCAGGAAAGTTTGGTTGTTGCTGTTTGTCCGCCATTCTCTCCACATTGACACAGCGGACGTGAGCGCGCTGATGACGTATGATGTCTGCGCGAACAGGGTGCGAAAATACGTTGGCTGAAAATGTAAACATGAAAAGTCATAGTGTTCGGCCAGAACGTTTTGATTGGGCGAACGTTTTTAAGTCCTATGCCTTTCATAGATTACCACCACCAGATTGCTCTTGATTGCTACCAGGATGTAAAGAGATTTCCAACCAGCGTGACAAAAAATGTTTCTGACAGGATCACCCACCCTGCCTTTAAGTACAATTTTTAAAGACATCTTTTATTTTAGTTTGATCTCCGAGGTTAAATTATAATATTATATATGTGTTGTGCCCCAAAAACATACAAAATTAAGTTATTTATTACCTTTTTACACCATGCTTTTAATAACCTTAGTAAAAAGTCTGATTTCTGTGTTCCCCTTTAAGAACTTTTGGTTGCCAGTAGTATATGTTTTTAGGGAAGTTATGCCAGGACTGCAGTGGCAGCGCTGCTGACGTTTCACAGCAGTTGACCAAAGCAGCCAATGCACAGTCTAGGTATTTATCATGTCTATGAATGATACCAAGACCTCTTAAATGTCAAAAGCTCAAGGGAAATTTGATTCCTCACGTCATCACCTCTTTAATGATAAGCTATATGTGACCCTGCCTGTGAAAACCAGCTAAAGTAGTTTTTTTTGTGATTGCTTTTTTATACATAAAATCATCCTACATAGAGTAATGAAAAATCTCATCTCATGAAAAATATGACTGTAGCAACAATAACCAGTTTAATTTACTAGAATGATTTATTTCACGAGATCGCCTCGCAGATAATAAAGTGGGACGGATAGTATGCATATTTGGCGTGCTGTCCCAGGTAGAGGGCTCCGAGCTCGGTTATTCTTCCCGAACTCGGAGCACCCACCCCTTGACCGGGAGAGGGCCCCGGCCTCGGAACCCTGAGCGTACCCCTTGGTGCTGAGGTACTAACACGCTAGTGGTGAGGAGTCGGGGTGGGGGAGGGATCTTGCTAGACAATCAAGAGAATGGAGGTAAGGCAGCTTGATTATTTATAGGGCTGATAGGGTGTTTACTCTTATTGTTGGCTCTGCACCGGCATACTTTCATACCCTCCTACACTTCTACCACCCCATCATGATCCTTGCATTCAGCAAATGAGCAGTGTCTTGTAGTGCCCTCTCAAAAGTGTCCTCTTCCTGTATCCATCAGGACAGCTGGATCAATCTCACAATTCAAAAAACAGCTGAAGACCCACCTCTTCCGTGAGCATTTAACTATCTCATGAAAAAATTAAAAAAAACTTTCTACCTCTCTTTTCTAATGTTCTCTGTATACTTGTATATACTTTCTTGACTTTGTATTACTAGCACTTCTCGTGAATATTGCTTACTTGGACAAATCGCTTGCTGTTTTCCTCAATTGTAAGTCGCTTTGGATAAAAGCGTCTGCCAAAGAATAAATGTAAAATGTAAAAGGGCAGTAGATCACTTTTTCTGCTCATGCTCCTTCACAACTCCTTGCTGGTAGAACAGCCTTACAAACTCTGTCCGGTCAACCACATCTCTCACAACATTCAAACAACATCTTAAAACACAACTCTTCCAAGCACAAAAATAAAAAAAATACTAACCTTCTCTCTTTCTATCAATAGGTAGTGTTCTGGCTTTTGTAGAAACTAGTAACTTGGTGTTAGCACTTATTGTATTATTGTCCTGTATTTCCTAAACTCTCTGTAAGTCACTTTGGATAAAAGCGTCTAAATGCAAATGTAAAGGTTATCTGCATGTGCTCCTCTCGAACCTTGTTAATAAAACATAATTTCACAAGTTCACCTCACAGATAATATAGTCGGACCGATAGTATGCGTATTTGGCGTGCTGTCCTGGGGAGAGGGCTCCGAGCTTGGTAATTCCTCCCAAACTCGGAGCACCCGCCTCTTGACCAGGGAGAGAGCCCCGTGCCCGGTGTGTGCTCAAACCCGGAGCGGTCCCCCAAAAGATGCTGTTGGTGCAGGACCGCAGCCGGAGCAACGTATCCCCTAGAAGAGGCTGGCTTGAGTTGGCGAGGTGCTGCCCAGCTTGGAGTAGGGCTACTGCTGCGGGTTCTTGCGAGAGCGAGTGGCGGCGAGGAAGCAAGATAAGGCTCCTGTGAAGCGGGCACTACTGCAGCAGTACGGAGTAAAAATAAGGCTTGGGGAAAAGATAGAGAAGCTCCTGCCGGAGCAGCACTTCTGCGGCAGTGGGGGAAAGATTGAGAGGCTCTTGTGGGAGCGGGCACTGGTGGAAGAGAGAGTGGTGTGCTTATGGTGGCGAGGAAGGAAGATAAAGCTCTTGAGGGGTGGGTACTACTGCGGCAGTGTGGACTAAAGTTATATTACTTTATTATTTTTTGTATCATGCAGCGCAAAGTTCAGTCTAATTAAAAAAACTATGTGCATTTACAGACAAAGTGTTAATTCATATTCATATGCCCAAACATTTAGTAAGTGACAAATGTTTGGAAACAGTGTACATGTTCATTTGCGAGTCATCTGCGAGATAGCCAGACTTCGTGCTCATATGGACCAGGGGTTTCGGTACCCAGCCCTAAAAATGTCCCATTTCTTTACATAATAAATAATATTTTTGGTGGCACAGTGCGTGATTGTCTGCTACGCCACTGCCCATATAACCAAAATGGCATGATCCCCATTGCATAACACCTCTGCGAAGATTCGACTGTGAGATTGGTAGTCGAATCAGACTCCTGCTATTGAAGCATGGAATCGTCGACTATTCGGGCTCACCCCTATTATAATCATAATATTTTAATCACAGATGTTATTCTCTGGGGATGGAATGTGTCTCTAAATGATAGAAAGATTAATTTCAGGGGGAAATACGTTGTTGTTTAATATTACCCACATTTTCTTAGTAATGCGGTATATTACTGCATTACAGCAAAAACTAATATATTACTGTAATATTATTACATTTGTAATGCGTTACTCCCAACACTGTCGGCGAGTGTGATTTAACCTGCACAGCGCTCACGCTAGCTGGCCTCCGTTACACGTTTACCTTAAAAAGTAATGGAAAAGTACCGCAGTGCAATGGGAATAATGTGTCCTCAGTGAGTTTCCTTTTACATTCTCTCTCTTTCATTCATGCGCATGCTCTGCTTAATTATTCTTCAGTAATAACTTCACTGAAGCAGCACAGCGCAAATTTAAAAGACGTGACGATTTAGTAACAGAGATTTGTTCAACTGTGCTGGTCTGGAATTCATGGTGGAAGCAAGTAGTTTCCCATTTCCTTTAAAAACCGGAAGGTTTTAAAGACTCTCCGATGTTGTTTCTGATTTATCTACACACGTGTGCCGTAAAACTGTTGTATAAATCGCTCGAGTGTGATGGTGCTCTATATCAGCGGCTGTGATTGTCTCCGGCACTAAGCCTGCTGCCTCGTGCCTCTGACCTAATCACAGCCTTGCTGATATACAGAAATGGGTAAAAGTACCAATACTTTGTTACTGTACTTAAGTACATTTTTACTTTCACTTCTTACATTTTTACACAAATATCTGTACTTTCTACTTATAAAATTTTTCAATTGTTTGCACAATCAATATTATTTCTTGTCATTACGTGACTGTTTCAGCCTAATGATAGGGCTGCCTAAAAGCCGCAGCGCTGTCTGAGGTGGTGAGAGTTACTGTTTAAAGAGCAAAGCGGTAACCAATCAAATCAAAGAAGATGGAGTAACTGTTCTCAGATGTCAAGCGTGATATTCAGCATCAACATTCAAACATCTTAAAACACAACTATTCTGTGAATACTTAACAAGTAAATAAAAAAATAAAATGAGATACATAAAAAAAAAAATCTCTCTATCAATAGGTAGTGTTCTGGCTTTTGTAGAAACTAGTAACTTGGTGTGAGCACTTATTGTATTGTATTCCCTGTTTGACATAGCTTTAAGTCGCTTTGGATAAAAGCGTCTGCTAAATTATTAAATGTAAATATGATGACTTGTGAATGACGGGGGTTTTAGAGCGAAAGGACTAGATTTTAAATATGTAATTTAGCCATTGAAGTGACCGCAATGCCAAAGTTGCCTATAGGTTAAGTTGCACGTTATTAAGTAGGAGAATGACTCAAATTTCACAACGTGGATTATGTGGTGAGAAACGACTCGAAGATTCTTTATAAATATAACTATAACTGAAACCAGAGCACAGTTAAGGGATTTAATAAAATCAAACTGAATATGGGATTAAACTACTTCTGTCCAGCATCAGCACATCTTTCAAACTGTACTGATTTTATCCTGGCATACTTGTCCTTGACAGCTACTGGATTTAAAACGGTTTGGTTGTGCTAAATGTAGCATGTTCTACAAACATATACTTCATGAAAGATGTACTATAGTTCTGTCAGATGTTATGGCAACTTGTTAAGGTAAGCACATTATTGTTGCTATTGTTCATTATTGTGCAGTATGTATCAATGAATTGCATATTTTTTGCTATTGTCGTGTGTGCATGAGGTTCACGGACGAGTGTAAAATAGCTGCTCATTATGTTGCTTTCCGATTAACTACTTATAGTGGGCACAAACATTCGCTTATTTTTGGATTGCCGCTTTGAAGTGGTTTCCGGACATATTAGTTTTATTTTTTAACTGCATTTGCCTTGTTATCTAAATTATATTATATTTATTATATTTTGTAATCTTGTCATACTTTATTATAAGGAAATTAAAATGATCCTTATCAACGCTGATTGACATTGCAATAATTTTGGGCTGGTCTTTGATGGAGTGGGTGGGTTTTAGTGAGCCTTTGGGCTGGACATCAGCCACCCAATCTGGCAACACTGTCAGCAAGATGTTTCAGTTTTAATGTTGAAAGAGTACAATGTAAGAGGCTAAACATTTAATATTTTGAAACTTATTTAAAATAGAAATGATGATACAACTAATAGTATTATCCAATGAGGCAAACTACAAAACGCTGTGTTGAATGGAAAAAAAATATCATAAACGTGATTCATGTAATGATACATCAGTGTGACTAGACAAGAAACGGTAACAGAGCCGTTTTCAGCGTTTTATTAAGGAAATTAATTAGAAATAAATTTACCTGCCTAATAAATTTTCTTTATTTCTTACTTTTCTCTTTTTGACAAGATCTTTGTCACAATTATTATCAATACGCTTGTTCTTTACGCTCTTATTATATCATAATATTTTTGAATTGTTTCCAAGGACAACGGGTGGATCTGGTCTAGGATGTGGCCTATAGGTTTTTTTTCCATCAGTTTTTTTTATGCTTGTGTCCGGTTAAGAGCGTGAGTCTAAAACAGGTAGTAGTATTGGCTTTAACGTACATTTTAGAGCCCATATTTCTTTACTTTTACTTAAGTAAACAAGTTTAGTCAGTACTTCAACTTTTACCAGAGTACTTTTAAACATGAGTATCTGTAATTCTTCTTAAGTAAAGGATGTTTGTACTTTTGCTGTCTCTGCTGAGTTTTACACAAAATTCACTCAAAAGTCAATCAAAGCTATTCTATTAGCAAATACTGGCGTTTAATTATCCAGGCCAATATATTTTCTGTCACTGTTCTGTATTAATTACGAACTCGAGATCTCAAACAGCCTCTTGATGACATGGAGTCAGTTAATGTTCTGCATTTGATCACACAACTGAGTGCTCTTCTAGAAAAATTGATTCCCCCCTATAAATTCCTATCATTAAATTCCTTTTTACTGGAAATAACTAGAAAGTTCAATACTAGGTATCGGACATGGCAAAGACACATCCTGTTATTTCCAAAAGGACAACCTGTACGTGTGTTCAAAGGTGATGAGCAGGCGAGTTATCCTGCTGTAATGTGACATGTCATGAAAGCTCCATATCTGTCCTGTGTAGGCTGTCTGGGGTACTAATTGTCATCTTCTCAACCAATCCTACAGTTTTAGAGTCGTCTTGTTAAAAATAAATGGTATTATCCCAGAGTTCACCATCAGGGTAACTCTATCCCATAATGCACTTGGTATTAAATAAAACCATGTGGCAGATGTGACTGCTTGTTCATAAATTGCGAGAATCCTACACAAATTCAGACAAGCTGTTTAAACAAAAGAGAAGTTGATATAATGTAATGGATTTTGGCTAGGACACTATTTTTTTAAACAGTAATCTCCCAGACACAAGACAGAAGCAAAAGGGAAACATCTCTGGTATAACGGAGCCATTAACACAAGTACAAATGGTTATTTGCCCTTCTGTGACAAGGACCACTACATTAGCCGCATTTCCACTATTGAGCCAGAAGCTAGGGTGCTAGTGCGTGCCAGGGCCAGTCGCGTTTCCACAGTCACTTCCAGGGCTTGATCGTGCCTCACCGGGGCTTACTCGGGGCCCACGGGCAGATCTTGGGGAGTTGTTAAATTCAAAGGCGGAGCTTTTCTAAATCAGAGGAACTGCAGCAGTGGCAAGACGCGCGTCTTACTTTATAAAGGCGAACAAATAACTGCGTATTAAACTTTATATAGAGAACTGCAAGCACTAATGTAAACTTAATATGTAATAAATACTTGGCTATTATCTTAGAGGCTAATGGACTGTAATAAATAGTGAAAATTATTACAAACGGTGGGTTATTTAAAGATTTAATAAACAACGTAATTCTTAATGGTCACATATTCTGTTATGATTGTCCGATAAGGGACGTTCACATCATATCAATAACTACAATGATAACTTTAACTATAACTATATTTGCATCGATAACGTTATGTTTATTTTAAGCTTGCGTGTTGCAGTGTTCACAGTCACAAAAATAAATGTTGATGACCTGATGCTGATGCTTTAGTTTTCATTCCCCAACATCTTTTCTCCAAGACATGACAGCAAAGGCTGGATGCTCTCTCTGAAGGATGAGGGTGTGCTCGTGTCCGGGATGTAAAGCATATATTTTGCCAGCTTGCTCAGATTTATATAATCATTACATATGTAATATTCCGCTATAAACACACAGCGTTAATTCTGACGTAAACTCCGCATTGCAATCATCAATAGTCAAACATTATTCACCAGAAACTCTGACAGTATGTTTTATCGTTCATTAGCTAGAAATTGTTCTGAAAGTGATCTGTCTCATATTTCACCAAGCGAAATAAACAAACAGCCGCCTCTGTCTTCTCTGTCACGTTCGTTTTGTAACAACGTGATTGCAATCCAGCTTTTCTCCTGTCTGACTAAACTTCCTTCTTCCCGCTTGAGCAGGCAGGTTTGTGGGACGTTTGGTCCGGAGGTGTGTTTAGGGTTGGGTTTTAGAGCAGCGCTGCCATGCTACTGGCCTGACGGTGGGGAGACAACTTGATTTTGGCCAGAGGATACTGGCTCGGCCCGGCTCAACGAAAGCCCTGGCTCACCCTGGCCTGACAGTCGAAATCCGGCTATTCCAGTGCAACACAATCTAGTGCAGACAGGAGCTAAAGCTTGTCTTGCATACGGAATGAGCAGGGCAATGTGGCATCAGGTTATTTTAAAAGATAGTTAAGAATCTTTGTGAAAAATTTACAAAGAGATGGAGTCATGGAAAGTGATTATCATTTGGTTCTGATTAAATGCAGATCATCCCAATAAAATTGAATTGAATTGAATCCCTGGGTAGCTTCCGTATTAATGTGAAAACCATTAATGTGCAAAGTTTCAAACTTAATTTATTGAAAGAATTTTGAGACACAGTACAAACAGAGTTTAACATGTCTTTTCTTGCAGGAGGACAACATGGCCTTTGGAAGACCAACAAAGTGAGTTTGTGTAGTGTCTTTTGAAAGTCCTGAACTGTAGTGGTAGACCTTTTATAATACATATTAGAATAGACATGCTACATACATAAATCATTATACTTTGCTTTTTTCCCAGGTATTGGATGTTGGATGTAAGTAAAGTATATGCCAGTGAATCTAACGCCTGGGACACAGCTGTTCACAATGCCTCCGAAGAGTATAAACAGAGAATGGTAATGTGTGCGTTTCTACATAGTTTCATTTCTAGAAGTGTGCTACTTCCATGCACTTACTATACAAGTTATCAAATTTTTGTTGTGCCTGCAGGTAGCTTCTATTAGTATACATGTAAATGAACTACAATTTAGGTTCCTGACAAGGATCTCTGTTCTTTCTCCAGCACAACCTTTGTTGCGACAATTGTCACTCACACGTTGCCATGGCGCTGAACTTAATGCGCTATGACAACAGCACATCATGGAATATGGTGAACCTCTGTCTGCTCGCTCTCATTCATGGAAAACACGTCAGGTGAGGTGTAACATTCTTTTTTGTCAAATTATCATGCCAAAATAAAACACTACTGTCCATTATTTGTCATAAGACGCAAATTAAACTGTCATTTTTATCTAAAACAAAATCCATGCATGCTCAAGCGTGCCACACAGTGTTTAATGCCATGTAGGCCTACAGACAGACATGTCATGCTGAGTGGCACTGGTAGCGTGCGGATCCTTTCATATTAAAAATCTTAAAACGTGTCTTGATATGCAAGTCTTTCTTTATCTACGATGTTATCTTATACCTGGGAGCGTGGAGGATCATGGGTAATGTAGTCCAGGGGGAAACACAAGTCCTGGGAAGCAGACAGGGGTTGACAAGATCATGACAGACACTAACAATTCTTTAATGTTAGTAACCTTGTAATTAATAAAAGGTTAACATCTTTTATTCTTCTGTACTTTATTACTTAAGTTATATGATAATATGTTCTTATAAAAGCGTGCATATCGTAGTAACTTTAGATTTGGGTAGACAAAAACGTGGACAGACACTTAAATATTTTAAAGGGGTCCAACAGGGCAGTTTCATGCTTTCCTGTTTCTTTGGTGTGTTACTAATTGTTCATGCATATTTTAGACACGTAAAGTTTTTAACATTAACACGCATTAACAAAGACTGTTTTTAATTATTTCTTAAATATGCTGACTATTCAAACGCGAGCTTTAATTTTTGTTACTATGATCACAAATGCAGAAATGGTGTTATGTTTGCATAACTTCTGGCTGTTCTCCCCTGCGGCGCGATGCAACATGAAATAAGTCAATGTAAGTCATTATATTCAATAATTATGTCCCTGCTGGATGCAACAAATGCCTCGTTTCTGAAATATTTTACTGTTTTTGCCGCGTTACGTCGAGACAGCGCCAAAGGCTGCTAAAGAAGTTACCTATAATACGCTAATTATTAAACCTAATAGTTTTTTTTTAATGAAACCCTACCGATCTGCTACGCTCTGCTGAAGTCGCGGTGGCAAAGTTGATTGATGAGCTTGTTCATCTGCATTTTCTGGATCATATTTGGACTCAAACTCATAAGGTATACCGATGACATCATAAGCTGTCAATATGCTTTGGAAGCTGATGTTCCGAATACATTTCCGCCACATGCTTGAGGTATTCGGCCAATCACAACACACTGGGTAATTGGCCAATCAGAGCACAACGCACTTTTCACAACGATGAGCTTTAAAAATTGACGCGTTTCAGAAAGGCGGGGCACAGAGGAGCAACAGTAATGTATTTCGAACCGTGTATTACACCAAATACACACAATAATGTTCGTTTTAGCCACCCAATATGACCCCTTTAATTCCTTGGTTTAAAAGGATTAGTTCAACTGTCTTGCTGTAGGTAAGGTTTCTAAAACAACATCCCTTTGGGGGTCTTAAACATTAAGAAAGGTGCACAATGAAGAATTTACATCGAGAAACGTTTACATTATATCAAATCCACTCTTTTTGGTGTGGATCCTAGTTTGATACAGATTTAGACCGCAAACTTAACCCAATAGCATTATCAAAAGTCAAAGTCAAAGTCAGCTTTATTGTCAATTCTGCCACATGTACAGTACATACAAGTGGAGGATTGAAATTGCGTTACTCTCAGACCCTATAGGTGCATACAGATAACATAGAATAACATATATCAAAAAATATATATCAAATTACAGATAAATACAAAATCTATATATGTACACAAAACAACTTTACAAGCAAGGGATATGTAACCGAAATAATTGTGCAGACCAAAGAAATAATCAACAGTGCAGATGAGATAAACAGCAGTGCAGATTAAATAAACAGCAGCGTAGATGAAATAAACAACAGTGCAGATGAAATAAACAGTAGTGCAGATGAAATAATCAAATCAAATGGTGCAGATGAAATAAACAACAGTGTAGATGAAAATATCAACAGTGCAAATGTAATGTAGTGCAAAACTTATCGGTCTGTATTAAAGTGTCAGTAGAGCAGGCTTGTTTTAACTGACTTAGAGGTAGTTAGTTGAGGAGGCTCAGACCACTACTGAAAAGGGGTTGAGCAGTCCAATGTTCCATAAAGTGACAAGTGACAAGTGCGGGACAGAGTATGATGTGGGAAGGGATGGATGGGTTCAGGGTTCAGAGATGCGTGTGGCAAGGGAGGGGAGGGGAGGGGGGGGAGGGTCGGAAGGGAGTTTAGCTTCCTGACTGCCTGGTGTATGAAGCTCTCCTTCAGTCTGCTGGTCCTGGCCTGGAGACTCCGAAGCCTCCTCCCTGATGGCAGCAGACTGAAGAATAAAACCATCTATACTGAATGACTAGACATAGTTTAGAACTGAAGAATTGCAATGGTAGTGTGATTTAAGTGGTAATTCTCAAAGGCATCTTGGTATAACTGAAGATCTTGTATTGTATTGTTAGACCCGGGCCTTAGAGTTCAGTTAGCTGTCACTGTTTATTATGTGAATGGTTATTTCAGTCAGTCACTGAACAGGAACTGAGCTGATGCTGCAGCTATTTTGTTCTTAAACTTTCAGATCATGGTAGTTGCATCAGAATGTAGAATAATGTGTAGTCTCACAAACACAGATTTTTATTATACAGTCATTATAAGGTTCACTTTGCAGCTTATTCTGACCAAGAACTGCACATTTTAGACAGGAAGAGACCATCTGACTGATCAAAAAAGAATGTAATCACTTTTACTTCATCATATGCTTTGTGACATGTGTTTTCAGTGGTGTTTGTTACACCAGTAACTATTACTTTTCATACGGAGTGCTTAATATAAAAATATGGCTCGTAACTCATTATTTTTAGCACCTAGCAATCCCCTAGCAGCCACTCAGAACACTCAAGTGACACCCTGGCGACCAACTAGAGCATCCTAGAAATGTCCTAAGACCATCCATGATACCTTAGGTACACATCCAACAGTTACTCAAAACAGCATAAACTGACAGTGTAGCAAGCACAATTGCACTTTTACATAAATATACACCTCTTGTGTATAACCATTTATTTAACATTTTAATTATCGACATCTTTTATTTGTACAGCTGTGCAGGCTTTCTAAAGACCTGGCTCCCGTTCTTCATCCTAACCAGTGTCATCCTGGCTGTGGCCCTATCTCTAAACCTGCGATGACCTAGCAGGGTCAGGTAGAGGTGGGGCGGTCTGGGTTGACTGGGTACAAAGCCAACACCCTGCAGCAGGAGACCTGCTTTTCCAGCTTAAAGTGGGACTCCAATGAATGTCAACTGGACCAGAGGTGGTGACTACAACCCGGTCCAACTCTTCAAAACATAGAGGAGCATAACTTTGAAATCTAATGCTAGGCCTCTTTGTCATAGGGTAGAGACAGTGAATACGCCATGCCTTCAGTGTCTTGTGGTAATGTATGAAATGCTATTCTTTAAAAAGTCTTCCAAAGGGCATACTTTGGTATCACTCTTGAAAGTTATGGTGCTCATTTATTGTTAGGTTACATTTTGATCTCTAGAAAAATAACATATTTGAAATAACATTTTAAATTTAATGTGTCATATTTAAAACACTAGACTACATTTATAATGATTGTGTTCTGAGAACACAGTATAGAGTAGAGAAAGTGCATTGCAATAAAATTGAAAATACCAATGAATATGAACTCTCAATTAAATTCACTTTTAATATTTTGTTATATTTGGCAATACTCTTTGAATTGTCTTACTGGCAATGCTTAACATTGTGGCTTTACAACAATTGGTATGGCTTTTACTTTTAATTCTTTACAGCTTGGCATGTTTTAAAGTGTAATTTGTTTTATTTTATAAAAAAATATTATGTATGGAGGTTAGCACTCACAAACGTTTTGTTAATTACTAAAAAAAAGGTTTTGCTTGCATTATATATTTAAGAAGATGTATAGGCCATTGAAAATGTAGGCCATTCTGCTGAAGTAATGAATCAGGAATAATAAGATCAAGCATATTTTTTAAGTACAAATGGTCAGTGTTTAATTCATGTTGACTGTGAGATTGGAACGCTTGGTTGTTAAAAAATGGGTTAATAGCCTGAACGCTATCCATACACAAAAACTATTGTTTGAGCTGTTAAAAATGTTTAGTATTTATTGTTTTGACAGGAAATATCAAATGAAATGCTGTCACATTAACTGTTGGTTTTATTAATCATATGATATAAATTTGTGTTGAATAAGGTCAAGGGTTTGTGTAATATTTATGAAGAGACAAGCAGGTACCTAAAAAGGTACCAAAAACTGTTTAAATTGACACTAGGTTATGACTCACTCCACTACTTTTGTGCAAAATTCTGTTTTCTTTGTCCACAGTATCAACTTATTTAGTTTCAAACACCAGTCAAACCAAGCTGTAAACCTATACCATGGTCCAGACAACAACTCTGTTACCATGGCTTCTGTGTCTGAATCAAATCCCTCCATTGTTTACAGTCAAACAGAAAAATCTCTTAGCCCAGTACTTTTTCACATTTTTCTTTTCTTTCACACTCTCTCCCTCTTTGGAAGTATTGCCAAGACCAGCAGGTAGCCAAGTATGAAGACACTCACTAGGGTCTTCAGAAGGGCTGGTATGTGTGATGAGTGTGGCCCCTGCTGGTACCGGCTAGAGCTGATCAGATTAGAGAGACGCCGTGAAATGTCATTTGGCTTTCACTAACATTCTTACCTAACTGGTTTCCTGTCTTCAAAGACATAAAGTGGTAGTTTAGAAGCAACTGTTTTGGTGTTTTCATTGCAACCCAGACTTGATGCGGTTGACATTCCGCAGGTTTATATATTGTAAAATGTGTTATTTCACAGTTTTTCTATGATACAATACATACAAAAGTTACTTGGTACTTGTTATCAGCAGGATAGTCTGTTGTCAGAAACAACAGTTGCAGGCAATGTTTAGAAGCTAGCTAGTTAAGACCAAATGTTAATAAGCTCATGTTTCTCGTAAGAAATAATGTACATCCAGCTAGTTGTTATTTCAGAATAAATTCCAAAAGCGTGATTATTTTGGAGCCAATTATTATTTTTGGGCATAAGAAAAGAGACAGCCAAGTGATATATTAAATGTCTTGTAAGAGTAAAATGATTTGCAATAACTGCTGCAGTTTGTGCACATTATAGTTAATCATGCCACGCTGTAATAAACTGATTATCAGATTATAGCAAAGTTATGACACCATTGTTTGAGTTTAACTGGTGAATGCAGTTGAGGAGGTCAGAACCTTAGAGGTGAGATACAGCAAATTTCCCATTTTAAGGGGGTTAAATATTTTGTAGGTTACTGGGAAAAATGATTTAGATAATACAATGCATTTTTATTAGTAGACTTCTAATTTCTGCTTTACGCTATTTTCATTTTTTCAGTGTGTTAACAATAAACTCATGGTTATATTCTATAATCAAGTTCATCGTGTTAATGTAACACAATTACAAACAAATAGCCATTTTTTTTATGTATTTACTAATTTTAGTTTTACTGTTATAGATTAATGTTTCTAGTGTGTTCTTTAATGTGTATCTTGGCTTGTTAGCATGTTCTCCTCTGTAAACTTGAAGGCATGCATGCATTTATTAAGAAAGTCTGATACTACTGGTTGGTATTTAACAGTTCTCATTGATAGTTCTGCTTCTACTAGATCTTGATAATAATCAAACATTTTAACTTAAGTTTTCTGAAAGAACTGACACCAGCTTGATGCAGTGTTTGGTTTGTTTCACATCACAAATGGCTTAAGTGTTGGATAAACAAGATTTTGATTAAGCAAAATGTTTTAATGTCCAACCATTTCTTAAAACATAGAGCACATTTAACAACATAGGAACAGGGTGGTTAAAACAGACTTTTTACCCCTGCCTTAGTTTTATATTCACATAGCAATAAGCTTCAATGGAAATAACTACTATAATCTAAAGAAGAATGACATTTTATCACTTAAGAAAGCACCATCTGCCTTTAACCAAAAAAAGTACATTGTTTTAATTTTTAGTATTCAGCCATCCTTATGCTTTATTTTGAATTGTCTCCCATTAAGAACTAATGCTCCAGTATGTGGATGCATACAGCTCACTCTTAAAAATAAAGGTGCTTCACAAGGTTCTTTGATGTTATAGAAGAACCTTTTTTGTCGAAATGGTTCCATAAAGAACCTTTAACATCTGAAAAAAGGTTCTTCAGATAATGAAAAGGTAAAAAAGAGATGGTTCTTTAAAGAACCTTTAACTGAATGGTTCTTTGTGGAACCAAAAACGGTTCTTCTATGGCATCACTGTGAAGAACCTTTCAAGCACCTTTATTTTTAAGAGTGTAAGGCAAAATTCAGCCATCACATATCAACACAAAATCACCTTAATATCCATTTGTGTAGTAATCAATTACCAAACTCAATCTGCCAGCATCGTTTATGAATGTATTTAATGTTCATAATTATATCAATAAAATATTTATTGTTATATATACCATGTTTTTTCTTTATTGGGATTTAATATACCAACTAGGCTACTTCTGATCTTATAATCGCGGCAATTATATAGTTCAAAATATTTATCTTATGTACAATTTAGAAATGGCATATAAGCTTAAATCTTACTAATATTAGCAAGTCCTGTCAAAAAAAAATCTGTGTGACATTTAAAATGATTTCTTTTCGCGCGCTTTGAACAGTTGCCCTGGAAACTCACTGGAACGGTAAAAGAGCGACGTGTTGAATTCATTGTTTATTATCCCCTTCTAACACTTCTACAGACCCCCGCCGAGTTCAAAAGCCCCGCGATATTTGATAAATGTTCCCAACTTTGACCTATAAATACATACCATTTATCACTCTTAAATACAGCAGCGATGTAGTCGTCATGACTAGCCGTAAAAGATTTAACAGGCTGATTTTTACCCCCCAACATTCTTAACCATAAAATTATTTTTGAAAATGAAGAGAAACCCCAATCCCGTTTAAATAAAAGTCAACTAGGCTAAATAGAAACTTTTAATTCCAACTTTATCTATCTCGGATGGTCTGATGGGCTTTGATCACTTTTAATTGAGCCTATTAATCATTGTGATTAGCTGAAAATCTGTTTTATCCTCAGATCGGTCTATAGTTTGATGTCTATGGCGATCCAGAGGAGGGAAGAGGTGTTAGTCCAAAGCTCCTCCCAGCTGATTGTTAAGAGCCGGAGTGATTCCGTTTCATTGTTTGGGTAGCGGATCAAACGCCCTACACCGAGCACCTCCTTTCTCATGGAAATAAGTGTCTGCTTCTCATACATGGAGTTTCTGTGATGCAAAGAAGTCAGGAACAGGGACATTGCTAGAGCGCGCGCTGGATTGAAAAGACACTTTTTACCGAAATCTTACACCAGCTAAGTGAGGGAGATGAATTAAACGTGGTGGTGTTCCGTGCGATTTACGCGATACTGCTTCTATTTAAGAGTTTTAGCCATGTTTTGCTCTGGACTGTGTATAGTTGTCTTTGGGCTGTTGTGCGCCGTGGGCTCCGCGGGCACATCGGCGTGCCCGTCCCGGTGCGAGTGTTCGGAAGCCGCGCTGACGGTCAAATGTGTTTCAAAAGATCTGCGGGACATACCGACTGGCATCCCGGGATACACGAGAAACCTCTTCATAACCGGTAACCACATCAGTCATATTGGTCCGGAGTTTTTCCAGGGATTGGACAATGTGACAAATTTGTCGCTGTCTAATAACAGGTAGGCTAATGCAATTTGCAGTGTGAAGTAGGCTATATTAACTTCATGTTATGTTCGCAACATTTATGTGAAGATAGCCTACCTCAGATTAACTTGTGTGCTTGCAAACAATAAGCATAGTTTATGCCAAATATGTTAGGCTGTTATTATGAAATATTATGTTATTAATGAAATAAGTAAATGAATGGGTTCATTGTAACAGACAGAGGGTTAGTTGTAACACTTGCTAAAAAATTATGTTTAAACACAAATAGCTCAATATTATTCTGTCTTTAAACTTAAGGTGGATATTATCTGTACATTTGTCTATAATAGACAGATATCCACGCATCTAGCGTGCTGCCATACGTCATCTAATCATCCTTCTATTATACATCAATACATTTATGAGAACATGCTGCACAATTATAACAAACAATCATAATTGTCAATTACTCTCACTAATATTATAATTCATACATTCAGGTTCATTTCATTGTTTTGTATACATTTTCACACATTGGGATTAATTGTAACACTGTGCTACAACTAACCCCGTTTTGTAAACATTTTTTCGAAGACTAGTTAACCGTTGCCAAGAGTGGCTGACATGTTTCAATATGAAGTTGTGTTTTAGGTACCATGACAGTCATTATTAGCATATAAGATAATATAACGTTGGATTCGGTGACTTACACAGCCAAATGAGCAATCCAAAAAACATAATGAAGAAATTTACTTTTATGCTGCCAACACACACTTTGTTCAATATCTCCATAAAAACACATTAAAACTTTTCAAAAATTCACAGATGATCGTCATCTGGCAATAAGAGACAAAGAACAAATCGCTCGACCCTGTGTAACTATAAAAACATTTGTGCTATCAAATTAACCCTGCGTTACTTTGCGCTCCCCTAATTTGTTTTTATTTTCTTTACAGGATCTCTGAGGTAAAATCTCACACGTTTTCTAGTCTGCGAAGCCTTAGATCGCTGGACCTCAGTAACAACCAGCTCGCCCTCATCCATCCTGAGGCATTCATTGTCCAGAGCAGCATGCTGAGGGAGCTCAACCTCAGTCGGGCTCTCTACAACCACTCTTCTGTCATAGATTTAGCCACCTCCCTTCGCTGGAGCAGTTTGGGTGGTCTGCTTGTGCTGGACCTCTCCAGTAATGGCCTTGTCTACTTGCCCCCTGGCATCTTTTCCCATCTTGTCGGCTTGCAACGTCTTCATCTTGCAAATAACTCCATAGTGGCTATCCAGAACGGGACTTTCACAGGGTTGGATCATCTTCAGGAACTCGATCTAACCCACAATGCCCTCAGAACCTTGCGTGACGAGGCTCTTAAAGAACTGGAACACATGCGTTTGGTAAAGCTCCATTTGTCAGAGAACCCATTTACTTGCATTTGTGATATCGAGCCATTTGCTGCATGGCTGAACATCTCACATGCACATATAGTGGATGTTGAACGCCTTGCTTGTGTTTTCCCCATCGAACTGCAGAACACATCGCTACTGATGGTGGGCGAGCTGGAGCTGGGTTGTCACAGGGCTGGAGAGACTGACAATATGGCATTGCAGACCTCTTATGTGTTCCTGGGTATCGTGCTGGGATTTGTTGGTCTCATGTTTCTTTTTGTTCTCTACCTTAACCGCAAAGGTATTAAGAAACGGATCTACGACATGCGCGATGCTTGTCGAGAGGTTTGGGAAGGGTACCATTACCGATATGACATTGACTCTGATCCCAGACTCTCACAGGTCTCCACAACAGCTGATGTGTGAAGCTCTTCCCAAACCGAGCTCATTACACATTGTTTTCTATTGCATTTATATGTGGAATTTGTACATTTACAGTGCTACATTTACAGTTTGTGAACCCCTTGCAGAATCTGGAAACAGCTGAAAATTTGGGAAAAATAAGAGGAATTTATAAAATGATGGTTTATTCATTATTTAGTCCTGTCCTGAGTCATTAAACTGTCCACAGAATCTTAGTTTTTTCAGCATTTCTGGATATTTGACTCATGTCCAGCAGTAACTGTATGATGTTGAGATTCATCTTTTTACATTGAGGACAATCAAGAGACTCATACACAACTATTACAATAGAGAGAAACATTCAGTGATGCCCATGAAGGCAACACGATTCATTTAAAGTCAGGTGGGTGTAAACCTCTGAAAAAAGATGAGTCTCACGATCATAGTTACTGCTGGACATGAGTGAAATATCCAGATATGCTGATAAAGCAAAGTTTCTGGGGGACCAGGATGATTTTTCTGAAGATCAGTGAACAGTTTAATGACTCAGGAAAAACAAGAAACCCTTAAACAACTGTGACAAAACATAAAAAGTGTCATTGATTGTTCAGGTAACATCATACAGTATTAAGAATCAGGGGGATGTAAACCTTTGCACTGGGCTATTCAAATTTTCAGTCTTTTCAGATTCTGCGAGGGGTTCACAAACATTCAAGCAGCACTGTATGTTCCAGACATATTTAAATAGTCCCATATATACTTAATCTTGTTTTCGTGCAAAGCATGTACTGCCTGTTAAGTCTTGTTTAGGCCTTTATAACAAGCACACCTTCCCCTCAAATTCAGAATTGTCCCCAGGAGGCGTTCGCTTTGGGATTAACCCAATAAAGAGGAAAAGCCGCAGAGTAAGCCTGCCTACCACCAACAAAACCCCCACCACTCTCTATTGTCTTGGAATGTGGCCCACAACCTTTTTGGTTCAACTTAAGTGCCTTGTTTATAGGATTTAGGGGGCTGACCAGCTTCAAAGAGGGGCATCTTTAATGTACATGTATCCTATAGTGTTTGTGAAGTTCTGGGAACTGTTGTATTGCATGCTTGTGCAGCCCTGTCTTTATGGAAGCATAAGAGTTGGGTTCAGAGCAACAGAATTAGCAGCCTTCTATGGTCCTCTCTGTCCTTCTATCCACAGGGAGTCTGAGAAGAATGTGCCGGATTTTCTCTCCAATAGCATTCCAGCATGAGGATAACCTACTCTAAGCTCTAGAAGGAGGGTCCTTTAAAAAAAGAGCCCCAGTTTGCTGAAATAACTGGCTCTTTTTCATTCAGAAGAGATGGTTTGCTTTGTTTTTATTCCGTTCATTTTTATTGTCAGGATGATGAGAACCAGCCCTTACGAGGGCCGCAGAGCGGGACCCCTCCTCCTCAAAGACTGCTGAGAGACTGCTCACTCTTTGAAGACTCGGCCTGGCTCAGTTCCTCATATGTTCCCCAGCTTTTTCTGTTTAAAGGACTTTACAGTGATAAGATACAGATGAAACTGGGGCCGTTTTTGAGTCCTGTTTCCAAATGTATGAGACTGAAAAGCCTTTGTGTTGTCGACTTCACTTGTGTCTGATGCTCAAGACCATGGTTTTATAATGCAAAGGTTTTGAAAAATGTACAATTGTATATTTACCACAGTGTCATTCTATAATATTTATCTGTCGGGGGAAGAAATCCTTTGCTTGTAATAATAAAAACATACTTGTGCCTGATTATTTGCTTGATAAGATATTTGTTGCAAGAGATTTCATTTTCCATTGTGTTTTATAGCTATAAGTCAGATTAACGTTTACCATGAAGGTGGCATGGAAAACTTAAATAAAAACAGTTTACTCCTAAATTGATCAGGTATCCAGTGGAAAACAACATAGGCATACTTCTATGGATCTGTTATGCATTGAATTTTCTTAAGGACAGAATATGGCTTGCATGCTAAAAAATAAAGCTTTGTAAATTTGAATAAGTGTTGCTTCAGAGATTCAGCAATTGCTTGGAGTTTACTATGTTAACAGTATAGCACATCGAGTTGTCAGGTTCAATAGAAGCTAAGCCCAGTCAAAAAGCGTAAGTTAGTGCAACACAAGACAGTGCAACATAAACAATGTAGGTGCTATGATTTTAGTTTGGCAAAATTATGTACTAACTGTCTGCATTTTTTACATTTGAGAAATGGCCCCATTCAAAACCTCACTGTACATAAAAGAGAAAACAAGGGAACCAGCAGCTGCAGCATCCAAACTCCATCCCTGTGTCTGAATATACCTACTTCTCTACAATAATGTGCAAAAATGATGCAAAAAGCAATAGGTGAGAAATACTCAGATGGTCTACTGCTTTTTGATTTTTAATGCCTTGGATTGACATTATGTTGCCGCAGCAAATAAAAAAAAGAAAACTAAACCAAGTACATGTGCTCAGAAGTTTATTGTATGGTCATTTTGCAAGTACATTGAGTACACCAATTATTTTAACAGTTGTTTTTAGAATGTTATAGTTCAACAAATATACGGGTCACATGAAAATGAAAACATGACAGAATGTAATGTGTGCATTAATGCTTGCACAGTCATAGGATGTGATTCTGGGCATAAAACATGTATTACTGATGATGTATTATCACAGTTATTTTCCAACTGTCAGCAAGTTGTAATTGCATGGGATTGTATTACAATATACTGGTCTCTTTTCTTATAAAAGAGCAGCTTAGAAAACATCTACCCAAGATTGATGCATTTTAATGTAGAGTAAAATAGATGGTTAATACTAAAACATTGTAGCTTTTTGTCAGGTAAATAATTTTTTATTATTTTGCTTATAGACTTTATCAGCGACTGGACTAATTTTCAGTTTGAATTATTGTGACAAAGTTGAGCAACTCTAAATGTAACCTTAAGCATAATGTCATAAAAACACATTTCTTATTAAATTGTATCAAATTATATCCAATTACTTCTCAACACTTAACTACAGTATTTCAAAGTGAGATAAAGTATAAATTACACTATTGGTGGTCATGGCATAGCTCACATTTTGTAAAATCAAACATTGTTGCATCATTATACATGCCCACTTTGCATTGGCAACTGTCACTATAACTGTTAACTTAAAAAACAACAGTTAACTTGTTGCTGAAAATCACTGTTGATGCAACTCTCTCTCTCAATAAATGGCTCTACAATACAACAATAATATTTGTACATGTATTTAGGATTATTTAAGCTGATATGTTTTAACAATGCTGTTGGATGACTTTGTCACTCCTGAGGTTTGATTTTCTTGAAATTGTTGAAACAGACACTGGAATGGAATGGCAACAATACATCTAAAATGCTGCTTTGGAATGGTCTCTTCATTTTTCCATGGCATTATGTGTCAAAGCCTCATTACTTCCTTTTTGCTTGTTGCTTTATTGCAGGACACATGTTAGAATTAATGATGATGGTGAACGTAGAAAATGAGATCGGATAAACCGACGGGTAGTAAAAAACTTGTTTTCAACAGCTCCCTGTGCAGTGGAGCATGACAGGCTTGTTAAAAACAAACAAAAAATTGTTTTACCCAATTTGTTAAGAATTTATGGCCGTCCTCAGGGCTCAAGAAGTACAAAAAATGATATTTACCTAGCATCATTGTGCCGGACACCACTGTGCCAGAGAACGATACAGAAGATTAATGTAATCTCTTCTCAGCCTCACAGCAAGCCTACAGGAAAGACAAACTATATCACACAGGATGAAATTTCCCTTGTTTGCCTGTGACTTTCAAGCACGCTGTCCAGTTAACTAAAACAAAGACGTTTGAGTTCAAGTGACCCACTTGTTTTTATACTTGTTTGTTCTCTTTCATAGTATTATTTTTCTTGATGGCCCTGAGGTGTGCTTTTCCTATTCAACACAAAAGTGCTTTAGGGATGGTACTGACAAATGCTGCCCTTTATTTTATTTTATTTTATTTTATTTTGCAGAGTTCTAATATTTCTGGTGTAAAAACATTCGGGCACCATTATGGAGCATTTAATAGCTTTCAGAAAATATGCTTTCAAAAATGAACCTCACATGAAACTCTGGGGGACTGAATACATTAAAGACAAACCCACAACAGTCATCAACATGACAACTGCAATTAAGTGGCAGATCATTTATCTTACTGACTTTCTTTTAACTTCAATCCTGCCTCAAATTTCATTAACCTTTCATTTTATTTTAGTAAACCCGAATGGAGGATTTTTGTTGCATCACATCTTGCATTTTTATGCTTTCTATTTGTAAAGATAAGTGAACATTTGCCTCATTGTTTCCACCCTATTATTCATTTTTAGTGGAGCTTACTAATTACTAAGAGTTAGGGGTTAGTTTGAATCCCTTACTTCAGGTCATTTCTACTCTTCAAGCAGGTACTCTTGCTGATTTTGAATGACAAAACTGGTAGAGAAAAAGATAGGGCCAGAATATCATAAAGGCATAAATGTGCTCTCCTGACCACAAGTTCCATAATGTGCTATGCTAAAAATCAGGAAATCACAATTATTGCTTCCTACCGTAAGTTTGAGAAACCTTCTACAACACGGAACCTGACTTTTTCATGGGATCTCATGCAAACAAATGGCAAAATGAAGACCTGGAATCCAAATTAAAAACAAATGCATGTAGAACTCATTGACCCCCACCACCATCAGTACAACAATGCCACTGACATCCCAAACAACAAAAGACCCAGCAATGCTTTTTTATCATCCCTCTGTATGGCTTTCCCCCACCCCTTAACCCAGCTGTGGGTGCTGTTATGTGAGTTTTGTTTCTTGTGTTGCCTCTCTGTCTGTTGGTGTGTCCAACCATTATGGTTTGGAACAACTTCAAGTTGTTTAGTTCTTGTCATGTTCTCTGAGAGAACAATGCCATTGTTTGGGTTGTGACACAGCGCATGGGTATAAATATGCCATATAAGTAGCAATTGCTAATACATACTTCCATCACAGGACATAGCACATTTATATTTGTCTACAGCATAACAGCTTTGTATTTTTGATAACTGTCATTTCTATATGTAAATCTTTGCCCAATCCAGAAAACTGTTCTGTATGAGTTTCCCTATGTAGGATGAGGATAGAAAAACTCTGTTCTGGAGCACTGCACTTGTCCACAATAACAATAACTATGACTTGACTCTATTTTACATGAAAATGTAAATTTATAGAAAATATTTATACAATATTTGCTTTGAATGTTCCTTAAGGTTAGGTTAAACAATTAAAAAAAAATATGAGGTGCACAAAAAGGAAAAGGCACTAAATCTGTTGGACAAAATTAAAGTCTCTTTAAACGCTGAGCTTCAGTTTGCACTTTAAGCACAACTATGCAAAACAGCATACCGTTTTAATACATCTTTAATAAAATATTTAAATGAGAAGTGCAGATATACATATTTTAAAGTTTGACATTTTGGCCATGTTGCATATTAGTATACAGCTGCTGACTGCTTAAATGACTGCTAATACAGAAAGATGATTCAAAGATGAAATAATGTTCCTGTATTTGATGTTCTACAAAATGTTGTAAAACAAAGGGTCGGTATAGCTAATGTAGTTAAATAAGACTTCTATTTAGACCTTTTTAGTCAAAGAGATAACAAGTGTGAGATGGTTTTACCGAAAGATGTGTTTCTCTTGGTAACCAGACCTTTTGTTTCCACCGAGCATTAAGCCTCTTATGACACAAGTTATTGTTTTTATGTACATTATCCAAGATGGCCAGATGCCTGCGCAAGAGGGGGTTCTAAGTGTGAAGCCAGGGATGGCTCCACAGGATTGGCTAAGATGTGGAGAACGTCCTAGAGGTCAAAGGGCAGATATGTCCAGGGAAGATACCATCTGGCCCACTTCTGACTCATAGCAGCTTCTGATGTAAGTGAACCATCCTGTCAATGAATGACAGGTAGGCTATGCAAGTAAGGTTTTGGCACTGGGCATATTATGTGTACTGCACATGGAAAATGCTATGAAGTTAGCTCCTTGTTAAAGGAATAGTACACTAAAAAATTCTAACATGAATTACTCACCCTCAAGTCATTTCACAACTGTAAGACCTTCGTTCATCATCGGCACACAATCCGTGATTTTACAGCAATCCGTGTTTCCACTGTTAAGCAGTAGGCGGCACTGTTACCTATCTTTAAAACAATAGAACATATATGGATCCAAAAGCAGTAAATTCTCTGTGTATGAAAAATTTAGGGCCGTTTAGGGCAATGAAGAAATGTTTGAGTTGGAGAGGTTTCAAAATGTTTTTACACTTTGTAATGTTGTTATTTTTACAGTTTTTTTTCCTGTATCACAATCTCATTGTAATTTGTTCACAGAACAAAGGTAAAGCTGTAAATGGGAATTCTTTCTTTAGACTCACTTTCTGTACTGTATCTCTGTATGTGTAACTTTGACATTGAAAAGTATACAATCATCATCAAAATACGGACCCATATAATTGTGTACTCTACTATATTGACAACATATGTTCTTCCTGAACAAGGACTTGCCATTTTGATGGGTCTGACATGTTCACGGATGTAAAAATGTACTTTTGAGAGATGAACTAAGGATTTTGAACAAGTTACACGCTTTTGCAGGAAATCCATGATGTTGTGCAGTTTGTACGAATTGTTCTGAGAAATGCACTTATTATTTTGCAAATTTTAAGAATGATTCGAAAAATGTGCCAAAGCGACTGAGAAAACCTGATTGTAAATGAAACAAGGTGGCACTTTTTCAATTTCAACAGTATGAATTACACATTTGTGTATTTGAAATATCGCAAAAGATTGCAAGAGATAAAGAAAGAATTCCCATTTACAGCTTTACTTTTGTTCTGTAAACCAGTTGTGATACAGGAAAAAACAGGAAAAATACAAAAAATTACAAAGTTCGTGTAAACATACACTGTAAAACAATGTCTAACCTCTCCAACTCTGCTCTAAACTGGCATACATTTTTCAATTGCCACAACTAACAATTCTAAATTGTGGCAACAGTATGTTTCTTAAATTTACCGAAATTGTAAAAAATGTTTTTACAAAAAAGTTTTTACAGTAGCAAACAAACTGTTGTAATTTTGTGTGTTTTAGGCAATGAACTAATTCCTAAATGTTTTGGGTGTAAGACTATCCAACTACAAACCAGTATAATGTATTTTGATGAAAATGACATAAGCAACTGAAAATGTAGGAAACAGCAGACAATTGTACATAATCATCTGACTGTACCAAAGCATTTGCAATTTGTCCAAAACAAAGAGAATTTGTAAGATGAATTGATAAGAGAACACAATGTTTAGCTGGTGTATTAAGAATTCATGTATGAAATGATAAATAGATTCACACTACACCTCACAAAGGGACACTGTCTCAGGTATGCTGTTGCTTGCTGAAAAGATTCTGCTGACAATGGAGTTTACCATGTGTGGCTGTGGATTATTGATGTGTATTTTTAAAAATTCCTCCATAATGCTTACTGAAACAAAAGATGCAGCAGTCCACAGGGTTGATGGAGTCTACATTTTCTGATAAATGGCACTCATTGTATTTATAAGAATGTTCATTTTTAGGTCTTTTTATTGTTTCCATACCACACCATTCTTCATCTTTTTTTTGTATGGCTTATTATTTTCTCTGATGCTAATCATACTGTGGTACTATCAAAACAATGCTATATTTGCTTGAGCGTCCCAATTATGAACTTTGGCTCAACCACTGGCATAGGTTTGGCGTGGGACTATCCTGACCAATGACAGCTGTGGCGAGTGCTCAGGAAAACTTTTAAAAACAGGTCATTATTTTTGCAATGATGGGTCCAGAAATACACATTGTTTTCAAATCAGCCATTAATTGTAATGCATTCCTTTTAAAACAGGTCCGAAAAGATCATATATATTAACAGCCTTCAAATGACCTTCATACATCTGAATAATAACTTGACCCCCAATGACACGTGACAAGTGCTTATGTGAACATTGCAGTTCACATGTAGTAAATTACTCAATTCCAACATTCTGGCCACACCACGGTTGGAGAAATAATAAAGGTCAATACATGGGATAAAATGACATGCCAAGGAAAAGTAGGCCAGCGTGACAGATCTACTCATCGTTTGGAGAAGCTGGAGACAGACGGATGCTTCTCTTTCCTGCTGATGGTGGGAGAATGACACTAATGATCTCTATCTATCAAATGTGCATGGGTGAAAATGGGAAATTGTCGGAGCTATGCATGTGCGAGTATAAGAATGGGCTATGCATTAGGCTGCAATAATGGCTTTCATACCTGCTTAAGGTACCGCGAACCACATATTTGTGCCTGCGGTTGATGCAAGCCTTGTCTTAAAAAGTCATCGAAATATATTGACCATTATTGCAAATAATTTTCAAGTTTCCTGGACTTTTTTATAGACTCACTCACTCAATAGGACTGAGTGTGTAAGATTAAGGAGGATCTATTGATAAAATGCAATTTAAAATATATTTATGTCTTCATAGGTATTTAAACCCCTTATTACCTTAGAATGAGCTATTTCTATCTACATACACCATGGTCTCCTTGCACAGAATTTGGCATGTTGCGCTGCCATGTTTCTACAGTATACCTAAACGGACAAACTGCTTTGCAGAATGTGTTTCGTAAATACGTTATCTTCTTGGACAAAGAAGTGAAAATGTGACAACATCTTGAATTTGAATAACTTTATTGTCCATTCTGTTTGTCACAGAGCAGAAAATTGTCTTTGACACTGGTGGCATAGGTACATAGCAGTGTTAATTTTAAGTGTCATATTTTAGTCATCCCCATCATTTTAGTTTTAGTCTAGTTTTAGTCGATGAAATCCACATTATATTTAGTCTACTAAAACCTAACTGGTTAATTGGTGTAATAACTGTTTTGACATAATTTACTTGACCTTAGAATTAAATTAAACCTTAAATTAAATTTAAAAAATTTTCGGAAAAGTAACAACTGGATATGTACCATGTTAATTTAATCTCATTTTGACTCAATTGACTCGTTCAGTGAAGGGAGTATTCATTCAATACATTCAACCAATGAAACGCTCCGACACACCGCGCAAACTCAATTGCTATTGGCTCATGCCTCTTTGAAGTAAAGAGCTGCACTGTCTTTGCTTGAGACAAGGAGACTCGATGAATAAGAAATATATTTCAAAAAGACATTAAATAAACTGTATTACATTTCTTCAATCATGCAAACATGATACGTACTTTAGCATGTCATTCAATCTTTTAATGTACAATACGACTCCCTTCATCACATCTCTCACTTCGGTACAGGACAGCGCTGGTTTCTTTTGGCTTACCTTATGTTGCATTTCACGTTATGCAGGAGCTTGTGTTAGAGGAAAAGTTAACGTTGGCATATAAAACATTTATGCTTGACTTTGAAATGAGTTTCGGGGTTACCAGCAGTCTCGCTTCAAGTTTGCTGTGTTTTACTGGCAAATGAAGGACAATAAGACGCTTCAAAATGCATGGAGACACAGAATACATGTCTGTGCTTCCCCTTCTCCCAGAGACTTCTCTCTACTACCGCTTATATGAGATAAGAAGCACATGCGCACAAGCTGATGTCCGCCGGGTGGGAAAAGAATATTTTCGTCTCGTTTTTATTAGTTGACGAAAATGTCAGTATATTTGTATTACAGTTTTCGTTATCATGCATTAATTTTTATTTAGTTATCGTTTCGTTTTCGTCAGTGAAAACATGTCGTTGACGAATAATTTTCATCATAGTTTTCGTCAACGAAATTAACGCTGGTACATAGACATAAACAATACACATAACACCACAAACACAAAATTAAACAAGATCAAACAGCTCAATTACATTTCAGAAAAAAAGTGCTGTATCTTAGTACTGTGTCAGCTGCCATAGTGCTTCAAAAGGGAGGGGGAGGGGTGGACTAAGCCATTGGTTGCAATCTGCAACCTCACCACTAGATGCCGTTAAATTTCAAATCAAGATGCATTTACTTGACAAAGAAAGTAATACAAAGAAAGATATTTAGCCACTGTTTTTGCAGTGTAAAAACAAGCTGCTTGGTCATTTACGAAGTTTAACCCATGGGGAGGATATGAAGTACTACTACATGAAGGACCTACTTTAGACACTCCTGAACTAGATGATTTTTAAATCGTAACTGATTTGAAATTCGTGGGAGACCACAGATAGAAGGACAGTTTCAAACGATTTAAAACAATATAATCTGCTTAATGGCTGCAACACTACCCAATTTTCAGTCTGAACAAGTCGACCGTTGTAGAAATTTTCAGGCATAAAGCATTTACCCTCTCAAGACTGCATTTACATTTATGCATTTGGCAGACGCTTTTATCCAAAGCGACTAACATTGCATTATACTATACATTTCAATACTAGAGACTACAAAAAAATAAATAAATTTCAATTTAATTTCAAGTATACTTAAAGGTGCTTTGTGTAGTTTTTTGGAGGCTTTATTGACAGAAATGCAATATACTATACATAACTTCTTCAGAGGTGTATAAAGACCTTACATAATGAAGCGTTATGTTTTTCTTACCTTAGAATACATACACCTTACATGGAATTCGTCATGTTGTTTCTACGGTATCGCTAAACAGACAAACTGCTCTACAGAGTGCATTTCATAAATACGTTATCTCTTTTGGGAAAGAAGAGAAAATGTGATGACATCTTAATCCTCTCAAGGCCTCCGTAGTGCTTTCGAATGGGAGGGAGAGGGGTGGAGTGAACGGTTGGTTGCAATTCGCAACCATCCGCTAGATGCCGCTAAAGAATTCAACACAGTGTAAAGTTTAAATAAAGTTTAATTATATTCTTAAGCATACTTTCAAGTATTCTTAAAATATAGCATTATACTTTTAAGTATATCTCCATCAAAAGACTGAGTACATTTACATTTATTCATTTGGCAGATGCTTTTATCCAAAGCGACGTACAAGTAGGAGAACATAAAACATTTTGCCAATATTTAAATGCGCATCAGGGACATATCAGCTATGAACGTTTAAACGTGTTGCCAGATCTTTTAAGAAAAATCAGCAAACAAGCTCGAGCCCATAATAAACTGAAATAAATCTAAATGCTCTATATTGAAAAAAGACCTAAATGTTTGTCCATTTTAATTTCTTTAATGCTTTTTAAAGATCACTTTATAAGTCAATCAAGTCCAAACAACGGGTTTAAAAAGTGAAACATGGCAACCCAATAAGAAAACGCTCTGTGAAGCCACAAACGTTAAAAACATACGTCTATGCAGACTGTAGTTTTGTTGAAAACATAAAATTGCAGAACATAAAAGCAATTAAAGCAATGAAACGGAAAGAGAACATAATAGCATACACACAAACAGAACAATAAGTTCGGGCATCTACTTCCGTATTTAAATGCAGTTGTCAAGTTATTGATTTCTCAATACACATGTTTGTGGCTGTCATGCTTAAGCTATAAAAGCATGCAACATCAGTTTAAAGATTGTTCAATCTCATTGGCTATTGCAGGTGTCCCATCAGAGACAGCCTGATCAAATGTCATAATTATTAAACATGTTTGATATTTACTATTTAGGATCGGGGAGTCTATTATGTGATTGGGTGCAGTAAAAAATCTGCATCATTTCCAAAGTGCACATACTACGTAAAAATAGCTATTCCCAGCATAGCCAAAGTAATAATTGTTAACAGGTGCAAACAGGCTTTCTGGTCACTGATTGGAAATTTATAAGAGAGTCCTGATGAGGGTTGAGTTAAGAAAAGCATCATAGGAGGGCGATTGTAGCTGTCAGCTAATTTGTTTCTAGGCTTTTTTGGGTGAACTTTCCAAAATGTGTTCTGTTTTCGGTTTGAGGTGTGCCCAAATCTGTCTTGGCTTAAAAAAAATGTATCAGATTTTTAAGAAAATGTGTTAAGTGGCTTTGTTTTTTTCAGATTTCTATTTGCCTTGTTTCCTGCTTATGTAAGTTGTTTAGGGAGTTATGAAGGTAAGCCACCAATCTTCCTACAGCCATGTAACTGATCCTTGTATCATGCTTTTTGTACCACAATTAATGCTTGTTTTGTTTGAAACCAGGAAACATGCCAGCCACTATTGTGCAAAGAGTTCCAAAACATACTTTCCCAGAGATGGGTCCTGAGGTGAAACTAGTTGGAAATTTGATTGACCTACCCCACACTCAAGACAACCACAGACATTACAATAGTTATCAAAAAGAGAGCTTGTTTGTGGGATCAAGTGTAAAATCAGATTCAAAAGACTGTCAAACTCACACTGAACTTGACATTCAGAACAATGTGATAAATAAGCCTTTTGCATCGGTTCCAAACTATAATTTGTTAGCCTTTGGTCAACCCTCTTCTCAATTTGAGTCCAATGCAGCTACTGATGTCTTAAAAAATGTCCAGCCTGTTAGCCAGCTGGCTTATACTTTTTCTCAGGGTGGATCCACATTGATGGAAACCCCACAAGTATTTGGTTCGAAGACCTTCAAACCCTCTAGAGGTGAATTTCGATATGAGGCCCCTAAATCCTCAGCTGCTGGATCTAGCAAGATCTTTGCAGTGCAGGCTCCTGAACATGCATATAACCATGTGGTGTTTAAGACTCCAGTTTCTAGAGATGCACTTGTAGGAGGCCCAAATCAGGTTGAAGCAAATTCCATTTCCAGTCAGTTTTCAAATCTGCATGTTGCTTCTCAAAAAAGCCAGAGTTTTAGGAAATTCCAGGCAGCTGGTAGCACATATGGTCCAATCCTAATGGGAGCACATGTGCATTCAAGGACCAATTCAAGAAAACCCTCTCGTGGTGGGTTTACATATGCAGAAGCGAAGCCTTCGGTTGTTAGCTCGGGGCCAATTTTCATATTACAGGGTAGTGAAAGTACTCAAGCTGTTGGGAGTACCCTTTCAAAATCTGTAGAACCACTTGGAGTTCCCAGTATGGTTGACTTCAACCAATATGTGACCCCTCAATCCGGTCAGACCTCTAGTGTTGCCTTGAATGTTGGTCGGCAACATAGTAAGTTATGGAATGAACCTCTTTACTCTTCAATGAGAGAAGGTCAAAACCGTGTTGGCTCTAAGCCCCAAAAACAGTCTGGAAGTTATCGTAGAGTTAATGTTGGTAAATCTGTTTCTAGTTTTGGTGAGATTCGTTTGGGAGCCCTTGAAAGTGCTGAAGGTGGCAAATCACTCCCTCATTATGAGTCTCGTGAAGATGTTCGGCACCCTGGTCAATTTCAGCAAACGTACAACACTCGTGGCCCATCCCAAACTGGATATCTTGTTAATTCTGCGAGAGGAAGTGAACCTAATCAAGTTAAGCCCATGCACTCCACTCAAAATAGAGTTCAGCATAATGTGGTAAAATCCTCAATTGCCAGTTCTGGGGAGATTCGCATGGTGTCAGGTCCTGCTAATGTCCAAAGTAAACCACAATCTTTTAAGCTGCAAGTTACTTCAAAACCAAGTGCTAGCTCTCTAGAGAATAGGGTGAAGTATCCATCCAGTCAGACTGCTCTTCAATACCAGCCTTTTGAAGCCAGCCAAAATTCCAATAATGTCCAGCCAACCACTGGCACTTTTGCCAACCCACACCAGAGTGGTTATAAGGTCTTCTCTTCTTTAAGGGGAATCTCATACAAACCAGGGTCGGCACCCTCAAATGCTTTAAGTGAATCAAGATTTCGTGCCACTAATCCCTCCATTGATGACTCTGATGATATCAATGCAGTACGTGTAAGGCTAAATAAATGGCCCCAAAGCAACTTTGGTAACCTTCAGAACCAATGGGCTTCTGGTAACAATGTTGGTGCATTGACCGCTAACACTGGTGCTTCACAAAGTGTTTTGTCTTCAAATAACCTGGGTCAGAGGCAAGGGCAAAATGTACAGACACCTTTAGTTCCTCTGCATCATGGCTCCAAAAAGGTCCAAAGTCAATCTGCTGAAATTCAAGAAAATGCACATGCTATGTTTGGCCAAGGTGTTCTCAGAAGGATTTCTACAGTTTCCAGCAGCTATAGACCAGGTTTGATACAAAATGTAACACAATTGCACGTTTTTGCATCTTTCAATCAAAGAATTGTCTGCTGCTGTTCTTTTTCTTACAGCTTCACAAAACCAAGCTCAGAGAGTGGATTCCTCTGCCCCTAGATGTGAGGTGACCCAAAATCACCTGTCTGGTGTTGGTCAGCAGGGTCCATTTCAGGGAGTAAAATACACATCATCTAGCAGAGGTTCCCAACGTCTGATATAAAGTAAGTACAACTGCTTCACATATAGGATGTATGTTGTAAAGAGCAGATTGTTTTGAGGGATTTGAATTCTGATCACTTTGATACTGTAAATGCTGCCGAACAATGTGTGGTCTAGGTTCCAATGTTTGGTTCAGGACATTTATGGCTATGTTGAAAATCAGGTATTAGCTTGATGTTTCCTCGTCCTAGCTTGCTCGTGCCAAAAATTTAAGCTTGAGGGCATTGCATTGCGGAATATAGTATACAAAAAATGTGCTCACCGCATACAGAATATAGTACATAGTGCAGAAATTAAGCTTTCTATTCTGAACATGGCCTAACACCTATAGCTCATGAAAACAAGCCAGCTTTTAAACGACAAGCATGCATAATGCCAGTAAGCCACTATTAATAGTTTCTTTTTTAATTCTTGCAGCCATGATTTGGGTTTGGTTTCTGTTTGGGGAGGCTATTAGTCATTGAGCTCCAGTCTCTGCAAGGACTTTGGAAGGCTGTGGCTGATCCCGTGCGCTGCTGTTCCATGTTATTTACATTGAGGACACAAATGACTGTCTTGCAATTCATGTCTGTACTGTGTAATGCACCACCCGTGTCCAAAAACTGTATATTTCATTTAATAAAAACATACTATTGCAGATTTCTTATGTTTCTGTAATGTGAAGATTATTTAAATCTTGTGTTTTTGAAAGCTACTTAAATGTGTAATGTCTGCTATGCCACAACATGAATGTCAGCATTTTTTTACATTCATTTTTTTTGCTTTTCCCTACATGGTATTAAATCGCAGTATGCAGCTGTAAACGTTTCAAACAGTAGCCTTATGTGCTGTTGTCACATGCCTTGATTGTTTTATGTTTAAAGCATTGTTGTGGAGTCAACAATGTTGAGCTTTATTGAAGCTTTGCGGTTTTTGTGTTTGCTATAAATAGAAATTCTGGTTCCCAAATGAAAGACTGAAATCAATTTGTGCCAGTATATAAACAAAATAAAAAAAAATTTAAATGCATTTTTTTAAATCTGCATCGTACTTGTAAATATACCAGAAAGATTTGGTGTGTGTTGAATTTAATGTTTAATATTTTTAAGATTATTTTCCTTCGGAGACCCCAATTTTTATACTGTAATCCCTCCTAGAACGTTTAAGATACAGGCTACTGTATGTACACCAAGATTATAAACCTTAATGCTGTTTTGTGCTACATCTTTTCTAACTGATTCAACTTGCAGAATTCCCATAGCAGATTTCTGACATTAACTTGCAGGGAAGGAATGTTCAAATGAGCCAACATTTCAGCTACTACACTTTCAAACCATGCTTTGTCAAAATAGTACTACTTGTAGGCTATAATGCACGTTTTAGCGGATGTAACAAGTTGAGATATTGCATGCAAAAGATTCTCATACCGCCTGTAGAATACAAACTGCAGAAGCAGTAGGAGTAATGAGACGGTACTCAGCATTCTGGTTAACGTGGAACAATGGCGCCACCTGTCGGTTAAATCTATTCAAAGGCTGCGGACGCTGTACATTACACAGTTAAGTTCAATTAAATGTACATAAAAAGATTATATTCGTAAAGGAGAAAATAATTTTTATGCGCGTGTCTTCGGATGTGATTAAAGCTCAATTACATTATTGCCAGACTTTGTGAATGACGTCATCGCTCGCCGTGTCACCTCACCTGTAGAATTTCCATAGGCTATAGGCAGCAGGACTACGAGAATAAAGATCAAAAGGCCGCCGGTTTCACTTTTTCTCGACCTTTTGCACGTTGTAAACGAGACGGGGACGGGGGGAAAAAATCGCAATTTATTGGAATAACAGTGAAGTATTGGTTAAACAACTTTTTGTAATCTTTCCGGATTTCCGGAAGAAGAGTGAAACCGTCAGACTGCGACATTTCCTCCATATGTTGTGAGTAAAGTCCAACAATAAAAGCATTATTAATTTTCATTAATCTTAAATGTAGTTGAAGTCTACTAAGCGGTGATCTAGTTTCGTTTACTACAGTCACGTAAATGTTGAGTAGAAACGGCGTGTTTAACATTGTATTGTAGCCTTTCTGAATGTGCAAATGATCTGTGCTGCTTTCAGGCGGAAACATGCTGTTTTAAAATGCATCATTAATTCTCCAACATGAATTTAAGAATTTACTTGGCTGAAAGTGTTTATAAAATTTTCAAAAATGTTGTCAAAAAAATAATAGCCCATATTTAATAATAAAAAAGCGTGA
Source organism: Oreonectes daqikongensis (assembly GCA_026939265.1). NCBI lineage: Eukaryota > Metazoa > Chordata > Actinopteri > Cypriniformes > Nemacheilidae > Oreonectes > Oreonectes daqikongensis. The sequence goes on from JAOTQM010000428.1 coordinate 2,360,357, forward strand.
ATAATGTCGCGTTTAAATATGACATTGTGAATTGCGTGTCCTTTGTTTTGTAGACTTATCAGTTCTAAATGAGTTTGTGTCCAAAACGAGATAACTCCGTTTTTAATAAAAAAATGAGTTAGCTGTTCTTTTTAGTTAGTATGGCAAACCAACTGCAGTTTAATTGATAATTGCGCAATTAAAAAACATGATTTTTGAAAAATGTAAAAAAAGAAGTTATCTCGCAGCCTAAAACATTTCTCTTCAATAAAGCTCTAAGGTGACCCTTCTATTTTTCAATGCAAAATACTTTCTTTATCTTGCGCAAGTTGCGCTTCTTTGTGCCGATTGTGTCAGGGCAGTTTTACTTTCGCTTATACTGAAAACAAGCACATAAAGATCATTGGTTGGTTTACACCCCTTGTGCAAATCCAAAATAACTAGTCATTTTGGGATTGAGGCAGATCCAAAGTGTAAAGAAAAACTTGAATTTACTCCCAGTTTTCTCCACATTGTGTCTTTCTTTTACAGACCCTCTTCAGGCCACTGACAGTAATTGTAAACGCAGCCGCCGTAGGTCGGTCTGGGCCGAGGGTTGACCATATGGAGAACAACTCATCCTGGGTCCGTGGTCTTATCGAGGAAGGTCCATACCAAGAACGTTCTGTTGACCCAGTGATCCAGTTCCAGCACCCTAGAGTATGTCACAAGGTCAATCACAAGGATGGCAATGGCAACATCACCGGACCGGAGACTGTCAGCTTTCTTTCTGCCAAAGAAGAGCCCATTTCAAAGATGTGTATGTGTGGGCCTTGTGCATCTGTGACTAGCTGCAGGAAACTTGTTTGTAGTGTATTGACTTGTGGGCTGTATCGTGTATGCCACCGTTTGCCCTGTCTGATTTCGAGCGACAACTCCGCAGTCAACACACAGGCAGAGAACCCTTCACACTCTGCAGAAGTCAACAGTCAATTCTATAATGACATCCGTATTGGTGGTGTACAGGTGGACCCCTCAGTCATTAATGAAGATGAGGAGACTGTCTATCCCAATTCCAAAATCGAGATGGACACTCCAATCTACATCCAAAGTTTACCGGAAGACTTTATCAATGGCGATGAGGCAGAGAATGTGGACAAACTCATCACACGGAAGCTTATTGAGGTCTTCTCTGAGTTTGAGATCAATGAGCTTGCTAAATGCACCTCAGACTCCATGTTCCTGCGGCGTTCACGAGAGATCAGTCAGCTGATCTTGGAAATCGTACAGGAGCACAACATGGAGGAGCAGGAGGCTGAGTGCAGGCTGGTACGTGAGATCATTCGCATCAGTACACGTAAGAGCAAGAGAAGGCCGCAGGTCAGAAAGGAACCGCAGCGAGACAGCGGCAATGAAACCTGGAACAGTAGAAGGAACAGCCAAAAGAGCAGCTTCAGTTCCATCAGTGATGGGAGTAAGTTCCATTTCTTTGGCTTTTTGTCTGCAGTGAAACACAAGTGAAGATATTATTCAAAATGTCTAAGCTATTCTTTTTGATGCATTGGAATAGAAACATTTGATTAGAATTTAGTCACTCTCTTGCCATCCCAGATGTAGGCCATATGACACAAAGATAAGGAATCTGTCACTTTTTGCCTATATATTGGTAAGAATGACTGTATGAAACCCATCCAAAAATAATCCAAATTATTTTGAGCTTCTCATGGTGCATTTTGTAAATGTTTGTAAAAAGCAGCTAAACATTTTACTCTAAGTCTATTAAAGTATAAAAATCATGGAAAGTTGTACATGTTTAATGACTTGACATGAGGGTGAGTACATTTTCTTTTGAGTTCTGTTCGAATTTTTGTGGGTTAAAAGGTTTCAAAGTGTCAAACAAAACATTTCTTCAGGCAGGTCACCTGTTGCTTGGTTAACAAAGATTAAGCAAACATATTTTCATTTGTTTTTTAGAGCTGCAAATTTCACAGGAAAGATCTGATGATATTGAGGCCAGGAAGTTACGCAACAACAGCACGCAGGGTAAGTTTGCCTTGGCATTTGGTGTAAAAAGCGTTTACACAGATTTTTACATGGTGAGAAAAGTTCACATATGTGGTTTGAACAACCACACGGCTGAGTGGTGTCATGATAAGCACATGACAGCCATAAGGTAAGCATTAGTAGTGCTAAAACAAATGATCAATAAACAAGCTATATAAGTAGGATTCTAACAAGATGGGACACATTTTGAACCTACATATATGAAATGTGACCTGTATGTTTTGGACAGGTTAATTGACGTTCACCTATGGTTTGTTTTGCATAAAACTAAACAAGGACTTGAGCTTGAGCTTATGCTGAACTTGAGGGAGCAGCTCAAGTGCATTCAGTAGGTGTAGCAGGGCTTTTGGCCGCATCCTGCCTATATTATAGGCTGTTGAGAGCCTGTCTCTCCTCTGGAAGAATGAGACCGTTTCTCTCTTGTTTGTTACTCTGAGAAGTTTGTGATGTTACCAGCCTGATTGTCAGAAACAATGCTCTCTTGTTTGTAGGCCATCTGATCGGTTACACTGCTCTGAATTTGAATGTCTTTCTTTTCCTCATCAGCGGGGTTTACCCCTCCCTTTCTATTTGCTTGATGTTGTTTTCATGCTCTACAATGTTGGCAAGCTACAGTTGTGTTTGCTAATGTCTGCCACATAAAGTCAGGAAGTAAATAATGTTCAAAATAACACACATGGCATCAGCGATTCTAATTTTAAATTGCTCACATCCACATTAAATACAAAAATGTAGTACTTTCTATTGTTTTCATCTTTAGTATTTCTTTCCCCGCAGCTTACTCTGCCAGTTTCCAGGAAACAGGTGTGCCGGTCACACCTGACACACCTTTACTAACCAGCAGCATACAGGATTAAGAAGTTCCTTTGAACAACACCATGTCTATTTCCAAACCGTCCATAACCATTTTCTATCTTAATTCATTTTTAAAGTATACTCTCAGAGCAGTGATTCCACCAGCAGTCGTTGGGGTTTATTTTCTTGATAGACAATTGTATTTATTCTTCAATTCATTACATTTCTGTATGATGTATATTGACATGCACTGTCCATAAGGCATTTGGAAGCAACTGATTATGAAAAAAGACAAACAGTTGCTGAGAATGAAGAATGATAAACGGTCTGACCTCTTTATATGCTAATCGAGCCATAATTGTTACAAAATTGACATATTTTCCCACACACTACGCCAACCACAAAGGTAGCCTGTTCATGAACACCAAGACTTCTAACATTGTGACTTCAGTTTTATGATGTTCAGTCACATTTAAAGATTCAGTAAGCAATTTCTGAGAAACTGTGTTGTTATTTGAAATCGATGCCCTTACAAACATAGCCCTGCCTCTCTCTCTCCCACCATCATGAGCATATACATATTGCTCATTTGCTATAGGGGTTGTGTGTATTTGATTTGTTTTGTCGCAGCCATGTGCATACACAATTTTTTCAACTTAGATAAAGAACATCTCAAATATTTATATAATAGTTTGTTTGGGTGTTAATTGAAATTTTCAACCGTGTTTGTCAGAAATGGCTTACTTCACCTTCTAACAACAGTCTACTTCAATGCAAACATATATTTAAATTGCATTTACATCCGAGTAATATTTGTCTATTGTGTCAATACAGTATGTTTTTCATTAGATCTTGATGATGATATGAATTTCATTACAGTAAAGAGAATGTTTGTTTTATGTTTATTTTTCAAAATTTGTGCTTATATCATGAAAAGTATCCGGTTAGGACAAAATAACATTGAAAGTTTCATGCCTGGGGGGGAACACGGTTTCCGCATAAAATGACTCATTATGGTTTTTATTTTTTTAAAAATCATTTTTTTCTTAAAATCTTTTGCCTTGTGATGCTATGAAAGTATAGCTGGATAATTGTCTATGCTATTTAAATGTACCTAAATCTAAATATAAGCACTTCTTTTTATTTTAATTTGTGAATGTTGTTGCTAAGTAAAAATAAATGTATAGAACCAATAGTTTATTTTGCTTATCTGCAGAAAATAGATGTCAGAACGTGTGACAGATAGACATCATGAATATGTTCTTATAAATGTTGTTATAATTTTAAAGTGTAACAAAGTGCCATTTACTCTGTATTTGCATGTAAAGGATGAGCTATACAAAAAAAAACATTTCTGGCTCTGTTACTGTGCATGTTTTGGGCATTATTTGATGTATGATTAAATGGTATCATCAATGGAACTCATCTCATACTGTAGAGACTCACAGGCCTTCCCATTACAACCAATACAATTCCCATCATATCCATTAAATCCAGTAGAATTTACGTGATGGTTTCTATTGCTTTTTCAGCTGGCTATGCATTCTTAAACGCTTAAATGTAGTTTATTGCTGCTCATTATACATTCAGTGGAGGGTAATGTGTTGTAGCGTAGTGATTGTGTTCATCACCGTCCAATCACAGCACAGGAGGGGCGGAACAAATACCGCATTAACCAAATCGGCCCACACCTGTACAACTGTATGTCTGTCTACAGTGCCTAAAACAATGCAGCAATTATTATTTTAGGATTTGAGTGTCAATGTTCGTATCCCTGGACTACCACAATATTAAAAAATGTTAATTACAAACTATCTGCGAATCTAATAATAGTTTGACAATACTTCGCCTCGTTGTTCAACGCTGACATTGCTGTCATTGAAAACTCTGGCACTTGCCTGTTGTTCTTCTGTGGTCTTCTTCTGTGTGCTTACAGTGGCTCATTACATTACTATTTTACATACATTTATTTCATTCATAAGCACTAAATCAGGGGTATTGTTTTTCGGGGCAAGGACCCTTTAGATTAGAGATGCATGGAGCAGGGACCCCCTGATAATAAATGTGCAAAACTGAGCTATTTAAATAGAAACCACATGTATTGTCACAGCGATATTTTGTTAAGACAGTACATCAGCACTATTATGCGTTATTGTTGCAAATGCATAATTTTATCTGTGTATTATCTTTGTTAAAATAGATTGTTTGATTATTTTAAGGGATTCCACTGAACGGGTGCCTTTTGCTTGTTGTAACTCTTCAAAATTAAACCGAATAATAACACACATATTTAACTATTTAAGATGAGTATTGGTCCATCTCAAGTAACTTAATTACATTTTTACAAGGTTTATAAGTGGGAGATGGATGCATTTTTTTCAGTCCTGTTACGAAAACTCACGAGACTTTAAAAAAGCAGGATTTAAATGATGATCAACTAAATCCTTCTGTAGTTTGGCCCAGATTACAATTAACAAATGAACCATTTAAGATGATTTCGCTTGCCATACTCACAGCCTCTGTAGCGCTTCGGATGGGAAGGGTGGAGTGAGCAGTTGGTTGCAATTCGCAACCTCATCGCTAGATGCCGCTAAAAATATTCCACACAGTGCCTTTAAATTGTCTCCAGCGTTACTCGTCATAATTGCATTTTTATTAGTAAAAATTCAATCTCTATATTTAGATATAGATCTCTATAATTACATTTTTACTATAACAATTATGATTGTAAAGCTCTCTTATTCTATTTTTACTAGTAACAATTATGATTAGAAAGCTCTCTAAATGAATTAGAGAGATCTGCAATTGCATTTTAACTAGTAAGAATTGAAATTTGTGCAATATCTTAAAACAGATTTCTTTAATCTTATTTGTAATAAGATTTTTGTTGGGTAACAACCAAACCTTTTTCCAATCAATAAATCCAACAAATCTAGACCAATATTAAGTAACATGTGGTTTACTTTTTATTTCTTTTTGAAAAAGAGAACGTATTGCTTTATTACTAGTTTCCCGTGCCGAGAAACAAATATTACCACAAAAAGTGTCAGCAGGATGAGTTATAAATGCATTAGAATAAACAGCACCTCTACATAAAGTAACAATACGAGATTGCACGGCACAAAAGCAAATTCTTTGGGTGATACAAGGAAATTAAAATACAAAAGAAATTCCTCGTAATTCATTATAAAACCATGAGAATTTAACAGCTGACCAACCAAAATATTCCTTTTTCAAACCACAATTTCAAAATATACTTCTGTCTTTATACAAAATATTCCATATGTGATACTGGTGTGGTGACAAATTATGTTTGAAGATCAATTTCCATGCCTATGCAAAGCTGCCAATTAAACCGGAATCTTATCAATTTTATAATTGCACATCAACAAAAATGGAAGACCACCAAGCTGAAAGAAAACAGATTTGACTACAATTTACCAATTTGAAGAGGTTTTGTCAAGGACGTTGTTATTTAAAACGGAGAAATCTAAATAATCAATCCCACCATATTTATATGAATTAGCAATTACAGATTTTTCAACACAAGTAATGTTTATTTGTATACTGATTATACAACTTTTTAACTGAAACAACGGCGACTGCATTGTCCATCAGCGCCACCTGGCGTACCGGAGTGAAATAGCAGCTGGCGATAAATTGTTTCGCTCTTGATATGAAAGCTTGGTTCGTCTGGCATTCGTCTCGTGTTTTGCATAATCTCATCGCCTGCAATGTGGAATGGCCTTTTAGTCTCTAGAAAGTTCTGCCCTCCATCTACTCGGCTAGACCAGTGCGAGACCACGACTACAGCGGTAGAAAACTCTCAACCGATTGGTTCGCCCGCTTGAGCTACAAATACGCTTGATTTCATTGGCCGTAAAGATCACGTGGCTCAGATTGTATCCAGGAAGTAGTGAAGGTAACACACCAGTCATAGGGTGACTTGTAGCATCATATCCAGTTTTAGTGTTTTTATCGTTTATATTCAATAAACAGTGAACATGGGTGGTGGTGATGATGAGGAGAAGTTTGATGGAATGTTGTTGGCTATGGCGCAGCAACACGAAGGTGGCATTCAGGAGGTAATCAAATGTTTAACCCATGCACGAGCACGATAGCACATGTGCTAACTATGTGTGTTAGCTTAGTATGATGTTTATAATTTTAATATTTACATTAATTTACGTATACTTTAATGGTTTAAATGATTGGTCTAGTAGTCATATATTAGTCATTTAAGATAATTGTATGGTTAGCTAGTATGTTCTAGCATGTGGATATGATGTCTGTACGGATTCCTAGACAGTATTTTTGGGTACCATATGGCTCTCCGAGGCGTTTAATACAGCCTCTGATAGCTAGAAATCCTGTCTTTGGATACAGTTTAGTAGGTTTTGAAACGCAGTCCATTACATCTTTTTATATTTTTTATTAACAGTTGGTGAACACGTTCTTCAGTTTTCTGAGGAGGAAAACTGATTTCTTTACAGGAGGAGACCCTGGAGCAGCAGAGAAGGTGTGGTGAGGTTGTTACCACATATCACAGCAAACTTATTTAGTGCCATTCTCTAACCACTGAGCCACAGGAAAGCCTAAACCATATGAAGTTGAACTTTCCAGATGCTGTGTTAAAGGGGTCAGGACATGACTGTACATTGAATTTGATTTCATTTTAGGTATTGGTATCGTTTAGAAGGTCTTTAGTCAAACAATAGCTTTGTATATTAAACATACTTACATTTAAATGCTTCACTTTGTGTGTGTGTGTGTGTGTGTGTGTGTGTGTGTGTGTGTGTGTGTGTGTGTGTGTGTGTGTGTGTGTGTGTGTGTGTGTGTGTGTGTGTGTACCTTTACATTATATTTTATTTTGGGGTAAATTATCTCTTTAATGTTACAGCTTAGACCTGGATAGAAGCACACAATTCTCTAGAATATCAGTAATGCTGTAACATTAAGATTCATGCTCATGGAAATGACTAAAGTAGCCAAACCTGTTCATTAGAAGGGGGTGTCCTGATATTTTTGGCAATATAATAGTGTATGATTTTTTAAATCTGCTATTTGTTGTCTTTCTCAGTTGGTTAAAGAAACATTTACTCATCACAATCAGCTCAACCTGAATGCCCAAAAAGAGAAAGAGTCCAGACAAGAGAAGGAGAAAAAGGAGAAAGTTGAGAGAGCCATCAAACTGGAGGAGGAGAAAAATAAAAAACAAATTATAGAGGAGCCCAAAATCAAAGAACTTACAGACGAGGAAGCAGAGAGACTTCAGAGTGAATTAAACCAAGTATGAACTCATTGAAACCATTCTAACTATCTGTGGATTTTGCATCATTTTAGCATTGTTTACTACCTTATTTATTTAAAAAACTATTACATATTTAGCCACATAAGCATGATTTTAAAAATCATTTATCATGTGTATATCTTGTTCTCAATTCAGACAAAACAAGAGGAAAAGAAGTATTCAGAAGTAGTTGAAAAAAATGAGGCATCAGAGAAAGATGACAAAAAAGGGGTAAGTGTGATTCTTGTCTCTGTGACATAGAAAAAAATCATTAAAATTCCAAAAACATCTGTCTCAGACTAGCCGTTAACTGTCTCATGACTGATCCTCTTTCCAACTATATTAGATCTTTATTTTGAACAGTATATTTTTTAGCATTAAGTAAATTCTTTAGTCATTTAACAGGGTACGACAATAAGGACTGCCGAGGCCAGCATGGGCGATCCTCAGGCCAGTTGACAGAACTGACACTTGACAGATCGGGCCAGTGCTGTATCACAAAAGTTTAGAGTTTGCAAGTTTTTAAGCCTTGCCTGTTTAAAAATGTTCAATGCGCAAAAGAAATTTTGATTCGGTTCTGTTTGAGATATATGCACATGGCCAGAAAGCTGCATCTCAGACAACGTAGTTCTCTCTTTCATGTCTTCTTACTCTTAAACAGATACATCCATGCATACATAAATTAGCCAAAATGCCCATATTAGCAAGTATCTTTGTAAGATGCAGCGCATGTGTAACATGTATATTAGATCTGTGCATCAGGGGTAGCAGCATAATAAACATCTCCGTTTTAATGTTCATCAAAAAAGAAAGGACAAAGACAAAAAACACACTCGCTGCTCCTGACTGATTAAATTTCATTATACTTTAGTAAGGTTAAACCTATATTTAATTTATACAGTGAAGGCTATAAAGTGGTAGTATATATTTCATCTAATTTCTGTACCTGATAACTACTATAAGACCAACCTGAAACACATAAAAAACATTTATTTTTATTTGTTGTGTTTGCGTTTATTTGTGCTATTGCACGTACTGTAATTTATTTTTTTGGTGAGGCCAGTGAAGATCACTTGCTCGACCAGGCCAGTAGAAAAAATCCTTAGCGTTGAGTCCTGCTTTTAAGTAAATGGCATTTGCTTTGTTTGGAAGTTTGCAAGTGCATTTAGTATTTTTGGGAGTCTTTTAACTTTTGCTGTCTCATGTCGCACATTTCAGTCGGACTCGGAGGGAGAGGAGGATGAAAAAGACAAACTCAAACCCAATGCTGGAAATGGAGCAGATCTTCAAAACTACAGATGGACTCAAACTCTATCTGAAGTGGATGTGAGTGTTATTCCCATTTACTGAACATACAACTTATCAGTCACTGTGATGATGATGATATGCACACATACTGTAAAAATATGGGTCTATAGTCACACTTATCAGGGTGGATCAATGTTTAACTCATAAACACTTTCATCATTTATTTTGTAGCCTAGCTCTTATCTGTCCAGATGATGATGATGATGATGATGATGATGATGATATAAGCTGGTTAGGCTGGTTTGGTCTGTATGTCATGAAGGTACATACCCTACAGTACATCATGTGGCATGATGTTTTCTTTTACAGCTCATAGTTCCTTTCAATGTGAACTTCCGCATGAAGGGAAAGGATGTGGTTGTGGACATACAGCGGCATTCTCTGAAGGTCGGTTTGAAGGGTCATCCACCTGTGATTGACGGACAGCTGTACAGTGAAGTCAAGGTGGAGGAGAGCTCTTGGCTCATTGAAGATGGGAAAGTAGTCACAATCCATTTTGAGAAGGTGAGAGTGATAGTACACCAAAAGGCTGATAACAAAGAACATAAACATAAAGGGGCTTCTTTATTAGACCACGACTATGAACTGAACTGTTGTTTATTCCAGATCAACAAAATGCAGTGGTGGAATAAGTTGGTGACAACAGACCCTGAAATTAACACCAAGAAGATCTGCCCTGAGAACTCCAAGGTAGGCAATTAAACACATGGACTTGAATTGTAAGATCTTTTGAGTGACAGTTCAATTAAGTTAAACTCTTATGAGAACTCTTTCATAGACTGTTAAATGATGTAATCTGTGTGGCATAGTAACTTTATTTAATAATATCGATTGATAAAAAATGTTTAATTGTCACTTTCTCATTTCCTATCATGTTTTGAAATTGAATCTGTTGTCAGTTGTCAGATTTGGACGGGGAGACGCGCAGTATGGTGGAGAAGATGATGTATGATCAAAGACAGAAGTCAATGGGACTGCCCACCTCTGAAGAGCAGAAGAAACAGGATATCCTAAAGAAGTAAGAATACTGTATGTGACCAGGACATATGGCCAAGCACCTGGTCAAAAGATAAATATTATAAATGGTCATCTACTTGAATAAAAAAGCGTCGTTTTGCATTCCCAAATCTGTACTTTGTATTACATTTTACTTACTGCAACCATTATTGTGATTGCAGGTTCATGGCTCAGCATCCCGAGATGGATTTCTCCAAAGCCAAGTTTAGTTGAGATCTATATGTGCTGCTGCTGAAATATCAGTGACTATAAATATCACTATACATGTTCTTCAGACCTGTGCTTTTCCTTCGCTCACTTGATCAGTTAGACGAGTTTGTTTTAAGGGTAACGCTCTATGATAGGTTTCCATTTGTTAACTTTAGTTAACTTTAGCTAACAATAAACATACTTCTATGGCATTTGTTCATCTTGGTTAATGTTAATTCAACATTTACTAAATGCTGTGGCATTATATTGCATATTGTTAGTTCATGTTATCCAAAGCATTAGCTGATGTTAATAAATAGAACCTTAATGTTATATAAGTTACTGTTTTTGGTTCTGTCAACATGAATAACAATTTCACAGTTAAGATGAGTGTCATAATGCAGCATGGTTTGCATTTGTTTTGTCTTGATTTTTTTTAAATAAATCATTTCAAACATAGCTTTTTTATGAACTTTTCACTCACCAACTCTTATTCCATCAGCATCAGCGGTTCACATACAATATTAAGATCTACAATTATTTTAATTACTTGAACTGCATTATAACTGTTTGTCTGCTGTTTTGTCTTTGATCATCTTATAAGGTGTCCAGCAGGGTTAAAGGACGTATGAAAGCCCTGTGCTTTTACTGTAAATCCGAATAAGTTTGGAACACTTAAAATAATCAGTTATATCAAGGGGTTTGAGTTATGATGTTACCAATTTTATCAAGTTTTGAGTTTGTTTTACTCAATGTAATGCATGTTAATTCCTTTTAATTTTAAAACACTTGGTAAGGTAATTCCTTTTTTTTTTTTTTTACAGTTAAATAAAATGTCTTAAGAGAACCCAAACATTTCAGCCACATCAACAATTAACCAACATTCTTTCTTTCTTCTCCCATAACCTAAACTCAAAAAAATAACAAACTCCGCAAACTGTTCCGCATTTATCTGTCTTTTATGTTGTTCATTTTCTCCCTTGTGTACTCCAGCTTAATCCTCCTAGTAACATAGCCTTGTAAACTATCGGTACTGTTTAGCGTATTGAAAAAATGTTTTATGCTCTCCTGCTTTGGATTAATTAAAATTAATCATTAATCCTTTCTAAACACATATGAATTAACACTTCATTTTAAAATGCAGTCACACTCCAAGCATGCTGGGAACTGAAAATCACTCAACAAAGCGTGTTGAATGAATTTGTTTAAGTTAAATGAACTGAAAAGTAAGAATTCGTATATATATATATATATATATATATATAAGTTTACGCTTCTTTATCTATTTAATGACTTTGAACATTCGGGTTTACAGTGTTCTCCAGCTATCTCTTGTGTGTTGATTTTTGAATCATGGGAATGTTTTTAAATATAACCTTATTATTTTCTGTGCCGTGTATTCTTACAACTGTATACTTTTTTGATTTAGTGGTGATGTGTAACATCATTAAATTTACATCGACACAAACACTAGAGGGCAGTGTCAGGAAGCACTTGTTTTGTGTGCGTTTTCAAACTACTTTTTAAAAACTACCTGGTCAGCCCTATTTTTTTTGTAAAATAAAAATAAAAATAGATGTTTCGTTTTTTTATTATTGATGACATTATTATCAAGTCATAATGGTTAGGGTTACAATATCAATTTACCATAATGAAATAATCAATATCTACTGAAATGGTTTTTAAATTCAAATTTACTTTTTAACTGTGTTTTCTCTATAATTAGGTTTTAAAAACTTTTAACATTTAGATTTGGGTTCTATTTTAGTAACAAATATTCTGTATACACTGCTCAAAAATGTAAGGGAACAATGAATCCCTTTATTAATTAATTAATTAAAAGTTCAGGGATATCAATCAACTTGATAAGGAAGCATAAGTGATAAGTGAATCATTTTCAGTTTATTTTATTTGCAAATAAAAGTGACAATATACACTGGAGAGCACCATAGACTGTCCAGGAGCTCACTTATGCTCCGATCAAAATCTGGGAGGAGTTAAATCAGCCTGTGTTTCCATTTTTTTACTGTTATTCCTGCAAAGTACAGTGGTCAACATTTGAAGTGGATCAAAAATGTTCATCTAGAACAATACCCGTTTGTGTCTTGGGACAACTTTGATTAACTTTTTTGATCCACTTCAAAAGTTGACTTCTGTATATAAGTGAAGAGTTTTAACTTGAATTTTAGGAGTCATCCCGTTACTTTACGGGCTCTTTAAATAAAGTGAACAGTATCGTAAAATCATTTTTTTGAGTGTACACAAAGGTACCAGCTTTAAAGACATTTTAAAGGCGATGTCTTGTCCCCAGACATCCTCATCACGTTTGTAGAAGTTATTCCTCACACAAGCTCGATTGTATGTTTTGTATCACTGCTAATGGTTTGGAGCTTGCCATACAGTTTGTTAACAACTTTCTTGGACATCGTGAGACTGTCTATAGCTTTACTTGGCATCCCTCATCATGATGGTGAGGGTGTTAGTTACCGTTTTACTCAAGAACATCATTTGCATGTGAAATGTCACATATGTTTCCAACTAACTTTGCTTTTTGTTAACATTTTCGCAACTTGTTCGCCATAATGGTAAACAACTGGAACAAAATGTAGAAAACGGCAGCATTTTGATATTTTGAATTTGTTACTAACCAGTCAGATTAATAATGCAGTTCTTAATTATATTTCATTTAGATTCCTTTAGAAGACAAAAATAGACAGTTTATAAAACTGAAAAACAGTAAGACGAATTGTTGATAGCATTTAGATAAAATTGGTCCTTCAAAAAGTATGATGAACGGTAAAATTCAATCTGTTTGAGTTCACATTGCTGAGGCCTCTGACTTCAAACCTCCTGGAAAATATTCTCACAGTTTGAAATACTGAAATATCCTATGAAACTCCAAAGTAGGCACATGTAAGATAACTGAGATCTTCAGGAAAAACATCTGAAAAGGCAAAAAGCTTTTATTTATATTAAATATCTTTATAAACATGCGTGAATATAACATCAATTATTTTAAAAGTGAATTTAAAATACCCATCTATTACAGTATACAGTTGTAATGTTGTTTATTCTGGAATGATCCAGTTATTTCTGCATCACACCAGCAGCTGCTTATGGGCGTATAGTGGGGGTTGTTCTGGCTGCTCTGTGGCTGAGCTGGCCCGAGGTGAACAGTTGGGACAGAGAGCTCGAGGTTGCTCAGCTAAGAGCTATGTCTCACCTATCTACGAGAATTTCTTCATTAGCGAAGGCACACAGACATCAGAGGGCAAGGAGGGTTTGTGAGGGGGTGAAGGGCAAGAGAGATGATGGGCAAACAGAGCACCACGACAAGCCGCTCCAGACTTGACGACTTGTTTTTGGCAGCAAGGTCCCATAACTCACCCACAAGCCCCAGACTCACCATTATAACTGTTTACCCATACACTCCGTACTGACTACAGTGATACTGGGAAATGGAACTGTTGATGAAAAATGAAACATCTCCTCATTCCTTAAGAATTGAGTGAATTGGCCCTAATTTGTGAACACATTTATACAAACATATACAGTGCTGCTTGAAAGTTTGTTCAGAGTTTTCTCTTGTTTTGCCATGATTTTCTTATTTAATCATCACTTGCTTTTTATAAATTCAATGTCAGATGTATGTTGAGCAATTGCATATTTTTGTCTAGAGGGAATTTATTGAGTAGCAAAAAAACTACATGAAAGATTGAATTATTCAAAAGTAAGTAAAGCCCCAGCTGCATTGGTAAAGTGAAGTGGGTAACAGATTTAGGTGCTTAAGTAATTAGTTAAGCAGATCAATTAAATTAGACATCTTTAGGAAAGTGGTTGGGCAACACTGAGAAAAAGAAAAAGGAAACCAACCAAACCACTGCCTAGAAGTGGACGCCCATCAAAACTATCATCAAGAAGCACAAACAATAATAATAATTGAGGTAAAGGCCAACCCACACATCACCTCTCGAGAACTGCAGACCGATCTGACAGCATCTGGGGTAAATGTACATGCGTCTACAATCAGATGAAAATTGAACAGACATTTATGGGAGGGTTGCTTGAAAGAAGCCTTTGCTCTCAACAAAGAACAAAGCTGCCCGTTTCAACTTCGCCAGTGAGTATTTGGACAAACCAGAGGACTTTTGGAAGTCCATTCTTTAGACAGATGAGTTCAAAATAGATTTATTTGGTCATAATCAAAGGCTGTTTTTTTGTCTGATTGTAGACGCATGTACATTTACCCCAGATGCTGCCAGAGAGGTCTGCAACTCCTTGGCACTACAGTGGTTTGGTTGGTTTTCTCTCTCTTTTACTCAGTGTTGCCCAACCACTACTTAATCTACTTAACTGATTAGTTAAGCACCCAAATGTGTTTTACATGAATCTGTTACCCACTTAACTTTACCAAAGCAGCTGGGGCTTCACTTACTTTTGCACATATAATAATTTAATCTTTCATGTAGTTTTTTTGCTACTCACAAAATTCCCTCTTAACAAACATATGCAATTGATCAACATACATCTGACATTTAATTTATAAAATGCAAGTGAAGATAAAATAAGAAAATCATGGTAAAACAATAGAAAAAACTTTCAAGCAGCATTGCATCTTGCTGCTGTCCTGCTATAATCTTGTATTTTCGTATTTTTGTAATATTTCACCCTAATATTTATATATGTCACCCTTTGGGTTTGTCTCTGGGTATTGCAAATATCTGACCAATAAAAATAATTTTAAAACGTGCTTGTCAACTCAGACAACCCATACTTCATCCTTTAAAAAAGTATGGTGTTTTTCAGTTCCTGAAATTGGATGTCGATCTGAGGTTTGACATCAACAATATATAAAGTGCTTTTTGTTGTGCCTCCACAAAATTTCTCTGCATTGGTTTGGTTAATTTTAACAAACATTTTGTTATGCTGGTTGAAAGTCTTTTTACATCCTGACAGCAATGGCTAAGTAAAGTGGTAAAAAAATGTATGTATATATATATATATCTTCTATGGACGGCACAGGACTATAGAATGTCTCAATGTCCATTGGGTCCCAATAGAATGATTTGTTTGCCTGTCTGTCAAATATGTATTTGCATATCGCCATGTACCCTGAGCGTGTAGACAATGTTCTGTCATCAGAAGGGAAGTTGGGATCTTATGCTTAATGCTAGCTATTATCCTGTCTAAAATCAATTCAATTGGTTGATGTTTTAGACAAAGATGGCACCTTTGACGAAGTCGATTGAAGAACTGATATTTCTGTAATAACTTTAATGTTTTTTTATTTAATGTTAAAACCTCATCTTTGTTGTTAAGGTTTTAAATGGCTAAAAGTTTAGAAACTGTTTGAAAAGTAAAACCACAGTGAAATTATACAAATTAACAATACATATTTCCTGCTTGTATCCAATACTGCGTTTCACTTCATCAGTATGTTAGTACCTTACTAGCATATAAATAAACTATGAAATCACTTTCCAGATATAACACTTTCCAAAATAATCACATTTTAAGTGAATATATTCTACATTTGTTATTGCATAAAAATAATGATAAATGTGCCAGGTCATCTGCAAGCTAATAGAATGTATGATAAACACATAATTCTCAATACCCACCTTCTCAGTAATATGTGATGTTAGCAAGGTTAACAAGCACACTCAAGACTGGTGAGGTCCATATGGATGCATTGGGCACCAATGACAAATAGCACACTTTAGAACACAATAATGTAATTTGTCCTCACGGCGAGGGGTCTTATAAGCCTTCCTTTCGTCACCTGTGTGCCGAGCACACTTTGTAGAGCGTATTTAGAAGACACACTTGCCAGGAAGACAAGGGTGAAGTTCCAAAGAAGCTACACAATGAGGATCAACACAGGCAGGCTGCCATGTGTGTGTGTGTGTGTGTGTGTGTGTGTGTGTGTGTGTGTGTGTGTGTGTGTGTGTGTGTGTGTGTGTGTGTGTGTAGGACGTTATGAGGGCTAACCCTCTCTTACTGTGTGTACAGACCCTACACATAGACAAAGAGAGCACTCAGTGAGCTAACAGGGCATTCGGGATCAGTGACATTTCTGTCTGGATATTTCAGGATTTGTTTGACATTTATATATTCTGCATCTATAAAGTAAAGTTTGTTACCACTATAGAGGGATGAATCCCTGCCCGACAAGACCAATTTAAGTGTAAAAATAATGAAAAACCATTTTGTAGATCCATATGGTACAAAACATTTTAAGCAGATGCTTTAATCCAGATTGACTTACAAAAGAGAGAGCATTTAATATTTTGTCACCTTGGAATTAAGGTTCTAGCTGACATTTTTGTCAAAATTTTGTTATTTGCATATTCTTATTCTGTGACTATTTATTTTCAATATGCAATATATTTTTTGAATTTTGTACATTTGGGACTCTTTTAGAAAACTATTAGGAGTACTTTTGTAAATATCTAGTCGAACTCTAACTTGATTCTATAAAGTTCTATTTGTGAGTTAATCAACACTTTAAATGCACACATAAAATTAAGTTCTTAAGAGAATTAGCTTAAAACAGGACTAGACCCTATTGATAGGCCATTTAAGTAGTTTTTACAAACATACCTTGTGTGAATTTTGAGACAACACAATGGCACTGATATATTTTAAGATATGTCAGTGTAACTCGTTTTCAGCTTGGATAGCTCTAACATTTATTTAGTCTAGGACTGTATTAATCTCTGTCCTGGAAACCGCCTCAAAATGGCTTACATTTTGGAATATTAGGCCCTACAAGTCAAATACTTAACAATTTAATTGATGGGATCTTAAGTACATCAATAAACATTAGTATGTTATTTCAGCCAAACTTATCTCTAGTTAGAAAGCCATTTTGCCTGTCCCACTTCATGTGAAATTAAATCCAGATTTCCTTACCTGCCTAAAATGAACATCTGCACTACACAAAATATTTAGCTGCCTTTTTAAAATTGTTTTTTCTAAAATATAAATGAAATGTCATAAAAACCATTAAATGTAACTTTTTTATACATGTAAACACACTATTACAATTTTATAATTAAACTGTTTAAAATGTATTGCTTTAGTTAATGGATTTTTTATTTATTTAGAAGGTTGAATTAGAAGGTTCATTTGACCTGTTCCAAAATACAAATTTAAGAGGATTTTGATTTTGTACATTAGAAAAGATTTATCTCTGTCTTTCTAGACTTCTTGCCCCTAACATTTTTGCTAAATGTGACCTTAGACCAAAAACCAGTCACAAGTAGCACAGGTATATTTGTAGCAATAGCCAGCAATACATGTATGGGTCAAAATTATCAATATTTCTTTTATGCCCAAAATCATTAGGATATTAAGTAGCCTAAAGTTCATGTTTCATAAAGTTATTTTCGTGAACATCTCTCTCGCTGCTGCCCGATCTTTGGGAATTACCCACTCAAGTTTGGTATCAATGTAAATCTTAGAATTTCAGCTTTTGGGTTCATCTACTCACCACAATGTCATTACAGTAAGCCAATAGAGAGCATTGAAACAAACCTGTTTCTTCTTAGCAACGGCCCGAAGGACAACTTTAAAGGTGATTTTCTCAATATTTAAATCTTTTTGCACCCCCAGATGCCAGATTTTCAAATAGTTGCAAAACCATCTACATTAATGGAAAGCATATAAATTCAGCTTTTAGATTTTTATATACATCATTTCGGGGAGGGGACATGCAATGTAAAGCGTAAGTCCAGAGAAACGTTTTGGATTTTCACTCTAGATACATTGTTCCCCAAAAAACTGTTGACTGGTTTTGTGGTCCACGGTCAAATATTCAAAAAACTCTGAAGCTCAATACCTCAAAACTGCTCAGAATGCAGATTTAATCATATCGAAAGTGATGATGTTATCTATTGCTTATTATCTGATTCCAGTTTTAGAAAACCTATGCATCATGTATACATTGTTGTATAAAAGCCCAGCATGTTCAAATGTCTTTTACGAAAGGCTTTTGGTGGCCGCTACTTAATTCAGAGTGTAGACCCTTCCAAACAAAAACAGAGGGGCATTTAGACTTTCATAGGTGTTGCTCTTAACTATGGGAATCTGAGCGTACACTCACACAGGGGCTACAATGCTGCCCCTTCCAGCTGGCTGCCACACATTGCTCCTTTATTATTGTTTGCCTGTGGCCCTGTGACCCTACATGCTTAATTTACAGCAAAGTGTTGAGTGCTCAATCACTGGACCCAGATCACCAATCTCCAGTGCTGTCAAAGAGCAACATCAGTCAGTCACACCACAGTATGTTGAGTGTTCAGACCTGAAACAAGATATTTCCTTGAAAGAGTTTTAATTGAATTTCATAAATTCATTTAGTTTAAACTGAATTGTATTGAAAAATAATAAATAAATGCTTTAAAAACGTAATATAAATCTGTTGACTGTATTGCGCTTATATACAGTATACTGAAAAAATATCAATAAGACTATGGAACATAAAAATGGAAAAAAAAAGGAAACGAAAGGAAATTTGTGTTAAGAAAGAAATATTGTATTGCAATATTAATCAAAAAGTACACAATAAAGAAGTTGATGTTCCTGTGAATCTTGCCATTTGAGAAACAATATAGCATTTTACCTTTTATTTTAATTTTAGCACCCATTGATGCTACTGAGTCAGAATTGTTTATTGAATATTCTTTAATTTAATGTCCTTTTTTAAAGTGAATTGTTAAATGTGTTGACCATGGGTCACACAGTTCTGCAGATTCTGACAAAGCTCTGTGAGTAAGTGCTCTGAACTTCTGCCTCGGTTCTATCTCTGTCTCTATATTATAGCACCAAGCCCAGATTTAATTTATCACACACACCTGCTGCTGCAATATTAAAAGTCTGTAACCTTTCTCTGAAGTCAAGGATGTAGATCATCTTGCATCTAAAATGGCTAAAATTACTTGATTTATCAGATTCGGCTTGAAACAAAGATTAACATTTTGAATGAATAGAGCTATATTAAGATTACATTAGGTTTGAGCAGATGAACAGGTTTTATGCAAAGAGGTTTTGTGGCCTGAGATCTGAGACCATACATTTCATCTTATTTTAGTAAATTCATTTGAGCTTGGCTGTCTCTAGTGAAAATTAAGTATTATAATATTTACTTTAAGAGGATGATTGATAAATTCAAAAGAAATTCTAGAATGTAAAATGTTTAAAATTGGACAGCAATACTAATTTGTAATGCTTTGTAGTAAGATGTAACCGAGGTCATTCAAAATGTCAGTTGCTCATTTTTGACAAACAATCTATTCAAGACAAACACATGGTAGAATACGAAAGACTGCCAACAAAACATTTTGACAAAAAATTGAAGTTTAATTTATTATTAAAATGACATAAATAAAAGTCCAACAAATACAAATAGATATATATGTACATATGATTTCTCTACCAGACAGATTGCAGACATAACTACAGGGTCACATTTTGAAATTATTTGAACATTTTAAACTAAAATTGTTTTAATTGTAGCTGTAGAACAAAGTCCAACTGTCACTTGAAAGCAAGGGTGAGAGAGCTGTTACAATATTCCAATATGACCATCAAAATGAATTTCTATTTACACACATATACAATAAGTCAATGGACAGCACAATTTGGTCTTATTAATTTTTTTAGATAATATAATAAAGAATAAACACCATCATTGGCCGCACAGTTTGTTTTTGATTTATGGCTGAGGGCACAACCTAAAACTGAATTGACAGAATAAGCAAATATACATACTCAGTGAGATTGTCTTTCAATAGGTTTTGATTGTCTACAATGTTACATGCCCAAGATCCTAAATCTTTATTGCATTGGCATTTGGATTGTGCAAGATGAATCTACACAATTCCTCCGGAAGTATGCATCAGAATAAATGTTCTATGCTCTAGCCAGTCTCTAATGCATCTTCGGCTTAGATCAAGTCCTTTCAAAAACGTTAATCTTTGTGAGTAGTCTCATTTTAAAGACAGCAGAGATTGAACAGATGGTTCCTCTGGATCTCAGTAGCTTTGTGCCACAGGTGCCCAGGACGCTGTAAGCCTGGCGATAGAGCTCTCAAACTGGGCATCTCCAACTCCAACCTCACTCAGACCTGGATCGTACATAGAGGAAGGAGAGGACACAGGCAGAGAGGAGGTCAGCCCGGAGTATGACACCGAAGAGCCACGAAGAAACTGAGATGTCAGCCCGCCTGTGATGGAGCCAGATGCTGACCCAGAGGGGGTGAGGGTTGTCCCCGCAACAGACCACAAGCTTGGGTACTGGCTGTGGATAGGCACAGGATGTACATTGTTAAATCAGTGAATCCAGAAAAACCTTGTATTTAACTAAAAGAAGAGACGATATGTGAAAGACAGTACCTAGTATTAGAGGTAGTGTTGGTGGTGTGGGCAAGGGTGCCCATCCCACTTGAGTTGGGTATCTGTAGGGCTGACCAGCTATCATGAGAGGTGAGATTTCCTGAAGAATTGTCCATGTAGTTATCTAAAAGTAAAAAACGAATAATTAAATACCAGACGTGATAAAAAGGAATAAACAAGGGATTGAATAACAAATCATATAAAAATCAAGATAACATTCTGGGTCCAGAAAAGTCGAATAATGTGCACTTACTGGTTGTAGTGCCACGATGGGGGTAATGGCTGGGGTATGGAGCAGCTCGGTGGTTCCTCAAGCTAGAATATCTCTCACAGTAGGACCCAGAGGAGTGAACAGGAGCACCACTAAACTGAGGAGGGCTGCTGCTGGGACCCATAGGGCCATTACTGGGCAAGAACCATCCGCCAACTGTTGAAAGAAAACGCAAATATGAGAAAAGAGTTAAAGAATTAAATTAATTCGAATTAAAGAGTTTGTTGTACAATCAAAATGTACCCTGAAATGATGATGCTCTAATTTTTACTACGGTTTATTATATTTCTTGTGCTGGTGTGGTGTTGATTTACTTACGTTGTGAGTATCCGGACTGCTGATTGTCAGTACTGTGATCTGACACTTCCTTGTGGTCACTTCTGTAGACATGACAATTGTTATAACATATTCAATTGTCATTTTGTCAATATTTACATAAGAATCTAATCTAAATATATATAACTAAATGTTATAAACATGCGTAGCAATTTATTTTACCTCTCTTTGGCATCAAGGAAAGCTTTAGCAAAAGGGTTGTGCTTGATCTTCAGAGCTGTGATCTGTGAGATTAAAACGAACAATTAGACAGAAAAAAATGTAAAGAAATGAAGTATTGCAAAGATGCAGTGTGGCCACAACTTTATTACATTATAACAAAGATGTACCTCTTCATTCTGATAAGCTGTGACAGCAATGAACTGGGTCTCAGGGAAAGACTGACTGCTGATCATTTTCTGAATCCCTCCAACTTTAACAATGTGAATCCTGGGTTCATATTTGTGCAACGAGTTCAACATAATCTAAAAAAAAGAATCATAAATATTTACATTAAATACGCATTTGTAATTCAATTATTTATTAAAAGTAATAAAAATCCTAGCAAAACGGCAAATATTTTCAAATTCATATATCAACTCAATTTAACAATCAGAACAATAAGCGTCAAACAGGTCTTTACCTGTCCTCCTCCGTTGAGTTTATTAGAGAGTTTGACTTTGCTGAAGGAGATAGGCGCTTTCATCCAGTGAGCGCCGAAGTTGGGTGAGTCTGGGTGAATGTAGACGCAGCTTGGACTCTGAGGTTCGGGTTTTCCGCCCGGCACCCATTCACCGTTCACATATTTCCACCGGTTATTATCTGCCGCCACGAAGTCCAGCAGAACCGAGTACATGGCGTTAGGGTCGAGGCCGGTGACACTGGCTCTCAGCACGGGAAACATCCGTCTACAAGGAAACAAAAGCAAAACGATTTTTCACAAATATTAGGCTATAGATGAAGCTACGTTTAGTGATTGGACAGGGATAGAATAATTTACACTATCTAACCTTCTTGCAACTCAACATTAAAATCAACTGCAAGTGAGCGCGTAGGCTTTCCGTAACGCTCGCGAAACTTGTTTTAGCGATCTGTGTGACAATGCCTATAGATGACCCAAGACTAGACTTTTTGTGTTTTTTTATGAGTGAATATAAGTTATTTATTTAGTTTTTTATGTTATTTAGGCTAGTTCACAGCAAACTATTTTTCTTTTACCCAAATTTAATTGTTCTCGCTTAGAAATATTGTTAAATTTAATCATACCTTCCAGTCTTGGTGACGATCATTTCATTTGTGAGCTCTTTAAATTTGGTCCATAACTCCGCATCCTCAAGGGAAAGTTTAATATCCCGCTCGGACGCGTCGCCTTTTTCGCTGCCCTTCTGAAATTCGCTTTCCACTGCGCTCAGGAGGTGATCCAGGCGCTGGTCGGGACTGGAGGAAGTCATATTTCCGATAAAATATACCTTGAGTTAAATCCGATATCGCTATGATATCACTAAATTCCGACGGGCGGTGATGCTTTGAATGAGCGTCACGATCTGCCCTTTTAGCGCGTCTTGAGCAGTTTTAAAGGCCCGATACTGACCGCATGCTGTTATGGGGCGTGACCCGGAGCGCTAGGCCAGGCCCATCGCGTCCAAATAGCGCCCGATAATTTGACGCCGCAAAACGGAAAGTATTCTTGACGTACACAGTGGCCCATTACAAAGTGTTAAAGTGCTTTGGATGCAACTGAAAACGTTTAAGATACAGGTTTTTGTGTAAAAGAATAAAAGACATACATAAACAATTAACAAGAAATCTTAAAATATAATATAATTTAAGACAATTTGGAAAAAAAGTTGGGTAATTGTAACTATTTAACCTAGAAAGTTTATTTTTCGCAACCATTTTATGGGAACGCTTTGTTTTAAACCTTGTTTCATTTTTTTCCAACGAATTTTAAATAAATCGTTATCATTTACATTTAGCCTATTCATTTGGCAGACGCTTTTATCCAAAGCACGTACAATTGAGGAAAACGTAGGCCACGAGAAATTTTTTTATTCACGAGAAATGCCAGTAATACAAAGTTTCAGATAGTTAAGCAAGCATACAGAGAACATTAGAAAAGGAGTAGAGAAGAAGACTAGATTTTTTTTAGGTTTTTGGTTAAGTGCTAACGGAAGAGGTGGGTCTTCAGCTGCTTTTTGATCATGTATAAAACGGTTTTACGTAAAACATCGGAGACTTGCACTTCTATAGATCCGTGACACGATTTAGCTTAGGCAATATCCTAACTTTTTTCCTATTCGCAAGCTCGTCGTTCAAACAAAAGAAGCACGAGAGACGGTGTCTGCTCCATCGTTGCCTTTGAACTCAGTTGTATATTTGCGAATAATGTTAATCTTTTGTTGTCCCAGATACACATGTGAGAAACCTCGTGTTTACTGGAGACGGGCCATTAGGACACAACCATTGACTCGTCCTGTGTGCTGTGCTCGACTGAAGTGTGGATGGCCCAGAAGTGATATGTGAATTTCTTTAATCTCCAGCAAGATCGGTTTTTAAACCAGTAATCTATCTAGGACTGCTTTCCGCTGTCACTAAATTTAATGTTATAGCTTATTATATGCAACTTTTTTATTTAAATTGTGAATAAATAATTTAAAGTAATTAAAATTTGTGCCGTGCTCTAACCAATGGGCTACAGGAAATATATTAAAAATTATCTTTTGATTGAATATTTTCTGATATTCAGGTTCAATTTAAGGTTTAGTTTACATTTTAATATGACCATTCATTAAAGCTTATATAGACAGATACACAGATCAGAAGTGGACACGTTTTTCATGGCATGGAACTGCTCTGCTATTCAGTCTGGTTCTGATGCACTTGGAGTTGAGTAGACCTCTCTTCTAAGGAGCTGTAAATGTGAAGGGCCATCACACCTTTCCACTGCCTAGATTCGGCTGATTTATAGAGCAACAAACAGTCATCAGTCACATTCCCTCCCCTATGAGCTTCTGTTTCATCCTTTGAGACACACATACTCAAAAGTGAGGATATGACTGACTCACTTAAGAGATGATATTCAGCAACCATGACTAATATGATGAAATGAACAATCCAAAGGCTAAACATAATACAACATAACAATGAACAAACATGAAAATATTTTAGTTGATAGGAAATTCATTATAAAAAGTCCAACTGAGCTATTTCTACCTGACTTGGTCATGTTCACCAGTGTAACCTAATGTATTTGGTTAGTTTGATTTGAATACACTCAAAACACTATCCATACAAAAAGTGTATTTGGTGTAGTGATAGTATCACATGATAATGACCAGTTACTGTATGATTGCCTTATTTATCAATATACGTTATGAAAAAAACATTGAACCAGTTACTTTTTGTACCTTTTTATTATTCTGAGAAGAAAGTGTTTCCCTTTCCAATTCCACATTTAATAATGTCCCTTCCTGCCAGCAATAAGACCATATTTACTGTTACTGCGTGTGGATCAAGTGGTTGTATGTGGTGACATAAGGGTTAAGAGATGCTGCCTCTCTCTGGCATAAGAACACTCTCACCTCAGTGAGAAATATTACAGAGGGCTGGTGCTCCACAAAAGGACAGTTATAAGAGAGGATGCATATTTTCCACATTTCTCTTCTCCAGCCAAGATGAGTCAGCTCTTGGAAAATAAAAGACACAAGATGCCCTAATACAAACACATTTTTAATATATAGATAGCCTTATGAATACATTATATCACAAACATGTAAAAAATTGTGATTTTGTATTGTTTATTTTACTATAGTTAAAACGTTTTTACTAGCAATACATTCTAAGGCAATTTTTTTTTTCTAAACATGCCAGTAACTATTTCCACCTTGTTTAAAGCATGGAACACACACACATGAAAAAAATGCAATGCAATAAAATAATATACAATACATAGTCAGTGGTTTGTTTGAAACTACCTATTGGCATTGTATTTTAATGACTGTTTATAACAGTAGCTTTATAACAGCAGAAAGGTGTTGCCTTGGGGTAGGCTGAAACAGTACAGTGTATATGTGGAGAAACCCCACCCCCTCCGTCAGATGTGGATTGAGTCTTGAGATCGTCTGTCACTGCTGCGTTTCCACTTCAAGTTCAGGAAATCTA
This sequence comes from Oreonectes daqikongensis, assembly GCA_026939265.1. Lineage (NCBI taxonomy): Eukaryota > Metazoa > Chordata > Actinopteri > Cypriniformes > Nemacheilidae > Oreonectes > Oreonectes daqikongensis. The sequence goes on from JAOTQM010000428.1 coordinate 2,386,122, forward strand.
AACTTTCCTCTGCTAATCACCCTGCCCTTTGAAAAGGATAAAAAAGACTCGAGGGGCAGTAATTGTTCCCCCCTCCCTCCCTCTCTCTCTCTCTTTCTGTCCCCTCCTCACAGTAGACATCAAACCTTTTGGATGTTAATGAGGGAGAGTGAAATTCTGATGAACTTTTATCCTGTAGAGACACTGTAAGGTGAGAGCTACAGAAACCGCTAGACAACAAGTCAACAGCCAGAAGGCAGTGGTTGTGAGAGAAAATCATCAAGACATTTTGTGCGTGTTGTTCTTTCTTTGTACGCTGGTTATTTCAAAGATGACTAATGGCATCAAGTATTATAGTTTATAAAAACACGTCTTAATGATTTTCTCTTATAATCATTAGAAAAACCTAAATCAATAACTCAAAAACATTCTAGTTGTCGTTTTGGGAGGCATACACAGCAGGATGTGACCATTTAAAAACACATTGACATTATAATAATTCATAGAAATATTTTAAAAAATTGTCTATAAAACAAATGCTGTTTTATTAAATACGATCTAAAATGTACATACTTTCATATAAAACGCACTGTAAGGATACAGAATAAGTGTATCAGTATAGCTGCCTGCTTTTGATACCAAAGTATTCTTATCATTAAATAGAATTTAGAACATTTCAGAAATAAAAAACCTCATTGATATCTATTTTTATTAATTAATAAAATTAGGAACTTTATTTTAGGCAATACTACTATTACTATTACCACTACTACTACTACTACTACTTATAATAATAATAATAATAATAATAAGAGACACATGGTTTTGGAATAACTTATCCCATGAAGCATTGTGAAGGACATAATGGTAGCTTTACAGAAAGAAATACACAATTTAGAACATAAGGATTACAACGTGTATCTTACTTTTTTTTGAGAATAAACAGGATAAATGATGTTTAATAAAATGTTTGTCTTAACAATTATTTAAAAGATCTCTAGATTTTGGGAAATCTTTCTAATATTAGGATAAGTTTGTTGGCGTAGAAACAACTCTGTTCATATCATGTCAGTGTTAAATTTGGTTGGTGCCCACAGGTCAGGCAGAGAGAGAGTGATTTACAGCGTGTTCCAAGGTCAGGTTGCCCAGCAACAAAGTTACAGTGATAAAAACGTATTACATCTTTCTGCACCTTTTGAAAGTTTTGCCTACTAATGTTGGTTGTTTTTGAACATATGAGTAAAGATGTTAGAATATATACTTAGCCTGAGTAACATAAAACTGCTGCCAGTGGTTTCATTTATATATGCCCCTTATTACAACGTGCAATATTAAAGAATGTATTTAAATAAACTGTTTGATTTTAAGTATGTTTAAATGTAAATAAAATAAAACTCATTACTAGGTTTAATGAAGGAAATAAGTGTGTGGATTTTTTTCTTTTAAAGATTTGTGTTAATATGTCTCGCTGAGTTACTAGTGTGTGGCATAATGAAAACACAAGTATTAAATACATATTTTTAAATCATTTCGCTGCATTGGGTTGGTGCTTGATTTCCGGTTATTTGAATTACAGTGAATGCAATGGAAACAAAGCTGTTATAAATGCACTGTAACAATTGCAAGCAAAGTTTCCTCTGGAAACAATGGTGTAACACATCTGATAGCCACCAGCTAAATACATGCACATTTTCCTGTTACCAATAAAACACTGACCTCTTAATGCTCAAAATGCTCTACTAGTTAGTTGAGCTCCTGGAAACTAAAACTTAAATGTTTGCACTTGTTTCTGTGTACTTTGTAGTAATTTGTGCCAACGTGGTGGTCATTCAATAATCAATCAGATGCAAATATCATAATGTCAACACGGTGATGGATGTTTGATATATTTGAGTTATTTCTCAGTCAGTAATTTATATGTAATCTAGTTCAAATTACTTTATATATTACAAATATGATAGGAATTGCCTGGCGGCACATTACAATACTGTGACATGAATTACATCAAGTAAAATCTCTCTGTTGGTTACCAGAATAAGGTTTCAATGTGTTAATTTTAAAATAAAATGATTTAATTTAAAAGCTATTAATTACATAATTGAAGCAAGAAACTTAAGAAACTTTGCTTGAGGGACAGATCCAGCACGTCCTGCTATCATTTATGAAAGACTGTGGCCTGCATCTGTCTGTGTAGTCTGTGGCTCCATATAGGAGCTGGGGGCCAGCAGACCATAAATGAGGGCAAACAAAGGGGTCAGGGCCCATAGTGGGGCTTTTTTTACAGCATTCCCACGCCAGCAACAGTGGCTCACTGAGAAGTGTTACCTGCATGATGTTGGATTACCCCCATGCAGATCATCCACAGCCCCCACCCAGCAGTGTTAGCTACCCTCAGCCAGACCCACTGAAGGGCTGCAGTGACCCAGGTGTACAAACACTAAACTCTATGCCTAGATCAAAGCCACTCATTAAAGCACAATAGATACAGCCCCCTAATCCCACATCTTTTACCAAAGCAGTGGGCTGGAGTGTTCCGCCTCTTCACAGGCACCTGAACTATCGCCCTCTACAGGTCAGCTCTGCCGTTGTAGCTAGTGATCAGACATTTACGCTAGAATTCTGACATCTTTTTGTACCTCCTGGTCTTATGCTTTAGCATAAATGTAGAAGGGGACACTTTTTCAAGATTTATACCATTCCTTATAATGTAATAAAATGTAGGTTGCATCATAGTTACTGGTTTGAAATGCCTCACTTTCTCTAACTACAGAAATGTATATTTAACACATAAAATTAGCTTTATCAAACACAGGAAAATAATACTGTAATAGAATCAAATTTATTTACAATTCTGCTCAGTGCGGCTGGACACTTCAACTACAGCATTAAACAGATAGGCTATGTGTATTAATTTGTGTTGTTTAGTTTCTGCTTATTCTGAGCATATATTATGCATATGTGCATATATTACATTTGGTTTTCTTTTCTTTAAAAAACTGTCATGTGATTCTATTTCTCTTTGTACAGTACAATAATGACATGACCAAAATTTCAGTCTAAAATATGTACTGTTTCATCAGAGGAAATACCTAAAGATGGCTTGTTATTGTAATTCTGGATGAGCTCAGGAGATCCATTGAAAGTGTGACTTATGTGTGTAAAAATGTGACAAGAAGAAGTTTGGAAAGTAAATGTGTTAATGTCATTGCTGAAGCAATAGCTTCAAAGTTTGACAAAAACACCAATATATGCTGGTTCTTAACACATTGTTCCACTAGCCTTTCTCTTTTAGACCCTTCCATGATGTACTGTGAACCTGACTGAGAAGCTCTGGTGTGGCGTCTTTGATGAACACCGTGTCTTTGTAGTTGGCGTGGAGATGTCTTGTTAGCCAGTAAAAGTGAGGGCTAAATGGCTCCATGACAGGAAGCTGTTTACATGGGGACGCTCGACCCGCTTGCAGCCCCCATTGTCTGCTGGCCTCTCTCCTACTTCATTAGCATTTCCATAAGAAAGGGGTCAGTAATTATCCCTTTTCTTCTGACATCCCTTCATCTCTGAAAGCTTCTCTCCATTCCTCTGCCCTTCTCTAGCTCACTGTTTCTAGCTGTTCATCTTATTCTGCTTGGGCAGCATGCTCCTCAAGTAAAAATATGGTTATCCTTGTGTTTTATGTGTTTTAAAACTTAAATGAACTGTCAATGCCACCCCAGTGAAAAAAAAGCATTCAGAAGATGCAAGATAAGAGACTTACAAAAACTTACAGTCATAGCACAGCAAATTCAATTCAGCCCTAAAACAATTCTGTTGTTTGTTAATTTAAAACAAATTGTGACAAAGAGTATAGAGTTGAACCCTAAAAAAAGGGAAATAATTGACTTTGAAACAATGTTTAGTTTTTCCAAGAGATCTGAGAATCAAGTGACTTACCATCTGATCTAGTTAAACAGCAACATTTGGGTATTGTAAGTAAATGTGTCAGAAGCAGTTTACTGGTAGTAGCTCAGGTTAGCTCATTTGCTAGGTTATCGTCTATAGTGGGTTAACCCAACAACATAGACACAGCTTTTCAGTGTCAGAAAGTATTATAAGAGAGAGCACAGCTGTGATTGTCTGCTTCACTTGCTCTCTGGCACAATCTTCTTGGTGAAGAGCCAGAAATGGCTGTAGCACAGATTTAGATTTAGTGTCCAATGACATTGAAGAGAATCTGTATTATTATAAAATTGCAAAATTTAATATGGGTGAATTAACCTGACCACGGTAAGTTACATCAATCCAAATGATGATGTGACCAAAGAATGTGAGATGAGCTCTTTAATGTGACACTGCACAGTTTCAGTGTGTACCTTTTTGTTTCATCTGAATAAGATGTGTATACGTCTTTAAGTTAATATTTAACAGAACCCATGCGACAAAGTCGAAATATTGAAGAATGTACTATTCAAATTGACATAAAGAGTTTTGTTACAGAATTATAGCCATGCAGTAAGCCTGATCAATACAATAGCGTCCATTGACACACAGCAATTTGTAACCTAAAAATGTTTTTTATACATGACGAGGTGGGTTACACCAACAGAAGGGTCAGATCAGGGGTTAGGTAGAAACATCTCTTTAATGTAACAACTGTTTGGTTTTTACGATGTAACTGGTGGTGGATCCTAACAAGATATTCTTTCATTTGATTTCAGTATAAATCTCTTAAAATGAGCCAAATCTGAAGAATAATCCTTTAACCTGCAAAACTGATAATAATGCCTCTGATGGGTGTTCATTAAGAGATAAGGCATGTTAATATCAGCAGATAACACTGCTAGGAAGAGAGCAGGAAGCCAGCGATCACTTCCCCTCCCCTCCAACGCCTGCCTCTCTTTCCCTTTGAACTGTGAGCGTGAGAAAGGTTGAACGGAGAGGATGTTGGACTTACCGCTATGCGGAGAGAACGATCAGTCACCTCTTAATCTCGTCAGGTTCACCCCATGCACACATGCAAACACACCGAGCCAGAACCCAGTGGGTCTTGTGCACCATAGGGTACCTGCCACTTGACATGATCGGCAAACATAACCCTGTCACACCCATGATGGGGCTCTTTTACACTTTTACTGTGTCGGTACCTCAAAAATCGGAAACATGATTTTGCTTGGTTGCTAGTTAGTTTTATTCAGTCATGTTAAAAAAAAAATGAATTTAGATTTTAACACCCAAGCTCTTACTTTATATTTTTATATTGTGTATCTATTTTGTATTTTTTTAGAGACATGAAGCCTACTTAAGAGTCTGTACCTTAAATGTATTTTGTATTACACTGTTATGAACGTTAATATTTAAAGGACTGTTAGCTGTGTGTGGGATTAAATCTCTGTTGGTTTTATGGATTTAGACCCTGCCGAGCGTTAGGATGTACACTAGCATTTCCATCAGATCTCAGCTTCCTGTTGACTACCACAGATCCCCAGCTTTGCTGTTGTGTTCTGTTTGTGTGTATGTGTATATAAGTGCATAGGACCCCCCAGAGAGAGTTTAGCTGTCTTACCTATTACCCCCGGCCCCATGTGGATGGCTACAATAGCTGCAGGCTAGAGGCCACGTCTCCTCTATTGTTGCAGGGGGAGCCAGAGGGACTGAGGCTGGCTGAGCTCAATGCAGTGGACCCTCAGTGCTCTCCACCCACCATCATCATCATCTCTCTGTTTGCTCTGCTGATGGGATCATTTTATATGATGCTGGTTGTAGATGAGGATTCGGCCACCATGTAGTGTTAGCAAGGATTCTTATTGAAGGGATTTTTCAAAAATGCTTACAGACCACTTTGGGTCTTTCCTTGCTGAGATTAGACTGATTGTCTGAAAGAATTATAATATGAATAGGCTAATTAATGAAACATATAAGCAAACATTACACAAATTTAACAATTCAATGATAAAATTGAATGGCAATTAGATTTAAATAATAACTACACAAAAAGTTGCATGAATAAAGCCCAACGTTTACATTTTGTTTTTAATTATTGTTGATATGTCATGATAAACCTATGTTTTAATGGCTTGTGTTAAAATAAAATAACAATCGTTTTGTATGTGTAACATTTTTATGTTTTACTTTTTGAAGGTACCTCCCAGCAGAGATGACAAGGGTTTCACAGGATAGTGGTCACTGACATTTTCCAGGCATGTGTTCATAATAACTTTAATGTTGATGAAAATGGCTTGTAATGGCTCTATATTAAATCATGTTAAATATTTACGGTTGCCAGTTGACATTCTCCAGAGGATCCTTGTCTTTAGTTCTAGAAGACGGCTGCTCTGCAATCCTCAGGCTGGCTCTGACATGCCAGAGGTTCAACAACATTGTCAGCCAGGAGCATTTTCAACAGGAGGCACACTTTAGCTGGCTGATACGGAGTTCAATAAGAACAGAGATAGGTACAGAGAGCCATACACCATCTCTAGGTGAAGTCACCCTGTCTTCTGTAGGTGGGATTGCTTTATAGATGACGGAGGTCTTGAACAGTGAAGTGTGTGTGCGTGCAATGTCTTTATTGTACTCAAAAACCAATAAAACTGTTAAATTGTGGAAATTATTCTTCATTATTTTAATGTGGTTTATTTGTATAAGTTGTTATTTTGCTTTAAATACAAAATTCTGATTACGGCCATTTTTTATGTTCATATTTTTAAATGTATTTAATATTCCATTTAATGTTAACCACTTCTAAATATATCCTAAACATAATATTTACTTTAAAATGTATGGAATGTTACATTGGTAGCGGAACTGGTCAAAAAACAAACAGGAACAAAAAGCAAAGGCCCTCAGAATACAGATTTTAAACCTAGTGCTGTTTTAATGTTTATAGTGCAAATTGCTGGGGAAAAATTAATTCAGTGTTTCATGTCGATTTGGGGTATTTCCCATCACCACAAACCCGGAACTAACATCTGTATTTAGTAATATTAAAGGTATTTAATAGCAATAAAGTTACTAATGATGTATTAGCATTAAAACATTACAATTATTTATTAACATTAGAAGAACGCTGTTCCATAAATGACGTTTTTCCGCTCGAGCGCTCCAGTGGAGGTGACGTGTTTCTGTTCTTGAGTGGAGCTCCACTCGCCCCATCATCTATACAGCCAAGCCCCTCTTGCCATGGATGGCGCCATTACCGTGAGTGACTTAATGTTTGATGCTCCACACTTCCGTTTAGTATTTGTTTCTATGTTAGATAACATTACTTATAATTGTTAATAATAAAGTTTCTCGAAGAATTTTTGCGGTTAAAGGCTGTCACAACAGAAAACTTGAACATGTTACACCACGTGACAAATAATAAACCAGATATGAGGAGTTTAAGAATGACAGTGATTTTAAAATAGTGGGGGAGAGGTTGGGGTATGAGACAGTGGGTACGTTTATCTCGGCCACTGAACTTTTATTGCCATGTGACCATACATTTTGGAATTACTTCTCCCAAAATGTCAAAAGGTGAAGCACATGGGTGTCATGCTAGGAATCTGCTCAACGAGCACACCACAGAGTTCCTGGGGGAAAAGGGTTTATTGGGGAAAACAGGTCAGTCAGAAACACAAAGGAGAGAACAATACGGGTGAAACACAAATCCAAATAATAATCCAACAGAAGAGGTGATCTCGTTTGTTCCCCTGCCTATTTCCCCATGCCTTTCTACCGGACTACACTTCCCAGCATCCCTTCACGCCTCCACACCTGTCCCTCGTCATCATTCACCAGACTTTAGATTACACATTAAAGCAAATTTGTGCATGAATAGAAATATTCATAATGGATGTTGGTGATATTCATGTATAAAATCATGGAAGAGCAGTTTTTCCAAAATGCCATCTAAGGGCAAAGTGAGCCAAATGCTGTGCGATAAATTAAGCCAGTGAATTTACACCATATGACACTGAAATTAACTTCAATCTCTGAATTTTAAACTTGTATAATTTCAATGTAATATTACAGAGCTGTTTAGTTGATCATTTAAATGTTTTAAAACTGAGTTTATCTGACAGGAACAGTGTACACCAAAGTACTAAAACATTTTTTACACCAGATTATACCCATATACATACTTTTCTAACTAACAAACTTTTTAACAATGTTTGACATTGAAAATCTACTGTAACATGCCAATCTACAAAAACAGACATAGAGAAAGTAGACCTTAATTTAGTTTTATTCAGCAAACTTTCTATTCAGGTTACAACTTTGGTGTTCCTCAAGTTATTTCAGGAATGCAAACAATTAAAGATATTAAACTTTAAATATTTGTTAAATAATATATATATTTGTAGAGGTAAATCTTATTCTTATAAATATTTTAATTCATGGTCACTTTATTAATGTGTATGGTAAATAGTAAAAAGTAATTAAAACATGAATTTATTCGGTCAATGCATTGTCACAGTTCACAGCTAAGGTCTCTGTGCAGTACCATTGTGATTTGTATTTGAGTGTTTACAGATAATGTAACTAGATAATAAATGACACAAGAACAGTGTGTTAATAATACCCCTTAAAGTTTCAAAGAAACAGTTGGAGGCCCCCCCCCATTTATATTATAAACACTGTATTTAACATTTTAATATTTTGGCCAGTAGCATATTAAAATACTTTTATTCACCTTGTATTTTATTCGTTTAAACAGAGCTATTTTACAATCACTAAAAGATTATTTTTTGTAGAAATAAAGTAAATTTAGTTCAGTCGGACGCTACAGAGGACTTAAGCAGCGTCTGTTCCATAAAGCGCTTGCTGTGCAGTTTCTTTTTAAAGTCGGGGCATCAGGACAATGGCGGAGACCAAAGGGCAAGAGAAGGTTTGTTAATATTTCATTCATTTAATATCAGGGAATTATTTATTTTTATTGTGTCTTTATTAAACAACAAAGTGGTTTGAACACACCAAAAGATGTATAGGTGGAGACTGGTAGTAAGGCCGGGTAATGCTACACCCCACTGGCACTACATTTCATATACACAGCTGTGGATGTGTTCATGGTTGGGTGACACCTCTACAGGTCTTTCCTCCTAGCCTTGTTCAAACACATCAACGCATGCCGTGCACATCTGTACAAACGGGAAAGAGACTATACTTCTATTAATCGGAACTAAATCTGAGGAGTAATGTGTACACACTCCTGGAGACAAATAAAATAAAAATAAACTTCTGTTAGTGCTTTGAGCCCTTTGCTCATCTAAAGCAAATTTATAAACCTGCTCTTTGAAGGCTTTAGATTGTTAGGAGTGAATACAGAATAATGGCCAATGAGTAAATACTGTGTAGTAGATGTATATAACTCATTATTTTTTGTAGGTTTATCTATTTTCGATTTACATACATTAAATTCTGTAAAGATCTGTCTTTCCATCAGTCCGTCCATCTGATTTGTCTTTTTTTATCATTAAGCAGTGAACTTACCATTCTACATTTTAGACAAATACATTTTACAAATATTCTGAAAGAAATTATGCATTAGCTTCCTCTGCTGGACAAATGGTACTAGTACAAGTACTTGTGTTTAAAGTTTTACTAAGAGGGTGACCAGTAAATACTTGATTTATTTTTTGACATTTGATTGATTTGATAATAATGATTGTAAATGCACAAAGCTGCATTTCTTTCCAGTATGACATTCACTTTCAAAAGTACGAAATTATAGCCTACATTACTTTATGTGCTATATTGACTGCAAGAGATTGGACAGTATATTAATTTTACAATTGTACTGTCAACACATTACAGCACAGAATAATTGTGATACAGAAAAGAAAGAGATTCTTTGGAAAAAGTAAACATTTCACAAGCAAACATATAAAAGACCCTTTGGGAAAACTCATGCAGTGTTGTATGTTTGTGGAATCCCAGCACAGTTTCTCTACACCTCCTGGGGCCCGTTTCAATAAGGAGGTTCAACCAACCCTAAGTGAAAACTTGAACTCTGAGTTGATTTACTTTGAGATGAGAAAATTTGAGTTAGTTCTATCTAACCTTGAGTTAAGCGCAACTATGAAAAAACATGATCAATGGAGCTCCGATATTATAATTCACCATGGCAACGGCCAGTGGCGTCGCTTGGCCCTTTTTAGGTGGACTTTAGCCCCCCTAAATGTCTAGCTTACCCCCCCTAAAAAACTGTAATTGTGTAGGCTAATTTGTACAGGAATTCGAGATCCTCTTTAGAACTTTATGAAAACGGCGGCAGGTTGAGTTATTTAGCGCGTTCTTCAGTCCACAGCGGCATACGGGCAAAGAGTTAAGTGAACATCATAAGCAGAGTACAAGGCAGCAACTTTCCGTGTCAGTTACTTCCGGAGGTGTCGCAGCGACATGTTCTGCGACAGTGTCAGTGTTCCGCGGTAACGTACAGTTAGACATATAGCACTATCCACTGTCACGTCTCACACGTTTAAGTGGCACGTCCACTGACACATGCCAATGAAAACCGGATGTGCCACTAAGCATAGTGATATTTGTCAATGGCTTCTGTGCGTCAGATGTAATGTCACGGAAGATTGCGACTGACTTTTGTACAAGGGCTCAATATGCGTCCTCGTTTCCTCGCTCCTCCGTCCTCCATCCTATGACCCGGAAACCGATCTAGCTCCGCCATCTTTAAGGACATCTCAATTCTCTAATATCTTTTTTAAATAGGCCTACTTTTTATTGTAGCCTAATTATTGCAAGTTACAGTAAACATTATGCATTAATACAACAAAGGGAAAACATAGTAACAAAGTAAATGACGGAACAATGTTACAATACAAAGAGAAAAAAGAAGGGGAAAAAATATCCCAGCTAACAATTTCTGGTTCCCAGAACGTTCTGAGATTTCCTAACGTTCCCTGCTGGTTTTCCAGGAAAGTTTTCTTGACGTAAATAGAACGTTCCCTGTAGGTTAAGGGAACGTTCCCCTACCTTTGTACTAACGTTAGGGGGACGTTCCCCTAATGTTCCGCTAACAATGCAGCAACCTTCCCTTAACGTTCTGATAACACTCTGATAACCTCTATATTATAATTGACCTCAATGTAAATAATCAGGCTTAAATCATGTGTTATAATTGTTTGTTGCTTAGAAAACAAGAACCGGGGTTAAATAAAACAACATTTATTAAATTAAACTACATAAACAATCTTAACATACAGATAGAACACAGAAAGAAAACATTAATAACAACAAAAAAAGTTCCAATATATAATGAATTATTTATATACAATAACTTTTTATTAAATATAGAATGAGAAATAAAAAAATTGGTTATAATAACCAGTGTTAAATAAATCAACAGTTATTAAATTAAACAACATACAGATAAAACAAATAGAAAGAAAACATTAATAACAACAATAAAAACGTTAAAATATAGGCCTGTATAATTAATTATTATATATAGGCCTAGGCTACAATAACTATTTATTAATAGAATGAGAAAATAAAACAACAGGTATTAAATTAAACAACATACAGATAGAACACATAAAAAGGAAACATTAATAACAACAATAAAAACATTAAAATAATGCAAGAATGGTCAGATATAACTATTTATAGTAACTATTTATTAAATATAAAATGAGAAATATAAAAACCGGCTATAACTAAATACACAAGAATTCAAATCCATCTTCACTTCAACATCATCTGAAAACAAACAAAATAAGCACAAGAGTAAGACTGATATGATCTTAAACACTTACGTTGGACTTATTAACTATATGTGAAATAGTAATTATAGTATTGACAAGTTTTTACGATGTACATGTATTAAGGTTTTACTAGAAAACGTTTCTGAAAGTGTTGTTTACCATTTTAAGTGTCTGAGCATGTATGTGGAGCATATTTCAAAACGAGGGAAATGAGGTCCTACACATCAGTTGCCCTCAGCCCCTTAAAATGTTTTTGTGCTGCCCCTAAAAAATAGAATGACAATCTCTGATAAAATAGAAATACTCTCTGTATGTTAACACAGTAAAACAAAATGGCCCTAAAATGAATAACAGCAGTAAGGACAAAACTTGCCTATTACTAGTACAAATTCTTAGGTCTTGGAAGGCCTGTTTGTTCTTTTTCCCTCTAAAACTGTAGGACCCCAAGACCTCATTTGTTGCAATCTTGCGCAACATTTTCCTGACTGCAGCACCAGGATTTAATCCTCCAAGGGATGGAAGGTAGTTAATCTGTAAAAAATCATGAATATATAAAAATGCAACGAAAGCATTTAATTAAAAAAGTAAAGTGTGTCCTACAAAGATCATAACGATTTATTCATTTGTAATCATTGATCATGTGGGTTGAGATCTGCTTATCAAGTTTTAACTGACATGCTTACAGATTATATACTTTTTTAGATTTACATCTGAAGAGGAGAAGGAGAATAAGAGAGACAAAAGCACACATTTACTGATAAACATTTATTAATAGTTGCATGCATCTTACGATTTATTTTATCTTTTTCCCTAAAGCCATTGTATCCATCTATAATGGTTTATTAAGACACATTGATATATAGGCTTAATAATTGTGCACCTGTAGCTGATGCAGCCATATCCTCTTGCTGTACTAGGAAGTGATGTTTTTTCCATATTTCTTTTTGAAAGAGCCTTTAGATTACTGTAGCAGCTGTTGACAAACAAAAGGAAAAAAAATAACTTTTGACTACTCGAATAAAGTGAGATATTGCACAGTAAATAAAAATAAACAATTTGAAAAAATAAACAAATCATTTATTTGTGTGTATTATTACTTTCTATGAGAAAGGGAGCAGGCAGACCTGTGACACCTGTTCCATTGGCGCACAGATACTAGTAGTTGTAGCAGTAAATGCTGGTCAATTAGTTGTCATATTAATATTAATCTCTCTCTCTCTCTCTCTCTCTCTCAGCGATTTTTTTAAAAGAGGGAGCTCGAGCGCTCGCAGATAACGGATAACCGTCGAGACGAAAAGCTAATGTCTTTACAGTAAATTTAACAGCTATTTTAAGATGGTTAGATGTGGTTAAGAGACTAATTTTTATTTTTTTTAATTTGTAAAATTACCGTTGAAATAGCCTAAAGAAAATCCCCAACACAGACCCCTTGTCTCTTTGACTTTGTTTATTTGTGTTTTTTGTTTTACTTTTTGCATATTGTTACATTTATTTTGTAGTAGATTAAGTTTTTTAAAGTATTTAAATAACTTGGGGAAGTAAAATTAGCCTACTTACCTCAGGAAGTTTCTGCTTCTTCTGTCGTGCCGGATTGTTGTCCAGTTATGCGCGCCGTTGGCATGGATACCACTTTAGGCCAATCAGACCGAACGCGCTTTTCATGTTGCAGCGTTTTTTTATGTTGCTAGGTAACCACCGAAACAGATGTCCTGTCAGTCAAGGATTATAGCGCGAGCGCAAGTTCCATCACCGCTGACCACATCGGAAGGCCCGCCTCTCCTTTCATTCGATTGGACAATGGGGAAAAAGTAGCATGACGTCAAGCGCTTTTCTGCTCCAAGACTTTTTTTTCAACTTCAGGGCTCAGAGCGCTTCGCAAAAAGCGCGAGGCGCAGCTTGCGGGAAAACGCGAGGCGCCCAACGCGCATAAGCAGCGCGCAAAACGCTCCCTGCCAACTGAAATCAATACAAAAGAGGCAGGCGCGTCCAACGGCATAAAACGCGTTCTGTCTGATCGGCCCCTTATAATGTAATATCAGGCTTGTGTAAGGATCAGTTTTGGTGATTTAAAATGTAAATATTTAAATAGTGTTCAATTGTCATCTGTGTTTGTGTAGGGCTTTTAAAATGTTAGATTTTTAATGTAGAGTTACAGCAAGTCATAGATAATATTCTCGAATGCCTTAGGTTAATAACCTCAAGGGAACCTGTACAGAACGTTTCCTGCCAGTTATTTTTAGGTTTTATTGTTAACCAAAAAAACAACCTGCAGGGAACGTTCTGTGAACGTTAGCTTTTGGTTAGAAAAAATTAACCTACAGGGAACGTTCTGGAAACGTTAGATTCTGGTTACATAAAAAATAACCTGTAGGGAACGTTTTTAGAACGTTCTTTCTTAGTTCCTAAAGAAATAACCAAATGGGAACCATAGGGGAACGTTAGGAGAACGTTCTGTGTTTGCTGGGATATAGCCTAGGCCTATATATATATATATATATAAGAGGGGCACATAACAATCATAATCAAACTGTTATAAAGTCAGTTTTGAAATTATATTTCCAAAAATCTTAAAAGTTTTCAAATAATTATGTGACCGATCCTACTCACGCCGGGCCTAGAACCGGTTCGGTCTGGCACGGGAGTTGGGTGCTCTAACGAGGAGGCTAAACACCGCGGTCTCTAGCGTTTGCCGTTGCACTTAGCATTCAGAGGCTTAGACATGTATTGAAAAGAAGCAAATGGGGATTTTACATCAGCAGAAAAGGCAAAGTAATTGGGTTTACAATTCATTGTTCTGGCTTTATGAATATGAAACAAAGATTTTAAGCTAAGAGGGATACTTTTCATTACTTTTTAAAATTCTTTTAAGGGGACTACAACGCCCTTTGATAAACTGAATTTGTCAAAAGAAAGAAGTTCTCCTTGTTCATTAAAGAAACAAAAATAATATTTTGTGTTACCCAAGGCTCAAAAAAAGAGATTTGTTTCTAGATAAAATATTTTCATTGTTCCAAATAATTCAGATGTGAGGGGAAAAGTTATGTTTAAAGGCAATCTTCCAAGAATCAAGGGCTTGTTTGTGAAAGTTATACATTATGCCTATTAGGTAATTTGCTGCATTTTAAATTACAGGATAGTAAACATTTGAGGTTACCACACTTCTTAAAAATGAACTTTGGGATCCAAAACCAGGGCAAATCATCCTCAGACATACATTTTTTAATCCAATTAATCTTAAAGGTTTGATTAATCACTTGAAATTCTAAAGCATTAAAGCCACCCTCCCTAAATGATTTTGTCAATATTTTCCTTTTAAGACGTTCAACTTTATTTTCCAAATAAACCGAAACAATAGAGAATTAACAGATTTAATTATTTTGTTGTCAACAAATAAAGATCGAGCAGGGTAGACTAATCGGGAAATGCCCTCCGCTTTAGATAGTACAATTCTAACATACATTGTTAGGTCTCTTTGAAGCCAGCAATTTAAAATCTGCTTTGTTTTATCTAATTGTTTTTTTGAAGGCGGTAGATTTGCAAATGTCAACACCAAGATATTTAACACATTTATTTACGCTGATTCCACAAACTAAAGTTCATGTACAAATAAAATTTCACTTTTCTTGGGATTCACTTCAATGCTCTAATAATTGCACCGGGAGGATGCGAGGATTGAGGAGGCATTTTGAGGAGTCATGAGCGAGGATACACAGGTGTTTACAGGTAACAGGTACAGGTAAATTCCCCTCCACCTGCACAGCGTCACATCTTCAAATTATACTGAAACACGCATAAATGTGTTAATGAAAAATTATTTTGTAGATGTATGTCAACCCATTTAATCCCACTGGTCACAATTGTGACCACAATTTTTCCTTGCATATTTTAGTGTGGAATTGAAAAGCAACTCATATTATGAAGCACATGTTCATATATAATGAAAATGTAAGATGTCTATATGAGTTTATGGTTGGTCTAACATTGGTTTGTTTGGTCATGTGACCACACACATTTATTTCCTGGTGCTGCCATCTTACCGGAAGGATGACATCAAAGCTCAGAAAGGACAGGTAAGTTTACTACGTTCCCTTTTGAATATCTCATACATTTTTTGCACAGCACAGATCATCATGAAAGGGTTATCTATACATGCACATTGAAATTAAATTAATACATGCTAAATTAAAACACTGAAGATAAATGAAAACGGTCACAATTGTGACCGGTGGTATAACACAGGAAGTCTTCGTCCCCCATATGTCATTCTGTGTTATTTTATGAACTCTCTTTCAGACTGACTTTAAGTCAAGTTTTGGATTTACTTGACACTGATGATCCAGAGCCTGCAATTTGTAATATAGCAGTGGTCCCTAAGATAGAGAAGGATGCGATACAAAGCGACTGTGATAGCGATGCATCTGACATGGATTTTACTGGTGACTCAGCTCACATACCATCAAGAATTTTGAATTCTACTGCAGAACTGTTTGGATCTGATCATTTGGAGGAATTTGAACCTGAATGCGAGGAAAACTTGAAGCTGCTTCATCATCCTTATTGCCATCTTTACAATCTACTACTGCCACCATACCAGTGCCCTTGGCAGAAAAAATCCCTAAACCCTGCCTGCGGCGACCAACCAAGACTCACAATCCGAACAAGAAATCTTACAAAACAACTTGAAGCTGCTTCATCATCCTTATTGCCATCTTCACATTCTACTACTGCCACCATACTAGTGCCCTTGGCAGAAAGCATCCATGCTCAGCTGATTAAAAGGAACAACAAGAGTAGGTGTTTCAGAAAGTCTAAAAAAACAGCAAAAAGCTATTTGCCTGACTACATTGTGTATGAACCAACAGCAGCACAATGTCTAAAAGCAACAAATCCGAATCCATTGGATGTGTTTTTAGCAATGTACCCCCCATCTTCGAGAGATCTTACCATAGAAATGTCAAATCTCTACTCTGTTCAGAACAAATACAAACCTCTTAATTTAAGCATGGATGAACTACTTGTATTCTATGGTGTGCTCCTCACCTCTGGATATTGTACTGTTCCACGATGGCATTTGCTCTGGTCACTAGATGACGATGTCCACAACAACAGCTTTTCCAATGCTATGAGAAGAAACAGATTTGATGAAATTATGGCTTCCATTCATGTTGTGGACAACACAAAGTGCAACAATGACCCCTTCTTTAAGGTGAGGCCAATCGTCCAGGAGCTCAATACCTCATACAAAATTCTTCCAGTTAGTAAATGGCTGTCAGTTGATGAGAGTATGATTCCCTACTATGGGCGCCACGGGTACGGCAGTTCATAAAGGGAAAACCAATCCGCTACGGCTACAAGGTTTGGAGCATTGCATCCTCAGGGGGTTACCTCTACCACATGGAGCCTTATGCTGGAGTGCATACCCTTCTTCCATAGACTGGGTTAGGTCATGGGCCCAGTGTAGTGCTGGGTTTGGCTGAACAAGCTGGTGTTCCAGAAGGATGCAACTTCATGCATGACAACCTCTTCACCACATTATCTCTGATTGATGAGATGACCAAGCGAGGATATGGGTGCACTGGGACCATGCGGCAAAACCAGTTGTTTGATGTGCCATTCAAACCAATGAAGGAACTCCAAAAGTTACAGAGGGGCTTCACAGAAGTTCTGTCTGAAGGAGAAATGCTACTGGTGAGGTGGAGGGATAACAGTGTGGTCACTGTTGCAAGCAATGTGGAAAATGTCTACACTGATTTACCAGTTAGGAGGTGGAACAAGGAAAGAAAGGCACATGACTACCTCCAGCAACCTCAAATAATCCACTCTTACAACCAGCGAATGGGAGGAGTAGATCTACATGATCTTCAGGTGTCCCGTTACCACAGCACAATAAGATCAAAAAAGTATTGGTGGCCAATTTATGCCTGGACTCTCCACAGTGCTGTGGTCAACAGTCGGCTGTTCCACAGAGATGTCATGAATGGTGACTATAATCTCCTTGGATTTCAGTGAGTAGTTGCCCAAAGTCTCCTGAAAAAATGTGGTACTGCACCAAAAGGACATGGGAGGCCATCCTCAATGTCAACTGCTGTGACTAATATACCCAGGTTTGATGGTGTTGCTCACTGGCCGATAAACACAGGTAGGCAGATTATATGAAGATTTGTTTTTAATCACATTTTTTTATTATAACACCTGCAAATGTGTTCCAAAAGCTATACAAAAGAGAAATCATTGTGTAAGTATTCATTTTGTTTTGCAGGAAATAGGTTTCTCAGATGTCATGTCTGTGATGGTCGCACATCATTTGGTTGTGAAAAGTGTGCCAGGCCAATGCATATTGAGTGCTTCAAGATGTTCCATAACGTCTGGGGGAGTTGTTATCTAATCCATGAGTTCCACACCAGGCCACAGTTGTGATTTTTTTATAATTCCACTGTTATGTCTGAGGGAGGTTATATCCAATCTATGAGTTACATGAGTTCCACGACAGCACACAGTTGTGACTGTTGATTGATCATTTTTGTGATTATTTTCTTGTTATCAATGAATTGTTACATGTTCCTTGGCATTGTTACATGTTTCCTACCATAGGCTTATATTTCATCATTTGTTTATTTATGTATTTATTTTTATTTATTTTTTTATTTGTATCTTTTAAGGTTTTTTTTCTTTTTGTAATTTTAAGTATTTTTGTGTCATTTATAGTTTATAGTGAAGACTATAATTATTACATTCAAAGCAAGTTCCTATAATTTGTTATTTTATCATATTTTTATTTAAATATTTGGGCCATGCTGTTGCATAGGATTGCTATTTCGTCATTTTAGAAACTAAGCCAGACATTGTTTACCTATTTGTTGATCGAATAAAACATTTCAACAATTTAATCCAATTTAAACTAATTTCTGGAGATTTTTTAAATGTATATACACCCTAGACTTAGACTCCCTGTGTTCTACCACCGGTCACAATTGTGACCAGAGATAAAACTCTCTTTTTTTCATGGACTTTTTAAAATATTTTTTTACATAATTGACATTGATTGTTTAATATCCTTACAAATACCACACAAATTGATATATGTCAAATTTGGGATTAAGTGGGCCCGTATAGCCAGGGTGGGTTTGGGTGGTTCGGTCATGCTACTGCATCGAAGTCAGTTTTTTGTGAATTCTCATAATAAAAATGTGTTTTTTTAATATAAACAACCAATAACTGGGAGCGCAGGGTCATGTATTTACTACCTAACTCACTGATTCCTTAATAGACCAGTCCGAATCCAGACCATATAGCTTTGTTTCATCCCGACCATTTAAAACCTTTGCGTATTTCTAATCAAAACGAGCAGCGGAGCTGTATGCATCACATGCGTTTCTGCTCTCTATAATATATTAGAGCCAATTGCGTCTCATTTTAATCTGTTCGCACTCTCTAATCTCTCCCACCAAGGACCCTGCACTTATGTTAACATCACAGTGTAGATTTGGTCAACAGGTAAATAAATTGATAGGCTACTTTCACTTTAACTCGAAAATGCACTCTAAAAAGAACCAGCAGAGTTCCTTGTGGAACCATTTTCTAGTCATCATTACATTATTATTATTAGTAGTAGTAGTAGTAGTAGTAGTAGTATTGTTGTTTTTATTATTGTATTATTATACTTTACTACCATTACATCATTTTATAACAGACACAACAACATGATTATCCACTGAATGTTTATTGCATACAAGATCTTAAAAAAGGACATCACTATAAGCAAAAATATTCAAATCAGATTTAATGATATTTTCAAAATGAACCAAAATCCATTTCATTCAATATATATGTAACTGAAAAGCTATATGTAACTATATGCAACTGAATATGTTTAGATAGCTTTTGCATTAGCATTTAGATTCTCTACATCATGTAGTAACATAAATAAAGGCCACATTTATTTAAACAAAAATATTGCCATTTTTATGACTGTGGGTGGAGTTTTTGCTTTTGCATTATGGCTCATTAAATACATCTCAATAAATATAAGAGTGTTCTTCGTCTTTGAAGCATACTCAATGCTGAAGATGAAGTACATTGCCATTAATATCACTAGGGCTGTGGTGATATCATCCACTTCACAGACTTTCTCACCCTCCATCATTATTTCCAGGATTGATTCTACACCCAAGGGACTTCCTTTTATACACAGTACAGGGTTGGGTATATTTGGTTCCTAAACAAGAAAAGATCATAATATTATAGGGTGGAAAATCAAGTAATGAAAGGGTTTTTGATTCAAGTTGCTCCTCTAATAATAAAATTGTAAATATAATGTAAATTACAAATAAATCATCCCCTTGGAATTATAAGGTTTTATCTGCAGTCTGAGCTGTTTTGAGATAACAAGCTTTAAAGTTTTTGTTTTCCAAAAAAGTCCCAAATTGTACACAACATAAAGAAAAAAAACATCACATAATGCAAATAAAAGTTACCACAGAATAAGAATATGTGAATAATTTTGACAAAAATGTTAAATAAAACCTTATCATTCCAAGTCGACAATATGTATGTATATGGCCCTATTAAAGAAAAATGCATTTCTTGATTTCTTGAAATTATTTCATGCATTTCGTTTTTGGTTAGTCACCACCACTTTATTGTTCCAAACTTGTATGACTTTCTGTCCTTTCTGAAACAAAAGGAGAAATTATGATTTTCTTTCTTTAATGAAAAATTCAGATTATGATCATTAACAATTTTCATATTTTCAGGGTTTGCGATAATACATTTACACGATTTAATGAACAGATATTACTCTAAACCTGAAAATTAATTCACCCCTTTTCAGTCTAAAACATTCCTTCCGAAATATCGAATCTACTCTGATTGCATGACTTTTATGCTCGCTTTGAGAGAGACAATAGAGAAACTGCCACCAAGCTCAAACCCTCAGTTGATCACCCTCCAATCACACTCTCCTCCATAGACGTCTGCAATGCACTGAGCCGGATCAGTGCGCACAAAGCCGCTGGACCAGACAACATCCCTGGATGCGTACTCAGGGCATGTGCTGAGCAGCTTGCTGGGGTTTTCACTGACATCTTCAACCTGTCTCTTGCCCAAGCAGCTGTGCCAACATGCTTTAAATGCACCTCCATTGTGCCAGTGCCAAAACACTCCAGCCCAAAGTGCCTGAACGACTACCGCCCTGTAGCACTGACACCCATTGTCATGAAGTGCTTTGAGCGGCTGGTCCTGGCACACCTGAAGGACTTTCTGCCATCCACATTAGACCCACACCAGTTTGCCTACCGCAGCAATAGGAGCACAGATGCAGTTTCCATGGCACTGCACTCTGTGCTCACACATCTGGACAATAAGAACACTTATGCACGTATGTTGTTTGTTGACTTCAGCTCAGCATTCAACACTATCATTCCATCCAAGTTAATAGCCAAACTTGAAGACCTGGGTATTAACACCTCCCTATGCAATTGGATTATGGACTTTCTGACCAACAGACCACAGCAGGTGAGATCAGGCTCCATCTGCTCCACCACTATCACACTCAATACTGGTGTACCACAGGGCTGTGTGCTAAGCCCCTTCCTCTACTCCCTCTTCACCTCCGACTGCAGGCCTGTGAACGGATCTAACTCCATCATCAAGTTTGCGGACGACACTACGGTGATTGGTCTCATCAGCAACAACGATGAGACGGCCTACAGGGAGGAGATCCATTTGGACTTCAGGAAAGAGTCAAGAGGCACACATGACACCATCCACATCAATGGGATGGCTGTTGAACGTGTCTCCAGTTTCAAGTTCCTGGGGATCCACATCTCGGAGGACCTGTCCTGGACTACCAACACCTCCAGCCTGGTCAAGAAGGCTCACCAGCGCCTCTTCTTCCTGAGGACACTAAAGAAGAATCGGCTGTCCTCGGCTATCCTGGTGAACTTCTATCGCTGTGCAATAGAAAGCATCCTGACCAACTGTGTCACAGTCTGGCATGGGAGCTGCTCTGTTGCAGAGCGCAAGGCACTGCAGCGGGTGGTGAAAACTGCCCAGCGCATCACAGGGACTCCACTTCCATACATGGAGGACATCCAGAGGAAACGCTGTCTGCGTCGAGCTCGCAGCATTCTTAAGGACTCCTCTCATCCCGCTCACAGACTGTTTTCTCTCCTGCCCTCCGGCAGGCGTTTCAGGTGCCTCCGGACCAGGACCAGCAGACTAAGGAACACTACTCTATATAAATTGCACTGCTGCTCACCATAGCCTAACTTATCATTGTATACATCCACCTGTAAATTTCTGTTTATAGTAATAGCCATCTGTATATTATGTTCATAATACATATCCATCTGTAAATCTCTGTTTATAGTAATAGCCATCTGTATATTATGTTCATAGTATATATCCATCTGTACATCTCTGTCTATAGTAATAGACATCTGTATATTATGTTCATAGTATAAATCCATCTGTAAATCTCTGTCTATAGTAATAGACATCTGTATATTATGTTCATAGTATATATCCATCTGTAAATCTCTGTCTATAGTAATAGACATCTGTATATTATGATCATAGTATATATCCATCTGTTAATTTCTGTCTATAGTAAGATACATCTGTAAATCATGGTCATAGTACATTTCCATCTGTAAATTACTTCTGTAATATTTATTTATGTAACTTATGCAACCACTGTATATCCTGCTATTGCACTTCTGGTTAGACCTAAACTGCATTTCGTTGCCTTGTACTTGTACATGTGTAATGACAATAAAGTTGAATCTAATCTAATCTAATCTAATTGGTCAGCTGTCCCACTCTGTTGAGATTGGTCAAACTAAAACAGCATCTTTGAATGCTAGCGAAACCAGGTATTATAAAAATGTGTAACATAATGAGTGTAACATGTCTTTTTGAGAGAATAGTTCAGTTAGTAACAGTTTTCCTAACACCTACTTTTTTGTTCGTTTATTTACATTTAATTTATGCATTTGGCAGACTCTTTTTGAATAGAAGAGGAAGCAACAGGGCAGCAGCAGACATTGAGAGACCTTTATTATAAAATTACACATCATTGTATATCACAGTTAATTTTTAGTCTTACATTCGCAAACCAGGGATTTTTTACTTTTGTGCGCCAAATCAACATAGACTTGTTTTGCTTCATCAATTCATTACAGATGTCCACTCCAACCTGTCTTCTTTGACACTCATTAATCACGTTCTGTGCCACCAGGGCCAGTATTTTCAGGATGTTTTTTCCACATTTGTTTCAAGTAAGCTGTGGACCTCAGATGAAAGCTGATGTGCAATTCAACTGTATTAACTGGTGCAATATTTACTGTATGCAAATATTCATTGCTTTGATTCAAAACACCTTTTTACTTACACCTGAGGGAAGTTTAAGAGCTGGATATTGTGCCAAAACGTCCTTTGTGGGGTGATGTTTAATGTAGTCAGTTCTCTCAGTTCTTGTCCGTTCCATGCAGTCCAGCAAAAGTTTGATATTTCGTGTACTTTTTAAGCATTCTGTTGTCATTTTCTCCAGGTGGATCCTAATGCTGTAATCATCTTCCCCTGATTCAGCCTACCACAAAAACATGTATACATTTACTTTCTATTTACCTTACTGCTAAGATCATTGTCTTGTGACACCACACCTACCTCTACACACCTAGGCCTCTTCTTATGTATGTCTTGATTTCCTTCGGCCTTAAAAAATAAAAACAGTCCCCCATGTTATAACTGTAAGTGGGCATTAAATGGATAGTTCACACAAAAAGGACAATTCTGTCTAAATTACTCACCCTCTTGTCAATTTAAACCTGTATGACTTTCTTCAGAATATCTTTTTTTGTTTTCTGCAAAAGAAAGAATGTACCCATTCATTTCTATTGCATGGATACAACGGGTACCACCATTCTTCAAATATCTTATTTTGCATTCTGCAGTAGAAAGAGTATTATGCAGGTTTGAAAAAACTAGAGGTTGAGTAAATGATGACAGAACTTTCATTTTTGGGTGAACTATCCCTTTTTTGTGGCATGCTTACCTCCGCATCAACTGTCTTAATCACTTCATTCTTTACTCTGCCAAATCTGCTGCGAACTTCCTTTATCTCACTGATATCAACCAAGGGTGATCTCTCTTTTTTAAATTTGTTTTTTAGCATTTCATTTTGAGTGGAAAAAATAACATTGTTCATTCTAACATGTATCACAAGATAATAATATCTGAGAATACAAGGTGTTATCATGCTGAAAAGCTGTTTGACGTGTTCTTACATATCCTCTTCCAGTTTTGTCTCTCAAGATGGGGTATTTGGTAACAAGGGATAAGCACACCTTGTTATATTGGGCACTTGTTGGATACCTGAAAATGGAGAGAAAAAATGAACATGAAATATTGATTTGAAATAATCTATAATCTTACTTGTAACGAATGCAGACTTTCAAAAAGGAAGTATACACATCAATGGCTCATTAATAAATGTAAATACACTGCACTTATTGGAGTGACATTGCATTCAAATGACCATGTATATGTGCACATCTGATCAAATAATGCCTGGATTATTTTTCTCCATTTGCTTCTCCATTCTCCTCATCAAGTCTTTTTTGTATTGGCATAAGAAATATTGGTAATTGATAATGTGCTGGCCATCCTGTTCGAACAGTGTATTGTGTTGAAATTGACCCAATTGGAAAACTAGTTGAAGGCCTATAAAAAGAATACAAGGAAGTCTTATGTTTACAAAGTAGTGTATATTTGCATGTAACACCAAACCATTTCAATGAATCTGAATTTGTAAACATTGGCTTGGATATTAATAAAACAATAGTAATAAATAAGATGTAATAGATTTACTTGTGACTGGTGTTTGTGGTCTTAGTAGGCATCTCTGTCTTCAGGTTTTCTTTCAATTTTAGGAATTTAACTTGATCCTTCATTTTGGGGAATATTTTAGCTATTAGGTAAAAGATGATCATGTTATCCAAAATTCATTCGTATATTCCAGCATATACAGATATACTAATGTTTAGTGATGTAGTGTCGCAAGGAGATAAAAACATTTCCTGCTAGGTCTTCATAAGAGTCCAGTCCATGGTAAGCAAACTCTTTCCCTACTTCAAGGGCACACCAAGATGTTTCAGTGACTTTGTAGGCATGGAGATGACTGTCAAATTTGACTGGAGTAAGTATTTTTCCAAACATGTACCACAGACCAGTATGTCCATATATAGCCTTGATCTTGAGGAATATTGGAATCTCTTCAGTGTGTACAGTGTCAATGACTTTGCATTCACCAGTTTTGTAAGTTGTATTATTAACTGTGATGGAATTTGTTTTTTGTAGAACTTCGTTTGAAAGAGGTTTGCCAATCTTTGATTCTAATGTAGCCAAAACTAAAGCGGGCAGAGTGTTGGAAGGGACTTCAGATGATCCTAAGGCATGGCACTCTTCGTATCCAATGCTTTTCTTCTCAGCTTGCTCCCAGCACTGTCTCAGTTGATGCCTTCTTGCAAGTGTTTTGGTGATGTTTTTGAGAGGACACCTTCTTGAAGTTCTGGGACTTAGCCTCAAAGCTCATACAAGACGAAGTCGTGAAGAAGTCGAAACAGTGTCCAAATTTCTGAAGCTTTGCCAGAAAGATGAGTTTGCAACACTTTCTCAGTCAAGATTTGTGGCTTAGCTGTTTTGTCGTTTACAGAATATGAAATATTCAAAATTAAGTTGTGCTAGAGTGAAGTGTTTATCCTTAATAAGCTGTTGAAGAGTCCTCCTTAGAACATAAGGAATGACCCCCTGCAAAAATATCATGCATCACATCAGGTGGAAACAAATGAGTTATCAATGAAGGAACATAGTTAAGAGATGAGAAACAGCATTCTCTCAGCACACCATAAACAGTCCCATAATCAGGATTTACATTGACAGCCTCAAGATGGTATTTGTAGTTAGCACTGTCTCTTAGAGTAAAGTCCTCTTCCCTGAATTTGACAGTGATGTCTTCTTTTGTGGCCATGCAAAACCGACATTTTCTTCCATGTGAAAAGTTCCTTTTCAACCCAATCAAAGAGTGAGCTTTATTTATTTATTTATTATTTATTTATTTATTTAAGGTTATAATATAGTACTACTTTTCCTGTGTGTTATAGCATACCTTTTGCAATCAATTCTTTCAAATGATATTATTATTAATATTATTATTAGTAGTAGTAGTAAGTAACATACTATACATTTCTAACAAAACACCAACAATAATAATTATTATTTTAACCTTGGCAAAAGTCTAGGATCTAAAATGAACCCTTTTGTCACAACAGAGGTTCTAAAAAGAACCTCTTAGCATATACCAAAAAAGCAAGGATCTTTATAGAACCTTTAAGTTCAAATTTGAACCTTTCTGATTGTTAGAAGTTCATATTTGAACCTTAAAGTTCATTTTTAACCCTAAAGGTTCAATTTCTTCTAAGAGTGTGCAGCAAATCAAGTAATTATGTAAGTAAATTAAGTCATTTCCTCAGTCAGTTACAGTTTGCTATATGGCTTAGTTGCTTTAACTACTCTACTCCAGGTTTGTGACAAGTTATATCGTAACGTTTCTACATTAAGCCATATTATTAATAAATGAAGAGTTTGGTTCCAAAACGCTATAAATCCATTTTCAAAAATCATGTTTTTTGATTGTGCATTCCAATTAATATCAATCTGTCATGGTTCTGCCCTAAATTCCTAGAGCCTTGTGGGCGGGGCCATGACAGTACCATGTCCCCGTGTTTATGTTTTTCGTGGAAGCGCGTGGCCTAGGCGTCGTTCGCCCGTGTCACGCGCTCTCCAGTCTTGCGTCATGACCACGCCCCCCGGATTCCGCCCTCCTTGTTTATGTCTAGTTTTCATGATCTAGTGGGCAGGATTGCGTCAGTAACTTGTCTTTGTGGTTACGTTCCGTGGGGAGACACGCGGCTCGGGCGCTTCCGCCTTTTGCCGCGTGTTTTCATGTCGCGCGTCTAAGCTCCGCCCCCTTGTTTTCCCGTAATCTATCCATCTTGTGTCTCATGACTCACACCTGCACCCTGTGTAATTATTAATCGTATACACATTAATCGTCACATTATAACGATAACCATAACTATAAAAAAATTAAGTTTTAAAAATCGTTCTTAATTCAGGAGAATAGCGAGGTTCACACCATAACTATAACGATAAAGATACAGAGAACGATATTGTTGGGATCACTTTCAGAGCGATTTTTTTCCCAGCAGATGAACGCAGATAAAACATTGACAGTCAATCAAATCCATTCTGCGTTCGAGCATTTAAAATGGCAGACGACACTGGAAAAACAAACCAAACCAAACCCTCTTTTTAAAAATAGCTTAAAGAAAATAGATATCTGGAAAACAATTGGTCCAACTCTTGGAACGAATGGTGAGTATGAGATACAGTATCCAGTAAAAGTGTAACATAAAATCACCTCAGGTAGGCTAACCAAGCGCTAATGTTGTCAGCGCAAAATTGTCTTGCGTCCTGCAAAATTGTAGTGAAATTTATGTAATGTTTTCATTTTACAGACGGTTGATTAGACTATACAAGATTCACTTTTAAATACACTTGAAACGCAGCACGCGAGCTTAGAATAAACATAATGTTATTGTTATCGTCCGCTGGTGTGGACGCAAATATAGTTATAGTTCCAGTTATAGTTATAGTTATCGTTATAATGTGAATGCCCCTTTACCCTCGTGTTTGCTACCTTGTTCCATCCTATTGTCAGTCTTAGTCTCATTATATTGTTTTGTTTTGTTTGTACCTGTTTTGCCCCCACGTGGGAAGTTTGTTTCACAGTTTTGCTTAGTGTGTTTTAGTTCCAGTTAGTTGTCTTTGTTCCCCATTGTGGGCTTTTATTTTGTTTTGTTTTTTGTTAGAATTAAAGTCTCTTTGTTCCCAAACCGCTGCCTGCATCTGGGTCTTCTGTCGTGAGCATGACACAATCAAACTGCAGTTGTTTAGTTTTGATTTAAGCCATAATAACTAAAAAAATACAGCTAACTAACACAATACAACACAATAAAAACATGATAACAATAAAAAACATGAATTTTGAAAAAGTAAAAATGGATTTATTGCGTTTTGGAACCAAACTCTTCAAATAATGTTTGAGTTGGTAAAATGATTTAGAGATAGAATCAGTTCTAGTATGACTGGCATGGAACGGCAAATTTAGCAACTTTGTTTTCTGCTCATGATGAGAGCAATTCGGTTGTTACATTCAGCTCAGTGTTTTTTATTTTATTTTAAAATCTTAAAATGGGTAACTTAGACTTCCCTAATAGACCTTAATAAACACATGCAAATAAATAATTTATCTTTTCTACCTCTACAGCATAAGAATATCAAGTGGCCATTTTCTGGAAATGTGCTATGAGAAAAATATTACAAAATATTTTTGTTTGAGATAAGCTTAAATAACAAACAAAAAACGTTGTTAGATCTGTGACTTTGAGACAACTGATTTTCTCAGGTCCCTGGACAGGACCTCACCTTGCTTTTTCTGGTACATTTGATGAAAATAAACATATGTTGTGCATAACATTTTAATAATACTGCCAGCAGACAAATGAATCCAGCACAAAATTACATCATAAAAAGTCACCAAAAATTAAATATTTAAAAACTCATAATTAAATAATAAATGTTGGGGAAAATGACAAAAAGGTCCACTTTTTGTGAAAAAGAACCACCCCTTCCACTAGGTTGGCTACGGTCCTGCTCCAGTCCGTGTGCCTGAATCAATATTCCACCATACAGGACATTTCGGTTTAAAATAATGTGCAGTCACTGGTACGCATCGTTCTTTTCTTGCGATCTAGCCTCTTATGGGTTCACTTTTCACAGGAGAAGTGCGTTCAACACAAATGCACAAACATTTGCCATTGTAACAAACAACAATGCCTGTTTGTGATAGCGAGTAAAATGTCCTGCATCAGAGAACTGAATGCGCGTTTTTAGATTACGCATACTCTCACTCTTTCTGTAAAGGACCAGAGACATTTGCAGCTCCCTCTTTCCACACAGTACAGGCACTCATTCTACTCCGCTGTGCAAAGCAGCATCAGGGTCAAACACGTGAAAAACTGCATGCCTTACATAGCTCAGATAATTATTTAGAATAAACTGATTTTTCAATCCAGATTTTTTCAATCCAGATTTTTTATTTTTTTAACTGTAATTATTAATATGTTTTATATTTCCCCTTGCCACGGGGCCCCCTAGAGGGCGGGATGTGTGGTGTGCTGCTTTTCGCGGAAAAATTCCTGTGGGAGCGGGGCTCCTGGGGAGCGAAGGTAGGAGAATATGAGAACTAGGCTTCTGCGGGAGCTGCTGTGGCAGTGAGAAAAAGATAGAAAGGCTCCTCCATGCAGTTAGGTAGGATTGGAGGGTCCTGGGGGAGACGGCTTGGAGGATAGAATCGAGTGAGGCATCTAGGAGGGCTTTTAGCGGATAGTATAGGGACCGCCATTCTAGACGCTTAGTGGCTAAGTAGAGGATTTAAAAGCTGACACGTTCTAGAGTCAAAAACATGATGAGATTTATTGCAGGTTTTAGTCTGGTACAAGATGATGATGAAAACAAGAAAATATAATAACTTCACATAAACTATAAACTGTGCTAAATTATAACTTAAATGTAATGTATGATAAGTTGTTATTATATTGACCATGCTACTGTGAACATTGTCACGGTGAACAGAAAGTGAGCATCCCATCCACTCACCCCCATCTACTGGCCATCCAACACACAAAACTCGCAACTAAATACACCTACACCCGTGACAGGAAGTTACGTTTCCAAAATAAGAGACATGGTTTATGGGAATATGAGTGCTGAATATTGAGGAACCGGTGTAGGGAGGGGGAGAAAGGAGTCGATGTATAATTAAATGTCAGTGGGATGGGAAATCATGCTTTTGTAAAAGAAAAATGCTGTTGTATCTCTGTAGAGGCCAGTAATGCAGCCGTGGGATCGGTTGAGGCGGTCTGGCCAGAGCTGGTGAGCTGAGCGGCACTTTGAGACGCGGGAGGATCCTGGGCGTCTAGGGAGTTGTAATTTGCTTTGCAAGAGTTTGAATTGTGCATAAACTAATTGTGCATATTGTTCCCCTTTTCCTACAGATATGTACTGTAGAGGTACATTATTGTTACAAATAGTTACGCTGTAAATTCTGTTTAATTATGCGGTACTTTGCGGGCCGTAATCTAAAGCGTTACCTGCATTTCTACAAATGGCACTGCAAGGAATTTTGTTTTCATCTCTGTTGCAACAGTTTTGGAAGCACCTTTTTTCTGTTCCAAATTGGCTGTACCCCTGTGTACAAGCCATTGATGTGGAGTGATGAGATTGGCTCAAATACTGCATTTAAAGTCCAGTCAAGTTCTTCCACACTGACTGAATCATTTTTTTCTTTCTGAACCTTGTCTCATACACAGGGACATTGTCATGTTGGAATAGAAAATACCCCTTTCCAAACTGTTGCTATTAAATTAGAAGCACACAATTCCATAGAATATCATGATATGCTGCAGCATTAAGATTTGTACTCATGGAAATGACTAAAGTCATCAAACCTGTTTATTAGATAGGGTGACCTAATACTTTTGGCAATAAAGTGTACTTCTTGGTATCTATATCATTTATACTTAAAAAGAGCTGCCGGCCTAACAGTTTTCCAATATTTATAATTATCTCTAAAGGTATAAAGTCTAAATGTTTGTAAGAAATCATGTAAAACAAATATGACTCTCTGATAGAGGTCAACAAATTTCAGCAGAAGCAATATATAATCTTGGTATTTCTCATTTACTCTTATCTGATTTTCACCTACTATACACTATGGAAGTAGGTGATTTCAGATGCAGCCAATGTGTGTGTGTGCGTGCGTGCATGTGCGCAGGCTGGCCATCTATTCAAGGTATACCCTGACTGTGACCCAAGATGCCTGGATTAGCTCCAGCGCTCCGTGACCCTGTTTGGAAAATGGATACTTTTTGAGGTTTCTGTAACTACAGAGTTTCACCACTAGATGGCAATGTTAAGTAGTGTATTTGGCATGATAATAATGCTTTTCATGCTCATGCATTTAATTACACCCTTGAAAAAATTGCTGTTGTCTAAAATCTATTATGACAAAGGATTTATCCTCCTCATAGTTTTTTCTGATAGAGGTTTCCCTTTGTACAAGTACATAAGCTTGGTATCTGGCCCGATACAGATGAGATACTGGTATTAACCATTGCTCAAAATAGCCTTCTTCTCTGGTGAAAACATGGCTTTTGTCTCATCTGCCTTTTCTTTGTTTTACATGATTTCTTACAAACATATGGAGAATGGACAGAGGAAGAATGTGTCACAGTTACCAGTTGCAGTGCCCTTCATACTCCACCAGAGGGCACAATCCTTCACACTACATTTCCCATAAGCCTTATTAATAAGCATTGCATTCACCTGTGTTTTGTTACCTGTTGCACCTCTGCCTATTTAAACCCAGTTTACACACTCATCCAGTGCTTGGTATTGTGTTCATGTTGTAGTTGCTTTTGTTTTGTTACCCAGTTCTCTGTTGCTGTTTTTATTTATCAAAGTGAATTTTCTGTACAATTTACCAGTATACTAATTTTAAATTAATTGTAAAATATGTTGCAGGTATATTTTAATGGCATGCTTGAAATAATCATTGTAGCCTAACAATGCACTCAAAGCATATTTAAAAAAAATTATTATTTATTAATATATTGAAGTTGCTATTTAATTAAAGTTAAATTTGAGTGTAACATTTAAGTTTACGTATTCATGCTTGGAATTCTTTTTTTTGTTAATGTTAAACTTAGTTAATGTTTTTGTTAATGCTGCATTAATTTAAGTTTTTGAGATTTAAAATCAATATTGTAAACTTTAAATACCTTAAACAGCTGTCTAAGTGAACTATTTAGTTTTGGATCATGCATTTAACGTATGGTCTGACGTCGTAACACACGAGTTCGCCAACGCCGCGATCATTATACATGATTATTATGTTAATAATCTTTAATATAAGTAATATCTGATATACCATTGACGATATATTTCTACAATATATAGTAATGTTGTATAGCTTGCTATTACTGTGTGTTCACACCGCAAGTGACTCTGTCGCTGGGAGTCGCTAGTCTCTTGATACAAAGTCATTAGAAGGCGTTCCTAGCTTTGGTTGCTGTAGTAACAGTTATAAACAAACTATGCAGTAACTGACAGGAGACGGATGACGTGAGCTCCACTGCTTTACTGCTACTGATAGTCGCTCCCGAAAATCGCTCGTCATTTGCATAAAGTTGAGCAACTCTCAACTTTGTCGCCACTTCCTGACGCCAATGGTCCCTGTCGCTGGAAATGACATTGTGTCGCTTGGTGTCGCTGGCGGTGTAAACGGGCAGTTAGTGATAAACTGGCTTATGTAACAACGTTTGTAGCTTAACCGCTAACGTTAGATATTTTACAAAATAGCGCTATTTTATCACGACTTTTAACATTTGACTGATTGTTTTGTTACACAATATATATTTTTGCCTGTCACAAGTATTTTAAAAGTGTCGTGGTAAGGCCATTTTCTTTCTGTGAGTGTATGATAGTAAGTCAGCCAGTAAGTTAGTTCATGAAACATTGGTTTATTTTCATATTGGTAAATTATAATGTAAATTGATGAACGGATTGCGGTACATTGATCGTTTATTGACTGATTACGTTAGCAGTTGTGTACAAGCTTTACTCCACTGCTTTCAATATTAGTAACACTTTAGTCTTTTCTCAGGAACTCAAGTTTTAAGAGACATTTGTAAGGAAGACTTACTACAACCCATGGTGAGTAGTTTTACTGAAAAATCTTAATGCATAATATTATATTCTAGTCTTAAATAAATGTAATAATGTCGTAACATTATACGCCTGTTAACCAAACCTGTTGTGTCTCTATTCAGACTGCTGTCAGGCTGGACCAAAACCTGTCAAACTAAAGTTGATTTTGGGAAAGACATGTGAATCTGAATTGTCTTGACATCAGAAAAATGTTACTGAACTGATCAGTAGTAGAACTTATCAGCAAAGACTCATTGCTGAGGCCCAGCAAAGACTCTTCTTCTTGAGATGACTGATGAAGTTTGGAATGAGCTGCATCCTCAGCTCATTCTACACCTGAACTGTGGAGAGCATCTCAACTGTATACAACACAGCCTGGTGACAACAGCATCGCCCCAACCACAAAGCTCTGCAGAGAGGGTAGGGCTGGGCGATAAAACGATAACAATAATTATTGCGATAAAACTTTCCTCCGTCTGCTCGCATTCCGGTTCCCCGATCACGTGCGCGCGCGCCCAGAAAAGCTGCATCTCAGACAGCGCGCAAAATACTGAACTGAAATCTCTTTCGCGTCTTTTAATTCTTGAACCGATATATCCTCACAAAGTAATGTCAAAATGTCCATATTAGCAAGTATACTTGTAAAAGTAGTTTGTTATGTCTTAAAATGAACGTAAACAGTAGGGAAGCAAAATGCGTGTCTATCATCCGTGATCTGTGCGCGAGCTCTTAAAGGGAAAGTAGCATAATAAACATCTCTGTTTAAATGCTCATCAAACATAAAAGAACACTCACTGCTCCTCACTTGATTAACTTTTGTAACATTAATAAGGTTACATTTACATTTATATTTATTTTATACAATTAAAAAATAAGACTTTCAAGTCTTATTTTATTATTTACTGATTAGTTTTTGATTTTATTATTCTGTAAATTCTACCTCACATTTAAGAAATATTCAGCTTTTTGGCAAGTGTTTTTGTCATGTTCTGACAGTAAACAGTTGTTTAAAAACTGTCTGGTTTTCACACATTTTACTCTGCAACAAAAATCTTCCCGGATTTTTAACAGAAATAAAGATCAAATTTATCGTGATAATTATCGTTATCGACTGATATGGAACATTTTATTGTGATAATTTTTCAGCCATATTGCCCAGCAGAGGGTGCTAAAAACAGCCCGTCAAATTGTTGGAGGTGAGCTTCTCACCCTCCAGGACACTGAACAAAATAGTTATTGTATAATAATTGTATCATATTGATAAATGTAACATGATGTATTGTGCATGTTTGTATAATGTGTGTCCAAACTCAGTCCTGCAGGTCCTGTACAGTTTAGCTCCTATACCTGCCTCTGCACACCTGACTAAAGGTTTCTTTGTCTTTCTATAGTAATGTTGCGTTCGAGACACTTCGAATTTGGACATTTCCAACTTCAACCCGGAAATAATTTTTGGAACGGTGGTTATTAAAAACGTCTAATGTTAATAAATTACTGATAACATTAATGTTTTAATGTCACTAAATATTTTTAATAATACTAAATTCAGACGTTAGTTCCGAATTGTCTCAAACGCAGCATAAGATCTTGATCTAGCTCTTTCGGGTGTGTTTGATTAGGGTTAGAGCTACACTCTCCAGGACTGAGTTTGGGCACCCATGGTGTATAACATTATGAATGCTTTATGCTGTCAATCAAATATATTTAAAACTAGTTATAGTTGAGCCTGTTTTAACAGACTTTTGTAATAGAAAACTTTTATTTGAGACAGTAAATATTACTTAGAGTGTGTAATTTTAGTACTCTAATTTAAGTACTTTACCCATAGAGGCGTCGCTAGATAAATCTGCTGTTAAGATAACAAAAATAAACATTTTAACAATTTAACTTCAGGTTCCAGAATTAATTATAGGCAGAAGCTAATTCAATTAGCACAACAACACACACTTGTGTCTTGTTGCAGTGAGTGGCTTCAAAAGATGTATGCTGAACATTGTGAGAGAGCTACGACCAACGGTCTTAAGTGTCTTTATTTTGATGAATGTTTGTGAAAGCGCAGGTAGCGCTGGTTTTATTTTGAACTTTGTCGGAGAGAATAAACGCACAAACCGGTCTTCTTCCTTACTTTGAACCGGGTTACAGATATGCGTTACACAAATTTACACAAAACAGCTGTATTTTCTTTTGATTAAGTGTAAATAGATGCTATTGATACTTATAAATAGTGGCAGATACTGTTTGCATCTCAGTGTTGTTGTGCATTAACCATTATGCAAAATTTGGAGTCACTTTCTCTATCCGATACTGGTGGGCAGTACGTAAATAGTTTCTACCAACAAGTTGGGCTATTTGCACATGTGTAACTCAAATAGACACTCCATCATTTTTTCCCACATCAACGACCCCCTTCCCCATGCAGGTAAGCCTGTGCATTAATGCGGCCCAGGTTACAACACCGCTTTACACCCCGAGACATCAGTCTAGCTTTGAATTCCAGGATTGTGAAATTAATTCCGTTTCAGCAGGCTGCAGAACAGATGGCTGTTTCATTCAGGATTCAGGCTGGTTTTGTTGCCTGGCAATCTCTTCCCAAACCAGATCAGAGGCCGTAAACTGTCACTTAGGGTCGCTGGAATCTCATTTCCTTCACAACTCCAGCCATAGAATCGTCACTCCTCATGCAGAGCTGCTGCTTATGCCCCCCGTTAAGATCGCTAGGCAAAACAGTGAAGGCCTTTCAACTAATTGACATATAGGGTTATTATACAGACAAAATCTCTTTTAAGCTATGAAAAAAATGACACCTGATCTGAACATTTGCATACCTAATACATAGTTTTGATAAATGTAAATCTTAATGAGAAGTTTTAAGACAAAGAAAGATTTTATTGATAAATGGGTTTATGAATTCTTTATCGCATATATAAATTAAAATGGTTTATGTGCTTACATACATACATAAGCAGGACCGTCTTTTGGGCAGTGCAACTGGTGCGACTGATAATCTCTGCAACTGATTTGAAATTGTATTTTGTTTGATTCATATGCAAATATCCATGTTTGATGAGATTGATGAGATTGAAAAAGGCATTGGTTTATGTGAGCATCTTCTTAATAAAAGAAGTAGCCTGTTTACCAAACAGTAAAAACTTTTGCCATAATTGACTCATGACACTCACTTTAATGACAGCTCATGCTCATTGATTCCTGTGACACACATGATATTTATATATTAGAATATTTAATTTGTGCTGTGTTTACAGGAGTTAATGAATGATTATATTTTAGAGTGAATACATTTCAGTCTGTTTATCGGGTCATGATATTGCTTCATAAGTCTTTAAAAATGGATTTCTTTTACATTTACCTTAATGAAAGTTCTGATTAAAGAACAAAAACATTTTTTAAAACAACTTTTTTGTTCTGGAAAATATCATTATTATTATGGAATGAGAAAATTTTTGTATTGTTTTTCTCACGAAAAACTTTTATGGCTTCATGACTTGTAGGACTTGTAAGCCTTTTCTTATGGTGCTTGTTTTTCCAGCCTTTTGGTGTAAATGGTTGTTTTTTGATGGATTGATTAGCATTTGTATTTGTTGTACTATAAATGTATTTTATTGTTAAACTATGGTTAGACAAACAATGGTAAATTTATGGTTACTGTGGTTTTCCAATAAATATCATGGTTGTGGTTAAACCATGGTTAATTTTCATAATGCTGAAGGGGACTTAAGGGTGAAAAATAATGACAGAATTTTTATTCTCGAGTTAACTAAAGCTTAAGATCAAGTTTTACGTATATTTCATACTACTGAATTACTTGTTTTTTTATAGTAATTCACTATAGTATTTACATTGTACCTCCATGTACAAAGAATTATTGCGTTTCTATATATGCCCTTTTATTTACTACATTTTACTAGCCTACATCTAGGCTATTTTACAATAATTCCTTTTATTTAAATAGTTTATGTTAAAACATTGTTCCATAATATATTATGTACAAAAATGCATTCCATAAATATAATAAGACTATTCGCAGTATAATGGAAACAGACGCACACTCCACACTCATTTCTCTGGGCTTTAGTTAAGGCGGGAGTTTACAAGAACAGCAGGCAGGCCCGGCCACATCACGCGCGGAGCAACACAGGAATGCATTGTGTGTGTAAGAGACAGGGCAGATGAGCGAAATAGTGCCTAAGTTAATTAAAATCTGTCCTTCATTGGCAGGCGTAAAAGGACACAACTATTCATTAAAATCAAGCTTAATAATATTTTATTGAAAGACGATCTCAAATATACTGAACGGACGTCGGTTAGTTTACTGCATTAAAAACCTTCCCTGTCATACATTACACACGCAAGTGAGCTGCGGAGGAATCCCGAAGGTTGTCAGTGCGTGCTAGGGCTCTGAAAGCGCACACAGTAAATTGAAGCGCGGATCACCCTGAAACCCCGGAACGGAGTATGATTTTACGACGTGAAGTAGAAGAAGAATTTAAAACTATATTTTATGCAGGATTTAAGGAAATTAACCATGGTTTTTTGATGCATTGACAAAACCATGGTTTTTGAAAAATATGTTTTTTAAAAACATGGTTATTTTGTGGTAACCATATTACTTCTCTAAGGTTGTTGTTTTAACTGTAGTACACATTCAAGTATTATCCAAGTTCTGAGATGAGTCACTGAATGTCATATCATATGGATTTTGCAGTCAACAGCTCTTAACCTAATTGAACACCTTTTACAGATTTTAGCCCATCATCAGAATGCAACATATATTCCATCATTGCAGTGTACATTTCACGAAATAATTTTTTAATAAAAATAAACACATTTTTGAGCTTATATTAATATATAATTTTATGTTTACAGTAATAAGAATGAATTGATTGCTAAATGGAAATATCATGCAAAAATCGTAATAATCATAGAAAGCTCAATTTTCTATAGCCTAAACTAATTTTTAATGGGACATGTGACATTTTCTTTACAGGTTTGTGATAATAATTACATAATGTACATGACAAATTGCAGATTATTCCACTGCAATATACATTCACAAATTAAATTGTAATAGACTTGAATTAGTGAGTCCCTGTCTGGTTTTGGCATCCAAGCACAAAAAAGTGGTCGCATTTTATTCTAATTAATACTGGCATAAGAAAGAAACTGCTCTACAAATATATAAAAAAGGGATTAAATGAAAAATGGTAGGAGAACCAAAATAAGAAAAACTCCAAATGTAGTTCTCACCATCCCATATTGATTGAATTTCTCATCAAAGTATGCAAATCTTGCAGCATAACACTCAAGGTCTGGACCATCACCAGCCAAGAAAAGGTCAACATCCCTTCCATAACATTAGTTCTAGTTTTAGTCACCTGTATTACCATAAGCTATGCTGCTGTATTTTTAACAGCCCCCATTTATCCCCCTCCTTTTATTCTATGTCCTTGGCTTCTTCCTGATTGTCACGTCTGGGTGACATAAAGTGCTGCCACGACGACTGGGTCACCCCTCCTTTTGCTCGCCCAGCTGTCGGCAGTTACATAATAGCAAGCCCTTGTTGTGCTTGGTGTCTGGCTTTGTGTGCCTGTCAGTGAGCATGATTGTGGGTGAGATTAAGCAGTGGGTGAGAAGACGCAACCAAAAGGGTTTCTACCTGCTTCCATGCCGTGAAAACACAACCAACACACACGGGTGCGGATTTGACCGTGTTGGAAACAATCAGAAACTCTTTAGCTGTTCACTATCAAACTATTATTTGTTTTTGATATCCCACTTGTTGTGGTGTCTAAGGCCCTGTTTATACCTGGTATTAAGATGTGTTTTGGTCGATCAAAGCACAATTGGATGAATGACACATACCTTTTTACACCTGGTGTTTTAATGTCTTTTGTCCACTTTCAACCTGGCCCGTTTTCTGCGAGAGGAGGGTGTATGGGTGGGTAAATATATCTTTCAATCTAATGGATAAAATTATTGCATACAAATTTACATATGAACATAACTGGACATGATACAAAACATACAGAGAGCAGTAGAAGTCTGGAATGGTGAGAAAACATTGTGCTTGGTACGTTTTGTTTTTACACCAACCTCTTAGGTCTTTAGCCGGTAAAGTTGAAATCCTGTCTGGCTAGCTTGCTTTCCATAATATTTACGCATTATGTCCGAAGGAGGTCAACCAGGGCTCTCAAGTCTCACACATTCACCATGAAACACACGCATTTCAGCCTGTTCACACCACACCTTGAATTTTTAACAGCCGTTTCATACTGGATGCATGCGTGAGCAGGACGTTCACGTCGCGTAGGTAGAGCGTTTACAGCATGCACCCATTGTCGTTTCACACTGACAGCATTTACAGCTTTACCCCTCACTGCCTGGGTACCACAGTACAACAATGCAAAACGGCATTACATTATTTTAAGTACATTAATGATCAAAAACTCTTCCAGAACAGAATCAAAAAACATATTTTACTGATTGTATACGTGCCTTGTTTCATGTGCTTTCAGATCCACATAGTGCTAGTTCCAAATACTGTAAAAAGCCATTGCACATCAAATCACTTTTATTTTCACATCACCACAGCATGTGTGCCTTGGTGAGTGAAATTCTTGGAAGTGCAGAAACAATTTACATATAGACAGTACCCTTACATACTTAGACTTATACAGATGACAACGTGCAAAAAAACATATACTCAGTGCAAATAAACAATTAGACATACTTACAGTTTTAACAGAACATCAAGGAGTACAGACGAGGTAGTATAAACTTCAAGGAACACTTTAATAAACAAACCGGGAACTATGACAAACACATTCAACATTACATTTAAGACTCGACAAAGGCAGCGGGACAAAAGGTGAATATATACAGGACTGATGATGGCGCTGATGACCGACAGGTGAGGGTGATTGGTGACGA
Source organism: Oreonectes daqikongensis (assembly GCA_026939265.1). Taxonomy (NCBI): domain Eukaryota; kingdom Metazoa; phylum Chordata; class Actinopteri; order Cypriniformes; family Nemacheilidae; genus Oreonectes; species Oreonectes daqikongensis. Next base: position 2,425,616 of record JAOTQM010000428.1, read on the forward strand.
GGTACAGGTGAGGGAGCGTGAAGGATGATGGGAATTGAAGTCCAAGGGGAAGACGGGAGAGACAGGCCAAGAAACAGACAGGAACTGTGACAGTAACAACTGGGGGAGGGGGGAGGGGCGTCATGGTGCTACCGGCACTGGGGTTCCGGGAGTCTGGGAGGATCCGGAAGCTCTGTGGTGGCCACGGAGGTTTTAAAGCATTGTTTTAGTGCATGATTTTTTTATAGGTAAGTGTCATTTCAGGATTGTCACATCCATAACGATATTCCTCATAAATGGGGACATGAAAATTAAAATATATTAACTATTTCATGTTCTATAAAGAGGCATCCCTTCTCCATTTGTTGGGTATTATTGCTTCTGGTTTGTGCAATTTAATTCACAGAAATCCCACAAATTGTGTCCTTTTTCTGTCACGTCCATAACACACGTTTATTTCTCTATTTTCGCCATAGTACCGTGGGTCCTAGTCTCAGCCTATGCATATGGCACACTTTCTGGAAACACTTCAGCACGTTGGAAGTCGTCATCTGATTGGTTGAATTCCACAGGATTTCCGCGATACGTGCGTGTCGCGTTCTTTAGCGGTCCGTCCAGAAACAACACAAAGCCGTCTGATCGAAGACGTAAGCTGTTGTTTTTATATCGGTTACAATAACAACTCATCACAAGCGACTAAACGCTGAAGTATGCAAGGTTCATGGCATAAATTCATAAATATTGTTGGTGTTAACTTTTGACACGCTCGTGAATGTACACCGGTCTGTTACTATGGGGACATCTCCACGCCTCTAAACATGACGCGGCACAAAACGAAACGTGATTGATTGCTATACCTGTCAGTCATATGGCCTCTTGGGTGGGCCTTGACCAAAGAAATCTGCCATAAGTTCCAGACCTTCAGCCGTAAGTCTGAAGGTCTGGCTATGAGAGACAACACGGGTCCTAACACATCTCCGCTGGAAAGTCCACTGTCATGATCCTGTCCTCCTTGTAGTTTTTTCCAGTTTTGGCTGGCAGGATCATGACTGGATGATTGGAAGCACATGGCCATTGTTTTTCTTTGTGCCATGTGTTCTCCTGTCATGCGTCTTAGCCCCGCCCCCTTGTTTCCATATTCATTATCCCATTATCAGTTACGCCCTTCACCTGTTGCCCTTGTTATGTGTCTTTTGTTCCTTTCCTATTTAATTCCCTTGTGTTTGCTGTCCTGTGCTGTAGCGTTTGTTTACCTCGTCCCTTTCTGGTCCTTGCCGCTTAAGTTAAGGTTTTGGAAGTTTCGTTTAATCTGCAGTCTTTGTCATTTTGTTCTTGTTTTCCCCCTTGAGGAATTTTGAGTTATGTTTTTGTCAAATAAAGTAGTTTTTTTTTTCAGAACTTGGGTTCTGTCTCCATGTGCATCATGACATCCACAGGCCTGTCTTTTATCCTTTTTATACTTAAAATCCAAAGACCCTTTACTTTTGTGTAATAAATAAGACATCACTCTTTCTACAGTCTTTCTAATGCCTGGTTGCTCTCTTACTTCCGTCAACATGAGTGGACACGCCCCTTACTGCTGATTGGCTACCCGTTTGTTTTGGTACTCATACCAACTCCGATTTGATTGTAAACTATTATTTACCACACGTTGGCATACAGAGAAGACGTGGAAATCTTAAATGTCATTTTAAAAGTAGTCCACCATTGTGTCTTGTGAAACAAAATGTTATCATGCACCTGCATGGTACGGTCCTGCTCACAGCTGTCCTAATGTGCAAACTGCAGGAGTAGTTTTTTTCCCCATGCCTCTTTCCTTCTCTGTCAGATCCAAGCCAGCTTTTCTCTCTCTCTCTACCAACCATAACAGGGAAGCCAAGCCTTACATTAAATCTGTGTTTCTGCATAAAGGGGCCTCTAGTGTTTTTTCTTTCTCTCCTTTTTTGCTTCTCTTGCAGAGCAAGTGCTGTATTGCCTTATACAGGCAAATATCTTTCCATGTGTGTGAATTTATCTGTTCAAATTCCCATTGTGGTTCAACAATTGTGCTGGTTCTTGTTATTAGTGTTTGCTATGGCCATTATCACTAATAATTATCACATAATTAGGGGCTGGGGATTAAACACACCTCTAGCTCTAAGTTTGAAACTGCTAACATACATTTATTCAGTAGAATGTTCAGAAGAGGTTTGCAAATACTTTTCTAAATGATCAAATGATTAAATGTAATATTGGGACCTTGTAATGGGTATTGTTTTACTTGCACCAAGCAACTGTCTAGCACAGTGGTTCCAAACTACACATTGCATGTCACCTTTACCTTATCAAAAATATGTAAACCTAATATTAATGGACTAGTAGTATACTTGAAAGTGTACTATTTGAATACCACTTGGGACTAAATTGGCCCACTTTTTAGTTTATAAAAGTATACGTGTAACATTTGAGTTTACAATTAAGTTTTTATTTGTACTACAACTATACTCCAAGTAAACTTGTTGGTATACTGATAGTTTACTAGTTCAATCATATTTAGTCTATGAGAGTACACTTTGAAGTTTACAAGTAAACTATTAGTTGAGTAGAAAAGTAAGCAAATTACAGTAACTATAATTATTTAATAACTAGTTACACCCAACACTGATTATACACATAACAAATTAACTCATCTTCAACACAGTGGATACATTACAGTCCTATCACGTAATGAGTTTAACATGACTGTTGTGTCATTAAACAATGAAAATTAAGCCATTCAGCAATAGACCGTTTCATCGGACGCACGCGCACCAGAGCCCAGTTGACTTCCGGTTTGTGTTTGGGCTAGTGTCTAATAATATGTGACCCTGGATCACTAAACCTCTTAAGTCTTAAGTAGCACAAGAACATTTGTAGTAATAGCCAAAAATACATTGTATGGGCCAAAATTATCAATTTTTCTTTTATGCCAAAAATCATTAGGATATAAAGTAAAAATCATGTTCCATAAGGATATTTTTTTAATTTCCTACCGTAAATACATCAAAACTTTATTTTTGTGAGTAATATGCTATGCTAAGGACTTTTTTCAATAATTAGATTTTTTTGCATCCACAGATTCTGGATTGTTTTAGTCGTATCTCGGCCAAATGTTGTCCTATCCTAACAAACCACATCAATGGAAAGCTTTTTTATTCAGCTTTCAGATTATGTAAAAAAATTTACCCATAAGACTGGGTTTGTTGTCCAGGGTCACATATAACTATTTCTATTTAATTTAATTTATGTTAATATTAATACTTCATTGACAAGTAACTTTTTCTGTTTTTCTCAGTTTCTTTTGCTTGTTATCAGAAATTATCTACTGGCACTCTATTGTGGATGTGTACCAAAAGTTAAGTTGGGGTTCACAAAAGCGTGCATGCGCAGTTAGGTTTGTTTATGATTTAAACCGTCTATAGAGGGTATGCATTGATGACACGTCCCCAGAAACGCTCCCTTGAGTGGCAAAACGCTGAGCAAATGGCTGAATTGGAACACTCAATTATTTGCTGAAATTACAAGCAGCTGGACTCGACGGTGATCATTACGACTTCCCTATGACTTACAAAGGAATCAAATATTCCTGGACACTAAAATGTTGCTCGAATTGCATTTCCTGATAATGTAAGCAGTCATTTTGCTGAGTGTTTTGCCCCTCAAGGGGGCGCATTCAGGCGTGTTCACGTGGTGACGTTCATACCCTCTATAAAAAATATGATTGAAATGCACCAACTCACCATATCGTGCTTCTTTACTTTCATTCACTCCATCAGTATTCAGATCCACCTTCAGGTTAAACTGCGCATGAGCAATCCCAATACATACAGCATATAAAAAAATCTGAATGTCATGGAAAAGTTATTAGGGCCAAGCCCCAAAGGGGCTATTATTATTCTTCCCCAATGGGAGTCTATGGCAGCCCTATAAACCGTAGGTAGGAAAATTACGCAATTGGTCAAAAGTTATGACGTTTTAAAGGCCATTGTTCGATGTATCGGTACAAAACTTTGTACGCTTTGTCGACACCTCGGACTGGGGGTCAGTGCCAAAATTGGCAACAGCGCCACCTATGGGTCGCAAGATTTGAAAAATTGCTATTTTTGCTAGTAACTTTTGTTTGTCAGAAAATTGTGATCTCTGTGTCTACGGATTTCTTGTGTAATGTCGAATCGTACGATTATGATTCTGTCACGATTGGATGATTGGCCTGTCTGCCATTTTTAAATTTGTGATAAATTGTAATATCTTTTAAATCGTATGACATATCGGCACCACATTCGGTACGTGTCATTGAACTACTATCCCGAACATTCCATTGTGGTTTCGAGACAGCACCACCTAGAGTTCATAAGATATAAAGCTTTTTATAAATTAGTACTCTTGAACGCTTGATCTACAGAAATTGTACTTAGTAAGTGTGGTTCTACTCATCACGCTCATCGCATTCCATGTCTTACGTTAAGATTCCGTCCGTTACAGTAGCAGCAATCTTGAAAATTACAGTTTTCTGTTTTTTTGCTACTCCTCCTAGAAATTGTGATCGATTCTTATGAAAACCGTGCCGCACAGAAATGACCGAACAGAGTTTGTGTCTTGTGAGACATTTTTTTTGAGAAATAGATATTCAATTTTGACCGTGCCTGTGACATGTTTGCTTTCTCTTATTAAACTATTCTCACTGAATAAGTGTCTCAACCTAATAAGTTGCAGTCGTGGCGCAGTGGTTAGAGAGTTGTACTCGTGACCAGAAGGTTGCCGGTTTGATTCTCAGGGCCGGCGGGTAACGGCTGAGGTGCCCTTACACCCACTTGTTTACTTAGAAACAAAAAAATCTGGAATATGGATGTGCTGCTGTTCTGCTGATTTTAGCTACAACTTTGGAAAAAACTCACCTGTCTGTAACTTTGGTAATCCTGAAGACACTGATGAGCTTGTTCAGGTGTGTTTGATTAAGGTTGGAGCTAAAATCTGCAGGGCAGCGGCACTCCAGGACCGATGTTGCCTACCCCTGGTATAGTATAATGCAATGTAAGTCATTTTGGATGAAAGCGTCTGCCAAATGCGTAAAATGTAGATAATTTAGGTACCGTTATGAACATTGGCATAATGCTATGATTAGGAGCCAAGCAACAAAAGGCGCAAAAGCTGCAATTTTGCATTTAAGCTACCCATAGAAGTCACAGAGACCTCAATTAACTGGGCTTGGCCCCATGGTGCTGCTTGCAGTTATATTTTATTTTTGTATTCTTACAAATTTTTTATTCTTAGAATATAATTTTTATTCTTATATTCTATATTCTATTCATATTTCAACAGTTGTTTCATTTTAACTCTGATAACTATGACTTACAGTTTAGGAAAATCAAATTTGAATATTCAATTTTGAGCTCAATTAGTTAGTTAATTAGTTAATTTTGAGTATAAATGTCGAATAACTCATTGGCTAGTTCAGTTCATGCAACCATAATTACGGGGAAGACTACTGACTTGACAGTTGTCCAGAAGACATTCATTGACACCCTGCACAAGGAGGGTAAACCACAGAAGGTCATCGGTGAAAGGGCTGGCTGTTCACAGACTGCTGTTTCAAAATATATTAATAGAAAGTTGACTGGAAGGGAAAAGTGTTGTAGGAATACAGTGCTGCTTGAAAGTTTGTGAACCCCTTGCTGTACAGAGTTTGCTGATGTTTTACCATGATTTTCTTATTTTATCATAACCTGCTTTTTATAAATTAAATATCAGATGTATGTTGACCAATTGCATATGTTTGTTTAGAGGGAATTTGTGAGAAGCCAAAAAACTACATGAAAGATTGAATTATGGTATGTGCAAAAGTAAGTGAAGCCCCAGCTGCATTGGTAAAGTGAAGTGGGTAACAGATTCAGGTCAAACACATTTGTTGTGGGTCAATTTTTTAAATGTATATTGTTACATCATCTAAAAGCTGAATAAATAAGCTTTCTATTGATATATGGTTTGTTGGGATAGGACAAGGTACAACTATTTAAAACTCAAAGAAATCAAAATATTGAGAAAATCGCCTTAAAAGTTGACAAAATGAAGTCCATAGCATAGCAATATGATATATTTACGGTACGGTATATTTTGGCATAAAAGAAAAATGGCTAATTTGGACCCATACATTGTATTTTTGGATATTACTACAAATGTTCTTGTGCTACTTAAGACTGGTTTTGTGATCCAGGGTCACATTTGGGTGCTTAATTAATCAGTTAAGTAGACCAATCAAATGTAACATCTTTAGGAAAGTGGTTGGGCAACTCTGATTAAAAGAGAGATGAAACCAACCAAACCACTGTAGTGCCAAGGAGTCAAATAATGGCAAGAGGAAAGGAGATACAGAGGACATCAGAAAGAAGGTGGTGACAGCCCATGAGTCTGGGGAAAGGGCTATAAGACCATCTCCAAGAGATTCCAACTCCATCCATCCACTGTAAGACAAATCATCTACAAATGGAGGGCATTCAACATGACCACAACTCCGCCTAGAAGTGGACGCCCATCAAAATCATCAAGAAGCACCAGAGAAATAATAAATGAGGTAAAGGACAACCCACACATCACCTCTAGAGAATTGTAGACTTCTCTGACAGCATCTGGGGTAAATGCACATGCGTTTACAATCAACACGAAAGATGTGGTTCCTAAACCTGTTCCTGGGAACCCTACTGGTCTGCACATTTTTTCATGTCTCCCTCATCTAACACACAATCTTCAGCACATTAAGGGAGATATCCGTAAACTGAAGCATGCCAGTTTAATGTGCAGAGGTTGACAGATTTGGGAACCAAGGATTTTTTTTATACAGCAGATCATTTGATAAATTGACTTTAATTAATCAAAATGTTTACATTTAAATCTTCATCTTTGTGTATTTGCCAGTGTATTTGGGCACTAGAGCCTAGTTTCTCAAGCACTCTGCTGTATTGTTACTGCTTTTGTTGCATTTGTGTCACCTGCTGCCATAATAAGATAATGGCAGTAATTTCAACGTCAGCCTCATTTAGGCACGTTTTTGTTTTCATAGACAAGCAAACATGACACACAGTGGCACTTGCCAAGAAACCACATAGTGGGCATCATGCCCTATGTCAGGCACCATGTTCAAGGGTTGGATGCCAGCATAGAGCTAATGCTTGATTAGCTGAGAGGCAATACCAGCATCCTTTCCAAATGAGCACGGATGTTATCCAAAGCTTGGGGATTCCAGATATGTCAAACATGTCAAAGGTTAAAACCATCTGGCCATGATAAATCATAAACCGGCCCAGACAGAAATCTGCTGAATAGTTTTGCAGTTTTTCTGTGCTGATTTCAAAGTGGAATCAAATACACTAAACAGTTAAAATTAACTGAGTACACTTTAATTGGTAGTTTTTGTTAAATCTGTTTTGGCTTTTGAAACCAGATGTATTTACTTATGAAAAAATAAAGCTATCAGCTGGGAAAGAAACTATTTTCAGAGGCAAGAAAGGCTTTTTGTAAATAAAACAATTAATGAAATGATAATTAAATGAAATGCTACAAATAAATAGCTAATAAAGTTTGCATAGTAAGACCCGGAATGTACAATAAAAAGTAAATAGTACAATTTTAATATCCTGCTAAATTAGGAAACCTGGAGTTCTTTCTGAGAAGGCATATGGGTGCAGATTCAGCATGAGTCTGTCTATGCATACAGCGAGTGTAGAAAGCTGTATAGGTCAGAATAATTATTATTAGATTTTTTTAAATAGAATTAATAGAATTTTTGCATACAAGATATTATACCAGTTACCACATGGAACAAGATGTAGGTGTCTGATAAAGCAAAAACCAAAACGAACAGCAATTCTCCCCCCACCCATAACCCACTCCAAAAAGGCCATTAGAAAAGAAAAAAATAATGTATATTCATATACACACATACAAAAATCATAATGACAGAAAGCAGCAGGAAATACAATAGTCTAATCAAACTCAAAGGTCTAGTTAGAGAGTCGAGGTCAGAATCTAGTCGGCAGCTCCAGTCGAACATCCGGTACCACCCTCCTGCGAGAACCATCTCAGCTCCAGCTCACGCAACTTCATCACCAACCAAAAGCAAAGACTAACTACTTGTTGTCATATTAATGCTAACAGTATTTACAATATTAGTATTAAATGCTAAACTTACATCACATGACAGCAGTTTGAAGTTACAGCTGCACTACGTTACATTATGCCATCATTATTTCCCTGCTCATAACATTCCTTATAACAGATTTAACAGAAGCAATTTCCTTAATCACAATTAATAAGCTCTCTCTGATATTCTTAAACATTTACTCAGTAATCCTTTAATTAAAGTCACTGAGTGTAGCTGTGACACGTCAGAGGAGACCTGGCCCTCCCAACTGAGACTGGTTTCTCCCAGGTTTTTTTCTCCATATATTTATCATTGGAGGTTGGTTTGCTCACCGGGTGACTGATTTTATTTTGTTATATTAACTTAAAGGTTTGGTAATTTTACTTTTGTTGTGTTTTTCCTGTTTTCTTTTCTCCTTTGGAAGAAACTGTTGCTTTTGAACAGTGCTCATTGTGAAAAGCGCTATAAAAATAAAATTGAATAATTAAGTTGAAATGTTTTATGTTAAACAAGCAAATTAAAGTTTTGGAAGTGTGCCTGCTAAAAGCACAATCAAAGTGCAACGCTTTCAAAATGATACATATTAGTAACTCCCCCTAGCCCATACTCTATCTCCCACTTATAGCCTAGGGGCCAAAACCCAAAGATTAAGCCCCTGCGGGCTAAGGCACATTTTGTTTTCACAGTTGTCTGGTGGGTGGTGTAGGAGAGTTCAGCATGAGACTTTACGATCATGCTTAAAGTGTGCCATTCCACAGAGAGATATCCCAGCTGTCCTTGTGACAGGCCACACAGTGAATCTTCAAAGTTTGGGAGGAAATAAATGGAAACAATGATGTGAGTGACAAAATAGAGGTTTTGAGGTATGTAAAACCACTAATGCATCCCAAACATATAACGAAATGTAAATTTAAAAAAATGTCAAACACTAGATTTTTACATTTTATAAATGTGAGTGTGTCACGCTCCCAGTCTGATCAGCCTGGGATTTGTTGTCTTGCATTCGTTTGTCTGTGTGCTTTGTTGTGTTTAGTCACATGACATCTGTTTTGACAGCTCACCTCGTGTACCCCTGTCATTGTCGTGTCTTTCCCTGCCCTCTCGTCTTCCATTTCATTTGATTGTTAGTCGTCACTGCCCGCACCTGTCATCTATTTCTGCTTTGCGCCGGCTACGGTAAAGAGTCACTCCAGCCTCTTTCACTTACCGCGGCTACGCCGCCATTTTGGGTGCTGCTCAACACTGCCACCCCGCGGCCCGGAGCCCTGTCTGCATAACTGTGACTTTAAAAGTTCTTTTGGTCTTTGTTTTGGTTTTAGCCTTTTTACTGCCACCCAATGGGATCTGGCTTTCTGTTTTGAGCTTGGACTCTGCAATTTTAAAAACTGAATAAATTGTGTTTGCCTGCAATTGGATACCTGCTCTGTTTTTCCCCCATGACAGACGATCAGGCCAGGATGGATCCAGCAGACACCGACTCTGTTAGGATGGCATTCAGTCACCAGGGAGTTCTTTTGGGTCAGCAGGCCAGTTGTCGGTAACCTCCCGGGAGGTGGAGTTCCTCGCTGCCCATGTGGTGGAGCTCACGGCTAAGCTCCAGGAGCTCCGTGTGGCCACAATAACTAGACCCACTGCTGTCTCGGCTGCCACAACCTTGTCTGACCCTAACCCCATGCAGGTGGGACGTCTTCACCTCACTCCCCGAGAGAAACAGCATCGGATTGCTCGGGACTCTGTCTCTATTGTGGCAAGTCTGGACATTTTGTTGCCAAATGCCCTTTAAGAGCCCAAGCCCACCAGTCCGGTCCTGCTCCGGTAGTCTTGGGGCCCCCGTGGTTGGTCCTCATGTGGTTTGGGCTAGAGATTCTGTCTTGTCATGAAGTCAGTCTTTTCTTGTGTTTTGTCTGGGTTCCCCCTCTTGCAGGTGGAGGCAACAGATCTGATCAGTGTGACTCCACTGTGCTGACTCCACTAAGGTAAGGACCGTCACTAAGTGGCCAGTCCCCGACTCCCGTAAAGTTCTGCAATGATTCCTGGGGTTCGCCAACTTCTACAGGTGTTTCATCAGGAAATTCAGTCAGGTAGCTGCACCCTTGATGGCACTCACCGCCACTAAGGTGCCATTCAGATGGAATACTCATGCTCAGGATGCCCTTGATGTGTTAATGTCCTGTTTCATCACTGCTTCTGTTCTCTCTAATCCAGATCCTGGTCTGCAATTTATTGTGGAGGTAGATGCCTCGGAAATCGGGGTAGGCGCGGTCCTATCTCAGCGCTCCCTTAAGAATGGGAAGGTGCTTATTTTTTCCACTGGCTGAGCGCAACTATGACATAGCACTGCGTCCTGAAGTCCACCGTTTGGGTCATGCATCCAGGCTTGTCTGTCACCCAGGGATTCTGAGATTGCTGGCTGCCATCCGTCAGAGATTCTGGTGGCACTCCATGGAGTCACAGTCAGACAGTTTGTGTTGGCTTGCTCGATATGTGCCCTGAACAAGTTCAATAACAGCCCACCCCTTGGCCTCCTCCAGCCCTTCTCGCCCATGGTCACAACTAGGCCTTGATTTTTTTTCACTGGCCTTCCTCTGTCAAAGGGAAACACCGTAAATCTAGTGGTGGTGGAGCGCTCTTCAAGGCAGCCCATGGTCCGTTATATTGGGCAGAGGTGAACATTACTTAACCCGTTAACTGTCACAAAATGTCTGGAAAATATACATTTAAAAAAATTACATGCCAAACCTAACTGGTTTTAATTAATTTGTGCTTTGAATGCAGTCGTAAAGTTGCCTTTTTTTTTTTTAATGACACCAAAGATTATTGCAGACCAAAAAAAAAACAACATTATTTTAGATCAATTACGGTTTCTATATTATTTTTATGTAATAAACTGGACTGGTGTGTATTTTAAAGGCTTAAAACTTTAGTGCTAGATTAGAATTTAATAGTAAAATTAAACTTAAGTGTTTGTCACGCTTGGGTCGAATCAGAGAACACACCACAGAGTTCCAGGGAAAGGGATTTAATACGTGCAGCGGGGAATAAAACAGGTAAGCCAACAGCAGGTGGGTGTTCAAAAGGTACTCCAAAATCAGGTGAGTATACAAAACAGGTATTCCAAAAACAGGCAAAGTGTCCAAACAGGTATTCCAAAACAGATAAGTATCTTAACAGGTGTTACAAAACAGGTACAAGGAAAGACAGGCAGATAATCCAAACAACGGGTAAATAGAGCAAAACGAGTAAACGTGAACGATGAAAAATTTACGGCCGATCAGTACTAAGGCAAACGACAACAAGACTAGACAAGCAGAACAGCGAACAACGGTGAGTATATATAGTCTCTTGATCGGGTGCAGGTGCGGGTGCAATCAATGATGGCTGGTGATTGACGACAAGGGACAGGTGCGGAAGCATGAGGGAATGCTGCGGAGTGTAGTCCGGTGGAGTCATTGGGAATTTTTCATAGGGTATTTTTACTCTCAAGTACATTTTTAAATATCTGAAAGTTGTGTTTTTACTTTGGAAACATTTTACATCATTACATTACAAAGCATATATATCATACTTTTTACTCCACTACATTTCTTAAATAATTGGTTTTTTTTACCTTTTAATATTTTAGTACAAGCTCAAATCTAGTGCTTTTAGATTTTTACTTTTATAAGTGGAAAAGTACTAGATTTGTAATGTACTTAAATTCTGTATTAATCACAAAAAAAGCGAAAAAAAAAATGTATTGAACAGTAAGACATTGGACAATACATTGAAGTTTTTTTGCTAACTATATATATGAACACTAAGATTAGCTTTGTGCGAGTGTGTCAGGGTGATGGTTACAGATTCCCCATCTTCATGTTTAGATATTTGGATTAAAGATTTAACGACAGATAAAGTCTCTACTATATTACCCTAATATTGCTACGATACACATGGTAGGAGAACAACAGGTAGGTGCATGGACAGTTTATTCACAGGTAGGCATCCAAACACGAGTAATCCACATGTAGGTAAAAACAGGTAACATCAACAAGTTAACATCCATAGGCAGGCAGAACACAATGGAGGGGTGGACAAACGGAGGACCCAGCATATGAGCCAGACAAGACCCAGAGCACAGCTGAGACGATGACCCCCTGGGGGAGCTGATGGAAGAAGGATCCATGGTGTTGGATGGGCTGACGACACTAGGGAACGGAGGCAGAACCAGTGGATGAGGGGCCCAGGCCGTAGACGGAGAGTCGACAACCCAGGGGGATGCAGAGGATCTGGGGGGCCAAGGCGAAACAGATGGCTCAAGCGACCGAGGCGCAGACATGGATCCGGAAGGCTGCAATGGAGCTGGAGCAACAGAGGAACAAGGCGGAACCAGAGGGATGAGCCCAATGGAGCCAGAAGGACGGAGTGATGAGGCGTAGCCGGAGTACTGAGGCAATGGCGGGTCAACAACCAACGAACCTGCCAGAGGGATAAGGAAGCTCAGCGGACTGACAGGCCACGATGGAGATGTAGGATCTAGGAGCTATGGTGCAGCCACAGATTCAACGGGCCGTGGTGGAGTCCAGGATTCGGAGGCTGGAGATGTAGCCCAGGGAGCTGAGGGGCTGACAGGAACCAGCAAAGACAGAGTCAAAAGCACAGGGAATAAAAATAGAAACAAATAGGGTTTGAGGGAGGGTGGGAGAGCATGAGCTGTCTGCCGACAGGCTCCGTGGCCGTGACAATAGAAATAAAGTCACAATCGGCCTCTGTAGCCATGAAAACAGGAACAATGACACAGTCAGCCGTAACAACAGGAACAACATCACAATCGGCTTCCATGACAACAGGCATAAAGTCACAGTCAGCCTCTGTGGCCGTGAAAACAGAAACAACATCACAATCGGCCTTCAAGGCTGTGACAACTTGGCTCTGCTGCTTCACATAGTGAAGACTCCTCGATCGTGGCAGGCTGTGGCTCTCCGTCAATGGTGGGCTCTGGCATAGGCTCTGTGCTGCAGTCTGGCTAGGCTCTGGGTCTATTTGTTCTCTGGGTCGGCCTTGGTGGCCTGAGAGCACTCTGTGGAATGACCTCACCCACAGAGAAGAGAGCCATTTAGCTCAAGGATAAGATTGATAAACTCAAGCAGGGCCCAGAACTCAGGGGGCAGACACCATAGGGAGTCATCACCCAGCCCCATCAGAAAGCATGCGTTGAACAAGCGATCATCCCATCTCACAGGATGGCTGAGTTCTAGGAAGTCCTCCACATATCTTCTCTGGCAAAGATAGTACCAGAGATTGTAATCTTAGGTAAGATCATGAGAGCAACGGTGAAAAATACAGTGCTGCTTAAAAGGTTGTGAAGCCCTTGAGCTGTTCAGAGTAGTCTGTTGTTTTACCATGATTTTCTTATTTTATCATCACCTGCTTTTTATTAATGAAATGTCAGATGTATGTTGATCAATTGCATATGTTTGTTTAGAGGGAATTTTGTGAGTATCCAAAAAACGACATGAAAGATTGAATTATTGTATGTGCAAAAGTAAGTAAAGACCCAGCTGCATTTTTAAAGTCAAGTGGGTAACAGATTCAGGTAAAACACATTTATATGCTTGAGGTAACCAACTTTCAAGCAGCACTGTATATTACATACAACCAACCTTGACATGTTACTTAATAGATGTTTTAAGCAAGACCACTTTGTTTGATTTTCAGTTTCCAAAATTTGTCTCAGTCAGTGCAAAAGAGAAGCTCCTAGCAGCTACAACAGCACAAAGTCAGTTATGTAAATTTCAGGTGTATCAAGCAAAGAATGAAACTGTTCTGTCCATTTAATTAGACAATGATATCACCATTAACATTCAATAAAAAACAAATTCACCCCCCCCCATTTTTTTGAACCATTTTTGGAACTGCTTAGACAAACTAAAAAATGTTTGGTAAGAGTATGTGCTTGTGTAAGAGGTAGACAGAAATTAAAAGCTGTTTGTTAAGTTGTCTGTCTGGGAATGGGCTACAATTCAATTGTTCTTTTCCAAGTGCCATTTCCTTCCTCTGCACACTCCACATAGTTTGTTTTACAGCTCAGCAGTGCCCTGGACAGAGCTCCATCATGCTTTAATTTGTGTTATTTAGGTCTTCATACATATAAATCAGTGTTAAAACAAATTGTTAAAGCACAAAAATATGTCCACTGATTTTAGAAAATTCCTTTCTGGATTATTAAGTTGTCTTGCCAATGTAATGGCCCCATTTATAGACTGGATTCCTTGTGATTTACCAAAAGACAGACAGACAGATGGGCAGACTGACAGACAAACAGAAAGAAAGAAAAGAAAAAAGAACTACAAATGTAGCAAGCATGCAAAGATGTGTGGTTGACCTGCTCTTTGAAGTCAAACCTATAGCCATTACTTTGGTTTAGGAGCAATAGCTGTGGCTTTTACCTCAACACTAAAAAGCAATATAGTTTATAAGGTTTCAGCAACAAGCAAGTTTTAATATCAAATAAAAAAAAGGTGTGATCCATTGTCTTTTAAAAAGCTTTACATCTTTCCTACTGAGATATCTACATTAAATTAAGACAGGCCTTATGAAACAGTAACATCACATGTTGTCACAATCTCTTACAGAGATGTTTAAGGGTTATGTCATGGTCCTGCCATTCTTGCCTTGTAAATACCTAAAGCCTTGTGGGCAGGATCGTGACAGTGCCTTGTCTGTGTTTATGTTTTGTGTGGAAACGCATGGCCTGGGCGGGGCTTGCCTGCACCATGCGTTCTCCTGTCATTCATCTTGACCATGCCCCCTCGCTACTGTCATGATCCTGTCCTTTTGCTAAGTTCCAAATTCATAGTCTTGTGGACAGGGTCTTAACAGTATCATGTCCTTGTGTCTATGTTATGTGTGTAAGCACATGGCCTTTGTGTTTGCTACTTTATGCAATGTGCTCTTCTGTCGCGAGTCTTGGCCCCACCCCCTTGTTCCCTATCTAATCTTCCCATCAGTGTTATCATGCCTTACACCTGCCCTGTGTTCTCATGCCTTACACCCTCCCTCATTTGTGGTCCCTATTTAATGCCCTTGTGTTTGCTGTCCTGTGCTGGTTCGTTTTGTATTATTGCCCTTGTGTCGAGTTCGCCTTGTTCCTGCCTTGTCTATCCCTAGTCCTTTATATATTGCTCCCGTTTTGTGATTTCTGTTTTGCCACCTCGTGGGTTGTCTTTGTTTTTGTAGTCTTGCTTTTATAGTTTAGAGTGTTTGAGTTTGTGCTATTTTGTCTTGTTTCTCCATCATGGGTCTTTTGTTTGTGTTTTTTAATAAAGTGTTTCTGTTCTCCCTGCACTGCTGTCTGCACGTGGGTCCTCATTGCAAACCATGATAGGTTATTGTTGGATCAGATGGACCCTTTTAACAATAGCCACGTTTACATGCAACCAAATATTCCACTTGTAATCTGAATATTTCATGTAAACACCTTAATCAATCTGACTGAGGTCGATACGATTGAAATTTTTATCGGATTTAAAGGGGTGGTGTAGACCGAAAGCAATCCAATCAAAAGGAAAAAATTAAGCATGTAAACGCTTGAATCAGAGTATTGTCTCAATCGGATTTAAAAATACCTTGTGCACATGCGCAGTGCAGGGCTGCGTATGTCTTAATTATCGAATGTTTGCGTCAAATATTGAAAATCACACGAAACTCACCACAAGAACATGTTTTATCCATGGTAGTGTCACGTGTATTGTTAAGGGAATAGAGACACACACTTTACATTCTTTTATATCATTACATAAAGCAAATAAAGAACGTTGTGTTATTTGAACTTTTTTCTTTGCAAATGTGAAAATACTGATTATATTGATCGACTTATACATCCATTCAGAGACGAAGTTTGATGTGAGATGTTAGACTCTGGGGACAGTGTTGCCAGGTCCCGCTATGTTTAAAGTGCAAGGTCATTTGAGCTAGTTTTTGGATTGTTTTGAATGGCCATTGGACTGGATTTGTTACACAAATCTGGCAACACTTGCTGTGCACTTGCGCAGAAGTTCTGTTCGTAATATATTTCATGTCCATGTAAACACATTTCTGAATCGTATTACAACGTTTAGGGGACATGTAAACAGCACTTTCAGAATCTGCAATCAGATTGACGAAAATTGGTGCATGTAAACATAACCACTGTCTTTAGAACTTTTCTGGACCTTGACAGAGAGAATTACCATGATGTCTATGAAGAGGCCTGGAAAGCTCTCGGATGTCATCAAAAATATCTTTATTTGGGTTCCGAAGACGTGTAGAACGTCATGTGGGTGAGTAAAAAATGAAAAAAAATTAGATTTTTGGTATTTGTTAAAATATTAGCACATTTTTCAACCAAAACATTAACCAAAATCCTTACAAAACCTTAATGTATTATTCAACATGCATGGTGATGAAACGTATTTGAACACATTTGTGGAACCATATGTTTATGGTTAATGTAATAAACCGTATCTGTGGTTACCCTGCTTGGATCTATATGAGAAGAACTAACATCCACTAACAATAATCTTGATACTAGTGATTCTTCTGAGAAATTTCTAGTGTTATTTGTTTTGAATATTCTTCATGGATTTATAAGAGTTAGGAGTGCATTTTGTAGTTTATAGTGTTGCTTAATTATCCAAATATTTTATATATCACATTTCTTCTACGTTCCTTATAGCAATAATTTTAAAAGTCAAAACTATTCATTTTAAGCTAATAAAGATGCGGAAGTTATCAATTGGTTGCAATAACAAATAACTTATTTTTCTTCATTTACTTTTCTAGTGAATCTGTCTTATATATAAGTAAGAGTGTAAATCTTGCAAATACAGTGTATTTTTGGCTAGGTTCCTTTTGGATTGGTTCCAGGCTTGTCATTGTGGGGACTGGAAAGAGCCCTTAGCAGCCGGCCGCAGGTGATGCATCACTCTCAGACTCATGGGTAGGTGGTGGAGGGGTACAGAGTAAACAGTCGTAGATCACCGTCCTGTCACAGATGGGATGTGTCACATTGCACATGCAGGGAACTTACAGCCAGAGGCCTGGTGCTATCTTTGAGAGAGCTTTTAATTTGAGTTCATTTGACAGTAGAAAAAAAAAATACTTACATTAAAAGCTTCATTTGTCCTTGGACAACTATGACTAAGAGAATGAATGTGAAAATTCATGTAGGTGTAAAAATATCTGATTCATTCCTTTTAAGTAGAGAGAGCTGGTGGCGAAGCATTTCTGTTGCTATACAACATGGTCCCTCAGTCTGAAAGCTTAGCAGTCGGAGCCAAATGTTTCAAAGGAGTGTGGCCCCTGAAAGTCAATGACATTAAACAACCTCTGTTTCTTAAGGTCTTTATGCTGGATTCAACTTAATCATTCTTTAATATCTGCTTAAAAACGGATGAAATCTCTAAAGGGCTTTTGCTATAGTTTGTTTTTTGTATGGCTCTTCATTTAGGCATTGTAGGCCTTTAATATATCAATAAAAACACGTTCACGTACATCATTTCAGGTTGAAATGTATATGTGATATTGTATAATTTGTGTCCGGTTACTGGTTGTCTGTAACAATTTTATTACCACATTTAGCTTGACCCTTTTCTGCACAAATATCCCATGTAGTCACAAAAAAATGCATGCATAATTGCATGAAAACGTGTTTAAAATAGTTTTAGATTGATAACACATGTAAGACATATCAACAAAATATTTCACATTGGTAAACTAAACTTTACATCAAATGCATGTTACAGACTTATTCATTAAGAAGGAATTAAGAGAGAATATCGCACCTGTTAATGAACAATATTAATTAAATGCATTTATCAAATATTTTTTTTATGCAAAATCAGCAACATAGAGCTCACAATCCCCCCCAGAACCTCCCTCGTTGCCTGACTGTTTACATTCTACACGCAGAACACTATAGGTTCTGCTGATATATTCAGTTGCTCCCCTTCTATCACCACATAAACACACATTTGCACTAAATGCATACAGATGCATTTATTTTATAACACTTGAAATGTGGGGTGTTCCTAAGCTCTGACTCAGGTAAAGTTAGTTGGCACCCTTTTTAGGCGCATGGTCTGCATTGTAAAAAAATGAGAGGAGCTCTGCCTGAGCTGGTGTTAGCAGCCCATCCCCCACAGCCAGATAGCAAAGTTCTGCTGCTTTTGCAAGCACAGAGCCAGCCGCTGCTGCTAGAAAGCGAGGGAGAGAGAGACTGAGACCAAGGCAGACATGCAGTGAGAAAGAGAGAGGGGGTTGGGAATAGAGAGACACGGAGAGAGCAGCAGTGTTTGAGTAGGGTAAAGAGTATGGCTGTTTCCAATTGGTTATTTACTTTGTTTTTTTTCTAAGCATACCAGTATCTTTTTACCAAGACAAATACATGATTTGCTGTTGAATTTGCACTTGGATTTGGTGTGCCAGATTTAATTGCTGCGGCCTACGCAGTTTTTTTCCTTCTCTCTGGCTTGTGCTGCATTTCACTTTTTTTTCATTTGCACTTCCTGTTCTCAGTCCATCCCCCATCCTCTTTCCCTTTCCATCTCTCTCTCTCTCTCTCTCTCTCTCTCTCTGGCTCTCTGAAACATGCGCACATACACATTAGCACAGGCTGTAATTTCATGCTGTCCTCTGCACAGATCAAACATAATGCTGGTGCAATAAACCCTCTCATTTGCTGTCTGAAATATGCAGAAATGCACTTTAATGCTCTGCATAATATTTTTATGCACAGCATGCTTTGTTATATAATAATTTGAAAACAGTTCTGCAATGCAATAATGCATTTATCATGTATGAAGTGTTTTTGTTACAATATTTATTGTATTATCAGTGGTTAAGGCAAACTGCTCATAAATGTATAACTTGGTGTTTAATTCGTCTGGCACTGTGTGCTATGGACATAAATGAAACTTAGAACCATGTGACTTGAGGAGCCATGTGACCTAAGCAGCCAAAACACCTCAATAACCAGCTACCGTTTCCAACTGCATAGCAATGTGCTAACAACCACCCGAAACACCTTAGCAACCAGCTAGCACTGCCATAGCAACCTCTCAGATCATAACAACCAAAACATTGTGACAGCAAGTTTTGCAAGGGCAAGCACCTTTCGCATGGTTCAGAAACATCTAATTTACAGTGCTTATGGAAATTCGCCTAAGCATAAATACTCCAGTGAGTTCTTTATTATTTAAATACTACACTGATTAGTAAATTGATTATTTCACAATAAAATCATATTAAATAAATAAATAATTCAGGGTTCGTTGGCATATTTTCAGCCCAAAGAAAAAATATTTTTTTATTCAGAGAAAACTTGACTTATGAATTCATACAGAAGCATATAAAATGAAATAATATTAAACATTATGCATTATATCAGTCCGGATCCACGCAGTTGCTCTACTCCATGACGCGTTTTCTGCGTGACTACAAGCTTCGGTAAAATGGCTGTGTCTCACGGAGCCTCGTGCTGGTTTGATCGGTTTCTCGCTCGCGCTCTCGTTCTGTAAGAGGCCCCCTCCACACTCACATACACACACATTTGTGTCGGTTAAATTCATTCCCGGGACCTTTATTTATATTGTCCAAGAAAGTTTTTATACTTAAGTCGCGTTCGGGAAAGCAGACCGAGTTCGGTCTGAAAGTCGAGGGAATGATACAGGACACGGGCACGTCTTTATAAGAACGCTGTATTTATATTCAAAGTGACTCGCGGTGAAAGAGAGGTAGAGAGAGGGAGATCATGGCCGCTCAGGTCGCCACTCTCAACACCAGCCCGTCCGTCGAACTCAAAAAGCCGGACCGGGAGCCGCAAGACGAGTCTGTGTTAGGAGATAAGCAGTCGGAAAATAAAGAGCCACGCGCCGACGGCGGATCCCCTGGCCAGAAGGAGCTAAACGACGGGGCCGATGTGGGAAATGCTGCCGGGGGAGGAGGAGCAGGAGGCGACCCTGACATGAAGAACGGCAACGCGAACCCGTCCAGGGTGAACAATAACCAGAATGATTCTGGCGGACCCGAAGGGAACAGCCATTCCGGGATGGCTCACCACCACCCGGGCACTTTTCCTCCACCTCCGTACGGTTACAACCAGCATTACAACCGGGGCCCTTTTCATCAACATGGCGGACAACAAAGCCCTAGCATGGCAGGGCCGGCGGTGATGGACCCATACCCGCCCAATTCACATGAGCACGGCTACCCCAACCACTTTAACAACTACAGCCCATTTCCGAACCGGACTCCGTACCACCAAGGCCAAGGGTATGGCATGAATTCCCCGCGAAATAGCCTTTCGCCGGCGTCCGGAGGACAGCCAGGAAAGCAGCCGCCGCCAGGAGGAACTACGCCGATGGTTGCTTCCTATAATAATCAGAGGTATAACATGGGGACCCCTCAGCCCACGTCCACCCCTACTTTAAACCAGCTTCTTACCTCTCCCAGCTCCACTAGGAGCTACCAAAACTACCCACCCAGTGAATACAGCGGTCAGGAAGGGGCTGCTAAGGGACCGGGGGATATGGGCAGCGGTAACGTTAGTCAGTATGGTGGGGGCCACTCGGGCTGGCAACAAAGAAGCCATCACCCTCCTTCCGTGAGCCCGGGAAACACCGGACAAGCCACCAACAGAACACAGGTAAACTTTGGTTAGCTCGGTGTCCTTAAACTGTTCGGTTAAAGCTGTGTGTCCAGTATGAAAAGAGTGCCTGTTTCTGAGTCTGCTCTAAAATGGCTGCCTGTGTTTTCCCTGCTAACCCCAGCGACATAAACAGCTTTTATTTGGCAGAATCGTTTATATTTCTGCCCTTCTTTGGGGTAGCTGTACAGGACACGCACCCAGAGCTTGGGCAGGTGTGATAGGGGCATCATGAGTTTGAATTGTGGAAATTAAGTAATGCTAATTGTTGAGTCTGCATGTCGCTAAAGAGCTAACTTACAGAAATGTTCTTTCACATGGCTCATCGTTGTCATTTCATAAGATTTTCCCTGTACAAAGTGACGAAAGTTTTGCAATTACGTTCGGGGTGATGATAAAGTTTATTTAGTCAATATAACGTTACGTTTTAACATCACTCGTTTATTACCACCTTCGCCGGGGCGACCAGACCTGGCATAGGTCGATGCTACAAACTTCACTTTAATCCGAAAATCTAACCACGTCAGGGTAGCAATTAATGTTAAACTCCATTTATAATATTTAGAATGAATTTGATCGAAATGAATTCGGTTTAGAAGTGTTTTGAGGTGGACTTTGCTCACGCATGTGTGTAAACAGGCAGAGTGATGCGAGTAAGTGCAGCAGGCTGCTTTGCTTTGGGATTTGAATTATGGAGGTAAAATCCTTCTGTCAGAGGCAGGAGACAGTTGGTCTTAGGTTGACACGCGAGCTCAAATATGATTGGCTGCCTCATATCCTGCGCCTGGCCGTCTATAATTGCATCTGATACAGTAAAGAGCCCCGCCGACATTGCCTGCTTGCATGCATTTTAAAGCTTTAATTCTTACTGTTTTAACGCTTAAGTCACTTAATTTATTCGAAAAGATAATAAGTTATATTTGTGTGTCAAGACTTCAGTTTCACCGTACAAAACTGATGTCTGTATTTGCAAAGGTATATTTAGATTTTAAGTATTTTGTTCAGTATCAGTGACCTTGTTGCATATCTTACAAATTTATCAACTTTGCATTGATATGCATGCCATGTAGAGCCACATAACATAACAGTGATGTGCAAATGTTTATTCACATGATTTGGACTCTTCAGCAATAAGGTTTTTTTAGTAGTAGTCTTTACAGGTTAACAAAATAAAGGTGTGAATTTGTATTTTCTTGGTTATAAGTCAAGATGTCTGTGTCAAAGTTTACAAGTATTTAAAAATGCCTTGTAACTTATTTGATACCATCACTATAATACACTGTCTCACTGATGCTGGTACAGGTGGTATTGAGTTTAATGCTCAGAGTTCAGATTCAGACTGAGTCTGTGTTTACAAACAGTGGAGGTGTCAGGCAAGTGTCATTGCTATTTTATCATCCTGTTCTTGATCTGAACATGTGGCTATCAATTCTAATATTTGGTCTAGTCTTGCATAGAAACCCTCGTCTTAGTATTGATGCCAGTGGATCACATCTCACAAAAGAAAAAATACCTGTTTTTAAAATACCTGCATTCTTTGAGGGCCCCAACCAGTATTATTTAATATATGTAATGTTGTGCTACAAAAGGTTTAAAGTTTTGTAGACAGGCCGAACGGTTGTAGCACAAGGCTATAATGTCTGTTGTCATTTTGTAAGAAACACAAGTTCATCACAGGAATAGCCGCAGGTAACCACTGATCTTTATATAGGGCCATATGATTTCCATGGAAAACACGGTCAGAATGGCAGAATCCAGGCATTAAAATGGAATTTGATGTATAATGCGGAATGGTGCGGAATCTTGCAGATTTAGAGCTGCTTTAAGAGTTTACTTCATGAGCATTTCACCGCTTGATTTGAGTAAAGCTACTAAAAAGGTCTTTGCGTCAAACCTTCAAAATAAAAGTCCAGTTAACTTAAATATACTATAGTTTATTCATGTGGGTGTGTCATAGTTCATTTAGGGCACTATGAAATGCATTTATTCTGTTTTATTTTTGTCCACTTGAAAAATACTTCAGTATACTATAGCATTTAGTTAGGGATGCTCCGTTTAGTATTTTTGCAGCCGATACCGAGTACCGATTTCATGTCATCATGATTGGCCGATACCATTTCTGATTTTTTTTCTGAGCACTGAAATTTTTTCTACTGGCCTTATCATTTGTCATACCTGATCATTATTTTGATAATCATATGAGGGCATTTAAAAGTAAACTATTATTTCCCATCCCTTTTTAAATACATTCTTATTTTGAGCACAAACAAGTAAATTACTAACAACAACTTGTGCTTTGTTCTGGTTTCTGTCTAAACTAAATTATTTTATAGGTCATTTACAACACATTGTCATATAAATAAACTGTAAATACTGTGTGGATTATTTAGAATAAATCTTACCAACCACTGTTGCTATATGGCCTAAGCACACATACGTTCTGATGTGTTTTGAGTGACTGATTTGATGGATTCAGACAGTAAGTCTCCTGAGATCTGTGTTTCACATGTTCAACCGTTCAAATGAATCGGTTCTAATGAGTCATTGTCATGAATCGGACATTAGCAGATGCTTAGTACACGCTGTGCATATGTGTTATTCACAGACATTGCTAAAGAAAGAAGTTAACACGGAAACCACTTCTTCATTGGATAGGATTGATTTTTGTTTATTAAATGTGTGTTTTTGTCACCTGCGTCATGTGCTTGTCAGAGAAGAAAAGGCAACATATTTTTTTGAACACAACTCGCACCCTGTGCTGATTCAGGTAAAATATTCTCTGAATGCTCCACGTGCAACATGGATTTGGTTTTTCGTTTTTTTGTCATCGTGTCATTGGCTTTTGATTAATATGCGAGAGAGAGAGTGGCATGTTTGACTTCATGCAGTGCTGCGAAGAGCGATCTGCATCACCCATCGTTCCACATGAGCGTTTTGTTTTCCTGCTGTGTCTGCACATCGGTCGAATACTTTCGGTTGCCGAACATTCGGTGCATTCCTAATTGTCACACACAAATGCAATTCATAAAAATACGCATCTCTGTCACCTATTCTTATTATTCTTAGCACAGACAGTTTTTTTCGTAGCACTGTTATTATTATTCTTTTTTTCAAGTTACTCTCTCACTTGCCCATACAAAACATTCGAGCCCTGACATCAAACGCACTCCACACAGACAAGCGGCTCTGTCTCATGCACCTGCCAAGCTGTATCGCACGCATGCTACTAGTGTTGTCACCGTACCAAAATTTCAGTAGTCGGTACCAATACCAGTAAAATTCCATGGTTCTCAATACCAATTTCGGTACCGAAGCAAAACACTTGTACATGCTAATTGAAACACATGATTTTAATAAAATATATTATTAATATAAATGTGTAAAAAGCAATGCCATTTTGTATACAAAGTATACAAGTTAATTGTAGATTAAACTGCTGTGTGCTCACTGGGGTCTTTCCTACTGATTAAAATCCTCCTCAGTCTGCTACTGTAAAAGACAAACAGAATAAACTTCAGTAAGACAACTGACTGAAAATACATGCATATGCACAGGGTTTTTCCTACATTGGACATTTTTTGGTGGACGCTAAAACAAAACCGGCAAAGATTTATTTGATCATTGAATGTGATTTATGAGCAATGTAGATGACTGCTGCGCTTGTGATGACTGCAGGGAAGAACAAACGGAGAGCACAGGCACTCTATCAGTGTTCGACTTCATTCCGAGTTGCGCAGACCGATTGGCATATAATGTGAAGTGGCTGCGGAAGCAGACGACATCATATGCTTTTAAACGCTCTTGCAGAAGTTTGATATCATATGCCGATCGGTCTGCACAGTGCTGAATAAAACAGAACATGCTGGTTTCTGAACTGGCCCTCTCCCGTGCACATTAATCAAAAGGAGCTGACACGATGACAAAAAGTCAGAAGGCCGAAGCCATGTTTCACGTGGCGCATCTAGTGAATATTTTACCTGATTTACCCCTGGATGAACTGCACTCAAAAACAGGTTTCCTTTTCTCTGACAAGTGTTCCACTCGTACAACTGACTGATTTGCATCTTAATGACTAATTTGAACCGATTCATTTTAATGAACGGTTGAAACAACTGATATGTCAAACACAGAATTCTGGACTGACTGTCTGAATCCAAATCAGTTACTCAAAACACTTCAGAAAGTAAGTGTGCTTAGACCAAGAGCAAGAGTGGTTAGTAAGCAAGAGTGGTTAGTAAGATTTAGTCTAATAATTCAGAGTATTTACAGTTTATTTATATGACACTGTGTTGTAAGTTACCAATAAAATCATTTAGTTTAAACAGGAAAGAGGTGAAACCAGAACAAATCATAAGTTGTTGTTAGCTAGCTACTAATTTAATTTAATTGTATGTAATGAGAATAAGAACTTATTTAAGTTATTTAAAGTAAAGGATGGGTAATAATAGTTTACTTTTTAATGTCCTATGATACTGATATAATTATATATGAATATAGTTATCACGTTTTTGCAAAGATGACAAGAATGGAGGATGTGAGACAGTGTGAGTGACTGGTAATGTGTGGCACATCACTATATAACCATTATATAACTTGGAAAAGGTTGTAAAACTAAATAAATCTTAGTAAAATTACAATTTTTTTGGGGGGGCATTTATATTAGAATCATTGTCAGTTTTGGATTTGCAGTTTAAGAGTAGGGTACGTTTAACTGTGTGTGGATGACAGTGTTTGTCAGCCACCACTAGGGATGGGTATCGTTAAGATTTTATCGATACCGCTTGTCGATACTGCTACTTATCGATATTACAAAAAGACATGATGGGAAAAGATGTTAAACATTTTAAGTTTCTTTATTACAGTTTAGCTTTAGAACTGCAGTTTAAAAAAAATTCTAAGCAAACAGAAAATGCCACATAACAAAACGTGTGTGTTCCTCAGCATACGTACGGCACTTAGAATGTGCATAGGAGCACATCATAATGTAATATGATGTGTAATAACATAATTAGGGCAGTTGTGGCCTAATGGTTAGAGAGTCGAACTCGTAACCAGAAGGTTGCCGGTTCGATTCCCAGTACCGGCAGGTAACAACTGACGTGCCCTTCAGCAAGGCACCTTACCCCCGTTTGCTCCCGGGCGCTGCAGTGATAGCTGCCCATTGTTCCCGGTATATGTGGTTCACGACTTTGAAGTGTGTGTGTTCACTATTCACTGGTTGGGTTGAATGCAGAGGTCACATTTCAGGTATGGGTCACCATATCTGACAAATAGGTCACTTTCATTTACATCTCTGTGGTGATTTGGCTGGTAGACCGGATTTGTTTTCCTTTCTGGTTTTAGGTTACATAAATTTAAATACTATTTTCTAAGCGTAATATTTTTAATTATATGTACTATTTTTATAATTTTACTAGCACATTTAATTCAATTTATTAAAGTAAGTATACTCCGAGGCCAAATTATTTAAAACAATCTTATAACTTGCTCTCAGATAAAGGACTTTTATTTTGACGGGTTGCTGTTAAGTGGTTTGACGGAAAGCTTCAGCGTCCTCTTTATGAAATGCGGACGCTAAAGGTCCACAAGCGCAACCATGCCACTCTTTTACTCATAAACAAGCAGATTGCATATTTAAATCACATGTGAATAACATTATTCTATACACAATTAGAATTTTTTTCAGCACTTTTTTCACAAGTAATGCATTTGCCAGATTCCGTGCCATTCCGCGTTACATCGCAGAAATCATATGGCCCTAAATGAGTGATTCTCATGAAACCGCTGAAACATCATGGCAGTAAAGATTTTAAATATAAAACTGCTGTTTGATAACACAAAAAAATCATAATAAAGATAATTGTGTTCTCTACCTTGGACAAAAACTAATATTTTAACAAAAAAAATTATCGTTATATAATTCGTTATATATTGTTAATATTGATTATCGTTTTCCACTAAAATATATTTTATTATGTATGATTAATAAAAACTTGCTTAGGCTTCATGGCTTCACTTGTTTTTAGCAAAACATGCTATAAGTTTAACAGTTTTCAATAGGTAATGAGAATATTTAAGGCCTTTTTTTGTAAATATATTTTTTTAAACTGTCAGTAAAAGTCTAGAAATTAATGCCTTTAAACATATCATACCTTGTTTTAAACGAATATAAAGGAAATTTGTTGAAAAGTGTTTTTAAGAAAATCATGTTTGACATCTTGAAAGCAAGATTTCATGAGAATCACCCAGATATCACACATACGTCGAGCAAACTTCGGACATTGGGTATGGAAAATTACAGACAACAGCCTCTAAGTCGCCATTAACATCCGAATACACAGAGATAAAACAATGCAAGTATCGATAACAGTATCGTTTTGTCCTGAAGCTTATCGATACTCTGGTATCGAGCCAATTATGTACCGGTCCAAAAAAGTTCTCGATACCCATCCCTAGCCACCACTGAAGACCAATTTTGATCCAGGTAACCTTGTATGCAATATTTGAACAAACCTTTATACTGCATTTACACAAGGTAACATACATTAAAGTACAGTTACTGTATATTATAATATTAAATGAAACAGATTAGGGGTGTAACGATACTTCGTGGTATGATATTTTGCAATGCAAAAATGTTATGATGCGCATCGTATAGTGATGGGGATATTTAATTCTATTCATTGAAAGCGTCAAGACGCAACCTCAGGTGTGCTTTCACCGCAGACACAGACATCGCTTGAATCACCCAGGGCTGTACAGTGCGACATATACACATGCTATAAAAAAATCTGTCTGTGCTAATAATACATTTACCAGTGTAGCACGCGTGCGATACAGTTTTGCACGTGATTTAGACCGAGCCGCTTGTTTGTGTGAGATGTTTTTTGCGGTGCTTGTTTGTGTGTGATGTAAATCAATGGTGCACCGCTATTTTAGTTGTTTTTGCATTTAAAACTGGTTTCCCTGCTACAGTGAGTCCATATTTAGAGCCCTGTGATTTCCGCAATGTGGAAACAGGGAAGGGATAGTGCAATCTGGCTTTTTAAATATGTCATCTGCTTCTTTGGCGTGAATGTGAATGAGCTGCACAGTTTAATGTATTACTACTAGGGGTGTGCACGACTATTAGAATATTCGAAAATTCGATCTGTAATAATTATTAGAAAATTAAAAAATGCTATTCGAAATTTGTTGTCGATCAGCAGAGATTCGCAGAGATTCGCAGTGCAGATACATTGTGTGCGGTCTTTACACAGTTTTTTCCCTCCGAAAAGTGATTAGCGTCTTTTTGTATAAACATTAGCTTCCAGTGAGTGTAAAAATGTCTCTCTCGTCGTCTTCTCTGTTAAGTGAGCTGCAGAAGCAGTACATTCATGACCAAACCGCAGCTTACTTGTGCAGGCACCTGTCATTGTTACCGACTGGACATATGATCATAAACATTTGTCTGACAACAAAAACAATAAATATATAAATTAATATAAACAACAACGGCTTTATTAGGCATTCAGTTGTATTACAATTAGGGCTGTCAAAAGATTAATCTCGATTAATCGCATTCAGAATAAACGTTTGTGTTTACATAATAGATGTCTGTTGTGTTTACTGTGCATTTTCATTTTGTATTTATAAACACAAACACAAACATGCATGGAAATATTTAGATGTATTTATTTATATTTACCAATAATTGAATTTATATTTAAATGTTTATTAATTTTTATATTTGATATTATTTCATAAATATATACATATATGGGTTTGTTTTTATAAATACTAAATTAATATGCACCGTACACAGACATGTATTATGTAAACACAAACTTTTATTCTGGATGCGATTAATCGCAATTAATCTTTTGACAGCCCTAATTACAGTAAGTTTGGAGAGTAAACGAAAGTTCTGGGACTTTTGACAACGCTACACTGGTAAATTTAGTCTTCGCGCAGACCGTTTTTTTTGTAGCATATATATGTCGCACTGTACAGCCCTAAACATATGTTTTAAGTGTCGCAGTGGACTGACAGATCAAAAATATTAAAATCATCTGTTTTCTGTTTACAAATGTTAACTTTTTTATTTTCAGGCAGAATATTTAGAAAAATTCACCATACAAGAGACTAACATACAGTTTGGTTAACCCTGAAAGACCCAAATATATATACTTTTTAACAAATTTTACAACCTGTTAAAAACCTTTTATATGTTGTTGTGGGAGGCTTTTAATGCAGAAATATATAGGTTTTTACATTTTTGACAATTTAGGATATTTTTAGGGAAACGTTTATTACAACATTGGGCTTTTGGGGTAGCAGAATTTCAGGGATTTGTCTAAACAAATCTAAATAACATCTAAGTATTCATTTGCATGGTATAATGCTTATGCAGCCCCATAACAGCAGCCTACACAAATAATCACACAAAAATAATAATCAGACATATTTATTAAATGTTTAATTGCATTTATAAAACCTGAATGAAAATTATTTACTAGTATTTACTATATCTAGCTCTGTTCATAGCCATGTTCAATTAGGATGGTCTCATATTATGTTTATAAACACTGCTTTCTTTTGAAAACTGTACTCATTGGCATTACCTGTCAAGAGCCTTAATCATATCTTCTGACACAAATCTTCAGAAGTATTCCAGTAGTGTATAGAGGAATATGGCATCATTGGTTATAGCCTCACCAGACAAATACATTTTGGGACAGATAAAATACTTTTTCAGACAGTGATACTTGTCACAGAGCATGTTCTGTGTTCTGGAATGGCTTTGTTGGCATGATGCCCACATAATCATCAGATGAGTGGCCATTTTTTCCCTTCATTTTTTCACAGATTATTTTTTAATTCTGGCAAATCCCCAAAATATTTAAACATGTTAAACAATTCACATATTTTAAGGGATTCACAAATTCCACAGATCTCAGACAGTACTGTCTGATAGCTCTACTTATCATGCTAATAGCACATATAACCCCCACATTCCAGACCATTATCACCTGGCCCAAATGTAATAAGTTAAACAGAGAATACAGTATCAGTTAAGTATATTTTAAAATATAGTTTTAAATTTTGCATTAAAGATACTTTTACAATCTCAAATAAATTATTTATTCTTTTTTACATAAAAAATGTAAAATGCGTAAAACTCAGAATGGTACGCAGGAAGTCACAAATATGACAAACACAAATTGGAGACTGTGACAGATCGATAACGTTGTTGTGTTTTGGCAAATCATCTAATCAGACCTCCACTTCCACTCCTGTGCATCACACACACGCGCTCATGTGCGCGCACACTAACTGCACATTTAAAAAAACATTGCCAGGCGATCAATTTCTTAAGCGTCTTCATACTTTTTCACAGCTTATTGCACCTAAATGGACAAATACTCAGAGTTGTTATAAACATGGTTGTTATTGTCTGAAGTGAGTGTAAAAAGTTGAGAGAAATTGGATGTCAATAAATTAGCAGGGCTCTCAAGTCTCACGCATTCACTGTGAGACACATGCATTTCAGCCTGTTCACATGCCACACCTTGTATGCCACACACCTTGTACGCTGAGAAATAAGGGATAACTCGTCCCGCTGGGGACAGTTCATGGACAAGGAAAATTTAACCAAACAGATGTCATTGCCCATTTACTGCCATAGTAGGGTAAATAAATAGAGTCAATGGGGATGAGATCTGTTTGTCTGTCCCTATCATTTGTCTATCTTTTATCAGATGGTATAATTTGTATTTGTTCTGGTCAATTATAACAATAGTAAATAGGGATACACCGAAATAAAAATTCTTGCCCGAGGCCGAATTAAAACTAAACACTTGGCCGAATACCGAACACCGAGCATGGGTTCTCGCATTTCTTCTATTTATATAGCCAATTTTTTCACTAGTGCATAAACTGAATGGTCAAAATGTTCTTTTTGTATTTTGTCTTGCTTTTCAATATAATTTAAAATAAAATTGAGCAAAACATGTGACTGCTGAAAGAATGTAATACTCTGTACACCTACAACAACGCATGTTTGGCAGTTTAGATCCGTATATATGCTCGCTCTTAAATGGGCAGCAGCATAATAAAGATCTGTTTATATTGTTCATCAAACAACAAAAGATGGGTCCAAAAACACTCACTGATAATGAAGGAATTTTGTTCTCATATGAGTTGTTTGCAACAGATAAAGGAACAAAGTAGCATACAATAATTTAAGTTTGTTAAAGATGTGCTTTAAATATGGTTGAAGTGTTGAAAGAGAGTGTGTGTATTAACAATAATGATTTGTAATTATTTATTTTGGTGTATTAAACACGTTTGGATGTAGTTTTAATGTTTCTTTTTTCTTGCCTCACCCCACGACTCTGGTGCTACCAAATTTAGCAGGCAATTTGTGGGCCTTACAAACCTGTTTAAATACTAGTGTGGAATGTTTCCACAATATTCACTCTTCCTGACAGTATAATAGGGCTTTCTAAGTCAATCTACTGCAGTATTTCCTCTCTCAATCGGCAGAAAATGTAGAAGAAGAAAAAAACCGCCATGTACTGTCAAACTGGCACAACTATGGAAAATACCGTCATAATTATGGAAAATACCGTCATATAACCTTAAGGTCATACTGCCCAGCACTAGTTTGTAGTGTAAAATTTGCCAGTAGGAGTTTAAAAATTGATATTAAAGCAGTTTAAAACGGCTCCCCTTAAAACGCTATTGGTCTCAACTGTTTAAACAAAGTGTCGGTTAAAGGTCCATTGTGTAGTTTTTTGGAGGCTCTTTTAACAGAAATGCAATATAATATACATAACTAAATGTTCAGAGGTATATAAAGACCTTACATAATGAAGCGTTATGTTTCTATTACCTTAGAATTAGTTATTTTTATCTACATACACCGCGGGCTCACCTTACATAGAATTCTCCATGTTGTGACTACAGTATCTCTAAACGGACAAACTGCTCTACAGAGCGTGTTTCGTAAATACTTTATCTCTTTTGGGAAAGAAGCGAAAACGTCGACATCGTAATCCTCTCACAGACTCTGTAGTGCTTGGGGGAGGGGTGGAGTGAACGTCTGGTTGCAATTCACAACCTCATCGCTAAATGCTGCTAAAAATTACACCCAGCAGCTTTAAAGGAATATGTGAATATGAATATGTAAAAAGATTCTGTCAAATGAATAAATGTTAATGTAAATGTAGCTGACTGTACAAGTGCTGTTATTCAGAGAAACAGCCAGGGTTTTTCCTCGCTCAAAATGAGGTGGAGGTGGTGCCATTCTTAACTTGTACACACGCACGTGTTGGCCTACCGTACTTTTAAGTGGCTTTACCAAACACATTAAAACATAAAAATGAGATGAAAATGACAATTATTAAGTTATGTAAAACATTACTTTTATTCAACCAAACATAAATATTTTTAAAACAAATAAGGGATTTTATCTTCTTCAACTAACCTTTTCAGCCCACAATAGAGACAAATTTAACCAGTCTCTACTAAATGAGCAAAGCTCATTCACATCCTGCATTCTCTTGTTCACTGGGCTTTGAATGATTCACTGATCTCTTACATTCGCTAGTGACTGAACCGATTCGCTTAATTGTTAAAATTTTTCAAAGGAGTCATTTGTTTGCGAGTCGTTCCGATCGCAATGTGCGTTCATACTGGCGAACTTGCTGTCTACAGTATAACGCTGATTCAACCAGCCAACTGTACAGCTTAAAACATCACAATGATGTACGCCACGTTAATTTAAGAAACCTTTTAAGAAATTGAACGTACTTGCAAAACAAACAATATTCACCTGAACAGCCGTGAAACACAGCTAATACAACAGCTCCTATTAGCTCTTGTACTGCAACTCTCCAGTGTCTCACTAGGCTGATAAAATGTGTAAGATAAGGTTCATGTAGTACTAATAACATCTAAGAATGTATCTTTTATTCCCAGTACTGAAAGCAGAACCGATAAGGGAACTATTGATGTGTTGTTGTGACACAGGTCTTGCAAATTACCTTTTTTGATCGGTGTCTGTCATTTCGAAGCCGAAGTAATCTCATATGACATAAACGCTGTTTTTCTTATTAATTTGCCTAATATAGATCTTGACCCTGCAGACGCCACGATCACACCTGCTCTTACTTTCTGTGCTGATTGGGGAGAACGGAGGTGCGCAAGTCAATTGGTTAGTAAAACTGCCTCTCAAGGCGGGTCGGACAGTCATGCTTTTGCTCTGAGTGGAACAGACGCATTTCAAATTTTTCACATTGCTTCCACATTGCAGCCTTTCTGATCAGCAAATCGCAATTGTTTTTTTCGATTTCGATTAATCGCCCAGCCCTAGCTGACATAAAGAAAAACCCTATCAACTGATGTACTTTCCAGGTCAACTTGTATCTTTTGCGATGTCCTAATGGCTGTGAATAACAAACAGCAGGTCAATGTCTGCTAATATCCAATAACTAATTTGAAATGATTAATTTTGTTGAAGCAACTCATATGTCAAACACTGAGCTCACGAGACTCATTGTCTGAACTCATCAAATCAGTCACTCAAACACCTCAGAAGAGTGGTTAGTAAGATTAAGGGCCCTATCTCAACGATCTAAGCGCATGATCTAAAGGGCACGGCCCAAGTGCGCTTCGGGTGTGTCCGAATCCACTTTTGCTAGTTTAACGATGGGAAAACGGTCTAAATGGGCTGTCCTGATTCTCTTACATTTACATTTAGTCATTTAGCAGACGCTTTTAGCCGAAGTGACTTAGAAATGAGGTAAATAATAGAAGCAATTAGAATACCACAAGGACATCAATACATAATTGCAATAAAACTGGTCTCAGTAAGCCTACCACAATGTTTGAAGCTATATACACACGAAGCAATATTTTTTATTATATTTTTTTATTTTTTTTATTGAAAAGATGGAAAAAGTAGAGCGAGACGTAGAACTCTGTATTAGTGAGTCATGGCACCACAAGACGTTGCTCAGTTAGCAAAGCACAGGGATCTAGAGGGTACATAAGACTGTTTAAGCAAGTGAAGGTCAGGCTAGGAGCAGAGCTTTGAATTGGATGTGAGCGACTATAGGGAGCCAATGTAACCTGACAAAGAGAGGAGTGATGTGTGCTCTTTTGGGCTCATTGAAGACTACTCTCACCGCTGCATTCTGGATCATCTGTAGCGGTTTGATTGTGCAGGCTGGGGCAGGAAAGGTCTGATTTTCCTAATGTTGTAGAGGACAAACCTACAGGACCGGGTGACGCTGTATGATCCATGAAGTTAAGCTGATCATCAATTACCACTCCCAGGTTTTTGGCTGTCCTGGATGGTGTAATGGTCCGTTGGATCGTCAGGCTGAAATGACAAGTGGAGTTGCGTGTCATCTGCATAGCAGTGGTAGGAAAAGCCATGTTTTCGAATGACAGAACCAAGGGATGTCATGTATATGAAAAAGAGCAGTGGTTCAAGCACAGAGCCCTGAGGTACCCCGGTGTTGAGAAGTTGGGACTCCGAGATGTCACCTCTACAGGATGCTCAAAATGATCTAAGACTTGAACCATAGTAGTGTAGTTCCAGAGACAACCATAGCCTTGAGGGTCGACAGGAGGATGTGATGATTAACAGTGTCAAAATCAGCAGATAAATCCAGTAGGATCAGTACAGAAGATTTAGAGGCTGCCCTTGCCTGCCTTAGGGCCTCAATGACTGAGAGCAGTGCAGTCTCTGTGGACTGACCACTCTTGAAACCAGACTGGTTGGTTTCCAGGAGGTTATTTTGTGTGAAGGACGAGGAAAGCTGGTCAAAAACAACACGCTCAAGAGTCTTGGCAATAAAGGGGAGGAGAGATACCGGTCTGTAATTTTCCAGCAGGATTAAGTGTGGGTTTCTTCAACAGCAGCGTTATACGGTCCTCTTTAAAAGCTGTGGGGAATGTACCAGTGGAGAGAGATGAGTTAATAATGTGGGTGAGAGCAGGGAGAACGGATGGAGAGATAACCTGAAGGAGTTGGGTGAGGATGGGATTTAACAGGCAGGTAGTTGGGTGGTTAGAAGCAATGATCTTGGAAACGTCAGCTTCAGATAGGGGGGAGAAAGAGCTCGCAATAAACTATATTTCACTTAATTATATGTAATGCTATAATCACAACTGTCATAACCAGTCAGACCATTTTCTAGTTAAAATATAACACAAGCATGGAAAAATACTGACATTATCTCAAGTCATGTTTATTTGTATATTGATTATACAACCTTTTACATCAATCTCTATGCCTTCGGTGGTGTCTTTGGCTGGTTTCTCAGGAACGCATCAGCATTTTCTATTACGAGTACATTGTTGATCAGCGAAATAAAAACAGGTCGCACCACAACAAAATGCATTTGTGCAGATGTTCCAAATATATTTTGATGTCTCGCAGGTCAAATTTCAGGTACATACAGTGCTACTTGAAAGTTTGTGAAGCCCTTGAGCTTTTCAGAATTCAATGTTTTTCAATGTTTTATTATGATTTTCTTATTTTGTCATCACCTACTTTTTACAAATTAAATGTCAGATGTATGTTAATCAATTGCCTATGTTTGTTTAGAGGGAATTTTGTGAGTTGCCAAAAAACTACATGAAAGATCGAAGCCCCAGCTGCATTGGTAAAGTTAAGTGCGTAACAGATTCAGGTGAAACCCATTTGGGTGCTTAATTAATCAGTTAAGCAGACCAATCAAATTAGACATCTTTAGGAAAGTGGTTGAGCAACACTGATTAAAAGAGAGAGGAAACCAACCAAACCACTGTAGTGCCAAGGAGTCAAACAATGCCAAGTGGAAAAGAGATATCCGAGGACATCAGGAAGATGGTGGTGACAGCCAGTCTGGGGAAGGCTATAAGACCAGATTCCAACTCCATCCATCCACTGTATCATCTACAAATGGAGGGCATTCAACATGACCACAACTCTGCCTAGAAGTGGACGCCCATCAAAACTATCATCAAGAAGCATCAGAAAAATAATAAATGAGGTAAAGGCAAACCCACACATCACCTCTCTGACAGCAATCTGGGGTAAATTTACATGCGTCTACAATCAAACGAAAATTTAACAGACATGCCATTTATGGGAGGGTTGCTAGAAAGAACCCTCTTCTCTCTAAAAAGAACAAAACTGCCTGTTTCAAGTTTGCCAGAAAGCATTTGGACAAAACAGAGGCCTTTTGGAAGTCCATTCCTTGGACAGATGAGTCCAAAATAGATTTATTTAGTCATAATCAAAGCTGCCAGGTCTGGAGAAAAGCCAACACTCAATTCCTGAAAAAAAACTCCTCCAAACAGTGAAGCATGGTTGACTTCATATTATTCAGGGAAACTTAAATTCTCAGACAAATCAACCAATTCTTGAAGAGAATCTCCTGCCATCAATCAAAGAGCTGAAGCTTGGACGAAAAGGGTGCACCAATAATCCCCAAAGACAGATGTAAGAGACTGGTCAGTGGTTTCTGAAGATGTTTGGTTGAAGTAATGGCTGCAAAAGGAGGTGCCACAAGGCACCCCATATATCGTCATTATTTATTGAACAAAAGGGGTTAATTTGTTTTTTGCAGAAGTATGTGAACATACTTCTGCAAAAAACAAATTAACCCCTTTTGTTCAATAAATAATGACAATATATCCTTTTTTGTTTGTGTCCATCATTTGGAAGTCTGCTTCTCAATTGTGTTTTTGATGTACATTTGATTAGGTTATATTATTTTTTATAGGTATTTTTTTTAACACAAAACCTGATCATGTCTGGAGGCCGGTTCACAAACTTTCAAGCAACACTGTATGTGACCAAAATTGTTACATGTTTGAGCCCTTTTAAGTAGCTTGGAGATATTTTTTCACGTTTGCAGGACAAGGATACAGACTGTCCAATTAGTTTTGAGCTACTGATGAGCATTGAAAACTCTATGATCTGTGTGATTGCTTTTTACACATAACTGCATACATCATTCTTTTCATGCCAGATTAGCAATATCTGTAATGTCATATACCTTGAAAATATGCTTACGTGGTGCTATAAACATAGCAGTCATAACCAGTCAGATCATTTTCTAGTTACAATATGACACCGCAGTGTTTCCCATGGGATTTTGAGAGACTTGGCCACTGGTGACGTCACATGCTAATTAGCATATTTATGACATCATGTCGTGTTTGCGTTTGGACAAGTTTTGGCAATTTCATTGGACAAATCACAATACATTAAAGAGCAGCTATATGCTGTGATTTTGGCTATATTATTTATTTGTCCCTACTGCTTCTTCTCATCAAGGTGTTGCTGTATTATGAGCATGTTGCGGTCATATGAAGAATAAAGCGTTACACGCATTACAACTAAATGCGTGCGTGCACAGCGTGCCAGACCAAAATCATTAGTAGAGGTTGAGCCTGAGGCTCGCACACACAGAGCTCATTGAGAAAGAGCATGTTAACGTGTGAGAGGACGCGCACGCGGTACTCGCATCGAACAAGTCGGGAAATAGAGAAGATGCGAAGATGTTGTTTATCCAGTTGATTGATCAATGATACAGTCATTATCACGGATAGATAAAAAAAAAAGACAAAATGTGATGCCAAATATACTTGGGTGGCCATTAATATACCTGGGTGCCCTGCCCAAGTAAATTCATTGTTTGAGAAATGCTGCACAGGCATGAAAACATATACTGACGTTATCTCACTTATTTGTATACTGTTACTCAACGTTTTACATCAGTCTGTATGCCTCCAAGTGCGTTTCTCAGCAATGCATTACCCTCTTCTTGACAAGAAGCAAACTCATTGTCCATCAGTGCCACCTGTCTTAATGGAGTAAAATAGCTGTTGACGAAGCTTGGTTCGTTTCACTGCATCGCATCGCATCGCCTGCAATGTAAACAGAGCTTTAGCCTTTGTTATTGATCATAACTGTGAAGCATCACACTGGTGATGAGGGGGAACCCATTCCCAGCATCTTCAGAGTGAAGGGCATTGCCTCAGTAGCCTGCGGGGTAATGAGTGAACTCTTGCTGTCACAGCACACTGTCTGCACTGCTGAGTAATGAATCTCCACATGCTGCCTCACTCTGTGAGTGTGTGTGTGTCACACATACTTAGGGAAACTGAGCCGGGTGGGGGTGTATTTGGTTTTTGTGAATGATCTCTTGCTGCCTGCCGGTGACAGCTGTGTGCTTGTGAATGTGGGTGGGTGTGTGACTATGCACGTGTTCTGTCTGCCGATGCAGGGGGAATGTTCTGACTCGTGCAGCAGTGGCAGCAGCAATGTTTCTGTCTTTTAGAGGTGAGATGTTTTGGTTGAGTGGGGCTGCTGCACAAATTGAACAATTGCACAGCCACTTTAATGGTGCTCAAACACCCAGACAGACTATCTGGTTCTTATGGCTCCCTCTTCCTTTCTCTTTGTCCCTCTTTCTTTGCGTCTTTCACTTTGCCACTTGGCTACTTTTACATGCTGACAGTAGGGTAATGTGCCTATTAAGAGCACATGCATTAGACAGAGCTATTTGTTTGTGTAAAGTGTGTTGTCGCGGAGCTTGTTTGTGGGTGATGTTATTCCATGGTGCACCGCTATTTTAGTTGTTTTTTTGTGATGAAAAGTTTTTTATTCTGCACTGAGTCCATATTTAGAGCCCTGTGATGCTCTGAGAGTTTATTTCATGAGCATTTCACTGTTTAAGAAAAGCTATCGTCAACCACACACTCTTTGTGACGACCCGTGAAAATAAAAGTCTGGTTAACTTCAACATCCAGATTAAAAAATGCTGTGTTGTATAATGTTTACTATAGTAAATTGAAGTATTCTGGTATTAAATTGATAAACTGTAGTAAACACTAGTATACTTTAATATTTGTGACCCTAGATCATAAGGTCTTAAGAAGAACATTTGTAGTAATAGCCAAAAACACATTGTATGAATCAAAATTAAGTTTTTTCTTTTATGCCCCAAATCATTAGGATATTAAGGTAAATATCATGTTCCATAAAGATATTTTGTAAATTTTATTACTATAAATAATATATAACAACTTTTTTTGTAAGTGGATGCAGCAAAATCGCTAACAAAAATTCCCGGAAACACGCCTACAAACTTCACACGCTGCTGCACGCTCTTGCGAATTACCCACTTACCCAAGTTTGGTATCTATGTAAAGCTTAGAATTGCAGCTATTGGGTTCTTCTACTCCCCACAACGTCATTACAGCAAACCTGTTTCATCTTAGCAGCGGCTTAGGAACAAGCCTCTTCCTGCTCCGCTCTCAAACGTGCTGTGCAATGCCAGCATTCCCTCGCTTTCCTCCGTCAATAACCGGCCAAACCCTTTACTGCTGATTGGCTGCAAGTTTGTTTTAGTACTTTTTTAAAACCACTACTTTTTGCATATGTTTTGAAAAATCTTAAGGGAAGTGTTTAAGTCTGGAAAAGTATAGAATTTCTTTGGAAATTGAAAATGTGTAGGAATTAGGGCTGGGTGATATGGGGGATCAAAGTCAAAAAATCAAAGTCAGCTTTATTGTCAATTCTGCCACAAGTACAGTACATACAAATGGAGGATTGAAATTGCGTTACTCTCAGACCCCAGGTGCTTACAGATAACATAGAATAAACATATATCAAAAAATATATCAAAAATACAGATAAATACAGTTCTATATATACACAATACAACTTTACAAGCAGGGAAGTATAACGAGATAAATGTGCAAACCAGTGAAATGAACAACAAACCAGTGAAATGAACAACAGTGCAGATGAGATAAACACAGTGCAGATGAGATAAACACAGTGCAGATGAGATAAACACAGTGCAGATGAGATAAACACAGTGCAGATGAGATAAACACAGTGCAGATGAGATAAACACAGTGCAGATGAGATAAACACAGTGCAGATGAGATAAACAACAGTGCAAATTGAAATAAACAACAGTGCAAATTGAAATAAACAACAGTGCAAATTGAAATAAACAACAGCGTAGATGTGATGTAGTGCAAGATGCAGAGCTTATCGGTCTGGTAAAGTGTCAAAGATAGCAGGCTTTGTTTGTTGACTAAGAGGTAGTTGAAGAGGCTCGGACCAATACTGAAGAGGTAGTGAGCAGTACAGTGTTCCGTAAGTGACAAGTGCGGGACAGAGTTTGATGTGGGAAGGGGTGGATATGGTTCAGTGATCAGAGGTGCGTTTGGCAAGGGAGGGGAGGGAAGGCAGGGTCGGAAGGGAGTTTAGCTTCCTGACTGCCTGGTGGATGAAGCTCTCTTTCAGTCTACTGGTCCTGGCCTGGAGACTCTGCAGTCTCCTCCCTGATGGCAGCAGACTGATTAAGCTGTGTGATGGATGGGTGGGATCACCTGCAATGCAGAGGTCTCTGCAGGTGAGATGGGTTCCATAAATGTCCTGGAGGGAGGGGAGAGAGACACCAGTGATCTTCTTAGCTGCTCTCACTATGCGTTGGAGGGTCTTGCGGCAGGACGCGTTGCAGGCGCCATACCACACCTCTTGATGGTGCCTCTGTAGAAGGTGCACATGATGAGGGTTGGGGCTCTGGCTCTTCGCAGTTTGCGGAGAAAGTAAAGACGCTGTTGTGCTTTCTTGGGCAGTGCTGTGGTATTGTTGGTCTAGGAGAGGTCCTCAGTGATGTGCACCCCCAGGAACTTGGTGCTGCTCACTTTCTCCACAGTCGCACCGTTGACAGTCAGAGGAGCATGCTGAGTGTGCGCTCTCCTGAAGTCGACAACAATCTCCTTCTTCGTCTTCACTTTCAGACAGAGATTGTTGTCACTGCACCACTTGGCCAAGTGGCTCACCTCACTCCTGTAGTTTGTCACATCTCTGTTGCTAATGAGACCCACCACAGTCGTGTCGTCCGCAAATTTGATGAAGAGGTTGGAGTCGTGTGATGGTGCGCAGTCGTGGGTCAACAGGGTGTAGAGGAGGGGGCTAAGTACACATCCTTGGGGGCCCCCGTGTTCAGTGTGATAGTGCTGGATGTGTTACTGCCAACCCTTACTGCCTGAGGTCTCCCAGTCAAAAAGTCCAACAGCCAGTTGCACAGTGAAGTGTTTAAACTTAGCTGGAACAGTTTGTGAGTGAGCTGTTGAGGGATAATTGTGTTGACTGAAGTCTATGAAGGTAATTGTGTTGACTGAAGTCTATGAACAGCATTCTGACGTAAGAGTCTTTTTTGTCCACGAATAATAGTAATAAATGTTCATTTAAATGGGACTGGAATTGGAACCGGGAAAAAAAAGTAGATTTTTATAAGTGAATATGTGGGCAAATATATTACTATTGTATAGTAACAGATGGAAAACACAGAATCCAGAAAAATTCAAATAGACAAAACAGAATTTGGGAAAAAATAAAACCGATTTCATGTGGCTTTACCCTAACGTGCACACTTATATTTGCGTAGATTATTACACATTTGAACTTCTCACGAACTTCTTTCCCCCTAATTCACAACATGTGCGTACGCACATGAATTTGTTTGTAATGTTGTCCTAATGTTAGTGAATGTGTAGTATTCTAAATGAGCGGCCGTGTGCACAAGTTTAGTCATTTGCATAAACACGCCCAGACTGTCTCCATATTAGGTCTTTCCGCATAGCCCTGCTTTTAGCGCCTGTCACCACTAAAGTCAAAGATACTTTACGCAACCCCATGTGATGCTGTCTACAGACGCGCTCTCGCCAGATCTTTGAGTAATTTCAAGTGCTCAGTCCTTAAAATTAGTTCATACACGATAAAACACCTTTTATACAGACACACACAGTTTACACAGTTCTCTCTTTAGCTGACTGTGCAAGCGCTGTTATTCAGAGAAACCTCGGAGCTCGAGCAAGTCTAACGCAGCTTTTCTTAGGCTACTTATCTTTCACTGTGAAATTATTTTAAAATGAAATATAAATTTGAGTGTTTTTAATATAATAATGTATTGTAGTTATATAACTGTTAACATAAGATGTAGAGAGCGAGCGCGAGAGCGAGATTATTACGACCGTCCAGAGTGTGATTTTTGCGTATGTGTGCTTTCAGCTGTTCCTAATTTCTTAAGTTTAGAATAAATGTTGATACGAAACTTTCAGTGAATTATGATTTTTGTACGTAGGTTTCACGCACAAATTTGTGCGTACATTTGCTTAGTAAATGAGACCCATTGGAACTAACCTCCTGAGTGTTTAAAAACATCCTGGACAGTTACTCAAAGCCTAAAATTGAGTTTGTTGTGATCATTTTTAAAAGTTCTGCGTTCATGATGTGAGAAATTCCTCTGACACACATTATACACTTGGCATAAATATGAGATTATTTCCTTGAATATAAAACATACAGTCCAAAAATGTGACAAAATCCTGTAAAACTGTAAGCATGTCTTGGTGCAATTATAAGTCAATGTTTTGCATTTGTGGAAGGGCCTCCTTGATTCCACGTGCCTGAACATGTTCAGAATAATTTTTTGCATCTACCAACAATCTTACGCAGACCGAGGTGTCTCTTTAGTGTTTTGTTTTGGCAGAATAATAGTTTTGTGCTGTAGTTCTGAACCATGTGTAGGATTAAATTAGAAGCAGTTCTTTATCTTGCATACCCAATCCATCTGTCTGATTCTGTAGAGCCGGCACTATCTATGCTTTCATACTTCAACGCTCCAACCTCTCAAAATACACACACTCTGAACGGTCCATACGCCCTTGCTGCTTCCCCTGCAGACAGTGAGACATTCCACCCGGTTTAACCTCCTCTGCCAAGAATGTTTGGCTTTCCTCTATGCAGATTAGCCATGTGCTAATTGCAGTTATTTGTTTTTCCTTTTTCCAAGAGTGTGTGAAGGGGGAAAATGACTGGTTTCCTCAAGCGATTGATTGCAGGATGTGAAAGAGGATGGAGCAGAAAGATGAGTTTATCTAAGCCTGAACATTACTTTACATCTGAGCTTTTCTCTACAGTCTTATGAGAGACTTTCATTTTAGTTT
Organism: Oreonectes daqikongensis; assembly: GCA_026939265.1. Lineage (NCBI taxonomy): Eukaryota > Metazoa > Chordata > Actinopteri > Cypriniformes > Nemacheilidae > Oreonectes > Oreonectes daqikongensis. The sequence continues at coordinate 2,468,428 of JAOTQM010000428.1, forward strand.
GCTAAAATTAAATATGGTTGAAGTGTTGAAAGAGAGTTTGTGTATTAACAATAATAATTTGAAATATTTTTATTGGTGTATTAAACATGTTTGGGTGTAGTTTTAGTGTTTCTTTTTTCTTGCCTCACCCCACGACTCTGTCGACTCCAAATTTAGGGCTGGTGGTGCTACCAACTATATAACTTTGTGGCACCAGTGCAGACCTGCCAACCTGTACGCATTTTGCGTAGCCTATGCCATGTACTGTACTGTAGTGCAGTTTAGTTAGAAGATTAAAATGAATGACAGACATACAGTAAATAGCAGTATTGTCATGTTTTGGTTGTATTTTGACCTGTTTATACTCTAAAATACTGTCCTAAAGGGATAGTTAAATCAGAAATTAAAATTCTGTCATAATTTACATAACCTCATTTTGTTCCAAACCTTTATGAGTTTCTTTAGTGTGTGGAAGAGTGTTGGTAACCAAATAGTGGCTGGTCCCCACTGGCTGCAATTTTTTTTATCTTCTTTTTCTCTCTCAAAATAATTTATTTTGTGTTGCACCCAAGAAAATCATAAAGGTTAGGAACATTATGAAGTGAGTAAATTTTGACAATGTCTTTTGTGGGTGAACTATCACCCACTATTTAACAAGAATAACATACAAAGGTGTGTTTGTGCAGTTATTAAGGACTATGTGTAGCATATTTTGTTATACATGATTGTATTCAAATTTATAATTTTTATTAAAGCAGATTGTAGCATGATGGTGGGGCAGTCATGGCCCAGTGGTTAGAGAGTTGGACTCATGATCAGAAGGTTGCTGGTTCGATTCTCAGGGCTGGCAGGTAACGGCTGAGGTGTCCTTGAGCAAGGCACCTAACCCCCGCTTGCTATACAAAATGTATAGTACAATGTAATGTAAGTCGCTTTGGATAAAAGCGTCTGCCAAATGCATAATTGTAAATGTAAATGTAAATGATGAATGAATGTGCAGCATGTTACTAGAAAGTTACCAAGATGTGCGTTCGCGCGTAAGAACTGCTGAATCATGCATTTAGCATAAAAACCTGTGTTCGACTTATGGTACTCCAAAACAAAAAAATGCCCCAAACCCCCCTACAGGAAAGTATGTTGATGCCCCATAGTCTCACAAAATTCTGTGAGAAACACTGTTTTGTGGTGTGCAGTCTCTAGACTGTCCGGGTGCCACACCACTCTTGCAGTTGAGTTCCACCTTTTTTGTTCTGACAACATTATGTTCACTAGAAAATAGATTATTGGAAATCTGTGAATCGATAAGAATCGCTAGAGAACTGAATCGCGATTCATATGTGAATCGATTTTTTCTTCCCACCCCTAATAAGCAAGCATTCAGAGAACATTAGAAAAGGAAAAGGAAGTAGAAGTTTTTTTTTTTTAGAGACCGTTAAGTGCTCATGGAAGAGGTGGGTCTTCAGCTGCTTTTTGAATTGTGAGATTGATCCAGATGTCCTGATGGGTTCCCTGCTGGTTCCACCAGCAGGGAACAGTGAATGAAAAATTAATTTATTTCTACATTTTGACTTGCCCTACCACCAAAAAGTAATATTGTAGTGTTTCCCACAGAATTTTGTGAGACAATGGGGGCTCAATGTACTTTCCTCTAGGGGGGTCTGGGGGCATGCCCACCGTAAGAAAATGTTGCATATTTTGAAGATAAATGCTGCAATCTGGTGCATTTTAAGAGCAAAATTAAGTAAATCAATCTATAAAGAATACAATAGCTATAGTAGTAATTTAATCATTGGCTACATAGATATAAATGATGATAATAGGGCACAGCACAGTAAAAGGAGAGTTCACAAACAGTCAAAAAGATGTAGAGCATGAGCCACCAAAAAATGAAGCAAAAAAGTGTTTAACAGTTTCTCAACTGTTTATGTTCATGAAACTGATTACTTCTACAAGGACATTTGCTAATATGAGGATTTTTTACGTAATTTTGTGTTTATAATAGGGATGCACAGACAGGCCGATACCGATTTTAACAAACTATCTGCCGATACCGATATTGGTATTACCCACTTGATTTACGGCACCGCTTTCCCAACGCATGTCTGACAAACTATATTTTGTACAGATTGTATCTTGTTTTATCAAGTATTTACTTATTTTGCTCATAGCAAAACGTTGGATTATTCAAAAGACATACAAAAGACATACAACCAGGGCTCTAGACTAACATTTCAGAGAGGTGGCACTTGTAGCACCAGAGTTGTGGGGTGAGACAAGAAAAAAGATGCACAAAAACTACATCCAAACGTGTTTATATTACGCCAATAAAATAATTACAAATTAATACAAATCATTATTGTTAATACACAAACTCTCTTTCAACACTTTAACCATATTTAAAGCACATCTTTTACAAACTAAAATTATTGAATGCTACTTTTTCCTTTATCTGTTGCGAATAACTCGTATGATGATAACACAATTTCTTTATTATCAGTAAATGTTTTTTTGGGCCCGTCTTTGGTTGTTTGACGAACATTATATACAAGAACGCTTTATTATGCTGCTGCCCCTTTAAGAGTATATGAATATATGGATCTAAACTGCGACACATGCATTTCACAACTGTTTATGTTACACTTTTACTTTTACAAGGATACTTGCTAATATGGGAATTTTCAAAGTAAGAGGACATAAAAAGAGAACTCCGTTTAGTATTTCGCTCTCTGACTGTATGGGCGCACGTATAAGATATGTCAAACAACCTGAGAGAACTGATGGCTGCATTGATACGTATGTTTGGCTTTTATCCATAACGACTTACAAAATATTAGACATAACGTTAAATAATTTTTCTTTGTATGTTTTGCATTATTGTTGAAGTAAACTGTTTAAAGTTTTAACACTCTGTTGCAAATGTTGTTTCCTGCATTAGCCTCACATTGTATCGCAACATATTTCGTTATATTACTGTTTTGTACCTTAGCCGTGAAAATTCTTGCATTCTGCAGGCAAAGCATATTTATTTTATTTGCAAAAGTGAGCGCTTGACTCGTCTGCTCTGTCGATCTTTCTGCTTTATCTTTAGCACTGAATGCGCCTCCATCCACGCATTACGGGGGCACGGCACCGATAGATAAGCGAATGGCTGAAGGAGGGGCGTGAAATGGAGTGACTGGATGTGCTGCTTGCGCAATATAACATTTCTGGGCATTATATTTATAACGTGCAAAATTATATATTGATCAGCTGGCAGTGGCACTGGTGCGCACCGGCAGGAAAAATAGTTACAAAATGCACCATTTTGTCTAGAGCCTAGAGCCCTGATACAACTTCTAGCCTCCATGCAGTTAATTAATAAACAATCAATCGGTATCTGCCTTTTTTATGCTATTGCTGATATGCCAATGTTCTTAAATTAATCCAATATCGGCAGCCGATACATCAGTGCATCCCTAGTTTATATGTCCGTTTCAAAATAAGAAAACGTGACTTTCCGAGCGCACGCAAATCTGAAACAACCTATGAGAACTGAGGCTGTATTGATGTTTGGCTCACAAATTAAAATTATTAAACATAATGTCTAACATTTTGTATGCTTTTCAGTATTGTTGGAGAGCTTTATACAATAGTATAGTGCTTAAATTTTAAACACACTGTTTCAAATGTTGTTTCCTGCATTAGCTTCACTAGGGCTGGACGATATGGCTAAAATTTATATTGAAATTGATTTATTAATTTCGGTCGATACGATATAATTCCGATACCGATATGAACAATATTACAAAAAGCAAAATGTAAGATATAAGTTGAGAGAGCCCTCAGATATGATACAAAATAAAATGCTGATCAAAATCATTCTATATTGCCAGCAGTGTGCAAAGCTACATATGATTAGAATAACATCTTTTTGTATAGGACTGTGCCCTTACCTTGTGTAAGAATCAAATATTAGAATCATGTTACCAATAAAAGAAAGAATAACTTCTCTAAATGTGCTTCAAAGCATAATTCCATAACTTCAAAATGTGCTTTAAAGCATGGTAGATCAAAGATCTACATGGGCACATGCCTCCCAGTACTTGACACTTTTTTCTTGAAAGCCCGCTTTTGACATTTTCATCTAAATGAAAAATCTTCAATTATTAACGATGTGTATAAATGTATTTAAAAACCATATCACCGTTATCGAAACGTGATAGATATTGTTATTGAAATATTGTCCAGCCCTAAGCTTCACACTGCATACATATACACAACATATTTCATTGTCTTTATTGTTTTGTACCATAGCCATGGAAATTCTTGCATTCTGCAGACAACACATATTTATTTTATTTGCACTCATCTGCTCTGTCAATCCGTCCGCTTCATCTTAGCATTGAATGCACCTCTCTTACACCCGTGTATTATGGGGACGGGGCACTGATAATTAAGCAATGGATGAATGATTTGAGGTGACTGTATTGGCAAAATAAATGATACATTCTTATGTTTTTTTTCTATGTACCAAAATGAAAATTCTTGTCTAACCCAAAACTGAATGTAATGAAACTAATTTTTTTTTCTGTTTTGTCAATAAATAAATAAACAAACAATCGTCCTAGACTTCAGCCTACTTGGCCTACTTCAGGAAAGTGGCATTTTCTAATGTAAAGTAGCTCATTGTTTCCCATACATTGATTTATTTGTGACAGCCCGCCACAATATCAACACTGGAGAGGAAGGTAAAAAAATTTAGAGAGGGTAAAAAGTGACATGAGAAATATGCCAGCATCATAATTTTATTTTTAAACAAAGATTGGTATATCTGTTTGTAAAATTTGTTAATTTGAGCAATTCTTTAATGTCATTCTAGATTCTTGTACTTGACCAACCTTTCTTTTAGGAACTACACATTTAAAGCCCTAAAAGTTTCAGTCCTAGAGATATGAGGATCTAAATATGGCTTCATGAGAAAAGTGTTGTGAGAAAACCCAAATGTGGGTCATTTTTCAAATATCTGGTATGTATTTTGTTTTTGAGACATTCTTCTTTAAAATAAATTGTTGAAAATAGAAATGTATATTTTTTCCTTCTATCAAAATAACTGGATTGAACATGACCAATTCAGTGTCTTTTTGGCACTGAGTTACTGTTAAAAATGATCGGGTTGAGGCACATCCACTTGCTCTCAATAGATTCTATATTTCATTGAATTATAGGGAAATTTGGATGAAGGGATGTTGTTAATTATGCCCCAAGTACAGATGAGGAGAGGAATTGTTTCTTTTGTTATATGTTTTTTAAATTAATCACATTTTTGAGAACCTAAACATGTTCGATAACTCATGGAAGTTTGCATACATGTCAGAGGTGGTCAAATTTTCATCCGATAATGGTAACAGAATAAAATGTTGCATGGTGTCTTTGCACTGCTAGTCTGTGGTGACTAGAATAGATGGAATAGAAAAATCTCTTACGGTTGACATTTTATTCTGCAGTAACGGTATATTGTGAAAATGTACAAATATTTTAAAAATCAGGTTTTAGCTGGGGAATTATTCAAAATTTGACTGATTTGACACAGAATGACCCAGTAGAGTTGTCACTAGGGGTGTCGTGTGCGATAATATTGTAAATCTTGTTTTAACGATGTGCGAAATCTTATTATCGAGTATGTCACACGTTTTTTAAGCTCCACTAAAACCAGCACTCAGTGTTCACAAATACTGTAGTTAAGCACTGCGCATGCACATTCACAGCGCGGTTAACATTTTAGCCGATTGCGCTGTCTCTGTCAGCTCTGCTCTGATTGGTGGCGCAGAGTGGACAGCACCGAGGCGATGTTAATTCAGTGCTCTCCTCTCGGTTTTTCCACATGCTTACCAATGCTCGATGAGGCAGCACGGAATAAGATCTCTGCTGAAAACTGATCTGCTGTCATTTGCATTTAAATAACAGGCAGCATTTTAAGACTATCTGAACACATTAACACATATGTATATTTGTGTACAAAAACACATTTAAAACTAAAAATTCTGCGGAATTCTGCAGATTTTTCCTCAATTTTAAAGCAGAATTAACAAAAAAAATCTGTGAGATGGAAGATGTACACACAACAGGTTAACAAAGTATGTGATTTAAAAATGTAAGTTCACGTTATGTGGCTCTTTTCCCCTGTAGGAGCTGATGGCTCCTTAACTGATTTGTTTGTCTGGAGCCCTGGTATGGGAAACTCTGCATCTTTTATCTCAGCTTGGATTTGTTGATTTCCCTCTGAGAACATTACTTTACTTTTCAATACCAGCAGGTGGCACTCTGCATTCAAACTGGAAAAGTTAGAACTCTGGATATACAAGCCATATTTCACCATTGTTTACACAAGCCGTGCTCATTGCAGAAGGATTTGTGTTGTTTTTTCAGTCATGAGTAGTACATTTCAATCTGCACTGGCATTATCAGACCTTGCTCCTTTTCTTTTTGAAAAGGAAAGAAACGGATGAGGAGAAATAGCACTATATGGGTGAGATTGTGGATAATGCTGCGTTTGGATTCGTCCAGTTGTGTTTTTTCTTGTGTGCTCATTTGCTAAGCTGAACAGCCAACCTGAGGTCTCTCCCACAAAGGTCCACAGCCGATTCAACATGCAGAATCGACCAAAAAACAGCTGACGGCATCTGACCAAATGGAAACACAAACAAAACTAAAGCCAACCACTCCTAAAAACTACCTGACATTGCCAGACATCCGCAGTCGTGGCCTGATGGTTTGAGTCGGACCTAAAGGTTGCAGGTTCGAGTCTCTGTACCAGCAGGGATTGTAGGTGGGGGGAGTGAATTACCAGCGCTCACTTCCACCTTTAATATGATCACCTTCCATGCCTGAGGTGAGACCCTTGAGCAAGGCACCGAACCCCCAACTGCTCCCCCGGGCGCCACAGCAAAAAATAGCTTTCCACTGCTCCGGATGTGTGTTCACAGTCACACGTCACGTCCCTTTTCACTTTAAGAGAGACATTCAAAACCCTGAGTGCTCTTGGCATGCTACTTTGGTATTTTCCTGTTGAGATTATTTGATTGGTTGCACTTCAAGTTTAGCCCAACCCATGTTTAATATTAAACAAATATTAAACATTCTACAAACAAATATTAAACAATACAATTTACACATTAGTACGAAAAATAAACAATTTAAATTTGGTAATCTTTGGTTATCTAAACGTGTCTTTACACAGCAAAGGTGGCACAGAAACCAAATCTGAAGCGGCATAAAGCCATGGAAATGTGTATTTACACAGACCGTTTAATGCGGTTCTGAAGCGGCGGCATAAATGCATTTACACAGGAATTTTATAATGAAAAAAATAATAAATGCATACTTTAGGATAAAAGCACCTGCCAGAAATAAATGTAATTTTCCATTAAAAACAAAACAGTCTTAGATCGTGCATTCAAACTGTGCCACAGCCTGAGTAAACAAGTTTGTGTTTTTATGGAATATTACATTACAACAGCAGCTCGCACATTGTCAGTTACTTGGTATTTCAAGGGTCTCACCTCAGTCGTGGTATTGAAGGTGATCATTCACTCCCCGCACCTACAATCCCTGCTGGTACCGAGACTGCAACCTTTGGGTTAGAAGTCTGACTCTAACTATCAGGCCACGACCGCCCCAAACGTAACCTGTGAACTGGCTAGTGTTTTGACATCGTTACCACAACATCTGGACATGATTCTCATAATTTCATTCTCAGCGCGACCCTGTCCAAAGATTCACAGACCCTCCTCACCCCCCATTTCCAAAAACTCATCAGATCTAGACGAATCGCAATAATGACCCATTTTGGATCCAAAACGGCGAATTTTGCCGAAAGGTGACAAGTTTGCAGCCCTGCAAGAAAATTGCAATCGGTGCATACTGAAACAAAAATTGAAAATGAATAAAGTGTCTGATTTCATGTTGGTGTTAACACAGCTGTAACCTTAGTTGTTAACATTTTGGTCCTATTAGACATTTTCCTCAGTATGAGACTCTCCAGAGACATTCCAACCTGTGTTTAACTTAAAGTGACTCTCTTCCTTTTATCACACTACCACTGGCATCTGCAATAAACCAGGTGTGGTTAACCCTTTGGCGCGTACGATCACACCGGTGTGATCATTCTAGGCTGGTCCCTGCAGCGTATGATCACACCGGTGTGATTAGAACATTCAGCGCTTTTGCTTGCACTGAGCCAGAGACAGTTTTACTCAATCCTGTCACATATCACAACTACGCAGTGATTTTAAACACATAATGTTTATTTTAGGCTTTATACATTTAAATACTTGTTTGTACAACAGATCCAACAGATCCTATTCTCTGAACCGTGGCACAAACAAGCAAATAATATATTTTGTATAAAAAAGAAAAATTACGTAAAAGCAATACATCAGGTCATACAATCATACAGCTGCTGTGGCTCTGCGGTGTGTCACGTGATAAGCAGTCCCGCATCGCCATGGAAATATTAAAGTGATACGTTCTAACAGTCGTCTTGAAAAAAAAACTCACGCTGGGAGGGTCATTTTGAAAATTTTAAACTTGCGTGTGAGAGGGTTAACTGAAGTCCAGTGCGATATAAGTTTTACATGGAATATTTTAGGAAATTGAAACACCTTAATTTTACATCATATATGTTATTTGGAAGCTGATTTTAAATGTTGCGGCTCTTGTTTTCCAGCCTCCAGGCCCCATGGACCAGGTGGGAAAGATTCGAGGACAGCACTATGGTTCAGGAAACCCCTACTCACAGCCGCAGGGTCCTTCCCCTGTTTCCCAGCAAGGACCTTCTTACCCAGGGCCGGGTTATGGACCTCCAGGGCCCCAAAGGTACCCTATGGGCATTCAGGGGCGAACTCCTGGAGGCATGAGCGGAGTGCAGTATGGACAGCAGGTTAGCCTAAATGCATCTTTGCTTGATTTTAATTTAATGTACTGTGATATCCTTTATAACATTTTAATGGCAAATTACAATGAAATGTTTTCGTGCCAATTTCAAAAGCCAAATGTAGGGCAGTAACAATATAATTCTAAGCTATCTAAAATGGTACCTGATTTTCACCTAATATCTGCAAATAAATGTACAAATTATGTTGTGTGTGTGTGTGTACAGCTGTGGAAATAATTAAGAGACTGTTTTATAGGGGTGGGAATCGAGAGTTGATTCGAAAGGTTGGATTGGCTGTGCAAAACATTACATTTAAAACCATTCAATTTCATTTTAGCCTGTTGTACAAGCACTGTCGAGCTTGTTGAGATGCTGCAATTTTTGCCAGAGGGGAACTGTTTCCCCTGGTTGGGTCTGGGTTCTCCCAAGATTTTTTTGAGAGCTGTATCTTGCCATGGCCATCTTCCTTCTGGACATGACGATACAGCAGGCCCTGGTGGCTCCTCATGCTGATGTTGGGGGTCTAGGTGGTGGGTAGAGCGATGGTCAGTCCGTGGAGTACGCTGTCACCAACCTGTGCGCTGCTCAGTGTGTGTCTGGAGAAGGGGAGGACAGAGAAAATGGAATTGAAGTCAGGCCCTGCTGGTACTGTGGCCCGTGTTCTCCATCCGTCACTCTGTTGTCTGTCTGTAAAGTGGTTGAGGTGCTGAGACTGTTGGCAGGAGAAATACAAGGTGAGATCCGGGAAGGCATTGCCTGGTAGTCGATGCAGGAGGTGAGATGGAGGCCTCTGGATTCTCTATTTGTTCCAGTTGCTTTGCCCACTTCTTGTCTCTCCTATTCTCTCCTAAACACTCATCCTTAAAACCAGCAGATGTTTTAAAAGAAGTAGCATTATCAAAATCAGTCTTTTAACTTCTCTCAACAATCAGCTTTATTAGCTGAGTTGCAAAAGTTAAAATGATAATCCAAGTCTTGGTTATGCTGGAAATGTAAATTCACAAAAAAATGGATATAGCAGGATCTTGGACTTATATGATTCTCAATGTATTCTCAAATGTCATCAGACATAAAATAAAAAACCCAGAGGTTTAAATTGAGAGTTTGTCAAATTGTTTTACTTTTATAAAACGTTGGAATTTTGTAGATTTTTTAAATAGAAGATCAAAACGAGAAACAATGCAGATTTATTTTTACTGCCGCCTTTGCTCATATTTACCAAGGGTGTCCTAACCTGTGCGCGTGCGTGCGTGTGTGTGTGTGTGTGTGTGTATATATATACACACACACACACACACTAATAAACTAATATTATAAATCTGCATTTCTGTTTCTCGTTTTTATCTTTTATTTAAGAACATCTAAGTAAAACAATTTGAACTGGGGAAATATCACATTATGAAAAAAATCTCTACACCCTGGCCACAATTATTGGCAATCCTAGAAATTCTTTTGAGTAAAATATCTCCCAACTATATTCCCATTAATATTAAAAAATTTTGAGCACAGCATGGTGACTAGTAACATGATGTTGTCCAGTCATGCCTTTTTGTTGCACAGGATAATAATATTAAGTAACACAAAGCCCAAACCCCCTTAATCGTCCATCACAATGGGTAAAACCAAAGAATATAGTTCTGATGTGCAGCAAAAGATTGTTGAGGTACACAAAATAGAAAGTGGATTTAAAATGAAACATAAACAATAACAATTCCTATTTCCAACATCAGGGCAATAATTAAAAAGTTTTAATGGACAGGAGATGTTGCAAATCTAGGAAAACTACCAGAGGTTCTGAACATATTGTTTAGATGCATAGCATCATGGATTACAGGGCTCCAGACTGCAACCTAAAACAGTTGCAAAAATATTCATTTGCGAGTGATATTTTTGCTGAGATCGCCACTGGCGACCATGCAAATTTACTCGTTTCCAACAGAAGCGCCACACTTTCAAAAATAAAAGTCAGTGTAACTGAGGCCTGAGAGTGTGAACTGTGCAGGTAAACCCGACTTCCCGGCCTCAAGAGGTGCTCTAGCAACAGACGCTAGAGGCTGCAGTCTTTACCTCATTGTTAGAGCGCCCAACTCCCATGTCGGACCAACGCTGTTTCAAGGTCAGCTCGTAGCAGGAGTGGTGCAAGTAGACCATTTAAACCAGCAGCTGGGCTTTTTCCCGCATGCTCAGCGCCAGCATTCTCCTCTCCATTTTGTCCACACTCAGCGTACCATTGCTTGATGAAGCGGCACAAAATAAGCGCCCACAGATTATTTATTTTATATTTATTATTGACACTTCTAGAGTGGATTACTGTAATGCTCTTCTGGCCGGTCTCCCAGCCTGTGCCTTTAAACTTCTGCAAATGATCCAGAATGCAGCTGCACACCTGGTCTTCAATGATCCCATGTCACACCTCTGCTCATCTCTCTGCACTGGCTCCCAGTAGCAGCTCACAATAAAATCAAGGCACTGGTGCTTGCTTATAGAACAGCCACTAACACAGCACCCCCCTACTTCAACTCTCTCTTACAGACCTATATCCCCTCCTGAAATCTGTGGTCGGTTCACTATCAGCATTTTGTTGTACCTTCACAGAGAGGCATGAGATCTATCTCAAGGATATTATCATTCACTGTTCCCTGCTGGTGGAACGATCTTCCTATTTCCATCAGCACAGCTAGATCAATCTCACAATTCAAAAAGCTGCTAAAGGACCCACCTCTTCCATGAGCACCATTGTTTTCACACTGGACTACTTACAGTGAGCTACAAGAATGTTTTATAAACAAACAAGGTGTTTTGTTGTTGTATGCAAGATTCAACATGAACCTTCATTTACTCCTGAGCTGCTGTGGATTAGTTTTATTTTTCAAATGATTGTGCAGAAGAAGGTGAAGTCACTTTACAGGGAGCTGCATCACATGCGGTAGAGATCATGTTTTCAGTTTATATAGATATGACACATTTTTCCTGTGAAACTAACACTTATAAAACCAATGGGAACGTTGTTAAACGGGCCGTTCTTTTGGTGTTTTCGGAGCTTTGATTGTGTTTACAGTACATATTACGTGTTCATGTTTCGTTTGTGGAAAAACGCTGTATTTTTCACACAATTTACCTTTCTTTATACCGCTCTTTTCAATGTCATAAAAACGGGCTGATGTCTTCATACTTAACGATTTCTGATTCTGTAGCTGGTCAAGTCGGTTGTGATTCGACAGCAGATAAGCGCACGTTGTCCGGAAAGGTCACGCCTCTTTTTTCGGCGTATTCTTGTGGGCGGAGGTTATTTAAAGCTCGAAATAGTGACGTCATGTACCCAGAAAGTAGAGGGCTGTAGTCCAAACCAGCCGTTTTCTGTAGTCCTTGAAAAGCTAATTCTGTTAAACACAATATCTCGCTTGGCATTGAACTTTGAGCTTTTTAATTTTGCAGGTATTATTTATGCACTAACAGCAACATTACACACTAACTAAAGTTTGAAAAACTGGATCACGGAAAACGGCCCCTTTAAGACATAACGTGTGTGTGCATTCACTGACAGAGATTGTGTTTTCAGTTTTTATAGATATATAATGCGTTTATCCTGTGAAATTTACTGATAAAAGCAATGTACTCGTTGTAAAGACCGATAATGCCGTTTGTCCTGTGTACTTTCACTTATTAAAGCAATGAGTTTGGTTTTTAAAGATGAGACAGTGTTTCTTATTCGCTTTGTGAGATCGTTCTCTTCAGTTTTGTTGTTACTGAAGCACAGTCTCTCAATGGCTTGGAGTCTTGCACTTTCTGCTGGAAAGGGGGCAGAGACCAGTAGCTAATTTGCATTTAAAGAGACACACACCAAAACAGCACGTTTTTCCTCACAGGCAAAAATGGACACACAGGGCACAGTATTATAAAAGACCTGTGGTGTTTTTTGAGCTGAAACTAAGACACATTCTGGGGATACCAGAGACTATTTTTACATTGCAGAAAACACCCGGGTTAGCTGCCCTTTAAATTAATTTTCATTAATAGTTATACTGTCAAAGCCTTAAACAGACAATTAATCGCAATTATTTAATAGACAATTTAATTGCCATATTTCATAATCGTGACAGCCCTAGCTATCACTGCAGCACCTGGGGAACAAACAGGGGTAAGATGCCTTGCTCAAGGGCACTTCAGTCGTTATCTGCCAGTACTGAGAATCGAACCAACGACCTGGTTACTAGGTCCCAACTGTTGACTCTTCACTGACCCATTCTTTCTAAGGGGTGTTTTTATGTTGTGTGTTATATGTGTTGTTATATGTCTGTATGTAGAGTATTTCTATGTAATATAGACTATTGCTTTGTGTGTCAAATGTTATCAATGTTCTATACTAGGGATTCCCAAAGTGTGGTATGCGCACCCCCAGGGGTACGCGAGAGGAAAAATGTAATGGCGGTCTGTTTTTTTAAGTGGGATTTTTCCATACAATAAAAAAAACATGAACCGTAAACATTTCCTTTGTTATCGCTTTTATTTTAAATAAAAAACTATAATTTATTAGTTTTTGATAGAAATGTAGAAGACGACAGCTGCTGTGTTCTTCTACGCACTGCTCATCTTTTTCGCACTGCAGGCTAGGCTAAATGCGTGCCAACTCGTTTCATTCATTCCATATATATATATTATAAATATGCTTAACTGGCTGAAATCAGGGAAACTGTCAAGTGGGATGTCTTATGATAAAGTTGTTAGTCACGAAGGAGGAGAGGGACCAAGAGAGAGTGAGGATTTGGAGGCATCAGAGACGGAGAGAATAGAGAAAGAAAATGAGCGGCCGGAGGTGCGCCGGAGGAAACTGAAGAGGAGGGAAATTTATTGTCGCACTTGAAAAGTTTCAGATTGATCCTCCTTTTTATTTATTTTATCTATTTCGGAACTTATTCTCTTTAATGTTGTGGATCGTTTGTAACTTCATTGGAATTTAATTCAATATACTGTCGTTCTAATTTCCATAACCGTTGTGTTATGATGATGATGATGCTAGCTCCACGGTCATTTAATACAGAGGTCCCCAACCACCGGGTCGCGACCCAGTATTGCAACCCGTGGACAAGTTGCCACTGGACCGCAAGAACGTTCTGGAAAAAAATGTGTTTAGTAGCTGCATAATAGCACTAATATTTATCGTTGTTTTTGACCTTTAAGAGTCACCATCCATATTTACATACAGTAGGGTCATTGCTTCCACTTTTGTACCAGAACTCTCTCCAAGCAAGAGCATGTGAGTGTAACAGGGAGCGAAGCATTAATATTTATCGCAGAGCGTTGAGCGCCTTTCCGAAAATTCCGCTCGCTCAGTTTGCTCAGTGTCGCTCGCTCAGCCCTTTTGGTGATTTGCATTCGCTGCTGGATTACTGTCCCATACATGTACACCGCATGAGCCTGAATAATAGAACAACAACAGCAACGGCATGCGCGTTATCTATACACGCATCGTCCGTTTGCATAGGCTCGCGGTGCGGAGAAACACTGTTTACTTACAGGCTAATCTTAGAAAAAACCGTTCCAAAATTATTATTTAATTACTTCTCGTGAGACGTAATCATTGCAGTGTCCTCATACATAACAATGTAACAGTTGCTATTCTGAAATAAAACCTGAATAAACCTTAATGTCATACGCGGCTGACAAATGCAATCTCCGGAGGACGCATCCTTTGAATTGAAACGCAGTTTCTTTGTCCAAGTTTAAGTTTCTAAAAGTACATTCTAAAATGCTGTAAAGATTGATTTAATATATCGCGTATATGGTTTTAATATATTCGTTCACATGCTCTGCAGTCATCAGAGTTAGAGCATACTTCCGAAACACATCCAGGAATGGCTCCATTAATAATTAGCAAATGTACCTCACGAATCATAAGTGTCATTGTATGAAAAGGATCAACTCAGTGACATCGCAAATTACTGAAATGTATGTTTAAGGCTTCTGGAAAACAGACGGAATCCAGCACTAACATCCAGTAGCGTAGCGCAAACAACCAGTAAAACACGACGCGAGTCTTGCACTGGCTGTCTTAACGTTACTTTATCAGTTCTAAATCAGTCCTAATTGATTGACTGCCTACTTCAAAAACATAGTGTTCAAATGCTGTGAGTAACACAGTATAGTTTTTGTTTTTATTTTTCATTATGCCCTTTTCCTTTGAAGGTTATTGGGCATTGAAAGTTTGTGACAAGCACATAAAAATTATTTCTGTATGTGTCTGATTAATGTGTTTGAGTTGGATTTGTTTGTAATTAGAGATCGACCGATATTGAATAATTCGTTGGATAATTAATTTACTGTAGCTAGAATACTACATTGTCAGGAAAGTAACAAACTAAACAGCGTATACGTCATTATAAAATACCTTCTGATAAAGTCATATTTATATATGCCTTTACTCAGAACTAATGTCATTTTTAAACTGCGATCACTGAGATCATAAATAATTAATGTCCACAGTGTTGTATTTATTTAGATGTTTAGCCACGAAATAATGGTTATATAGTCAATGATAATATAACTTAAGGTGTTTTTTAAACAACTTCATCTTGTGGCATGAGTTAGCTGAGCATCAACCCAGTGAGTGAACAGCAATATGAATGATGAGCACAGTCAAAAAAGATAATTAAATTCAGCGTTTTATTTCCAACATTCATGGCTGTTTCATTTAATTCATTTATTAGATTGTTACAGACCTTAAAAAATTGTGTCGGTACATCCCTAGTTGAAACTATTCAGTCACTAGCGAATATAATTACGGTGGCAGTAAGGTGCAAAATGAAACAACAAATTGCAAAACTAATAACAAATCTGAAAACAAAATAACTCATCATAAAACACAACAACAATTACGGAAACACAATAACAAGTCAGTCAAACTGGAAATTAGGGATGCACCGATACCATTTTTTTAAACACCGAGTACGAGTAACGATATTTTATTTCTGGTACATACCTATCCCTTTACCTGTATTTTTTCTTAATTTTTTGGTGAGGTGGCAAGCACAACAAAGTGAGACACAGAAATAGAATAACTTACATAATTACAACTACACGTCAAACACATTATGAAAAAATTAATTATTTTATGTGCCTGTCTACATACTTTAAAAGCACACATTTCAGTCAGTTATGTCACATAAGGTATTGGTCTTTGGTATTGGTGTATTTTTACGAGTACGAGTACATGAGCTTAGCATCCCTACCGGAAATGGTATTTTGTTAAAAATGGATAGTTCCTGCTGATTGGACAAACTCCTGTCAATCAAGATACTGCGAGGAAGGACAATGTGTCACAATAATATTATCGAGCATATTTATTGATTAACTAGGGCTGGACAATATTTCGATAACAATATCTATTGCAATAGAATACATTTCGATAATGGTGATATGGTTTTAAATACATTTTCGATATTTCAATATACATTACACATCCGGGTCTGAGCCCTTGCTTTGCTCCGCAGCAGTAGCGGCTACTGGTGTTATGGAGCCGCACTCTGTCGTGCCCCAGTATAAATGTCTAGTTTAAGTTTAGCCTTAATAATTTTTGTACGTATATTCACTTAAAAAACGGATCTGCAATTTACTAATGCTTGTAAAAGCGACGCAGCCGGACATCAATGATGCGCGCACTACATATTAATTAAGGATGGGCATTTTTCAATGAAATCATATTCGAATATTCAAGCTCATAAAAAACGAATATTCGAATAAGTTAATAAGGACGTCATTTTTTATGTTTTTATTTAGTCACGATTTCACACCAAGCTTATAATTATAATTAAATGCACAAATTTTATATTCTATATGTGTTTTTAAGTGGAAAAGATTAGCAAAGTTGGAAAGAAATACATAAAAACTGCATTTAAACCCGACAGCGCTGCTCTTTATTTGCGCGGTAACAATAGACTGACAAGAATATCTGTTTTATCACTTATAATGTTGATAATAAATACAAAAACGGGCTTGATACCTCCATGCCGACTGTATGATCCGATCCAAGATGGCGGCGCTATCACATCGCGAGGCTCAGGGTCTCTCCAGATTCTGCAATTTTGTGGTATTTTTCTTGCTCATCTCGGGTCTGTTCGTGCAGAACAGCTGTGCCCTTACATCGTACACCCGACATGAGCTCTTGGATATTGGTTTGCGACTTCCTGACAGTTTTATCGACAACCTTCAACTCTTTCCTGAGATCGCCAGAACAACCGAGGCCGCTCACTCTACCCGGCCGGGCGGAAGTGCTCGCAGGCGGCGTCGAGATCGTAAACAAAGGCGGGGGAAGCGCGGAGGACTAAGAGCTAAGCTAAAGCTAACACCGCACCGGCTCTCTTTACCCAGCATTTTCCTCGCCAATGTTCGGTCACTGGTGAACAAAATGGAGGAGATTCGACTCAGCATCACTTGCAGCAAGAGACTTTTAAACTGTAATGTTATGATCTTCACGGAAACATGGCTACACAGCGGCATACCGGACAATGCTATTGATTTAGCAGGACGCCACACACTCCGGGCGGATAGAACGTTAGATGGCTCCGGTAAGACCAGAGGTGGTGGATTGTGCATTTACATTAACAAAGCTTGGTGCACGAACTCTGTTATTGTCGGAAAACATTGTTCAGCTAACCTTGAGTTTCTCATGGTTAAATGTAGACCGTTTTATCTGCCACGGGAGTTCACTTCCACCATTATAACTGCAGCCTACATTCCCCCGGATGCTGATGCCAAGCTTGCTATGAAAGAACTTCATGCGGCCATCAGTAAACAACAGACTGCTCACCCGGAATCTGCGTTTATTGTTGCGGGAGATTTTAATCATTCCAACTTAAAGTCAGTTCTCCCCAAATTTCACCAGCATGTTTCCTGTCACACCAGAGGAAACAAAACCTTAGACCATGTTTACACAAACATGGCTGAAGCTTACGTTGCGACCCCCCTCCCCCACCTGGGACAGTCAGATCACCTTTCTTTGTTCCTCACCCCCAAGTATTCACCCCTCATCAATCGTGTGAAGCCATCAGTGAAGACCATCAAAGTGTGGCCTGTGGGGGCAGATTTCACACTCCAGGAAAGGTTTCTACACACAGACTGGAGTACATTTGCTTCTCAGGCCACCAGTGGCTCTCACACGGACATTGACTGCTACACCTCCTCTGTACTGGATTACATCAACATCACCATAGACAGTGTCACAACTCAGAAACAGGTTATCACGTACCCAAATCAGAAGCCATGGATGAACAAGGAGGTGCGCCTCCTGTTGAAGGCACGCAATACTGCCTTCAGATCAGGTGATGCACAAGCCTACAGCACATCCAGAGCTAACCTGAAGAGGGGCATCAAAGGGGCCAAGCACTGCTACAAGCTAAAGGTAGAGGAGCACTTTTCCAACTCCGACCCTCGACGCATGTGGCAAGGCATCCAGGCCATCAGTGATTACAAACCCACCCACTCCACCCCCGCAGCCACTGATGTCCTCTTCCTGAACGAGCTCAATGACTTTTATGCTCGCTTTGAGAGAGACAATAGATAAACTGCCACCAAGCTCAAACCCTCAGTTGATCACCCTCCAATCACACTCTCCTCCATAGACGTCTGTAATGCACTGAGCCGGATCAGTGCGCACAAAGCCGCTGGACCAGACAACATCCCTGGACGTGTACCCAGGGTATGTGCTGAGCAGCTTGCTGGGGTTTTCACTGACATCTTCAACCTGTCTCTTGCCCAAGCAGCTGTGCCAACATGCTTTAAATGCACCTCCATTGTGCCAGTGCCAAAACACTCCAGCCCAAAGTGCCTGAACGACTACCGTCCTGTAGCACTGACACCCATTGTCATGAAGTGCTTTGAGCGGCTGGTCCTGGCACACCTGAAGGACTTTCTGCCATCCACATTGGACCCACACCAGTTTGCCTACCGCAGCAATAGGAGCACAGAAGATGCAGTTTCCATGGCACTGCACTCTGTGCTCACACATCTGGACAATAAGAACACTTATGCACGTATGTTGTTTGTTGACTTCAGCTCAGCATTCAACACTATCATTCCATCCAAGTTAATAGCCAAACTTGAAGACCTGGGCATTAACACCTCCCTATGCAATTGGATTATGGACTTTCTGACCAACAGACCACAGCAGGTGAGATCAGGCTCCATCTGCTCCACCACTATCACACTCAACACTGGTGTACCACAGGGCTGTGTGCTAAGCCCCTTCCTCTACTCCCTCTTCACCTCCGACTGCAAGCCTGTGAACGGATCTAACTCCATCATCAAGTTTGCGGACGACACTACGGTGATTGGTCTCATCAGCAACAACGATGAGACGGCCTACAGGAAGGAGATCCAGCACCTAGCCACATGGTGCAACAACAATAACCTGCTCCTTAACACCTCCAAGACAAAGGAGCTCATTGTGGACTTCAGGAAAGAGTCAAGAGGCACACATGACACCATCCACATCAATGGGATGGCTGTTGAACGTGTCTCCAGTTTCAAGTTCCTGGGGATCCACATCTCGGAGGACCTGTCCTGGACTACCAACACCTCCAGCCTGGTCAAGAAGGCTCACCAGCGCCTCTTCTTCCTGAGGACACTAAAGAAGAATCGGCTGTCCTCGGCTATCCTGGTGAACTTCTATCGCTGTGCAATAGAAAGCGTCCTGACCAACTGTGTCACAGTCTGGCATGGGAGCTGCTCTGTTGCAGAGCGCAAGGCACTGCAGCGGGTGGTGAAAACTGCCCAGCGCATCACAGGGACTCCACTTCCATACATGGAGGACATCCAGAGGAAACGCTGTCTGCGTCGAGCTCGCAGCATTCTTAAGGACTCCTCTCATCCCGCTCACAGACTGTTTTCTCTCCTGCCCTCCGGCAGGCGTTTCAGGTGCCTCCGGACCAGGACCAGCAGACTAAAGAACAGCTTTTTTCCCAGAGCTGTCTCTTTATTGAACTCTGCCCCTCACTGATCCCACTGCCCCTCATTTACTACTACACTCTTCTCTCCCCCCTCATTGCACACCTGTCTTCACTTGTTATTTGCACTAATGGACTGTCTATACATAACATTTATGTTCATTTGCACTACCAGACTGCTCATTTGCACTGCCAACTGTTCATTACAGTACCGACTGTTTACTGTTTACTATGCATCTTGCACTCCTACACTTTAACTGAAATATGCAATAACTTCTTCCATTGCACTGTTACTTCGATAGCTTCTGTCCATAATTTATTTGCACTACTCTATATTTATCGCACTGCTGCTCACCATAGCCTAACTTATTGTATACAGCCACCTGTAAATTTCTGTTTATAGTAAAAGCCATCTGTACATTATGTTCATAATACATATCCATCTGTAAATTTCAGTTTATAGTAAAAGCCATCTGTATATTATGTTCATAGTATATATCCATCTGTAAATCTCTGTCTATAGCAATAGACATCTGTATATTATGTGCATAGTATATATCCATCTGTTAATTTCTGTTTATAGTAATAGCCATCTGTATATCATGATCATAGTATATATCCATCTGTAAATTTCTGTTTATAGTAAGAGACATCTGTAAATCATGGTCATAGTACATTTCCATCTGTAAATTACTTCTGTATATTTATTTATGTAACTTATGCAACCAATGTATATCCTGCACTTGCTGCTATTGCACTTCTGGTTAGACCCAAACTGCATTTCGTTGCCTTGTACATGTGTAATGACAATAAAGTTGAATCTAATCTAATCTAATGAGTAAAGATCAAAAACAAAGCAACAAAGACGGATCCATTAGCTTGTTTTCCCCTTTTTATGCGGCCGTCATCTGAAGAAGATATTTAGCCCACTAATTTTTGATCACCGTTAAGAATAATTGTGTGCATATTGTAAATTATTTTAATGGTTAAGTAAAGCGACTGGGCATCAGTATGGTCGGTCCACGGCTTTGTGTTCTATGTTGGCATTATTGTGGGTTAGGGTTCGAGAGCCAGCTGCTGCCAACGGCATATTGTTAACAGAGATGTGGCTTTCACATGAACATTTAGATAAGCTTGTCTTTCCTTCAAAAACATGCTAAATGTAAATATGATGATCATATACTCACTCAAATGTTTATATAGCAATTGTTCTTTATATTATTGTGCTCTGTGCAGTCTGCTTATTAACAGGTTTTTCATTCGCTCTTCGTGTGCTTAATCCCTGTTGTTTTGTGCTTTTTACAAACTTTGCTATAAAAGTTATAATAATAATATCCAAGGATTTCCCTGAAAGTCTGTGTGCTCAATGGTTTGTTCAAATGCGTAAGAGCTTTGAAGAAAATGTTGACCTTAGCCCAGATGAAACCTAAAATGTCTTTTTGCTGCCATTGTGATAGTTTTTGAAAGTGTGGAATAGGAACACAGTGTCTCGCAATGCAACGCAAATCAAAATGTTTCGAAATAACTGGTGATTGATATTGTGTTAATACTCCACAGAAAATTATTCAGCTCCAGTTTCTGTTAAACCCTTTAACATAGAAGGTGGTAATATTGCAGCTGATTAACATTTTGCCACAATGGTTACAAACCCCACCCTCTGCCACCATATACTCATATTTTGAGAGCGATTCATTCAACAAAAAAGATTAAATGCAAAGGAAAGTTTAAGGGGAAAACCAGTTTTTTATATAGATATCGCTACTATTATTTTTATGACCATTGTAGTTGTATAGAGAAAGTCTTAATATTGTGACAGCCCTATTTGTAATTTTGATTATAATAATATTTATATTAGAATATTGGCTAATTTGTTTAATAAATGGGGCTTTAGGTTGCAAAAGAGTAACATTTGCTTGCTTATTAATACCATACTTAGTTTTTGTCATGTTTATCTCTGTAGATGGGCTATGGACAACATGGACCAAGTGGTTATAGTCACAGTCAAGGTGGTTACTATGGACAGCAGGGCCCTTCTTCCCACGGAGGTGCACAGCAGTCTCCATACCCCCAACAGCCCCCTACTGGAGCAGGCTCCCAGCCTCCCTATACACAGCAACAACCTGGTCCTCCTCATGGTCAGGGTGGACCCCCCTTTGGTCAGCCTCAGGGCCCCCATGGTCCCCCCCAGGGCCAACCGTCATATTCTCAGACTCCACAATCACAGCCAGGCCAGCCACTTTATCCACAATCCCAGGGTCCTCCTCAGTCGCAGAGTGCTTCTCAGGGCCAGCAAGGACCACAGTCACAGCCTGGATACTCTCAGCCACCTTCTGCTCCAGGGCAGCCACCTCAGCAGCAGGGTCCCTCTCAACAGCAGCAAGGTCCACCTCATTCACAGACGTCCAGCGCGACACCCCCACAGTCATCCCAGCAACCTCCAGGGCAGGGTCAGCCCTCACCTTATTCTCAGACTCCTCCACTGCAGTCTCAGCAGCAGCCACAACAACAGTCACCCTTCCAGCGTTTTCCACCACCACCACAGGTAAAACTTTATGCTTGTTAGGTTGCAAGATGATAAACTACCAAGCAGCAAAACTGCAAAAGGCACCAAATTTATATGCACTACAGCATCCAAATTGGTGATGAACTTCAGACACAGGACAGTGCTGACTATGAACTTCACATGACACACACTGCTTATGTCGACAGGCGGATAATGGCCTAATAGCAGAATATGGTGTGTGGTGACTAAGCGGTTTTCATAAAGACACATGTAGGACTAGTAAAGCCTTATTGCAGTGTTTGACTTAGTCATGACAATGTGAGTCAAGGTGGGTAAAGATTGGTAACAACTTATAAGTTAGTTGTTAGTATTAGAGTCAATGTTTCTCAATTTGTGTTTGTATTCATTCCTCAGGAGCTGTCTCAAGACTCCTTCAGTTCCCAGTCATCTGCTCCTCCTTCGAACCAGCCAATGGTCTCCAGTAAGAGTGGTCCAGACGACAGCATGCAGGGACGACCTTCCAGCCTTCCTGTGAGTCCCACACTGGCTTGTAAAAGAGCTTGAATCATTTGAGATCAAATGAGCTCTCAATACAGGATTTGCTGTGGTAGTGGTACCACATTCTTGGTAGAGAGTGTAAATGGGAGTAAATTCTGCCACTAGTTAATGCTTTTCATCTGCATATTTTGACCATTAGCACAAACACTGCTTAGACTTAGCACATATTAGCTGGGATAAAAAATTGCACTAATTTTCAAATATTGCAATCTTTGGATTAGTTGGCTTTTGGTTTTTCCTGGCTCAAAATGAGGTGGAGGTGCTGCCATCCTTATCTTGTACACACATGAACGTGTAGGCCTACTGTACCTTTAAGTGGCTTCACCAAGCACTTTACATATTAAAACATAAAAATTTGATGACAATTAAGTTGTATAAAACATTACTTTTTTCAACCAAACAGAAATGTTTTCAAATAAAGCTTTTTATCCTTTTTAACTAACTTTTCAGCCCATAATAGCCATCTAAATTAACCAGTCTTTACTAAATGAGCAAAGCTCATCCTGCGGTCTGTTGTTGTTTTTCTTGTTGAATTTTTTCTCAGCAAAAGTGTACGCATTTTGTGTAGCAGGTATGCATTTTGACCTCAAAGTACGCTGGTACGATTTGTCACTCTAAACTACGCAAAAACCTGGTGACGCCTCTGCGCAGTACTCTAAACAAGCAACAGAAAAAAGAAGAATATGTCTAATCATAGCGCTGGGTTCATCCACCAAATAGAAAGAGGGGATGATTGACAAGTCGTATGGCCTATCAATAACAAGAGTTTGCAAATCGATGGAACCACAAAATCCAGCGTGATCCCCTTTCAACCGCACTTTCTGACAATTTTTTAAGCGAAGAGTCAAGACGTCTGAGCCCTAAGGTAAACGGGTCGGGGTGGATGTGGAAAGTTGAAATGTTGAATAGGCTTAATCCTATAAAGTCGACGATCTTGCGGGCTCCTTTCATAACGTGCACTTGACCGCAAGATGTGCTAACAATATTTCTGATTTATAAATGAGCGCTTATGAAAAGTCACCATGATTCAATGCACTCTGCAATAACAAATGAAAAAAAGTCAAAAAAAATAAAACGTCATATACTAAAACGGCCTCAAGTTTAAGTTAAGTTTTATCGACTTTATATTGGTTCAAATGAATGGAAAATATATCTCGTGTCTCAAACACCCACGTGATTGGCGCCTATGCCATGTACTGTACTGTAGTGCAGTTTAGTTTGTTAAAAGAATAAAATGAATGACAGACATACAGTAAATAGCAGTATTGTCATGTTTTGGTTGTATTTTGAGCAGTGTTTACTCTAAAATACTGTCTTAAAGGGATAGTTAAATCAAAAATTAAAATTTTTTCATTTTGTTCCAAACCTTTATGAGTTTCTTTATCGGTAAGTCATTCTGATAAGACATTTGTAACTGACAAGATGCGCTACCTCTGGTTCTACATCATTTATTGGGGCAGTAGGTCATTCTGATAAGACATTTGTAATTGACAAAATGCGCTACCTCTGGTTCTACGTCATTTATTGAGGCGGTAGGTCATTCTGATAAGACATTTGTAACTGACAAAATGCGCTACCTCTGGTTCTACGTCATTTATTGAGGTGGTAGTTCATTCTGATAAGACATTTGTAACTGACAAAATGCGCTACCTCTGGTTCTACGTCATTTAATGAGGCGGTAGTTCACTCTGATAAGACATTTGTAGCTGACAAGTTGCGCTACCTCTGTTTCTACGTCATTTATTGAGGCGGTAGTTCATTCTGATAAGATATTTGTAGCTGACAAGATGGTAGGTCATTCTGATAAGACATTTGTAACTGACAAGACTGTAGGTAATTCTGATAAGACATTTGTAACTGACAAGATAAGCTACCTCTGGTTCTACGTCATTTATTGAGGCAGTAGTTCATTCTGATAAGACATTTGTAACTGACATGATGCGCTACCTCTGGTTCTACATCACTTAATGAGGCGGTAGTTCATTCTGATAAGACATTTGTAGCTGACAAGGTGTGCTACCTCTGGTTCTATGTCATTTATTGGGGGGCAGTAGGTCGTTCTGATAGGACATGTGTAACTGACAAGATGCGCTACCTCTGGTTCTACGTCATTTATTGAGGCAGTAGGTCTTTCTTATAAGACATTTGTAACTGACAAAATGCGCTACTTCTGGTTCTACGTCATTTATTGAGGCGGTAGTTCATTCTGATAAGACATTTGTAACTGACAAAATGCGCTACTTCTGGTTCTACGTCATTTATTGAGGCGGTAGTTCATTCTGATAAGACATTTGTAGCTGACAAGGTGTGCTGCCTCTGGTTCTACGTCATTTATTGAGGCGGTAGGTCATTCTGATAAGACATGTGTAACTGACAAGATGCGCTGCCTCAGGTTCTACATCATTTATTGAGGCAGTAGTTCATTCTGATAAGACATTTGTAACTGACAAGACGGTAGGTAATTCTGATAAGACATTTGTAACTGACAAGATAAGCTACCCCTGGTTCTACGTCATTTATTGAGGCAGTAGTTCATTCTGATAAGACATTTGTAACTGACATGATGCGCTACCTCTGGTTCTACATCACTTAATGAGGCGGTAGTTCATTCCGATAAGACATTTGTAGCTGACAAGGTGTGCTACCTCTGGTTCTATGTCATTTATTGGGGGGCAGTAGGTCATTCTGATAGGACATGTTTAACTGACAAGATGCGCTACCTCTGGTTCTACGTCATTTATTGAGGTGGTAGTTCATTCTGATAAGACATTTGTAACTGACAAGATGTGCTACTTCTGGTTCTGTGTCATTTATTGAGGCTGTAGTTCATTCTGATAAGACATTTGTAACTGACAAGATGCGCTACCTCTGGTTCTACGTCATTTATTTAAACGGTAGTTCATTCTGATAAGACATTTGTAACTGACAAGATGTGCTACTTCTGGTTCTGTGTCATTTATTGAGGCTGTAGTTCATTCTGATAAGACATTTGTAACTGACAAGATGCGCTACCTCTGGTTCTACGTCATTTATTTAAACGGTAGTTCATTCTGATAAGACGTTTGTAACTGACAAGATGTGCTACCTCTGGTTCTACGTCATTTATTGAGGCGGTAGTTCATTCTGATAAGACGTTTGTAACTGACAAGATGTGCTACCTCTGGTTCTAAGTCATTTATTGAGGCGGTAGTTCATTCTGATAAGACATTTGTAGCTGACAAGATGCACTACCTCTGGTTCTACATAATTTATTTAAACGGTAGTTCATTCTGATAAGACATTTGTAGCTGACAAGATGCGCTACCTCTGGTTCTACGTCATTTATTGAGGCGGTAGTTCATTCTGATAAGAAAGCGTCTAAAGGTGATTAAATGTCATTACATTATCTGCCTCGGAATTAAGATGCTTGAGGTGAAGAACGCTGATACAGCGCTCTGATTTCTGTATCACCGTGCGTGACAGAGAACAAGTTGCATCGTTTACACTTCAGTCAGGTATTTTATTCTTCCAATTCTTGTCTGTACTTTTGCATCTGCTTTCGTTTCGGCTCCGAAACTTTCTGAGAAAAACGCAGGGGTATCTGGAGCTGCCTCTGTTTAAAATCGACTCTGTCAAGAGACCCGCCCTCCTCTACCTCTGATTGGCACTGAACCTGATGGTATTAAACAAACCAATCAAACCAATGATGGCATTGTGTATTAGCCAATCAGGGATAGAATAAGAGTCTTCTTCACAGAATGTGGGTGGCTTGCAGTGGTGGCTTGATTTGCATTGAACCTTGATTAAACAACTCAGAAATACGTGACAAAACTCGTCCCATATTGATTCAAAACGGGACGTGCTATTTTATTCTCAAATATGGGAGGATTCCGTACTTTAAGGGACTGGTGGCAACCCTAATTGTGTGGAAGAATGTTGGTAACCAAATAGTGGCTGGTCCCCACTGGCTTCCATTTTTTTAATCTTATTTCTTTTTTCACACAAGAAAATCATAAAGGTTAGGAACAATCTGAAGTGAATAAATTTTGACAGAATGTCTTTTGTGGGTGAACTATCACCCACTATTTAACAAGGTGTGTTTGTGCAGTTATTAAGGACTATGTGTAGCATATTTTGTTAAACATGATTGTATTCACATTTATAATTATTATTAAAGCAGATTATAGCATGATGAGTGAATGTGCAGCATGTTACTAAAAAATTACCAAGTTGTGCGTTCACACGTCAGAACTGCTGAATCATGCATTTTGCACAAAAACCTGTGTTCGGCTGATAGTACTTCAAAAAATTTCCAATGTTGGCAGGTCTGATACTGTATGATGTTACCTGAACAATCAGTGACAGTTTTTATGTTTTGTCATAGTTGTTTAAAGTTTCTTGTTTGTCCTGAGTCATTAAATTGTCCACTGATCTTCAGAAAAATCATCCAGGTCCTCCAGAATCGTTGCTTTTTCACCATTTCTATCAATCTCACAGTCGAATCTTTACAGAGGTGTTATGCAATGGGGTTCATGACATTTTGTTTATATGGGCAGTGGCGTAGCAGACAGGCACACACTGCGCCGCCAAAAATATTAGTTATGATGTAAAGAAATGGGACATTTTTAGGGTTGTGCATAGAGCACGAGGTCTGGCTATGATCGCGTTCCACGCGTCTTCTGTGCTGTGAGCCTGGTAAAGAGAAGCAGCGCGTTCGGCACGCAACTGAATGTGTACATCGTTTCCAAACATTTGCCACTTACTGAATGTTTGGGCATATAAATATGAATGAACACTTTGTCTGTAAATGCATGTAGTTCGTCACTTAGAATGAACTTAGCGCTGCATGATACAAAAAAATTAAGTAAAATATCCAAAATCACTGCATATAACAAGCTTGGCGCAGACTTCGGAACTTATCATTCTCTGCATTGAAAGCCAATGTGCGTGTCAGGAGGAGGAGTGCACGTCAGGAGGAGGAGGGCACAGGAAAAAAAGGTGAAAGGGACTTTTTACCGTTTAAATGGTAAGATGCTTTATTGCATTCCTTCTTTACATGCGGTAAATAAAATAACTTTATTGGTAATTAATCGGTAATGGATGTGATGTATTTTCATTTGTAAAAAATAATTCATTATTATGTAGTAGTTTTAAAAATAGTTTTAAGGCGAGATGTCTAGTAAGTGGCACAGTATTGCTATGTGATGTTTAAGGAAAATGTCCATATATTTTAATATTTGTGGCTTGTGTTTTGAAGATATGTTCCACTGCATTTCCAACAGTTTGCCTAAACACATTTGTGACTTGATTCTGGCTTTTATTTATTTTTAAACTAATTCTGTAAATTCATGTTTGAATGTTTTTCAGTGGATTAGTGTTGCGCTGTACCTTGTTAACTACCTAGTGTCATCCTCGCGCACACACGCGCACGCACATACACACGATTCGACTATAGGCAAGAGGTGACCATTCTGATTTGACTATGTAAATCCTTAAGCGGGGACTCCCCTAATTTTTGGATATTTGACTCATGTCCAGCAGTAACTGTATTTTGTTGAGATTCATCTTTTAACATTAATGACAATCAAGAGACTCATACACAACTATTACAATAGATTGAAACATTCAGTGATGCCAATGAAGGCAACACGATTCATTGAAAGTCAGGTGTGTGTAAACCTCTGAAAATGGTGTAAATTGTTATTGTTTGGTTTATACATCTTATTTTTTCTTGTAGTAATGTCCTTAAGAAGCTATAAAAATACATACAGTCGTGGTCAAAAATATTGGCACCCTTGGTAAATATGAGAAAAGAAGGCTGTAAAAATAAATCTGCGTTGTTTTTCGTTTTGCTCTTTAATTTAAAAACAAAATTTCAACATTTTATTGAAGGAAAACAATTTGAAGTGGAGGAATATCACATTGTAAAACAATGTTTTTCTCTCATACATGTTGGCCACAATTATTGGCACTCTATTTGCACAACAAACACCTCTGAGTCTTTTCTTTTATGTCTGATGAGGTTTGAGAATACATTAGGAGTCATCTGAGTCCATTCCTCTGTACAGAATATCTCCAGATCCTTCAAATGTTGGTGCTCCCTCTTCTTCAGTTCATCCCACTTATTTTCTATAGTGTTCAGATCAGGGAACTGGGATGGCTATGGCAGGATCTTGATTTTGTGTTCAGTGACACATTTTTGTGTTGAATTTGATGGTTGTTTTGAACCAATGTGCTGATGGAAGATCTAACACCATTATAAGATTTTGAAGTCAGGTTTTGATTTTTTTTATCTGTTGGTATTTGATATAATCCATGATTTCATGTATCTGAATAAGATGTTCAGGTCCTCTGGACTAACCAATAAAAAAGGTCCACAACAATGAAGATCTGGTGATATATAAAAGGATAACCGTTTTTATCCCTGTGTGCACCAAACCCATATTGTGTTCTTGCTACCAAAAAACTTTTTCATTTAATATGACCATAGACTCCAGTCCTGTTTAAAGTTCCAGTATGGCAGATTAATATGGTGGAGTTTGTTTTTTCATGAGAGCAGAAGATTTCTTCTTTAACAGTGACCCAAACAACTTGTGGTGATGGAGTTGCAGTTTAACTTTATTTTTTTTATGACACTAAAATAAACTTTTTCTTCAATTCTCAATCTGTGATATTTGAAGAGTTTTTTGCCACTAAAAATCTTATCTTTGCTGTGCATTAAGACAATATAGACACACATTTTCTTTTAGGCAGATTTGCAACATCTCCAGTCAATTAAAACTTTTTGCCCTGCACTAAAAATTATTGCCCTGATTTTGTAAATGGGAATTTGTATTGTTTAAACCATTTAGTTTTAAATCCACTTTCTATTTTGTGTAGCTCAACAATCTTTTGTTGCACATCAGAACTATATTCTTTAGTTTTACTCATTGTGATGAATGATTAAGGGGGTTTGGGCTTTGTGTTATTAATATTATTATCTTGTGCAACAAGAAGTCATGACTGGACAACATTCTGTTTCTAGTCATTTTGTTGTGCTCAGAAAATATAAATATCAATGGGAATATACTTGAGAGATATTTTACTCATAATAATTTCTAGGGGTACCAATAATTATGGCCAACGTGTATTAGAGAAAAAAAATTACAATGTGATATTCCCCCCACTTCCAATTGTTTTACTTTAATGAAACGTTGGAATTTTGTAGATTTGTTTTTTAGTAAAAGATCAAAATGAGAAACAATGCAAATGTATTTTTTTTCTTTGCTCATATTTACCAAGGGTGCCAATACTTTACTTTTGACCACGACTGTATATGTTTCTCAGAAAAATAAAAAAAATGTGGGTGTAAAAATTAGGTTTACACCCACCTGACTTTAAATGAATCATGTTGCCTTCATGAGTGTCACTGCATGTTTCTATGTATTGTAAAAGTTGTGTATGAGTCTCTTGATTGTCATTAATGTAAAAAGATGAATCTCAACATCATACAGTTACTGCTGGACAGGAGTCATTTTTCCAGATATGCTGAAAGTGTCATGATAATGGTAGTGAAGACTCAGATGCAGGACAGCGGTTAGGGGTAACAAAAAGGACCTTTTTTTTTTACAGAAAACAAAAAACCCGCGATGGGGTGTAAAACAGAACTAAATGCAAGAACAGAAAACACAAGCTAAAACTTTAACTAAAAGACTTCCCGCAAGGGGGCAACAAGAATCAAAACTTAAAAACACTACAAAGACGAAATCAGGGCAAGGGCAAAGCACTCAGGATACTCACAAAACAAACCAGCACAAGACAATGAACATGACGGCTTTAAATAGGGGAACAAACAAGGGATAATTACACAGGGACAGGTGCAAGGCATCAGAACATTGATGGAATAGTTACAGGAGAACAAGGGGCGGGGCTAAGATGCGCGACATGAAAACACACGGCGAGAGCAAAACAAGCCAAAGCCGCATGTTTCCACACAAAACATGAACACAAAGACAAGTTACTGATGCAATCCTGCCCACTAGATCATGAATACAAGGCATAAACAAGGAGGACAGGATTGCGGAAGTATCCGGTGATCCACGCCCAGGCCACGCGCTTCCACATATAACATAAACACAGAGACATGGCACTGTCATGGCCACAAGGCCCTAGGGAATTACAAGACATGAAGGGCAGAACCATGACAGAAAGAGCAAAGATTTTTCTAAAGATCAGTGGACAGTTTAATGACTCAGGACTAGGGTTGGGTATCGTTTTAATTTTAGCGATTCCGATTCTTATAGATTCTCTTTTCCAATTCCAACATTTTTTGTGGGAGAGAAAAAATAGCAAATACTTAAAGAAAAATATTTTTACCTTTTATTCTTGACACATCTAAACAATTATTTGTGAACAAAATACTGAATTTATTAATTTTAAAAAAGTGATTGAATTAATAATTTAAATTAATATAATTTTAAATAAACTAGAACATGTTGTC
This sequence comes from Oreonectes daqikongensis, assembly GCA_026939265.1. NCBI lineage: Eukaryota > Metazoa > Chordata > Actinopteri > Cypriniformes > Nemacheilidae > Oreonectes > Oreonectes daqikongensis. Next base: position 2,499,774 of record JAOTQM010000428.1, read on the forward strand.
CTGTAACTTCCCGAATGTATTTAATTGTAACTGATCAATATAAAAAAACAATTAAGTAACCTAAACTAAACTGGTAGACTTTTAGAAGCAGCACTCTGTAGCAAGTGTTGTAGCATGTGTTGTGTTCCATCTTCAACTTGAAATCAAAATAATTATTCTGTCACACTGCCATTATTAACTACATAACTTACTATTAGCGAATTATTGTACTTTATTTGTTAAATTATAAAGTATAGCTAGCAGACCAAGCTAACTGTCAGGAATACAAATGGCAATAATCCATGCAATTTTGGCATTTTAGTTCGGCATTTGTTTTTATGCGATATTCAGAAACACGCAAATATGAGAAGTGACGTGACATAACTTGCAGGTCCTGGCAGACAGATACAACTGTAAAATGTCACTGCCATTTGCGAGTGACTGAAAAAGTCAGGAATTGATAAACAGAACCGAAATGCGTGCATCCTATCGAATCCCCGGTTCTTTGAAATTTGGAATCGGTTCTATAATGGAACTGGTTCTCGATACCCAACCCTACTCAGGACAAACAAGAAACCCTTAAACAACTATGACAAAACATAAAAACTGTCATTGATTGTTCAGATATACAGTATTAAAGTGCCCGTATTTTACTGTGATAATGTTCATATTTCTATTATTTGGGTCTCCAACTATAAATAAATGCGATTAAAACTTCAAAGAATGCATTATTTGTCTATTTCCCTTTTTGCTTCACCTCTTTTCTCCTATCTGTGAAACTCTCGGTATTAGCTCCTGTCTCTCTTAATGCCCATCTCATCATATGCCCAGTGTCCTCTGATTGGTCAGATGTCCTAATCTACTGTTATTGGTCAACTGTGTGTTCAGTGTGTGCCGTACATGTTATGAACATTCAAGTATAAAAGACGCAGCGTACAGATTAATCATATTTTGCTTTAATTAATGATACTGACCTTTAATCATGGGATTGTGTAACATTACGGGTGATATTATAGAGTTAAGGGGCGTTCACATTATAACGATAACTATAACTATAACTGGAACTATAACTATATTTGCGTCCACACCAGCAGACGATAACAATAACGTTATGTTTATTCTAAGACCGCATGCTGCGTTTTAAGTGCGTCTAAACGTTGAATCTTGTATAGTCTAATCAACCGTCTGTAAAATGAAAACATTAAATAAATTTCACTACAACTTTGCAGGACGCAAGACAATTTTGCGCTGACAACATTAGCGCTTGGTTAGCCTACCTGAGGTGATTTTATGTTACACATTTTTCTAGTTACTGTATCTTATACTCACCATTCATTCCAAGAGTTGGACCAATTGTTTTCCAGATATCTATTTTCTTTAAGCTATTTTTAAAAAGAGGGTTTGGTTTGTTTTTCCAGTGTCGTCTGCCATTTTAAATGCGCGAACGCTGAATGGATTTGATTGACTGTCAATGTTTTATCGTTCATCTGCTGGGGAAAAAATCGCTCTGAAAGTGATCCCAACAATATCGTTCTCTGTATCTTTATCGTTATAGTTATGGTGTGAACCTCGCTATTCTCCTGAATTAAGAACGATTTTTAAAACTTAATTTTTTATAGTTATTGTTATAGTTATCGTTATAATGTTAGCTCGTAGTAACGTTATAGTTTGTCAACATACCCAAATCCACACTGAAAGACGTTCTTATGATGAATTTACTTATGACACTTTTACTCATGTTCACAACACATGTAAATATAATGTGGAATAAGTTAACAGGAGCATTTGCCTGTCGTTGCTGTGAATGGATTTGAAAAGTTTCAGCACTGTTTCAAGTAATAATTGCAATATCACTCGAGTGTGATGTTGATGTTGCTTTATTACTGAGGAATAATGAAGCATAGCATAGTTAATGAAAGAGAGAGAATGTAAAAGGAAACTCACTGAGGTTGCGTTATTCCCATTGCACTGCGGTACTTTTCCATTGCTTTTTAATGTAAACATGTGTAACTGAGGCCAGCTAGTGTGCTAGGGTAAGCGCTGTGCAGGTTAAATCACACTCGACCTCAAGTGACAGATGATATAAGCGGCTGCTGTCTTTACTCCTCATTAGAGCTCCCGTCTCCCTTGCCGGACCGATCACCGGGTCGAGACCCGCTCAGAGCGGCTAAGTCTGGTTACACATGCGCTTGTTTACAATAGCAGGTTGACACGACAGCATCTCGCGACCCTTGCTTTTTTAAAACATTCCTGAGCACTGTGTGATTGTGCATGTGTTTACTTTCTTCTTCTTACATTAAATGGCAGAATTGTGACCTAAGCACATATCGCCACCTACTGCTAAATATATTATCATATTCAGACCTTTCGATATTATTACAGAAAAGGACTCCAGTATCGACTGTTTACTTTCAGTCTCATAAGTCTAACTAATAGTGGTGGAGTAATACAAGCGGGAGTGATGCGGTTCCCGTGACGATACAGTGGACTATCTCACGGCTCTCAACCAATCAGATTCAAGAACCAGAAAGAACTGTCGTATAATCAACACATAAGTGACACATAAGTGACGAAACGTTAGTTTCGTTTACCTGTTCGTCCTCGGGCTCCAAAAATGGTTTATTAACGAAGTTTGGGAGGAGCCGGAGCATATAATCAAGCCCGGCTACGCGACATCTACCGTATCAGCTCAAGCCAACATTAGCTAACATTATCACATAAGTCAGCGGCCTTACCTGCCTTATCTCTACAGTTTACAGCATCTCTCCACCACCCCGGCTCCTCTCCCCGAACCCACTTTATCCCGCAGGCCCCCGAGGAGTGCATTCTGGGTTTTGGGTCTGTGCCGTAACAGGGGGAGAGAGCTCCGGGGTTAAAATAATAATAATAATAAGTGTAACTTTTTTCATTCTCATTACCGATGCAGGTCGTTTTCCGCATTTAAAAAATGTTACGTGTATAATTTTCTATTAGGATATACTTAATGTCTTTTGTATGATTAGTTAAACTTTCTTAGGCATCATGGCTTTGCTTCTTTTTTGGAAAACATGCAATGGGATTGACAGTTTTAAATGATTCAGGGCTCTAGACTGCAACCAAAATTTGCGACTATTTTTACTGCTGGTCAAAAGTATAACATTTCGCGACTGCCAAACTCATCAATACATATCTTTTGTGCGTTATAAATAAAATGTTATATTGTGCAAGCGGTGCATCCAGTCACTCCAATTTGCCTCCCCTCCTTCAGACATTCTATCAGTGCCCTGCCCCAGTAATCCGCGCGTGTAGGACGTGCGTTCAATGCTAAAGATGAAGCGAAAGGTCGACAGAGCAGACGAGTGAAGCGCTTGCTTTTGCAAATAAAATTAATATGTTTTGCCTGCAGAAGGCAAGAATTTTCACAGCAAGGTACAAGGTACAAAACAGGAAAGATAACGAAATGGCGTGTATTGTACGCAGTGTGAGGTTAATGCAGGAAACAACATTTGCAACAGGGTGTTTAAACTTTAAGCACTATACTATTGAATAAAGCTCTCCAACAGTACTGCAAAGCATACAAAATGTTAAAATGTTTTTTGTTTGTGAGTCGTTATGGATAAAAGCCAAACATATGTATCAATGCAGCCTTCAGTTCTCACAGGTTGTTTGAGATAACTTATGCGCACGAACTTTTAAACGGCGGTGTTAAATGCGATGCGGCCGAAAATATGGGTGCACCTAACTTTTGTGCTGGTGCACCTAAGAAAAAAGTTAGGCGCACCAGTGCAACCAGTGCAAAAAGTTATTCTAGAGCCCTGTGATTATGGTAATTACAAGGCCTTTTTGTAAAAGAAAAATCAAAATTGTGTTAAACTGTCTGTAAAAGTTTTAAAATTGATGCTATAAAACATGTCATACCTTGTTTAAAAACAAGGTATGACATGTTTTATAGCATCAATCAATCAAAAGAAAATTTGTTGAGTATTTTTAAGAAAACCTTGTTTGACATTTTGAAACTAGGGCTGGGCAATATAGCTACCCATTTTTTAAATCATCAATATAATGCTTCATATCATTTGATATTGATAAATATTGATATATTTTAACAGACTTTATTTAGACCAGTAAATGAGGTTTGAATTTTCTGGGGCCCTATGAAATCAGTTTTATTTTTCCCAAATTTCGTTTTATTTCTTCCCAAATTGGTGTGGTACAACGTGCGTGTCTGATAACTTGTTCAAGTTTTGTCAGGTCGCTGCAAAGGGTGTTTGACAGTAGCTTTAATGCAGTTTATGTATTCGTGTTCTCGTTATGATACACGGATGCTGAAAGCTCCACGAGCATCACACGTGCAGTACATGCAACCGCTCCACTCTTTCACTCATAGACAAGCAGATCTATGACAAGCAGATGACATATTTAAACGCATCTAAAAAACGTTATTCATCGCACAATTTGAATTTATTTGAGCTGTTCAGCGCTACTTTCTGGTTAAGAAATAATGTCACGTGGCGGCCATGTTTGCAATGCCGTTGGGCAGCTATTTACGTCATAGTAAGCAATATAACAGTCTGGTTTCCGAAATTTGATTTCTAATATCATTAGCAAAAATCTGGTTTCAATATTAAATGTTTATGATCAATCATTACCTCTAACATAACCCTGTACCATTGCTTTTATTTTCTAAGCTTAAATTGTGCTAAAAATCCCAGTTAGTGTGCATGCTTACAGGCTGGCATGTGCCTCACAAAGAGCCCCAGAGAACCGTCAGTCTTTATTGATTGACGATTGTCTCTTTTTACTTGAAGGCAGGACTTCCTTCTCTATTATGTTAAGCATTGCATTCCTCCCCATTCATTGTTATGGCAGTGGCTCATCTTGTTAAAATCTATTATCTTTTGACCAAATAAGATAATTCATATAAATATAGCTGCAAGCAGCTGTTACGGGGTCAGGCCCTTCATCAGCACATAGAATCCACAGGGATGCCAACTTGTCACCTTTAAGCAAAATTTGCCATTTTGGATCCATAATGGGTCATTATTGTGATTTGTCTAGATCTGATAAGTTTTTTAAAATGTTGTTGTTACAATGCTACCTCTTAAATAAAAAAATAAATACTACTTTGTTGATAAATGTGCCATTTTTAAATTTAAATCTGTCACTATGGTTACAGGCATCCTGTGCAAATAGTATATGAGTTTGACAGTTGGTCATTCATGTTTAGAGCTGTGACTAAGCTGTTGTGTGAACAAAACACCTTGAAGTAAATGTGAAGAGTTCATCTGCAAAAACAGATAACTCTGTTTTTGTTCCTTTTTAATAAACCATTTTATTATTATGCATTAATATCATTTAAACATTTGGGTTGTTTTGATTAAGTAACAAGAACTCAAAAAATAAAGATAAGTAACACGATAACACAATAGAAAGCATGATTTATGAAAATGAAAGACAGAGTTATCTGGTTTTGCAAATGAACTCTTTATGTGGTTGTCTATCCTAGACACTTTTAGCAGACCATGGACTTTTCTGATTATGTACACTGAATAATATTAAATACAAATTGTAATAATTATTGTAATAGTTATGTAGTTATATATATATAAACTATGACTATGTGTATGTGTATATATATCTATATCATTGACTACGTTTACATGTGCAACAAAAAAGCGTTTATTTCCAGTAATCAGAGTAAGGAGCGGGGCTGGGCGATTTGGCCTAAAATCAAAATCTTGATTAATTGAAAATTTTCTCTCGATTACAATTATTTTGTTTTTGTTTATTTATTTTTTTGCCCGGTGTACTTCACTGACAAGGTTTGTATTGTAAATATGCACAAAGGTGGGGTATTTTTTGACAAATTTCTCATCTTATGTTATTTTAAAATAATTAAAGGAACAATACTTGATTTTTTTGTTTGATTTATTGAAAGAAATGCAATATAACATACAAAACTGTTTCTTCAGAGGTGTATAAAGACTGTACGTAATGAACAGTTATGTTTTTATTACCTTAGAATAACCCAGTTTTATCTACATAGGCGCGGGCCTATATATGTGGAGTTTTCCATGTTGCGCGGCCATGTTTGGTTACAGCAGCCCTAAACGGACAAACAGCTCACAGAGCGCATTTAGTAATTCATAGAGGCAGCTTGCGTCATCACTGAGTTAAAGACCACGAAGAAGTAAGTCAGTCGTAGTACGAAGAGAAGTAGTCGTTGTCATCGTTATCTAGTTGAAGCATAGATCATTCTGTTTTTAGAAGTTTTGATACAATGGAAGACTATACGTATTGTGCACAAGAGCCGACAGAGCGTGAATCTCCGTCGGTGAAGCGCAAATGTGACAAATTAGAGACAAACAACGGCAGAAATCCAGGATAAACATCGGTGTAGCTACTACCAGATGAAGGACAAATGTTTTCAACACGACGCCGAAGTTGCCTGTTTTCTGCTGGGCTGGTAAGATAATTTAACTTTTGTGAAAGTGAAACCAGTTTTTTGGTAACGTTAGCATTTGATACAAATGGGCATATAACCTACGAGAGACGAACGTTTTTCCTTATAAGTGTAGAAATAATGTAACTGCATTGTCATTTCACGTGAATTAACATGACAGTGTGGCTAGAATCACAGCCGCTGTCTCAGTCGGCGACACGTTTGTTTTTACTGTTGCGGCCACCGTCGTACTTCGAAAGGGAGGGATGAGCAAATGACTGAGAGATTTATTGCAAATCTATACTGAAACGCTAGTGGCCGCTAAAAATCCAAAACTGTGCCTTTAAAGGAAATACAAACTATTTATTGAACATTTGGAACAATAAACGTCTTTGTGTTATTTTTTGGTATAATTCCCTCTGAAACTGAAGACAGGAGAACAAACGCAACACAAATCAGCAAATCATATGTCTACATGTGTCGTGAGAAATCGGGTGTACTTTAGGACTCTGCAGTCATAAGAGCGGTCGCGTGAAAGAAACATACGGAGTTGAGCAGAGTTTTTATTGTTAAACGGAGCTCATCAGTTCGTTTAAAGAAATATAAAGTAAACTTGTTTCAGTATATCTATATTTCCCCCAATATGCACATTTTTGGACTTAAACGTACTGTGATGACTAAACGGGAGCAGATAAGGAATATGTCTTGTATCAACTGTACCTGTCTTTACATAAACACAGAATATTTGATTTCATTCTGAATGGGATCATTTAAAAGTATACATTTTTAGCTTTATTTAGACATATGTTTCATGTTTGTTTGATGAGTATTTGCAGAGTTTTGGATCAGTTTAGTGACGCATTTCAGAAATATGTGAGCGGAGTGGAGACCGAGACGGCTGAGTGATAAAATCAAAAAGTCATAGGCTTATTAACATATTTGTGACGTCATTGCCTAGTTTTGTGTGTTGCTACTTCAGTCCGGTTTTGCTTCTATATTCTAAACATATTTTTAATACGGTATGTTGCCCAATGAAGCCGTTCTCGTGTACATATTTTCTGTTTCATATTTATATATCAAACAGTCAGTAACAGCGTCACTTTTTGGCTAAAGGTTGTAGGCTTTACATCTAGTGGCTTTGGCTTCTCCCTGCGCAGAGTAGTAAGTTAGACGCTGAGAGAGAGGTAATCCCTGCTCCAGGAAAGCGCGAACTTGCACACTTGAACTGGGCAGTAGTACTGCCAATATTTTCTGACTGAATGAAGGCTGAGTTTCTCAGTATTCGCCTTCACTGAACACAAGTCACTAAAACTAGTTAAAGAGTTGCTAACTAAGCAACACTGACGAGACAATTTTGGTGTGAATATGAAGCTTCAGTCGAGGTGGGGAGGTTTTTTGCTGTGACAGCGCACAGCAAAATGAATATAGCAGAAAAACTTAACTAATAAAGAATACACAAAATTTAATCGATGCATCAATCCATATCGTTGTATTGTTACACACCCCTACAAACGATGATCTTATATACAGGTGGTATTTGTTATTGGCTGTAGTTTTAATATATTCGTGTCAATTGCAAAACACCATTATGTGGACGTATTTTATGGTTATTTTGCACCGGGATGAATATAGTAATATGATGGAAAATGCCTCAGCAACAGTGGTATACGCTGTCATCGCATTCCCATTGTTTTTGTGTGAAGATAATGAGCAGCGACTGCTGACAGCCTTAAAATTTAGTAAAGCTCAAAAAGTTTAGTAAACTCATTATTTTCAAATGCAATTTAAAACTGACTGCAACCATTAAAATCATATGACATTCATTGCACGCCTGTAACGGTTGGACACAACTTTAGTTTTAATTTTTATAAAGTCAGTGTTTTAATATTATATTTGATGTTCATTAATGTTATAATGGTTCATTATTAGTGGTGCTCCTGCAGAATGCAAAGCATCACTATTGCTTGCCTGCTGGTTTATTATTCTTCTGCTGCTGCTGTTGCTGCTGCTGCTTGTTCCGCCTAAATTTCGGCGCGTAACTAGTCCGCAGTTTTTGTCGTAGGCCTATGAATGAGGGCTCAAATCGAGCGTCCTATTGAGGAATGGTGTGCTATGACTTTTATAAGCGATCAGGCGGAGGGGGTTTGATGGGGGGGGCAAAAAATCACCCGAAAAATCTCATTAATTTAACATTGCGCCCAACTTTGGCGGGTCATAGGACCGAGCGAGGATTTCGTAGAAACTTGCGGGTCACCACATTTGAAGAGGCTGGCAGACTCTGTAACAAGAAACCTCACAATGGGTGTAAGTTGTGTACCCCTGGTATATAAAAGCCCCGCAAAATTGCCCCATAGACTTTAATGGGGAAAGGTAATATGCCCATATAAGGCGTTATAAATGACCCATGTTAAATATCTTCGCAGTACAACCACTTAGAGACAAGGGGGTGGGCTCATTTTACTCAGGCAACCAATCAGTGTCACAGGATCATTGTGAAGCTATTAAGCCACGCCCATAGCAATTATTTACAGCAACTTAGCAACCGATCCCATAGACTCCCTTTATAAAAGACCCAGATGTAAATCTTTGCAGCACAAAGTCATAGATTCAAGGGGGTGGGCTCATTTAACTCAGGCAACCAATCAGTGTCACAGGAACTTCATTAGGCTACGAAGCCACGCCCACAGCAACAAAACATGTTAACTTGGCAACCATTTAACAAGACCTATATCTATGCATCAGAACATCGTAGACACATAGGGGTTGGTTTGTTTCACTCATAGCTTAGAGTATTATCAATAGGTAAATGCCAAGCCACGCCCATAGTAACCAAACAGGTTAGCTTAGCAACCATTTTGCATGACGTCTTTCTCTGTATCAGAACATTGTAGAGACATGGGAGTTGGTTCGTTTCACTTGTGGCTAGCATCGTGTTAGCAACAATGCTAATCGGGCTAGCATCATGTTAGCAACAATGCTAATTGTGTAGCATCGTGTTAGCAACAATGCTAATCGTGTAGCATCGTGCAAGCAACATGTTAATCGTGTAGCATTGTGCAAGCAACATGTTAATCGTGTAGCATTGTGCAAGCAACATGTTAATCATGTTAACATAATGCTAACAAACATATCTCTGCATCAGAACATAGTAGAGACATGAGGGTTGGTTTGTTTCACTCGTGGCCTAAAGTGTCATCACCCTAGTGACTGCCCAGTGCCGAGTTTTGCCACGCAAGCACCACTTCACATTTTCTTCAGAAAATGTACCTTTCTAGTTATTCTGCTGCTTCTGCTTCTGCTGCTTCTTGTTCCGCCTAAATTTCTTGCACGGTTTGTCGTAGGCCCATGAATGAGGGCTCAAATCGAGCGGCCTATTGAGGAATGGTGTGCTATGACTTTTATTAGCGATCAGGCGGAGGGGCTTTGATGGGGCGCAAAAAATCACCCAAAAAATCCCATTGACTTAACATTGCGCCCAACTTTGGCGGGTCGTAGCTCTGAGCAAGAATTTCGTAGAAACATGCGGGTCACCACATTTAAAGAGGCTGGCAGGCTCTATAAAAACATACCTCACAATAGGGTTTAAGTTGTACCCCTGGGGTATAAAAGCCCCCCAAAATTGCCCCATAGACTTTAATGGGGGAAGGAATAATGCCCATATATGGTGTTATAAATGGCCCATGTTGAATATCTTCGCAGTACAACCACTTAGAGACAAGTGTGTGGGCTCATTTTACTCAGGCAACCAATCAGTGTCACAGGATCATCATGAAGCTATTAAGCCACACCCATAGCAACCATTTACAGCAACTTAGCAACTGATCCCATAGACTCCCTTTATAAAATATCCAGATGTATATATTTGCAGCAGTGTCGTAGAGACAAGCGGGTGGGTTCATTTGACTCAGGCAACCAATCAGTGTCACAGGAACTTCATTAGGCTACGAAGTCACGCCCATAGCAACAAAACATGTTAGCTTAGCAACCATTTAGCAAGACCTATATCTTTGCATCAGAACATCGTAGAGACATGGGGGTTGGTTCGTTTCACTTATAGTTTAAGAGTATTATCAATTGGTAGATGCCAAGCCACGCCCGTAGCAACCAAACAGGTTAGCTTAGCAACCATTTAGCAATCCTATATCTCTGTATCAGAACATCGTAGGACATGGGGTTGGTTCGTTTCACCCATGGCTTAGTGTCATCACCCTAGTGACTGCCCAGTGCCGAGTTTTGCCACGCAAGCACCACTTCACATTTTCTTCAGAAAATGTACTTTTCTAGTTGTGTTTTACATTTCTAAGGTTGGTTAATTTAATATACTGTTGGGCTGTTTAAATCTACAGAAATGTCATATCTCAAATAAAACAACAATTTTCTGGCTCCGTAAAACAGTCATAAACGTCTCTGCTGTGTCCCGCTGCTGTCACCAGGCAACAGGAGCAGCAGAAAATCCTCCGCAAGGCAAGACTGTCTCATTTCAGTTTGCTTCGTGGACCTCTGAGGCTGCATGCTTTAAAGACAGAGTTCTCATATTTAAGTCTGTGACCTTATAAAGTTGCTATTGAGCTTAGTCGCATTATTTAGATCAAATTATTGCGTTTACATGAGGTAAAGTGTAATCGCAATATTGCCAAAATCCTATTATAATCGCATTGTGAGGGTGCATGTAAACGTAGTCATGTCACCTTTTTTCACCCAGATGAGTTTGCGTCCCTGATCCAATACATGTGGATCTTTTTGATGATGAGTTTTTGAAAAGCAGATTTAAAAACGGGTAAACTCATTTAGAGCACAATAGAAAGGTTTATAACTTTTGACCAATTGGTGACACTAAGCAAAATTGTATGAGACAAACAAGCTGTGCCAGTAATGATACATAATGTTTTGTGGCAATACACAAAATAATTGTGAAAATGCATGCTCGCTTCTAATTTATTGAAGTCGCATATGACAACTTTTTGAACAATCAAAGAGCTTTAAATAACTTTTTGTTAGGGATGTCTCTAGAAGCCATATACAACATTTTGTGCAAATCAGGAGCTCTTGTAGGAAGAGTTTGTTTTGAATAAGATTCAGTATGGCACACTGGTAGTGTTGTGGAAATATGACAAAAGTGGTATAACTTTCCATATAGCATCTACGTTCAAGTGTCAAATAGAGTTCATCTTTACATTGACTGTTGATTTGTTGGTTGCTGAGTAGAGACTTCAAGCACATTAATACGGACAAAAGCCATCTATAAAGACTTGCAGCAAGTAAATAAGAACCAGCTTAACAGGTTCATCTTGTTTCCAGATAATCGTTGGTTTGCATTGTAACGAATGAACATATTAACAGCACACCTTTTCAGCTCTTCATGAACTGTTGCTCTCATGTTTATTGTTGCCTTTAACAAAGTTTTTACAATGGTTCCTAAGTGGTTTCTCATAACTCTAAATTGTTCTTTAGGCATTTGATTGACCCCAAATAAGTAACTATAGCTTTATTTAATATCTAGTCAATATACTAGGGCAATGAGTCTGATTTTGAAGACAGTTTCATATAGTTCAAGAACTTTAACTACAATGATAGTGGAAATGCTACAGTGCTAACTCACTGGGTTTTACTGTACCTACAAAGATAGTAACACTGTAGATTTAGCATTACAGGATTTGCAGCTTTATCAACATGTAAAGGCATTTTTGCCTTATTTTCTTATTCTCACTCCCCTTTTCTCTCTGAACTGGCTGCGCTGCGAGTATGAATTAAACTAGTCCATATAAACCTTTCAACAGGGAGTAAAAGAAAGAATCAGCATGCGTGTGTGACCAACATAAAATCGTCCTTTCCAGGCATTCACTTTGTATGCATCACAGAGCAAAACGTGCAAAAGATTACAGACAAAAAGTTCAGGAAAGATTCAAATGAAACACTTAAGAGGACAAAGAGATATTGACTTTAAAAATAAAGAGTACAAAAGAAAGATATAAAAGGCAACAAGCAAAGTAACCTCTGATGTCACGGCAGTGTTTACATGTAGATTTAGGGAGGCGGATACTGATTTGGATTAGCAGAATTTTAAGGAAGGGTCACAAAAGCCATTTGGAAAGGAAATAAAAGAGATTAAGGGTGTATTCACACCAGGAAAGCCCTCTAGTTCACTTGCTTTGGTCCGGACCAAATACAATGTTGAGTTTGTTGTTTGGTGCAGTTCGCTTTCACACTGCCCTTTTTCCAAGTGAGAAAAAATTTGTAAACAAAACCTCGTGTCCGCTAAGGTCATCCATTCAATGGACAGGAAGTGCAAAAATAGGCTACTCATGGAGACATTTTAAATGGGTGACAGATTTTTATGGACAGATTTATGCATGTTTATTTTGAGATGGATTACTTAAATTCTCAACTTAATAAAGTATTACATATGTTTGGTTAAATTATTATAAGTATTTTAAAAACGAATAGAAAATGACGTATCTTTGCCCATTTTGGAAGACGTGAGCGTAATGCACATTAAGTACTTTCAACAATACTCTAGAAACTTCCAATGATGTTGGTGCAGGATAAGAAGAATGGAAGTAAGGTAAAGATAGTGTGTCTGTGACGCTGGCTCTGATGTCACTGCTCGCGTGTGTGTGTGTTTGTGTCAACTCGCTGTCTGAAAAAAGAGAACGAGCGAGAACGCGCAGCTGGTATCGATACTTTGTGACATGCGTATTGCTACGTATCGAAATATCGACCACTTTTTAGTACGTGTTTGATAGTAGCTTTACTTAAATGAAGCGGTGAAATGCTCATGAAATAAACTCAGACCAGCTCTGGAGATGTTCACATTCCCATATAGTTAGATGCCGTAAACAGAAGTGTCATGCGTGCAGTAGCCTGAAGGAACCCGCTCGAATCATTCAGTCAAATGTTAGAAAGCTTCAGTATTTGATAAAACTATATTTTTTGTAATTTGAAAAAGATTATAAAGTATTCATGAATTAAGTACATTTTACTTCAATTCTCCCCTTTTTTCACAGTTTTCCCTGTTGCTCTTTTTCCTTTTTTGCTCTTGTTCACACACCCACTTTTAGTGGCCTCCTTTTACAGACTTGACTCGTTTGGTTCAGTTGGTTCTCTCTCTCTCTCTCTCTCTCTCTCTCTCTCTCTCTCTCTCTCTCTCTCTCTCTCTCTCTCTCTCTCTCTCTCTCTCTCTCTCTCTCTCTCTCTCTCTCTCTCTCTCTCTCTCTCTCTCTCTCTCTCTCTCTCTCTCTCTCACACACACACACACACACACACACACACACACACACACACACACACACACACACACAGCGTTCTTGCTCGGCCGATGACAACACAAAGGCCATGTCACACTGCAGCACTCTCTACCGCTCTCTGAGTTTTTCTCTGCAGCCTCTCCTGTTATTCCTGCATTTTTAAACCTTTTTCTTTTTTTAATTGTAATTCCAGTGTTTTTGTTTGGTTCTCTGTAATGTACTTTTGCAGATTTACTTTTGTTTTTTCTCTGTGTAATTCGGTGTTAATGGCGAATTAGAGGCTACTGCTGATTGTCGCCATTTTCTGTCTCTGAATAATATCATCACATGGTCGACGTTTGTGTGATATCCATCATCCATGCGCATGTGTGGTCGGTGGTTTTTTTTCATATTTTGCGATTGTGATTTATTATGCGATTATTTTTTTAAGCTCCTTCACTATCCCTGGCTGGTGGAATGCTATTAATAATTCTATCCGATCAGCTACATCCCTCACATCCTTAGAGAAACTAAAAAACATATTTTTCTTATGTTTTCATATTTTCACATCGTCAAAGATCTGCTAATATAACAAACTATACAGACACATATGTACCTGCATTAACACAAAATACATATAGGCAGGGCTGACTATACTGTGTAGATTGTTTGCTGGTGTATTATGTATAGCAGGGATGCCCAATCCTGGTCCTAAAGATCTACCATCCTGCAGAGTTCAGCTTCAACCCTAATGAAATACTGAATAAGGCCAGAGTGTATTAGAGAAAAACATTTATTTGATAATGTGATTTCCCCCCACTTTCAATTGTTTTACTTTAATGAAACATTTTTTAAATAAAAGTTTAAAAGGAGAAACAATGCTGATTTATTTTCACAGCATTCTGTCCTCATATCTACCAATGGGGCTAATATTTTTATCCCCAACTTTAATTATCATCTTATTTTTTGAATTTTGTTTGCAAAGTGTTTGGTTAAACCACTTAAAGGTACTGTAGACCTACACATGCATGTTTTTTTTACAAGATCTGGATGGCACCACCTCTGCCTCATTTTGAGACAGGAAAAACCCTGAATGGTTGCATTTCCGGCCACAATATGAATTTGAGAGTAATATTTTTGCCATTTAAAATAACAAAATTTTTGTTATTGTTTCCAACGAAAGCGCTACACCTTTCAAAAATCCAACACCTGGCTTTTTAACGCACGTTCAGCGCCAGCGCTCTTAATTTTTTCTATGCTCAGTGTACCAATGATTATTGATTAGGGCCGCACGGAATAAGCGCACGCAGATCTATGCATAGACAACATTTTAAGACTATTTCTACACATTTACATTTGTGTACAAAAGTTAACGCATTTAAAACTATTCTGCAGAATTAACAAAAATGTCTGCAAATATAAAAATACTAAAGCGCCCGACTCCCATGTGTCCCTGTGTGGTCTTGGTTGACAGTAAGGCCGAGTTAGTTGTAAGACTGCACATTAACCTTAGCCTGCTCTGACGAGAGAAAAATGTGAAAGGAAGGGAGGATGATTCTACTTGGCACTAACGTGTCAAGCATGTGGAGGCAGTTGCTATGGCAGCCTCACAGATGCGGTGTGCTTGGTATTTTTTTCTTGCTGCCTCAGTCCAGTGTTTTGGCAACAGATTAATGGACATATATGTGTGTATCTGTGAGCGGAAGGTTATTATGTGTGTGTATGTGCTTGCGAAAAAGGTTGGATAAGCAACCAAAGCCACACATGGTCATATTCACTGGATTCTTAACCATAGATCCCGTTTTCACACATGGTTGTAGTCAAAAGTTTACATCCCCCTTGCAGAATCTGGAAAATGGTAAAAAGTTTGGAAAAAATAAGAGGAATTTAGAAAATTTAGTCCTGCCCTGAGCAAGTTATTTCACAAAAGAAATGTTAACAAAGTTCACACCAAAGAATAATAAGATAATTTCTAAAAATAGCCCAGTGCAAAAGTTTACATCCCCTGATTCTTAATACTGTATGATGTTACCTGATCAATCAATGGCAGTTTTTATGTTTTGTTATAGTTGTTTAAGAGTTTCCCGTTTGTCCTGAGTCATTAAATTGTTCTCTGATCTTCAGAAAAATCATCCTATGTATGATGTTGAGATTCATCTTTTTACATTAAGGACAATAAAGAGACTCATACACAACTATTACAATAGAGAGAAACATTCAGTGATGCTCATGAAGTCAACACCATTCATTTAAAGTCAGGTGGGTGTAAACCCCTGAAAATGATAACTGGTGTAAGCTTATTTTACTGATATAATTATATACTATATATGCCTTGTTTCATGCACTTTCAGATCCACAGTGAAAGTCCTAAATACTGTAAAAAGCCTTGTCACTTAAGCTAAGTGTTCACTTAAGCTCGTGATTTGAAGAATACGATACAAGTCAAGACAACAGAGGGTTTACTCACCATAGGAGAGAGTGATTGACAGCGTGATGCGATCGCTTTTCTCTCACACATGCAATATATAACATGATGTCTATGTAGTTTTTATCTGTTTTTCTGAAGGTTATGATGAGAGTTAGGTTCAGTCAGTACATTGACAGCTTAATTCACTCGTTTTCCCATTATACATGTGCAACAAACGCATATTATATTTAAGTTAGATTTGTATTATAAATCCTTTGCTGTCAGGAGTTTTTTTTGGTCAAACCACAACAGCACATTCAGTGTTTTTGGAAGTCATGGCGACTGTTAAGAAAACATAATACACCACTTACACGCTTTAAAGGTAAAAATGTTAGTTTTCCCTGTTAATCCATGTGCATTTTGAACATAAAGAGTGCACTGTCACTTTAATTGAGCGGGAGAAGCACAGCAAAAATAGACTTGGCTGCGAAATTACCGCTGCGCTGCTACTTCCGCTTCCGTGTGCGGTATAAAAGCTCTCATCTGTTAACATGCATGCCGGAAAAAATACACTCCTCTTACGCTTGCGGTATGAAACTGGCGTTAGGCTGCATCCAAAATTGCATAATGTGACAGTACATACTGATTTAAATTAAGTACCTACCTATCGACTGTTAAAACGGTATGTTCTTTACTGTATGTTTGTGAGCAATATGAATAAACGTTTTCACAAAGAAATCATGACTCACTAAAAGTTAACGTTTATGTTGATTTTATTGTGTATTAAGGACTTTTCCCCATGTTCACAACACAATGTTAAGATTAGGTTAGGTTTGTCGGTCATTCGTTCTTGCTGTGAACGGATTTGAAATGATCCAACGCTGTCGTAACAAATGCGTTACCTGCACATTTTAATTTTAAACGTCTCAAATATAACATTGTTTGGCTCATTAAAATCCATCACAACAAACAGCGCATACTAGTTATGCTCTCACGTTGTGTGTGTGTACTTGTCAATAACATGCGATAAAATCCACTGAATTCCAGGGCGTTTTCTGCGGAGATTAGTGGGTGCTTATTCCATGCTGCTTCATCGAGCATTGGTACACTGAGTGTGGAAAAAGGATGAGGAGGCTAAAGACTGCAGCCTCTAGCATCTGTTGCTAGAGCATCTCTTGATGTTGGGAAGGTTTAGTCAGGTTTTCCTGCACAGCGCTCGCTCTCTCTCTCTCTCTCTCTCTCTCTCTCTCTCTCTCTCTCTCTCTCTCTCTCTCTCTCTCTCTCTCTCTCTCTCTCTCTCTCTCTCTCTCTCTCTCTCTCTCTCTCTCTCTCTCTCTCTCTCTCTCTCTCTCTCTCTCTCTCTCTCTCTCTCTCTCTCTCTCTCTCTCTCTCTCGCTGGCCTCCGTTACACTGGCTTTTTCTAAAGTGTGGCACTTCCGTTAGAAACATTTTAAAAACGAGTAAATTTGCATGGTCGCTAATGGCGATCTCCAAAAATATCACTCACAAATTAATCTTTTTGGTCGCAAATGCAACCATTTTAGGCACAGTCTGGAGCCTTGCACACATAGACATAAGGAGACTCTGGGATTACAGAATATTTCTGGGTAATAAACTTTCCTCATGAGTTGGGTAAATAGGAATTTCTTATTAGATGCATGCATGCCAACATAAACACACATGCACAAATACATAGAGGATCTGTGTCATATAAACACTTCATAGACACACACCGGGTGTGTGTTTGTGTGGCAGGAGGCTGAATCAGCGTCCTCCTCCTGTCTCTTCCTCTGGGCCGTTCCTCCAGCAGGTCATAGCCCAAAAATAGCAGCGGATGCCGTTTTAAGTGCAAACCACCGACTTTGGGGCCACAGCCAGTCTGTGAGTGTGATATTTCTATGGGAGAACTTGGCCATGCTCCAGTCAGACTGTGTGTGTGTGTGTGTGTGTGTGTGTGTGTGTGTGTGTGTGTGTGTGTGTGTGTGTGTGTGTGTGTGTGTGTGTGTGTGTGTGTTGTTCCACTCCCTTTTTTGCCTTTCCTCTCTGATCTGGCTGGCAGATGAGCTTGCAAATTTTTACCAAACACATGCACTCCACGTGACAACGGTTCAGTGTGTAAATATTCCCATACACACTTGTGTGCACACGCGCCACTCCACTGGGAGGCTTTAGGACTGACTGCCAGATTGATTTTCGCATCACAACCCATATGGACTCGCTGCTCATTTTGATCAAGCTTGTATTTATGGCGCTGTATTTATGTTATGTAATGGGCAAAATGTCTATAAAAACAAAAACATGCCATGAATATATTTGCATAATATACATAAACAAATATATTTATGCATAACCTATGTTTTATTGTGTTAAACTTGTCATGTTTTTTATTTAATGCACAGCATTATAAATGGTAAAAATGTACAAGCTATTGTTTATGCGCATCTTATTTAACTACATTGTTTTATTTTATCATGAGAACGTGATAAATGTTGGCTTGTGTAAGTCTCATCACCATTTTTTATACGGTTACAAAAGTTTTAGTGATGCCAAGTACTGTTCCAGTCAAAACATTCCATCTTCCAAACAAAAGTTGTATGGCAAGTTGTGTTGATATTTTAGGGTTTATTTGAATCACTGACCTAATAACTTGCCCTAAAACATCACTGATTGCACTTTTTGTAATTCATGTCTTTGCAGGACTTGTCGGGCTCCATTGATGATCTTCCCACAGGAACTGAGGGTGCTTTGAGCCCGGGCGTGAGCACATCAGGTGTATCCAGCAGTCAGGGTGAGCAAAGCAACCCAGCACAGTCACCCTTCTCTCCCCACACCTCCCCTCACATGCCAGGCATCCGCGGTCCATCACCATCACCCGTAGGCTCACCTGCAAGTGGCCCCGCATCACGCACAGGACCACTTTCACCCGGAGCCATGCCAGGTATGAAGTTCATTGATAAAATTTTGTCAAAAATCAAAAAATTGTCTTTGTTAATTTAGCTATTTATACTTTTTTGCTATCCAACTACAGGAAACCAGATGCCCCCCAGACCCTCCAGTGTGCAGTCAGATGGTATGCTGCATTCCTCAATGGGTCAGGATAGAGGTAAACAATGTTTCTCTTTGAATGTGATCTTTAGTTAAGAGATGACTTGACTTCCCCATCCTTCACGATTAATAAACACTAAACCAGGGGTCCGCGACCCCCACAGGGTGGAACTGCAGGGGGTCCGCTTAATGTTTACTCTCAGACAACTTTTTAAAAAAATGTAAAACATGGGTATGGAAATATTACAACCAAATTTTCCTTTAAGCTGTGCACGTGCGTGGCCGCGCAGACTCATTCAATGTCCCGCACTTTGTCATTTTAACCTGCATGCGGACAAAAACTTCCATGCATTCAGGCAGCATAAGCCAAAAAAGGTTACACCTGCGTTTCTTCAGCAGCATAAAAGACAGGTAATCGTATATACATCATATATATATATATATATATATAAGTACCTATATCTTTCTTTCAAGACTGTAAGTTTAGAAACAGGGCATTCTCTATCTTCCTTCTGCTAGGTTCAGTGTGCACATAAAAGGAGTTGAGTGCAAATAAAGTGCATTCTCAACTTGCATTTCTAAAACCGTAAGGCTGTTCAGCAAAAGCTGCTAATTTGACAGGCAAATGACACCACACCGCTTCTGCATTATAAACGGCAACAAAACTGTTACTCGCGTTTAAAATCAGTGAAACTCGCATCGTGGTACTGATGGTGAAAGTCAAACAAGTCGTCCCAAAAATGCGGCAGACTAGTTGCATGTTGCTCTTCTTAGTCTGATATGATGCTCTGCAGAATTTTCTTTTTTTAAATGTTCCTATAATGCCCGCGACAATACTGATCCACGAGAAATACAACAGAGCTCAGAATTATAAAATAGCGGTATATTTTGCAACACACAGAGAAGCAATCCAGAGAGAACCTCTACCTCCACTAGAATAGTATTTGTGCCATTAACCGGGTCGGTCATCTCATTAAAGTCTTAATAAACTTAAAGCTAAGATTCAGGACAAGTAAATGTTTAATTGTCCATCTCAGGGTAAAATGAAAATGTATGATGCTGCAAATCCCTTAAAATAATCAATCTATTTTGATGACAAAAAATATAAACAGAAATTGATGTGTGCAACAATAACATGCATAATAGTGCTAATGTACGGTCTTAACATAAGATTGCTGTGAAAATATGGGTTGTTTCTATTTATATATCTCAGTTTTACACATTTAGTATCAGGGGGTCCCTGATGAAACCATTGAAAAAAATATACATTAGTGCTATCAGTCGACTTTATTTGATTTGGTCTATTCTGTGTGTGCATTTTCCTTTTTTTTGCACAATGAATATCACACAAAATATGAGTATAGGAAGGCAGAGAGAGAGTTTGTAACCGTTGTGACTCTTAAGGTAAAATGTTAAACGGGTGCAAAATCTGCAATGTTGGAATGTTTACCAGATGCTGGCACTGAATTTAAGATATTAGGTGTGACTCCACATTGATAAGCACAATAATATATTTTATCAATTGGTTGCGATACCCCGTTATAACCCCACCCAAATGAGCCACAACAGACTAACTATGATCAGCACATAAACATTTTTAAGGGGTAGTTTCTTAAAGTGTTATGGCATCCTCTCCCCCTTCAGTATATATGCGAAACCCTCAGATGTCATACGGCTCTCCTCAACAAGGATCAACCTTATCCCCACGGCAATCTTCTGGAGGTCAATTGCATGGTGGGATGGGCTCCTATCCGCAAAACAACTCCATGGGCAACTATGCACCCCAGAGTGGCCAGTATGGACCACAAGGTGAGATGCTTACTTTCATTTTTAAATCATCAAGTTTTCATTTTCATCAAGTTTTAAAAAAGGACAAAAATTATTTTGAAAGGTTGTTTTTCCCTCTCCTTTTGTTGGCAGTTTTGGGTGAAGTCAACTTTTTTGCACAAACTAACAAAAAACTCAAATGTGCTGCTTTTACATTATAAGTGGTGGTTAAGCTTTTTAAAATGTAAATCATAAACCTTTCAGTTTGATAAACCTCTTTTGTCCTCTCTTTACTCTTTTTCTTGACCAGCAAAGACAGATGAGGTAATTACATTAACCAGTAGTACCCTAACGGTTACTCTTTTCACATAGGCTACCCAAGGCCACCAGCTTATGGGGGTATGCCTAATGCTAACTACCCTGGTGGTACTGGAATAGGTGGCTCGATGAATCCTATAGCAGGACAGGGTGGAGGTGGGCCATATGGAGGTATGCCTCCTGGAAGGATTGGCCCGGGACAGATGGGGGCAAGGCCTTACAACCCAGGCATGGGCCCCAACATGGGTGGCATGCCCCCTCAGGTGGCATCTGGGATGTGTCCCCCACCTGGCATGAACAGGAAGCCCCAAGATCCTGCTGCAGCTGGCATGCACCCCGGCCCATCTAATTCGATACACAGGTAGAGTACACCATGTGGCTGTTTCATATTTGACTGTGAAATATAATTGTCCTGGCAAATGCTGTCGCTACTGGTATACCCGACTTAATTGAACTGTATTTGTGTAAGTGCAGTATATGTAATACTGTTTGTCTAAAATAAAATAATGCTTCAAGTATTTATAATGTGAGCTTTCCTTCCTCTGCTAGGCCACCTGGTTATCCCAGCATGGGCCAAGGCATGATGGGACCTGGGTCTCCATATGCCCCACCCATGAACAGCATGCAGAACATGATGAACCAAGCGGGACCATACCCAATGCCTGGCAACATGGCCAACAACTCTGCGGGTGAGCAATAAACTATAAGCTTTTTTACATATCAATTCCAAAACAGTGTGTTTTAGGCTAGCCAATGGTTAAAAATTGTTAATATATTAACAAAATGTCTTAAGTATTTCTATTTTTCTCCAAGGCATGGCTCCTAGTCCAGAGTTTGGCATGGAAAAGCTCAACCAGTCTCAGAAGCTGACTAACAAAGTTGATGGGACTCCTAAAACAGAATCAAAAAAGGTTGAGTATTTTTTTAAAGTTATATTTTAGGGGGTTTTTGCCTTTATTAGACAGGACAGTGAAGAGCAGACAGGAAAGTGTTGGGAAGAGATACCGGGAGCGGGACCGCCAAAGGACCGCCGGTGGCGGTTCTAGACTACTGTAACTGGGGGGCAGACAGGGGCCTCTTATGCTTTTAGGGGGCACACTAACAGAAGTTTCCTCTATATATATCCATTACTTGTATGATGTAGATCTCTGAAAGCTCTGCATTCGGTCTTGCTTGCGTAATCGCCTTTTGTCGCAAAAGCATCATTACTGCCACCCGCAGGACAAATTGTACATTGCACCCAAAATTGCTTGGTTTTGGTATAATACAATTCCAGATTTTGCCCCCCCTAGAAACGCCCCTGAGGACCGCCAAGACTGGATTTGAAGTCGTGTCACCGAGAGCTCATTGGCATTATGTGTCGGTGTGCTAACCACAGGGCTATTGGTACCGACTAGGGCTGGGCGATTTGGCAAAAAAATCTAGTTTCTCGATTTTTTCCGGACCGTCTGCCCGATTTAGATTTTTCTAGTCAACTTAAAAACATAACTACAACATGTTTCAAGTTACATTCTTTTTAATAACCATCTGGTTAATCCCATCATGAAGTTATCAATGTGAATATCTTGGCGAAAACAAAATGCAATAAATATTGCACAAACTCAAACATACATGTTACATAATATAAAATAAGATTATTGCTAAATATTTCTTGGTCAGAGATTCAATTTCAGGGGTGAACCCAAAGAGTCAAGGCAAACTCAAAATTACAATAGTACAGGGTGGTTTCCCAGAAAGGGTTTATCTTAAACCTAGACTAGGCCTTAGTTTAATTGGGAAATTTCAGTAGTTTTATCAAACATACCTTACTAAAAACATTACTTGTGTGCATTTTGAGACAACACAGAGGCACTGATGTATTTTGAGATATGTCAGTGCAAGTTGTTTTTAGTTTGAACAGCTCTTACATTTCTTTTAGTCTAGGACTAGACTAATCCCTGTCCAGGAAACCGCCCCTAAATGTTAGTAAAAAAACAGAAAACAGCAGCACTTTTCAGTCAGTGACTATCATGAACATAGGCTTTGCTTGAGCATCTCGCGCATAAAACACATTTTTACAACACGATACTAACGTTAAAAGAAAGTTCAACTCACGTCTACACTGGTGAGCGGTGTAATGAAGAAAAAGACAATAGAAACCATTAACTGTGTCTGTGTATTAGATTAGATTAGATTAGATTCAACTTTATTGTCATTACACATGTACAAGTACAAGGCAACGAAATGCAGTTTGGGTCTAACCAGAAGTGCAATAGCAGCAAGTGCAGGATATACATTGGTTGCATAAGTTACATAAATAAATATACAGAAGTAATTTACAGATGGAAATGTACTATGACCATGATTTACAGATGTCTCTTACTATAAACAGAAATTTACAGATGGATATATACTATGCACATAATATACAGATGTCTATTACTATAAACAGAGATTTACAGGTGGATATATACTATGAACATAATATACAGATGTCTATTGCTATAGACAGAGATTTACAGATGGATATATACTATGAACATAATATACAGATGGCTTTTACTATAAACAGAAATTTACAGATGGATATGTATTATGAACATAATGTACAGATGGCTTTTACTATAAACAGAAATTTACAGGTGGCTGTATACAATAAATTAGGCTATGGTGAGCAGCAGTGCGATGGATATAGGTATTACCACTGACGCGGAGCTATTTAACGCTTTTTCTGAGACTCATAGAATTTTCCGGAATCAGAAAAGATGCTATCTCTTGCACAGTATCTAAGGGTGTATTCACACCAGGAAAGTCCGCTAGTTTACTTGCTTTCGTCCGGACCAAATAATTATTATTATTTTTTTATTATTTATTTGGTTTGGTGTGGTTCGCTTTCACACTGCCCTTTTTGCAAGTGAACCAAAATTTGTAAACAAAACCACATGTGTGCTAAGATTATCCATTCATTGGACAGAAAAAAGCAGAAAGTGCAAAAATAGGCTACTCATAGTGGAATTTAAAAAAAGTTCTAAATATTAAATGGGCAACAGAATTTTATGGTATTTTGGATTTTAAAAACAAGTAGAAAATGTGTTAAATGTGTCATGTCATTTAATCCAAATGAAATTAGCAAACCAGTTAGACATTAAATTGGTTCTGCATTAAGACAAACATGTCGCGAGTAAAACAAGTGATTTCCTGTAGCTCAGTGGCGAGTATGTACAAGAGAGATACGCGCATGCATCAAGTTTAAACAGCTCGCAGGATGTTTTAGGAGACGCGATAATACAGTGGTGCTGCGCAGAAGACGGATTTCTGCAGTTAGGTCGGATCGAGATCGAACTATGTTCACACCTTAAACAAACCGCACCAGGATTCGTTTGAAACCGTTGTTTGGTCCGTACCCGATTGCTGTATTTACACCTGCCCAAAAGATCCGCACCAAGGGAGAAAACGAACTAGAGTTTGATTCAAACTAACCAAACAAGACGTGTGAATAGCCCCTAAATTTCATTTCACTTGGTGCCATCTAGAGGCTTTTTATGCATAACAGGCACATCACAGTAACACAGAGAAAGTGTTGAATTTTTTTGCCAATGTCCCTTCCACGACTCCTTAAGAAGCTGTTCATATGTCACGTTTTTTGCGTTCTCGTCTGGTGCGCCTCCGGTCATTTTACGCCCTAGGCAACCGCCTATGCCATGGGCTGGCCCTGACGGCAAGTAGTGATCGCTGCAGCCCGGAGAACTGTGGGTGGGAGGAACCTACGCCACAAACTGTAAGTGGGCAGAGCTTAAACCGCAAGTAGGCTGGATTTTTTTTTACAGTGATTGAGAATGGCAGGAGGTAGAGACAGTAATGAAAACACTGTTTTAAACTGCATTTTCATCGTAGTTTAAAGTTTTGTTTTAACACATTTTGTCAAAATGCATCAAATGAATATACAATAAATCCAAAATGCAAAATAAATGAACAAAGCAGTTTTAGTCCTCCTGAAGTTCAAAGCAACGTGAAGTTACGGCAAGCATGGCATAATAAAGGTTTCAACAAATAAACACTTAGGAAACACAAATGTCTTTACACTGATATAAAAAGAATAATTATGCCGCCTCTTGTATTTTAATTTCAGAAACCACAGTTTCTCTAAACCACTGCAAGCACTGCAGTTTCTATTTATGTTATATTAAAACGAACATTCTCTATTGTTCTGACATTGTGCTACTTCCGACTGCCCTATCACGTGACTTAGGTTTAGGGTTTGGGTTGGGGAAGGGGATAGTATACAAAAACACAAAATATTATGCCACCAACTGTGGCTCATGAACCAATACTACAACACTACATTAAATAAACCAATCAAAATCCTCTAGAGGTTTGTACAGCCCACTTGCGGCTGGCCCGCCCATCTGCAGCTCGCTCCGACCTCCGCTGATACCCATCTCCCTGACGGTGGAGAATGACGTTTCGTCTTTTTCCGGTCAGTACTTCTAACTTGGGTTGTTTCGCTGTGTATAGTGTAAATGCAGATATCGGATACAGGTCACTTTTAAAATAAGGTGTAAACGGGTAGTCAAAAAAATCAGATATAGTCACAAAATCGGAATTGGGCAACAAGAACTGCAGTGTAAATGCGGCCATAGAGCGTGTCACGTGAGTGGTAAATCTAGTGCGCCATCATGCGGTCTGGTTACTTAGCGGCTGTCGTCAATCACTGTCAACATGACTGATAACGTTTGCTAACATATTTATTCAAAATGGAGATTTGTTGAGTTAAAAAAATAATAAAATCGGGAAAAGCCCAAATTCGAATTTATTCGAAAAAATCGACAAAATCACCCAGCCCAAGTGCCGACTGAGAGTTAGGAGTATTTAAATGTATCTGGGCTTTGGTGTTGTAGAATGGCATGGTGATATGATATGATCATGGTCAACCCTAATTTCTGTAAACAGCAGTTGACAAATTGTCTACAGACTAACTCCTAATACATATTTTAGGGGTTTTGTTAGTATCCAGTTTTTATACATAATTAATGAAATTGCTTTTCCACTGAAATGCACATATGAACCGCTGTGATAAAAATGATAGATTATTGACTTTTTAGTTAATGATGATGTTTTTGCTTTTTAATGATAGTTTTAAATGATGATTTTGTCTCAAAACTATAAAAAGCTGCAATCTTAGTCTATGCATGTCAGTAGCATACCGGTTTAATTTTTGTTGTGTCCTTGCAGAAGTCAAGTTCTTCTACCACCACCAATGAAAAGATAACCCGCCTATATGAGCTGGGACCAGAACCAGAGAGAAAAATGTGGGTCGACCGTTACTTGGCATTTGC
Organism: Oreonectes daqikongensis; assembly: GCA_026939265.1. Classification (NCBI taxonomy): domain Eukaryota; kingdom Metazoa; phylum Chordata; class Actinopteri; order Cypriniformes; family Nemacheilidae; genus Oreonectes; species Oreonectes daqikongensis. The sequence continues at coordinate 2,526,249 of JAOTQM010000428.1, forward strand.
TGAGGAGAAAGCGATGGGCATGAGCAATTTACCTGCGGTGGGACGCAAGCCCCTTGACCTCTTCCGCCTCTACGTGTCTGTTAAAGATATTGGCGGCCTTACTCAGGTGTGTAGATGTGCTCCTCTTTGTATGAGTGATATGAAGATTTTTGTTATCGTGTTATGATAAAGCAGTATTTTGACAAATATGTAATTAGACATTACAGACAGCACCTCCACAGCACTTGTATGTGGGGTTTTACTATTTAAAGGATTTAAAGGAGCTTTACTGTTGTTTATTTCAACGTTTTTGTTTTAAATGACCCAATTTGTGGCATTTGCACTTTTGCAAAGTACATAATAAATACTCTGATTTGGGTTTTTTATTTAGTTATTATAAAAGACCCAATTAAACCAATTAATTGAAAAAATAATCGTCCTACTAATTGATTATCAAAAAAATTTTGGTTTGTCTTCAAATTTTCACAGAACGTTTCCTCATGCCTTTGTTGTAATTAACTTGTGTTTGTCTGCTGTTATCAGGTGAACAAAAACAAAAAGTGGAGGGAGTTAGCCACTAATCTGAATGTGGGAACATCCAGCAGTGCCGCCAGCTCTTTGAAGAAGCAGTATATCCAGTGTCTCTATGCCTTTGAATGCAAGATTGAGCGAGGAGAAGACCCACCACCTGACTTTTTCACTAGTGACCCTAAAAAGAACCAGGCCAAGGTCCAGCCTCCATCACCAGGTCAGTGCAGACCGGCACATGGCAACTACATGTGACATGGAACGCGGTCAAAACTATTTCATGTGTGTGTTTAGTGAATTATTATTGCACACCTTAGACGCACATCTTATAACGTTCAGAGTGGTTATAGTTGTTAGGATGTGCTGAAATGAAAATTCTTGGTTGAAACCAAATAAAAATGAACTACTTGGCCGAAGACCGAGAAACTGAATGGTCAAAATGTGCTTTTATATTTTGTCCTGCATAGGAAATCTGACTCTGTACGCCTACAATAAAACGCTTAAATTAATTAATTAATTAAACAACGTGTCATTAATTCAACATTATAAGCCAAAATTACGAAAACTGATTATTACTGACTACTCTGCTAAATGATTTAAAGAAAAAACATTAATGCAAGCCATGAACGCTGACGCTGAATTGAACTGAAATAAATTTCAGTTCATGACTCTCCTCCAAAAAAGCGTACTGTTCTCTCAGAATGTGATGCACAGACATAGCGGTATGATGTTAAAGGATGTTAGGAGTGGTGGGGTGCATAAATGCAATGTTTGCTGCATTCATATTGCACATCTCTCTCTCTCTTTGAGCTGGTTGCTGCTTGATCGCCTCCTCAAAATCGTCATTGTTCGGTAAAATTTATTTGGCCATTTCACTTGATCAGTCGAATACTGAATTTCGGTGGCCGAACATTTGTTGCATCCCTTGTATGTTTATTTATGGCAGACACGCAGTGGACAACACATTTGAACAGTAGGCTAAAACATCACTGTTAACGGGGAGAATCTCTCCATCACAACACACAATCACATCTGACAACAATGTTTACATCTGGCAAAAGTGTGAAATGTTTACAAGGAAAACAAGGAAACTTAAATGGGCTGTTTGCGCTTTCGATTTGAATAAAATACAAAAATATAAAAAAAGGCCCTATGTGTGTTTACTTCTCTTCCGGCTGCATCCAGACGAGATCTCAGATTCTGACAGACTTATTAATGTACCATTTTGTTAATACAAGATCAAAGAAACTTTAGTTAAGTTGGAACCAAATGTACAATTTAAGAATTTTTCTTTTTTTTCAGGCTAGTTAAATTGATTTTGTGCTACAAAAATCTGAAGAGAGCTTTTCTGACAGCATACGGATTTAGAAACTTTGCAAGCCCTAAATCTACTTTGCTAAATCTACTGACACACTGGTGGGTTTTTGTTTTAGCTGGATCAGGATCTTTACAGGGTCCCCAGACACCTCAGTCGACCAGCAGCTCCATGGCTGAGGGTGGAGACCTGAAGCCCCCTACACCTGCATCAACGCCTCACAGCCAGATGCCCCCCATGTCCGGTTCTAGGTACATGTCATAATCTTATACATAGCAGTGTCTTGCTTAAGCATTACTTTTTTGTGGTGTTGTTTTTATGTCATTTATCATCACATTAGAAGAAATGACCTTTTAATATCTGTCTTGGACAGAAGCAGTGTCAACTTGCAGGATCCATTTGCTGATGGTGGAGACCCAGCCTTTTCCAGACGAAACTCTGTGACCCCTAATTCAGGTTATCAGCCTGGTATGGGGGGGCCAGATGTGATGGGCCGCATGGCACCTTATGAGCCCAATAAGGACCCTTTTGGTGGTATGAGAAAAGGTAACTGTGTCTACATTGTGGCGTTTTAAGGATTTCTGGCTTTTATATTGATGCGACTTGATCTGTTCACATGAGTAGTTTTTAACAACATTGTTATTGTACAATTTACATGATTCTTAACAAATATTATATGTACAATTTGTGATTAAAATCCTTTTGACAGATTTGCAATTTTTTGGGCCAAAACTCTTCTTTAGTATTCATATCAATACATGTGTAAAAGTAATTCTCTGCTTATTTTCAGCGGGTGAACAGTTCATGACCTCAGGTCAAGGCCCAAATAGTGGAATGGGTGAACAGTATAACAGAGGCCCTCCAGGACCTATGGGTAATATGCAGATGGGTCAAAGACAACAGTATCCATATGGATATGAAAGAAGGTGAGAACATTTAAGCCAAAATTTACATAATCTTTTATTAAAAGCTAGCTGTTAATCTTGTTTTATTTATTCACAGACCAGATTCAGGTATGTGCCCAGATGGAAACATGGGTCCACAACCGAACATGATGCCTTCTGGTGCAGATGCAGGGATGTACTCCCCCAACCGGCCCCCACAACAGCAGAGGTTAAAATTTAATTGAAATATAGCATGTGAATATTATCGTTAATGTTTAAAATAATTACTTGGCAGTGGTTGACAATTGCAGTAATCAAAAAACAAAACTGCAAAAAAAAAATGTGTGAGTCTTTATTTTTTATTCACATGCATGCTTTTTCATAGTTTTTTGACAAGTCTGTTTGTTTGTAGGCATGATTCATTTTGTAATCAGTACCCTGGCCAAGGGGCTCCACCTAGTGGATCATACCCAAACCAGCAGCCAGGAATGTACCCACAACAGCAACCGGTAAGTGAAAAAAAAAAATATATATATATATATAAAATTGTTGAATTTCTGTAATACTTGACCACTCGTGCATTTGAATATGTGGATGTTCATGTGTCCCATTTAAAAAGTCAACACATTTTTCTTAAATCCAGAATTACACACAGAAGAGACCAGTTGATGGTGTTTATGGACCTCCTGCAAAGCGTCATGAAGGGGACATGTACCCCTTCAGTGGTCAGCAGCAAGGACCCCAAGCCCCAGGTGCACCTCAGTCCCAACCAGATATGTACAACCAGTATAACACTTATCCAGGCTCCGACAGGCGCCCACCTGGCCCACAGAGCCAATTTCCATTTGGTTTCGGGAGAGATCGAGGGCCTAACACTGTTGGCCCAAATTCTCAGCCCTCCATGCCACCACAGATGATGGGTAGCTCCATGCCAGCAGTTCCCGATGGACCCCAAGGTCCCATGTGGCCAGGCCGTAATGAGATGAGCTACCCTAACTATCATAATCGCCAGGCCCCTCCGGGTGCCCTCTCCCAGAACGCTAGCTACCATGGCATGAATCGCTCTGACGACATAATGCCTTCAGACCAGCGCATCAATCACGATGGACCGTGGCCTGGCCATGTCAACCAACGGCAGTCCCCGTATGGGCCAGGAACTACTGGTCCACCAATGTCCAGGCCTCTTCAGCCAATTTATCAAACCTCACAAAACCACATTCCACAGGTGTCCAGTCCTGCACCCATGCCAAGACCAATGGAAAACAGAACGTCACCCAGTAAGTCCCCATACATGCATCCGGGAATGAAAATTCAGAAGGCTGGACCCCCAGTTCCTGCTTCACACATTTCCCAGCCATCAGTGCAGCCCCCTCTAATACGGAGAGATGTGGCATTCCCACCTGGTTCAGTAGAGTCCACGCAGCCTATTCTGAAACCACGTCGTCGGCTTACCATGAAAGATATCGGTAAAAAGCCTATGACTTGTATTCTTCTACTTGCTTGTCTTCATAAAATGTTGAGTCGATCTGAAAAGTTGGTTTTATTCCGTTTCAGGTACACCAGAGGCCTGGAGAGTCATGATGTCCCTCAAATCAGGTTTGTTAGCCGAGAGCACTTGGGCCTTGGACACCATTAATATTCTTTTATATGATGACAACAGCATTTCTACCTTCAATCTGAACCAGGTAAGAATATATCAGTTGTTGTCAGATCTAGATTTTTCTAGTCCCAGTTGGGTTTTTACACCAGCCTCTCTTTTGTTTTTAAATGTATATCTATATTATATTTTAAATATAATCTTTGTTCTGTTTGCAGCTTCCTGGCTTCCTAGAGCTCATTGTTGAATACTTTCGAAGGTGTCTCATTGAGATCTTTGGCATCTTAAAAGAGTACGAGGTGGGAGACCCTGGTCAACGTACCCTAATTGACCCAGATGCCATTGACCCTGAGATGTCTGACGAGGAGGGGCTGGAGGCAGAACAGATGGAGGAGGATGAGGAGGATGATGATGAAGTTGAAAACAGTACAGTGCAGTTGCCACAGGTTCAGGTCAAGCAGGAGAGAGAGGAGTTTGCACAGGTCCAAAAACCCAGCGACAGGCCTAATCAAGTAGAGAGGGATGGTGATAAAGATGATCTTAGATCACTTACCCCTATGCGGGAAATAAGCTCCTCTCAGGAGAGGCCAAAACAATGTAGCAAATTTGACAAGCTTCCTATTAAGATTTTGAGGAAGAAAGACCCATTTGTGATCGGCCGCGCTAGTAAACTGGGTCGTCGACAAGCTTTTGACAGTGGTCTGATCCATTGGAGTGTGGGTGGTGGAGATACCACAGAGCACATACAAACCCATTTCGAGAGCAAGATGGAACTAATGAAGTGCTGGAAACGAGTGCCTGTGAATATTGAACCACGTAAGAAGGTAGCTCAAGTAGTGGAACCAGTTACAGGTGAGGCTGAGAAGGCTCCAACAAATGAAGAGCACCAACCATCCCAAGTGCAACCCCAGCCATCCACTAATCCATCATCAGAGAGCAAAAGCACTGCAATGGCTAGTACATCAACAAGCATATCGGCCACCATTGATGACGTGCTGTCAGCTCGGCAAGGCTCCATGGCTAAGGAAGCAGTCAGAGGAAGCCAGGGTATTGACAAGGAGAGAAATAAGTTTGTCTTTGGCATCGACCTTGCACAGCAAAGCTGTTATATCAGGATCTTGGAGGACGAGCCGCATAGCAAGGATGAGACCCCACTTTGTATGCTTTCAGATTGGCAGGATGCCCTTGCCCGCCGCTGCATCTGTGTTTCCAACATTGTCCGCAGCCTTTCCTTTATCCCTGGCAATGACCTAGAAATGTCAAAGCATCCTGGACTTTTGCTGATACTGGGCAGACTGGTGCTATTGCACCATCGGCATCCTGAACGCAAGCAGGCTCCAGTCACCTATGAAAAAGAGGAAGAGGAGGATGAAGGTTTCAGCTGTGAGCGAGACGAGTGGTGGTGGGATTGCCTTGAGGTTCTCCGGGAAAACTGTTTGGTCACATTAGCAAATATCTCAGGCCAGCTAGACCTTTCCATCTACCCTGAAAGTATTTGCTTGCCCCTGTTGGATGGCCTGCTCCACTGGGCTGTTTGCCCGTCAGCTGAAGCCATTGACCCATTCCCTACACTAGGCCTCAACGGATCGCTGTCTCCCCAGAAACTAGTCTTTGAAACCCTCAGTAAACTTAGCATCCAGGATAACAACGTTGACCTCATTCTGGCTACGCCACCTTTCAGCCGTTTGGAGAAGCTCTACGGCTCCCTTGTGCGCATGGTCGGTGACCGCAAAGTGCCCGTTTGCCGGGAGATGGCAGTGGTGCTGCTAGCTAATCTTGCGCAAGGCGACAGTGTTGCCGCCCGGGCTATCGCTGTGCAGAAGGGTAGTGTCGGAAACCTTCTAGGCTTCTTGGAGGATAGTCTTGCAGCCACTCAGTTTCAGCAGAGCCAGAGCTCGTTGCTGCACTTTCAAGGTGCGCACTTTGAGCCCACTAGCGTGGACATGATGCGGCGGGCGGCACGTGCCCTGCATGCCTTTGCCAAAGTGGAGGAGAATCACTCAGAGTTCACGCTGTATGAGTCACGGCTACTGGACATATCTGTATCCCCACTTATGAACTCTTTGGTGTCCCATGTAATCTGTGACGTACTGTTTCTGATTGGCCAGTCATGACAGCTGTGGGGTTGATCATGTTTTTCCCCACTCTTTTTTTAATGTGTGTGTGTCTGTGTGAGTGGAGATAATTTTACGGCGAAACTGACTTTTTTAATTTATGCAAAATCACCTCAGATTCCACTGTCTAACCTTGCTTCTCTCCCGAGGACGGATATACCATCAAGTTGTAATGGATTTATTGTGTATGTAAAACTAACATGAATATGCTGATTGAGACCCTGGCCTGACAGAGTGTGCTGCCCTCTGAACTTTTTGTAAATAAAAATAAAATTACAAAAAAGGAACAAAAACAAAACTGTAACCAAAGTTGCTGTCACGTTTACAGTGAGTTTGGGGGAAAATCATGGCTGGACATGGAGACCACCATAATCTGGTTCTTGGAGGCTGAACAGGCTTGCTAACTCTAGTGTGTGTGATATAAATTGCTGTTATTTGGATTATATATACTTAGCCCTAAAGAAACCAGGTTGTGGGCTGTGAACAGATGTAATGGGAGGCCTGTGCAGTAGATTGTAGGACTTTTTTCTGTACTGTACACCTTCAAACTGTAAACATACTGTAACAATACTGTTTCACACTGAGAAAATGCTGGCTTGGCAGCAAGAACTGTAGTTTTTAAAAATTATTTTAGTTCATGTTGAGAGAAAGAATGGCTTCTCCCCAAAGTAACATGAACCTACAACACCCCGACCTCTTTTTCCCCTCGATTGTATGACCCTCAAAGAAGTCACCTCTTAGGACTGGTCTTGAGCTCTAGATGCAGTCCAGGCTGCAGTGTATATAATGATGTTGTAAATGACACTTTGCTTTTTTCTTTCTCTCTCATCTTATGGCGCTCTTCACCATTTTTAATCTTTGACATATTAAAGGTTTCACTCAACAGATCTCTCATTGCACATTGCCATGTGTTTATTTACCACCCTCATCTTCTTGCATCCAAAAGGATGTAGTCTCTTCCCCTTGCGGTTCTATACACAGCATTTTAGCTTGCTTTGTTAAAAGCCTGGAGAACTATATTAAACAAGACAGTTTCATTACGCCAATTGATTTCATCATTCACCGGATCCAATAAACAAGTTTGGTTTTTCTCTTTCCCAACAGTTTCCGTAGTCAATTCTAGTGCTATGGATTCATATTTGTATTTCAGATGATGTAGCTGAAAACTTGTTGTAAATTCCTTTTTTTGCTTAATATCATTTATTCCGTATGAAATCTTTATACTATATGTTCCACATGCTAAGAATAAATGTACATTAAATCTTGGTAAATCTTTTGTGATGGATTTCTTTAATGATGATGATGATACAATTTTTTTTAAATGATTGTAAGACTTAAAGTTCTATGGACTACATGTAGAATGTAATACAGAACTCAATTCAACTCTTTTCAGTTAAAACTAGAACTCAATTAAAAAGCATTAGCATATGAAAAAAGCATAAGCCTAAAGCCATTAATTATCATGGTTCACACAAGGATACCAGAAAATGTTTTTACCAAGAATCTGTGCATAAAGTTCAGTTCTGTTGCACAAAAACGTGAATTGAACTTGATTGCTCACATTTTTGTAATTTATAATAGTTGTTTAAAGGTGTATAAAATGTTATTTCGTTTCAACCCTTTATAGCAATCCTTTTTTGAAGACTTCCTTGCCCACTCTTTCAGTATATAAGGTTGTGGCTGAGGACTGGCTGTTATTTTCCAAAATGATTATTAAAGTATCAAGGATTTCCCCTGCAGCCATGTAATCGCGTCTGTGAGGAATAGACCAAAATGTAAATTCGTAAAGCATTGTTGGTTTGAGTCAGATGATGATGGTTAACGGTGAAAAATTGTGAATAACTCATCCTGGTGTCAAATTGGGGGTCAAACAGTACATCATTAAAGGCAGTCTTATATGTAGTGTGCCTTATTACTGTACATGCATACAAAAAAATTGCATAGTAAGCTGAAAACAGGTATCGATATTTAGGCTTATTTAAAAATCTGTGCCGCCTTTCTGACACACAATTGAGTATTTTAGCTAAATATTGTCACAATAAAACAAACAAAAACTGCTTTTTGAAACACTAGTCAAAATGTTCTGTTGTTTTTTTCTTTTTGTTTAATTTATATTAAATTACATAATAAATGTCTCTTACTCGAGTATTATTTTAGATTTCACAGATGTAGCCTTTCCTTGTTGCTCTTGCCTCTTATGCCTGCTCTTGGACTCTATTCTACCATCAGTTTTAAGTGAATTTAAAGTCGACACTAATAATACCGCAAGGCTCAAGTAGACTGCTGCATATGTGTTTGAAATACTCTAGACCAGTGGTTCTCAAACGTTTTACACCAAGTACCACAAGACGACCAAAATTACTATATTCAGTAGCGTAGTAGGCCTATGAGAGAGAGAGCAATAAGAATACAACAAATAATAAAAATGTAAACCGAAATGGGGAGGACTTTATTTAAAACACACACATTTACATTTATTCATTTGGCAGACGCTTTTATCCAAAGCGACTTACAATTGAGGAAAACAGCAAGCGATTCGTCTAAGTAAGCAATATTCACTAGAAGTGCTAGTAATACAAAGTTTCAAATACAACGTCAAGATAGTATAAGCAAGTATATAGAGAACATTAGGAAAGGAAAAATAGGGGTAGAATTTTTTTTTTAATATTATAAGACAGTTAAGTGCTCATGGAAGAGGTGGGTCTTCAGCTGTTTTTTGAATTGTGAAATTGATCCAGCCGTCCTGATGGAAACAGGAAGATCGTTCCACCAGCAGGGAACGGAGAAAGAAAATGTCCTCAAGATGGATCTCATGCCTCTCTGTGAAGGAACAATGAGGCGCCGCTCGTTTTCAGACCGCAGACTTCTGGAGGGGATGTAGGTCTGTAAGAGAGAGTTGAGGTAGATGGGTGCTGTGTTAGTGGCTGTTCTGTAAGCAAGCACCAGTGCCTTGAACTTAATGCGTGCCGCTACTGGGAGCCAGTGCAGAGAGATGAGCAGAGGTGTGACGTGCTCTCTTGGGCTCATTGAAGACCAGGCGTGCAGCAGCATTCTGGATCATTTGCAGAGGTTTGAAGGCACAGGCTGGGAGACCGGCCAGAAGAGCATTACAATAATCCAGTCTAGAGATGACAAGTGCCTGGACGAGAAGCTGTGTTGCATGTTCTGTTAAGAACGGTCTGATCTTTCTAATGTTGTACAATGCAAACCTCCATGACCAAGTTGTTTTAGTAACGTGATCCTTAAAAGTCAGCTGATCATCCATGATTACCCCAAGATTCCTGACTGAAGTCGATGGGGTTATCTTTGATGGACCAAGTTGGATCGTAAGCTGGTGCTGTTCTGACGGGGTGGCAGGAAGGACGAGAAGCTCAGTCTTGGCCAGGTTGAGTTGTAGGTGATGATCTTTCATCCAAGAAGAGATGTCAGCCAGGCAGTCTGAGACTCGTGTGGCTAGCGTGGAATCGTCTGGATGAAATGAGAGGTGAAGTTGAGTGTCATCAGCATAACAATGGTAGGAGAATCCATGTGCTTGTATGATGGAACCCAGTGATGTGGTGTATATGGAGAAGAGCAAGAGGCCCAAGAACCGATCCTTTTGGGACCCCGGTGACTAGTTGGTGTGATTTGGACACTTCACCTCCCCAAGCTACCTTGAAGGACCTATCTGCAAGGTAGGATTTAAACTACTTAAAAAGTGAAGTTCCAGTGATGCCCAGTGAAGAGAGGGCGGACAGAAGAATGTGATGGTTAACCATGTCGAAGGCTGCAGAAAGGTCTAAGAGAATGAGAACAGATGATTTGGACTCAGCTCTTGCCCTCCTAAGGGCTTCTGTAACTGTTAGTACGGCAGTTTCGGTTGAGTGGCCGCTCTTAAAGCCTGACTGGTTGGTGTCCAGCCTGTTGTTTTGGGTGAGGAAGGTAGACACCTGATTGAAAACACCCCATTCAAGTGCTTTTGCTATGAACGGAAGGAGAGAAATGGGTCTATAGTTATCCAGTCGGGAAGTGTCATGTGTGGGTTTCTTAAGCAGCGGGGTTACCCGGGCCTGCTTGAATGCAGTGGGGAAAATTCCTGTATTAAGAGATGTGTTGATGATATGAGTGAGTGATGGTAGGAGTGTGGGTGAGATGGCTTGTAGTAGATGTGAGGTGATGGGGTCTAACGGGCAGGTGGTTGGGTGAGTAGAGAGCAGAAGTTTAGAGACATCATCCTCTTTAAGAGGAGAGAAAAAGGAGAGAAGATGGTCTGCTGTGTGTATGTGCGATGTGAGATCATGGATGGGTGGAGCTGAAAATTGTCTGCTGATAGACCTAGTTTTGTCTGTGAAGTAGCTGGCAAAGTCATTAGCCGTTAGGGAGTTGGACGGAGGTGGTGGAGGGGGACAGAGGAGAGTTTTAAATGTTTTGAAAAGCTTGTGGGAGTCTGAGGCGCTGCTAATTTTGTCATGCAAGAATGCAGATTTTGCAGTGTGAATGTCTGCAGAGAAGATAGAGAGTGAAGCTTGATACTTACAGAGGTCAGCGATGTCTTTTGTTTTGCGCCATTTCCTTTCAGTCGCTCTAAGTTTAGCCCGGTGTTCCCGGAGGGTATCGGACTGCGTGTGTAGATGAGATCGAGTTGGTTACCTGACTTATGGGTACCTGTGGTGGGGACTAGTTGGAGATTGAAGGAGGTAAGCAGAGAGTGGAAGTTTGAGGCATAAGGCTTCTCCAGGTGGATGTTGAAGTCTCCAAAGACAAGAAGCGGCGAGTCGTCCTCAGGGAAAGACGAGAACAGCATGTCTAGTTCTTCTAGAAATTCACCCAGTTGACCTGGGGGGCGATAAATAACTACAATGTGGAGTTTTAATGGAGAGGTTATAGTTACGGCATGGAATTCAAAAGAATTGGTGTTGTCTACGGAAATGAACACGCAATGGCTCAAGTCGAAACTAATGCTGGACTCTTTCGGACTTAAGTGCTAATTTATCCAAAGGTGAAAAGCTTTCCTGTGATCTAAAATCAACTAGCTGCAAACAACACTCCAAAGCACCATAGAATTATAAGGAAAATAAATCAGAGAACGAAATAATTCTCACTACTTAGCAAATATATCACCTAAGCGTCATACAACAGAAACATATAATATACACCAAACACTTATGCGTGCGCTCTTGCCGTGACTACAGACTACTCGCTTATCCTGGTGACAATTTACATGAGTTTAATGTAATAAGTGCGCATGCCTGTGAACACAATCCTGCGATGTCTAGGTCAATGGAGGTCAGCTTCAGTCTCAGGCTTGGCTCAGTATTCACCCTGCTTCTGTACTTGGTTTTAATGACAACACGTGAAGCCTTTATCACACAAATACGTGGTCGCAAACAGGAGGAGAAAACTCACTGCCTTGTTGGGTTCACTGCGCTGCTTTATCCAAAAGTCTAACAATGTCTGCTCTAAAAGATGCCTTCAATGTTGTTTCTGAAGCAATTTGAGAGGTTTCTTATCCAGCTGCTAGCTTCAGGCATCACTGGGAAATAATTACGGAATTGTTGTCTAAGCGACACAAGGTGTGCAGCAATGTTTATCCCGATTCCATCGTCAAGCGTGAGTTCATTGTCAGAGAGAAAGCTCTCTAAAGCATGGAAAGCTGAAACATCACCTGTCTTGACTTTGATTTCAAATAACTCCAACTTCCTCAGCAGATTTTGTACTGCATGTCAAAGACATTGATGAAGAGGCTCTGTAGTCCCAAATTTAGTTCGTTGAAACGTAAAAAAATATAATATCTGGACCTCTTTGTGCAATCGAAAAGCCTCGAAAGCTATGGGATTATTTTTGTGCCAATAAAAGTGATAGCAAACTTTTAAAAAATGAACGAAAATATACAATAAGAAAGCAAAAAACACTCTGATAATGAAAACAATAAACTCAATTGCAAGATGTAAAAAATCTTTTAAATAACTGCATTTTTTCTTAATAGTTATTTAAGTTTCACTTTTGCAAATAATAGTTTATGAATTCGCTGCTAGATTCTTCATTTGTGCTTTCCAAGTTTTCGTTTTCGCTTCTCAAATTTACGATCGCGTTTCTGGCTCAACCCTCACGTGAGGGCGGGACTTAAGGGCACTTTACTCTCATTGGCTAGTGCGATTTGGATTGACAACTTCCTGACAAGGAATTCGATAGTGAAGTAATTGCTGCGGAGTAGAGAGCGGTCTGCATGCGGGTTTTTGTGACTGTATTGTTTTGTTTTAGTGTTTATTCTTAAATTACTTTCTTGTTCTGTTAGTATATTAGCGGTTCTCCAACTCTCACGCACTTAGAGTAGGACACACGCTTCCAGGCTCTCTCAGTCACGCCACATAACAAGCCAACGTCGAGTACAGGACAGCCATATTTACATAGAACTGTATGTGGGTCTGTAGGACGTTAAGATAGCAGTCTATAATTTATAATTACAATAATATCAGGAAAAAAAGATGCCTAGTGAGTTTTGAGGAGATAGAATAATAAAGTGTTATGTTTTCAGTTCATCTTTATTATTTAAAGATGATAATCGTGGTGGAATTTTATGTATTGTTTCTACCTTTACATTTCGATGTTTATATTTTAATAAAGTCCCTCTTTTTTAACCTGTGTTAGGTATACATAATGAAAGAGTTGTTTGCAAGGGGCAGACTAAATTAATAAAACATCCTAAAGACCTCCAATTGTGTCAGCTTATGAATTTGTTTTGTTGTAGCAATTGTTTAAAAAATATAAATGTCATTTGAATGTATTGATACTATTTTAAGAGGTGTACTTTCTGTGTTTACATATTCAACATGATTTTTAAAAGAAAGATAGAGTACTTGACTTATAAGGGCACTAAATTCTTTAAAATAAGACTGTATGCAGGAACGTCACAAAGCTTCATCATCATCATCATCATCCTCCTCAGCTGGAAAGTCACCCTCGGGTAGGCTACATTAATGGAACTGTGAAAATAAAACGGCTAAAAGTTTTATTTCTGTACAGTATGCAACAATGTTTTCATTTACCCCGTTCATTTCTCACTACCCAATTTAATAGTAACGTGTCTTCTTATTGAATGTTAGGATGCATTTTGTTTGTTAGTGGTTAAATAAATATCTTTATAGTCCATTTACAGAATAAAACCTGACAAAATAAAACAAATAATGAACGAGCTAAGTAAAGACAGAATTGCTACTGTACAGGAATAAAACAATTATTAATAGCAATTTTCTTTATTATCTGAATTACATTAATTTACCCGAGGGTGAGAAGAATGATGATAAGGAAGAGACGCTCGGATCCATGCCGTGCATGACTAACCAATTACTAACTAAATAAGAAAGTAATTTTAATACAAACACTAAAAACAAAACAAAACAGCATGCTCTCTAAAATCCGCTGCAGCTGCACTGACTTCTGTATCGACTTCATTGTCAGGGAGCTGTCAATCCAAATCTCACTAGCCACTGAGAGTAAAGTGCCCTTAAGTCCCGCCCCCACGTGAGGGTTGAGCCAGAAACGCGATCGTAAATTTGAGAAGCGAAAACGAAAACTTGGAAAGTGCAAATGAAGAATCTAGCAGCGAATTCATAAACTATTATTTGCAAAAGTGAAACTTAAAAAACTATTAAGAAAAAATGCAGTTATTTTGAAAACAATGTTACATCTTGCAAGTTTATTATTTTCATTATCAGTGTGTTTTTTTTCTTTCTCATTGTATATTTTTGTTTATTTTTTAAAAGTTTGCATTCGTTTTAATTGGCACAAAAATAATACCATAGAATGCACCTTTCCTCTTGAAAGCCACCTTTCTTTAGTATGGAGCAAAAGTTGGACATGCTCTGACCATTTCCTCGCACAGCAGTGACAGCACATGAAATAAGCGATAAAGTTCACAGTTTTCACAGCAGAGTCCAGCACAGATTTCAGGTCATCAGACATTTTCTTAACTGCCAACGCCTCACGATGGATGCTGCAGTGAATCCAGCGCATCTCAGGTGCCACATCTCGGATGGGAGTCACTACTCCACTGTTATCAACTGTCTTCGCCCTCGCTCCCTCTCTACACACTCCCACACACCTTTTCCAGTCCATTCTCTTGGATAAACGCATCCAGTAGGATACATTGAAATGTACTCTGCTGTAGTTCTGGTCTCAAGTGACTGGCAGAACATAAAATTCTCCTTGTAATTCTTCTTGTAATGCACTACTAAGTGGTTGTCCTGCATCGTCAATAAACAAATTACAGTTAGTTCAAAATGTGGCTGCCAGAGTTCTTACAAGATCTAGAAAATATGATCACATAACCCCAATCTTATCATCTCTACACTGGCTACCCATTAAGTATCGTATTGACATTAAAGTTCTTTTAATTACTTATAAAGCCTTAAACGTTTTAGCTCCCACCTACATAACAGAGCTTCTATCACGCTACAACCCAGCTCGCTCTCTAAGATCTCAAAACTGCAGACTTTTAATAACACCTAGGATAAATAAATCTACCAAAGGGGGTAGAGCCTTTTCATACGTTGCGCCTAAACTCTGGAATAGCCTTCCTGTTACTGTTCGGGGGTCTGACACAGTCTCCCAATTTAAATCAAAATTAAAGACATATTTTTTCAGCCAAGCATTCACATAATGCATGAATTGTAAAACAAATAAAATATTAAGAACAACAGCTACGCTAATTGAGTCTCTTCTCTCCCCCTCCTCGGATGTCATCCCGAGATGAAGAGAGATTCCGGAGGAACGTCTTATGTCATCCCTAACTAGAGGGTACAGCAGCTCCAGTCAAACATCCGCTACCACCCTCCTGCGATAACATTCTGCCCGACTGACCATCCCAGCTCCAGCTCATGCAACCCCATCACCAACCAAGATCAAAGATGGTCTAATTGTTGTCATATTAATGCTAACAGTATTACAATACTTAGTATTAAATGCTAAACTTACATGACATGACAGCAGTTTAAAGATACAGCTGCATTCAGTTACATTATGCCATCACAGTTCCGTTTCCTGCGTATAACATTCCTTATAACAAATTTAACAAAATCTATTTCTTTATTACATTTAATAGGCTCTCTATGATAATCATTTTCTCTATAATGTTAATCAAAGTCACTTAGTACAGCTGTGACATGTCATAGGAGAACTGGCCCTCCCGATTGAGACTGGTTTCTCCCGAGGTTTTTTTCTCCATATATTTATCATTGGAGTTTGGGTTCCTTGCCACAGGGCCGTGTCGGCTTGCTCACCGGGAGACTGCTTTTATTTATTTTATAGTTTTTTTATTTTATTAAATTAATTCAAAGGTTTGGTAATTTTACCTTTTTTATGTTTCTCTGTTTCTTTCTCCTGTAAAGCTGCTTTGCAACAATGCTCATTGTGAAAAGCGCTATATAAATTAAATTGAATTGAATATTGCCAAAAGTATTGGGTTCTAATAAACAGGTTTGATGACTTTAGTAATTTCCATGAGTACAAATCTTAATGCTACAGCATATCATGATATTCTATGGAACTGTGTGCTTCTAATTTAATAGCAACAGTTTGGAAAGGGCACTTTTCTATTGCATCATGACAATGCCCCTGTGTATGAGACAAGGTTCAGAAAGAAAAAATTGATTCAGTCAATGTGGAAGAACTTGACTGGTCTGCATAAAGCCAAGTCCTGAACCCAGCTGAACACATGTTGGTGTGATTTTAAATGCAGACTTTGAGCAAAGAACTCATCACCAAACACCAATGACTTGTGCACAGGAGTCATCATTTTGGGACAGGAAAAGGGAAGCACCATTTTTCTGTTCCAAATTGGCTGTACCCCTGTGTACAAGCCATTGATGTGAAGTGATGAGTTTTTGGCTCAAAGACTGCATTTAAAGTCACACCAAATGTGTTCTTGACAGATTCTTTTATTTAAAATCTTACCCATGCTCATACTAAAAGATTCAAAACTCCTGGCTCATCACACACTACAAGAAAATATTAAGATTATCGTACTCACCCGAAAGCAATATGTTTTTTTATGTGTCATGGGGGACAACTGGTGGTGTGACAACTGGTGGTCATGGGTGGATGTTTTGTTTCTGGTAGCAGTTAAATACATTTGTGTGAGGAAGAAGCAGCTCGTAAAAGTAGGTTTAGTGGGACAAGGACATATAAGTACAAACTGGTGTGTATCAAAAGTGTTATCTAGCTAAAACAGGACTTACACTATAGCAAGAATATGACTCGACTAAATAGAGAAGTTGACAATCACCAGAAGATTAGTGCACCAGTAATAGTGCAACACAATGGATGCAAGCTGCCGGTAAACACCAATAAACAGCAGCTCGTTTTTACTATGTAAAATACAGAACACGATGGACAATGCAAAGCAACAACTTGAAGGACGCATTATAGAGGTATTTGTTCTGTTGCCACATTTCTAAAAGCTGTTCCTATTTCTCCGCTATCCAATGCACTGCCCTGCAACAGCTGTCTGTTGAACTTTTGATAAAATTGGGTCTGGTTAAATTTTTACGTTCTGTCAGTCACTCCGTCATCTTGCAGTCTTGTCTCTCATAGGTTGTTGTAAAAGTACTAACGTCATCAAACTTATTTTATATGATCGGGGCGGCCCTGATTTTTCTCAGAGCAGCTCGGGATGTGATCTGTGAATGCCTCACATTACGCAATAATCTGGACCGAACATCGGACCCGATCGAGGTCATGGACACAATTTTTTCAAAGATTCTCCGGAGGGTAAAATCTGACCGAATATCCTGTAGTCCAGTGGTTCCCAACCCTGGTCCTCGGGCCCCCCTCCCAGGATTTGTTTAGATGTCTCCCTATTTAGAACACCTGATTCAACTCGTCAGACCCGAATGTTGGTTAGTGTGTTAATTAATCTCCCTAATTAACACACTAACAATCTGATAATTTGAATCAGGTGTTCTAAATAGGAAAACATCCTGGGAGGGGGGCACCGAGGACCAGGGTTGGGAACCACCCTGTAGTCTGAGCCAGGTTAAGCAGGCAGCAACCAATCATAAATTCAAGGACAGGCGTAAGTCAAGGCAGGTAGCAATCACTCGTATATTCCAATAACCAGAGAATAAAGTCCAGGGCAGGCAGCAGAGATTCACCGAAACGACAGACAGTTTAAAGATCTTACACGGGAAGGCTAAACTGGAATAAACAGTCAGAAAAGTCAACCATGGTCAAACAAGACTTCGCAGGGAGTGAGCTTAAATAGTTCACCTGAGAGTTCAGGTGCAAGGGTGATCAGTGCCAGGCATGTGGGAGTTGGAGTCCGAAAGGGAATCAGAATTTGGGAGAAGGTTCCCTCTGGTGGCGAACAGAGGAATCAGCTAGAGAGTCATTCGTGTCAGAATCAACCCCCCAACATTCCTTCGGACCGTACCCCTCCCAATCCACAAAGTACTGGAGGAGTCTTCACCGGATCTCTAGTCGAGAGCCAGACCTGTTGACCTGGAGCATATTCCGGAATGGGGTGGCGATGGCGATCAGCCTGCAACTTCTGTCGTGGGATAGCACGCAGCAGATGTGTGTGAGCCTGATTCCATTCCGTCTCCTTTGCAGACATTCGTTCGCTGAAGGTAACTCTGTGGGATCCCCGGACCAGGGAAAGAATGGTGGTTGAAAGCCCAGTATGGGGAGGGAAATGAGGCAACATGCTTTGGAGAAGCGATCAATGACGAGTATGGTTGTGTAGCTATTGGATTTGGGGAGGTCGGTGATGAAATCTATGGCAATATGGGACCATGGGCGATGATGGATGGGAAGAGGTTGCAGTAAACTGGCTGGTAATTGTTTAGAGGACTTATTGGTATTGCAGGTGATTTTATTACGAAATTATGCTGTGTCTTCATTAACGAGACGAGACGGGACTAGAATGTTATTTGAGGACTATCGGACATTAAAAAAATACGTAACTGTCTTGTCGTTCAAGATGCGTGTCCCTGTCATTGGATTGCGATCGGGGCATTTGCATTTCTAGTCTCAGTATGGCAGCTGCCAAAATGTGAACTAGCAGCTACAACAATGGCCTCAGCACCTGAAGTTTTAGAGATAGTGTGACCAGACGTCCCGCTTTCCCGGGAGTTACAATTCGTTGTTGATTAACTTAAAGTTAGTGAAGGCAAGACAGGCGGAATTGCACTGAGTGACACACCAGAAGCTCTCTCACACACGCTCAAGTTCAAAGACAGTTATCAGTAGTCAAATACACACAGATGTGCTTTTTGTGGAGAATCTCACGTAAATACAGTCGGTATAATGGCTTAAGTAAAGTAAACAGGTGTGAAAACTGGATATGTGTCAGTATATTGCATGCATGCCTTCGGTCTTAAAGGGCCAGCAGCCTGATTAAATACCTGTCTCTGTCACTATTGTTAAACAACAAAAGATGTTAAATAAATGTAAGTAAACATACTGTATCTGAAAAATGAGTTTATTGAATTTGTATATCTATTGTATTTGTTTTATAAGTTGCTATTTTTTCACTACTGTAAAGGCTAAGTTCACCCAAACATAAAAATTGTCATCATTTATTCATGTTGTTCCAAATCCTGCAAAGAGCAATGTCAATACAACCAACTACCTTGACTGAAATTTCTCACAAACTTAACTGATTTGTTCTAAAGAGAATTATGTTATGTATAATTATATTTTTGTTAAAAGATATAAAATTACTACCAAAATTAATATTTGTAACTTCAGTTTGACTTCAAGTATTGACTAAAACGTAACAAAAATGCAATAACTTTTCGTCAACTAAAACTAGACTAAAACTATGAACGACAAAAATGTAACTAAGACTATTAAGTGTTTTCATCTCAAGATGTAGACTAAGACTAAATCAAAAATGATGTCGTCGATGTACACTATGACAAAGCGGTTGAGTAGATCTCGGAAGATGTTGTTGACAAAGGCTTGAAACACTGAGGGGCTGTTTGCCAGGCCGAAGGGCATAGCTAAATAGTCATTGTGTCCCGTGCTCGTGGAGAAAGCGGTCTTCCATTCATCACCCTCTCTAATGCGAATTAAGTTGTAAGTGTTCCGCAGATCTAGTTTGGAGAAGTACCTAGCATTGCGGAGCTGTTCATTGAGGCCTCGGTAATCAATGCAGGGATGTACTCTGCTGTCCTTCTTTTTAACGAAGAAGAAGCCCAAAGCATTTCTTATATTTTCAAATGTGCATTGCCTTTTATTTCAAATTATATTAATTATTTCAACCAATAAGAATAATGACAAACTATAGACAGTAAAATCTTATCAACATCAACAAAAGCCTTCCTTAAACTGTTGTAAGATTAACGTAATTTAAATATAATTTAAAGTGAATACATATAAATGACAAAAACCAAGTTTAAGGCTGATTTAAGAAAAAAAACATTGTTATTATTGCTCTTGATATTGTAATCATGATTATAAATGTCAAATAAGACATTAAAATAGTTTTGCATGTCATATTCTGGTAAAGCTTTAGATTACGGCCCACAATGTACCACATAATTAAACATAATTTACAGAGTAACTAATTGTAACAATAATGTACCTAAACAGTACATATCTAAAGGTAAAGGGGAACACGATGCGCAATTTTGGAAATAAAGAGGTAAAGAGTCAGGAAAATGTAAAAATATTTATCCTGTAGATATTTTAAAACTAAGGGGTAACTGCGTCGTTGTCACAGTCATCAGCTGGAGTGCCCTCGAGCTCCACCAGAGGGCACTACAGACGTTACCTGGACAATCATTCACACTACACTTACCATAATCTATTGCCGTACTCGTGATCCATGATTGCATTCAGCTGTGTCTTGTTATCTGTTGCACTTCTGTCTATTTATTCCCAGTTCAAGGTGGCTTTCACACTTGTAGTTTAGTTTGGGACGGGGCACGGTTCGCATGAAAAATCGCTAATGTGAAAGCTGTCAAGCAAACCCGGGTGCGCACCTGCACCTGACTACCGAACCCGTTTGCTTTCGAACTATGCCGTGGTTCACATGAATATGCAAGCAACACGGATCCGGGTGCGCGCTCGATGAGGAAGTAAAGTGACCTGCGCATGCATTTAAGCCGATTACGATTAATAAATTAATAAAACACATGTAAGATATGATAGTATTAATGATTTACGTTGGATGCGAACAAGAGTGAGCCTGCATTGTATTTCTGCGTTGCGAGTGGAATCAGAGCGGCAGATCAATGATAATCCACTGTTTCCTCAAAATAGTGCTTGCAAGCGGCAGAAAAGTCGTCTGCATGCAACCCGCATACAGTAAACCCAAATGTAATTTACTCTGCTGCGCATAATATCATCAAATTAATAAAAACACAACATAATTTCGTGTTCTGTTTTCTGTCATGCGCTGTGCACATTTCTGATGACGTAAGACGAACGCAAACGCACCAGGGTTCGACAGAATCAAGTTGAGGGCAAGTAGGGGGGCAGTTGTGGCCTAATGGTTAGAGAGTCGGACTCGTAACCAGAAGGTTGCCGGTTCGATTCTCAGTACCGGCAGGAAACAACTGACGTGCCCTTGAGCAAGGCACCTTACCCCCGTTTGCTCCCCGGGCGCTGCAGTGTTAGCTGCCCACTGCCCCGGTGTATGTGTGTTCACGACTTGAAGTGTGTGTGTTCACTATTCACTGGTTGGGTTAAATGCAGAGGTCACATTTCGGGTATGGGTCACCATATCTGACAAAAAATAGGTCACTTTTGAGTCTGAAACCAAACCAACGCTGCGGGGGGCACCGGGAACAATCGCACTTAAGTTTGGATCGCAGCAAACGAGCCTAGTCTGAAAACGCCCTTAGTCACTCATTGCGAAGTCTTGTTTGTTGTCATACTGCTGTTCTGAGCGTCATACCCTGTTGGTATTTTTGTGTTTTGACCTTGGATTGTTTCTTGTTTTTGTGTACCTTTGCTGCCTGCCCCGCCGTTTGAATGTTTCACCGTTTTTGCTTGTTTGCTGCCTGCCCTGACCATTGCCTGTACAATTGTTGTTATATTAAAACTGCATTTAGATCCTAATTCTTCGTGTCTCGGAGCGGTTCATGACAGTTGTATGCATGACCTACTATTCTAGACAACAATCTTATGATTGCAAAAAAGTTTGGGTGATCACACACTGCGTACATTGTTGTTATAACAATGCATCAATAAAAAAAGCTACTGGGGGTATTTTTTAACAATGGGTACTTTAATTATTACAGCACACATTATGGATGTTACTAACTGGAAATTATATCTCTGCTTTATTTATTTATTTATAATTTTAACATATATGCAACTTACTTGAAGAAAGTGTATTACATACGGTCAATCTCAGATGCAAATCATGTCAGCAAACCAAATACAATTATAAGATGATTAAGTAAAAATGCACATTTACCTCAGTGCATACATAATCATATAATTATATTGTGAAAGCAGCTAATTTAGTTTGGTCATCTGTTTTCAGTAAAATAAAAACGATTGTAAGTTGATGAAAAGATCTTGGCCAGGAACATCCAAGCTCCGCCGGGAGGTCCTGAGGGCAAGACCTTTGTTCGCCAAGAGCTATGCGTCGCCCTCATGGACTCAGCACACGCCGTTTCGGGATCAAGGCAGCCAGCAAACTCTCGCTCCTTTCAGCCCGGTACTGGTGGCCCAGAATGTCTCAGGATATCTCCCAGTTCATTATGATGCTCAGCCTGTGCCATCTCCAAAACCCCCCAACGTGTACCAGAAGTAAAGCTTATGCCCCTTGCCACACCTCATCGCCCTTGGTCTCCCCTGGCAATAGACAAAGTTAAAACGGGTGAAGAACATCGCCCACCTGGCATGCCAGGGATTAAGTCTCTTGGCCTCACGCAGATACTCCAGATTTCGGTGGTCAGTGAAAACCGTAAAGGGGTGGTTGGCTCCCTTCAGCCAATGCCGCCATTCATCTATCAGCTTGATAGCAAGGAGCTCTCGGTCACCGAAGTCGTAATTCCGCTCTGCCGGGGACAGCTTCCGAAAGTAGAAGGCGCATAGATGAAGGCGTGGCGGCTCCCCCTGCCTCTGGGACAGTACCACACCCACTCCCGTGGTAGAGGCATCGACTTTAACGATAAAGGGAAGATCAGGCTCAGGGAAACAGTGTGGGTGCAGTACTGAGGCTGCTTTGAGTCGTTGGAAGGCTGTTAGGGTTAGGCTTCGGGTTTCCAGGACAGAAGTTTGGACTGTTTAGAAGTCATAGAGGTGAGTGGTGCTGCGACTAAGCTGAAGTTAGCAATTTATTTTCAGTTAAGATAGCTCAAACTTTTACTTTAGTCTGGGACTAGTCTTAAGCCTTGTCTGTAAAACCAGGCAATAAACAACTGACGTGTCCTTGAGCAAGGCACCTTACCCCCGTTTGCTCCCCGGGCACTGCAGTGATAGCTGCCCACTGCTCCCGGTGTTTGTGTGTTCACGACTTGAAGTGTGTGTGTTCACTATTCACTGGTTGGGTTAAATGCAGAGGTCACATTTCAGGTATGGGTCACCATATCTGACAAATAGGTCACTTTCACTTTCAATAGAGTCCTGGTGATGAGAGGTGATCCAAGATGGCGTTCAGGTGCTAAGGATTATGGGAAGCGAAGTCCTTTGTTAAAAGTCCGGTGAAAGTGGGCAGGTGAATCTGGGTGAGAGCGCTGAAGCAGGGGGCGTGGTCGGTGGGGACACAGTGGTTGTTACAACTTTGTCAAATTTGTAGTTGACAGACAGCCCTTGCAGCAAGATATGGAATGCATGCTTAATTTGCACTGTTCTGCTTGCGCATAAACTCAACACATTATTTTCCCATTTTTGCTATAATAAAATAAGAACCCTGTAGTTAATTAATATCCACGGTAGCTTATATTTATACATTGTGATTACAAAGATGTAGTATTTTATAATCAGAAAATCAACATACCTAATAATTATGCACGCACTGTATATCTGGTGTTGGGGTGCAATTATTAAAAAATAAAACAGTTAAACAACTTCAAAATCATCACAGCAGTTCTTCGGGAGACTGGTAAAGTTTGCATTAGATTTTATATTTTTATAATAAAAATATATTTTTATTTAAAATATGTCTGTATAGCAAAGAAGTTCGAATTAGTCATGACTTTGGTGGGCAATTATTAAAAAATGAAACCGTTAAAGAACATTAAAATCACCACAGTGGCACTTGGTGAGACTTAGAACAAGAATCTGTTGAAGTTTGTAGAAAAGAATTTGATTTTGAATTTTTATGAATTTTTAAAATGTGTGTATAGCAAAGGAGTTAGTATTAGTTATAACTAGTTGGTGTGCAATTATTAAAAAATGTAACAGTTAAAATCACCACAGTGGTTCCTGGAGAGACAGAGAACAAGAATCTGGTGGAGTTCGAAGAAACAATTAGATTTTATATTTTTATGAATTTTAAAAATATGTCTGTAAGTATTGATCGTAACTTTGGCGTGCAATTATTAAAAAATGAAACCGTTAAAGAACATGAAAATCAGTGGTTCTTGGGGAGACGGATAACAAGAATCTGGTGGAGTTTGAGGAAAACAATTAGATTTTATATTTTCATGAATTAAGAAATCATCCATTGTGTATAATTTAATGCAATTTGTATTGTCATTTGATACTGATTATAAATCTGAATGAAAAATACTGGTAATTATATATAGCAAAAGTATAAAAGTTGAACACAACTATCCGCTTGTTAAGCTTGACGCTTGTATTTCTCACACTGAGAAATAAGGGACAACTTCTCCCGCTTCATACAAATAGATGAGGCAAATAAAATGTGAAATGTTCACAGTGTGTGTGCGTGCGTGTGCGATCACTACTGTGTGTGTGTGTTCAGTACTGTGTGTGTGCACTTGGATGGGTTAAATGCAGAGCACAAATTCCGAGTATGGAACACTTGGCCACATGTCACTTCACATCACATGCTGCTTCAGATATTTTTCTGTGTTACTTACAGCGCTGAGCCTTACAACCAATCATATACAGCACATGAATGTAATGACCAATCAGAAGTGTAGATGAGTCATCTGTGTAACACAGCTTTGCTGCGGCAGAAACAACATAGTACAGATACGTTCATATAACACATAATCACCCTCAAATAGTTTGTCTGCGAAGTAAAAAAAAATATGGGTAATGCTTTAGATTACAGCCCACAATAAATCGGATAATTAAACAGAATTTACAGACTAACCTAAACAGTACATATATGTAGGTAAAGGGGAACAAGATGCACAATTTGTGAAATAAAGAGTCAGTGTCACGCTGGCAGGCAGGAATACAAGGAGGGGATCCAATTGTAGGATAATAATCTATTTAATGAAATCCACAGAGCAAGATACCATCCATAGTTTGGCAAGAAATACAAAAACCACAAGGCATAACATTAACAATGATCGACACAAGACAACTGAAACAAGGGCTATATATACACAGATGAAGAGACAAGATAATGAGAGACAGCTGAAACTAATGACACTAAAGAGACACATTGAAACATGAAGTTCTTACAAAACACAAGCAGAAACTCAGAAAAGCATTGTTGTTATAAGAATGGACCAATAAATAATCTACTGGGGGTATTTTTTTTTTAAAATATGGGTACTTTAAATATTACAGCACACATGATTGATGTTACTAACCCAGATAGCAAACCGATGTAGAATCAATGTCTCTCGCGGCATCCAAACAACGTTGATTTCCGACGTCGATCCGGAATCGTTTTGCTCATCGGGGTAATGTTGAATTAACGTCAGTCGCGCCATTCAAAACTAACCGAAAATCGACATAATTGGTTCACTTATCTAACGTTGAATCGACGTTGATTTCAGTTGGTTGAAACGACGTTAGAGAATCAACACGTATTCAACATGAAATCAACGCAATTGGTTCACTTGCATAACATTGAATCAACGTTGATTTCAGCTCAAACAACGTTAGAGAATCAACACGAAATCGACACAATTGGTTTGCTTACATAACATTAAAATGATGTTGATTTCAGTGTGATTAAATTACTTAACATAATAAACATTTAAAAATACTTAAAACTATTAGATAAATTTGCTTGCGTATGTAATCTTTCATTAAAACATCACATTCAGTTACATTGCTTTATTAGTTATACAAAATATACATTCACAAACACATCTTTAGAGCATACAAACTTTCTATACAAGACTAATATAAAAGCCATTTACTCTCAAATACACACAGGTATAGAAGTCATGCAATACTTTATGAAGAATAAAACTTTTATTTTTTATGTGTATGCCATACTGTGTGTCTTATATATTCAGTGAGACACAAAAGGAGATGTGAGGCAGAACATTAAGAGACTGACAGCCTCAGACACGATTCACCATTATTGCTTCTTTTCTATAAGATAAACTGGACTATGTGACTCTCCTTTTCGTTACTCAAAAACAAATACACAGAAAAATAATAGTGACTTTGAAGAACCAGCAACAGTTCACGTCAAAGACCTGTCAGAGTTGGAGATGAACTTAAAATCTCAAAACTTACTGTCAGATTCTGGAATCTGATAAATTCCAGTGTTACAAGTGGAAGTGGTGCTGGTCCCTCTGGAGTCATGCTCAACCTATCTGTCTTCGTGTTAAAGAAAAGAACTGCTTACTAATAATGCACACCTGAATAAAAGGCATCACTTTATACCCGTTAACAATTATATATGGTAGTTGCACTTATGCACCTGTGATAGGGATTATGTAGAAAATATTTTTGTCTATTTAATACATTTGTGCACCTCCAATGAAGATTTTGAAAAGTTAAAACTGTTGTGTTGTGAGAGAGAAAATGAGAAAACTGCAGCTCATAACAAAACTGAAAAAAACTATTTACTGAAATGTGTGACTTAACAACTACAAACTCCACTGTCTCAGATGCTCAGTTTTACTTTTATAAAATGGTAGTAGTTATTCATGGAAGCGCAGAGAGGTTAGTGTGGTGTACTGTAAGCCAGCATCTGCTCTCTTGATGTCTTCAGCTGGGTCTCAAAGAAAAACAGAAGACCTGCAATAAAAATCAAACAATTCATACCCATTACAAATCCATCCAGTCACAAACTGTCACAAGAGAATTTATGGGTTAAATGCAGAGCACAAATTTTGAAATAAATAAGGATTTGAACAATAAAAAATTATTAGTTTGTTAAATTTTTTGTCTTAAATACTTAAAAGGTTTGCAAAAACGTAAGTTTGCTAACGTACTGCATTAGTGATTGCACGGTAGAATCGCAACATACAACTGCAAAAAAGTAATTGTTGCACGGCCGGAATGTAATCGTGAACAGACCGTGGGAAGCAGACACTGAATAACTTGGTCTGTTTGTGATCGCGTTCCATGGGTCTCTCACTCTGTCTGGGGAACGCGATCGCAAACAGAGGGGTGTGTGGTGCACTGCTTTTGACAAAAAAGTTCAGGGTCACTTTTAGGCTGTAATTCACAAAACTGATATAACTACAGCTGACGGCAGCATCTTGGAAGTTTGTGATAAACATCCCTACATCTCTTTTGACATATACAGTTAGCAGTGATGTATGACGGTGTAGTAGTGGTGTCCCATTTCTTAGTGGAAGGTTTTTTGCCCTTCCCCATGTCACTCTGTTTCAAGGGTCAAGAGGAAGGGGTAGACGAAGAAGTATAAAATAGAATTGGGATTGGGCCTAAGTCTACCTTAAATTTTACTCCCACCTACACTGGTACACAGCCAGTACAGTGTGCACAGCAAACACTGCCAGTGCAAGGACAATAGGTTTCCAACGGCTCTCCCTATACACTGGTCATGTGACGGTTACACTCTGCTCATGCATCCAGTGTGAAGCTGGCGTTACCACTCAGTGAGGTGTCTCTGTTGAGGAATTCCTCCCTAAAAAACAAGACATCAATAAAATGGTGGGTAAATAGAAACTAAACAGAAAACAACTTAATTTACTAAATTCCAGTTACATTCTAAACATTAGGGGGCGGTTTCCCAGACAGGGATTAGACTAGTCCTAGACTAAAAGAAATGTAAGAGCTGTCCAAACTGAAAACAACTTGCACTGATATATCTCAAAATACATCAGTGTCTTTGTGTTGTCCCAAAATGCACACAAGTAATGTTTTTAGTAAGGTTTGTTTGTTAAAACTACTTAAATTTCCCAATTAAACTAAGGGGTAGTCCAGGTTTAAGATAATAACTGTCTGGGAAACCACCCCTAGATGAAGTATAATTTATTATAGAAGTAAAAATTAAAAACTGTAAATGCAGCCTAATATACCTGCTGCTATGAAATAAATGTTAGACAAAGAGAAAACCACTCACTGCTTTTGACAGATCAATCTTTGGAACTTTATGTACAGTATGCAGAGAAACACAATGTCAGCACTAGACTACAGTCAGTGCTGCATTTGATTTACTTCAGGTATAAATACATAACGCATCAACAGAGCATCTCACCTTATGTGCTGTGGGATACTGTTGGCCAGGATTCCAGCTTTGATCGGGTCTCTTCTCCTGTGCAATGGACATGGCTTCTCTGTGCCAGTACACTCTGATAAAGCGGTTGTTCAGAACGGCTTCAGTACTGGAGACAGCCCTCCATGTCTCATCGTTGATCCGTGTACTGGACCAACATTGCCTCTGGGTCTCCATCCTGAGGAAATGAGAACAATCACTGTTTTTACATTCGATCACAGTTAGAAAGCATAAGAACTTAACAACGTTCTGCGGGAGGCAAATGCATTAAGCACAACAGTGACCATCTCTGTTGATAGCAGCCTGCGCATTTAATTGCATTTTGTATATTAAATTGTAATTGCAATTGTATATGAAAATGAATATACAGTTAGGCTTCTTCAATGTTTTATTTTACTAGTTTAATTACTTAAATAAATCCTTTAGACCTACATAAAACACACTGTTTACATCATTTGTATCTGTTTCATTTGACATAGTTTTTATTTCATTACTGACTGTTATGCTACTGCTATTTAATAATTGCTTGAGGACGTTCCCTTTCGAGAGAGGTCTCTCCACATTGCGTTAACAACGCTAGGGGTATATCTCTTCTACAAACCTTTACTGAAGCCTTATTGCACAACGCCAGTGAACTGGCCAATGTCGGTCAAGACGGCGCTTAGGGGTGTGGCAGCACCCCTTATAGTACACCGTCTAGACCGCACACACTCAGAATCTTTTTTCTTCACTCACCTTTGTCTGCATGCTGTTGAGGATACACCCAGGAGAAGAGGAAATTGTTGAGGATCCTTCTGCTCGTGTGTTCCAGCATGCCAGTTTGTGCTTTATGTTTGGGGCCCATCGACCCGCAGGACACGCACGCACACTGCGTGCTCTGCCTGGGTCTGGCCCATGCGGAGGGGGCTCTCTCTGAGTCTAATTGCTGAAGGCTCGGAGAGTCGCCGCCCTCAGAGATTTTGCTAGGTACCGCCGCCCCTCCCCCACCAGGGAGATGAAGTTCCAGACCGCCATCAGCGCTCTAGTCCAGTTTGGCGCATCGGGAGACGAGTATGAGCTCATGTCGCTGGCAGCTTCAGACAGGGATCTGTCAGAGTCAGACAGAGAGCGAGCGGAGTGGGATGCCCCCGCTGCGCTTCACGAGGAGCTCGTCTGTGTCCTCACCAGGGCTGTGCAAGATCTCAGTCTCGAGTGGGACTCCCCCGATGAGCCAGCAAGGAGTAAGCTGGACATGTGGTTTCTTCAGCCGGGCTGCCGCCCAAAAGAAACGCACGCCTTTTTTCCCCGATCTTCATGAAGCGGTCGTGAAGACGTGGTCTGCATGCCTCAGGATCCGCGATTTTCTCCATGGTGGATGGTTATGCACGCATTCCACCCGTTGAGCAGGCGATTGCAGTGCACCTGTGCCCGTTCTCATCTTCTCTACGGTCTGAGGCTGTGCTGCAGTCTAAGCCGTGCCGAATGACCACCCACATGGCGGAGAAGGTGTATGCCGCCTCTGGAGAGGCCGCCTCTGCTCTGCATATAATGGCTGTTCTCCAGGCTCAGCTGCTGCGTTCTCTGGACGGAGAAGAACCTAACCCGGACGGTGTTAGGGATCTGCGCGCGGCCACTGATTTCGCGCTTATGGCTACCAAGCGCACAGCCCAAGCCATTGGCAGCAGCAGCGCTACGGTCCTAGGCGGGATCGTCGAGCAGGGGGAGAAGCCACGTTCCTGACGACTTTGCTGGGAGGGGCGCGCTCGACGGAGAACCTCTTGCAAAAAGCCCGAAGCTCTCGTCTGTCCCCTTAGCGGCTGAGGGCGACAAAGATAGTGTTTATGTTGTGAATGTTTTTGTGTCAAATGTAATAAAAATGCAAACATCTTCACAATCAGAGCAGTTACCTCCCCTTATGAATGCAACAGGCTCCATGCCGTGAGCCGCTGCTGTCTCATACTGTGCCGGGTTGGTTGCACCCCCGACCTCACGGCAATGCACTGACTTTACTCCCCACATATGCGCCATCTCTTACTCTGGTTACCGCGAGTCAGAGCTCTCTTTTTTTTTACAGTTAAATAAAACGTCTTAAGAGAACCTAAACATTTCAGCCACATCAACAATTAACAAACATTCTTTCTTTCTTCTCCGATAACCTAAGCTCAAAAACTCTAAAATACAACAAACTCCGCAAACTGTTCCGCATTTATCTGACTAACTGTCATGGTTTCCCCATTAAGGGCACAAAAATACAAGGCCAAGTTCAACAGAGGCAAGAGTGAGTCCAAGGATCTGTCACATGACTGAATATTTATTCAAACAAGTCGGTTAACTTTAGCCGGTAGCCCAAAAATTTAACAAGAATAGGCAAAAAGTATAATCTTCATCCCAAAAGGGGACCAAAAAAAAGTACAATAATGAAAAATAGTAATAAAAAACCCAATCACAATTATCTAAAGACAAAAAAACCCATCCCAAACATCAAGAAAAATCTGCCTTCAAAACAAAACAAAATTCCCAGTTTTACAAAAATATCTTACTCAACAAAATGAATAAACAAAGGAATACCTGTAGCCCGAAGGCCACCTCTACCCAACAGCAAACAATCAAAAGACTTCCCAAAACAAAGACACACACATTCTTATACTGGCGGCCAGCGCCATTTTCCCCATGGGGAGGAACATACATCCACGCAACATTTAACACACTTTCCTATAAATATATTTTTAAGTAAACATTTCATAAGCAAACAGTACTCCATTGTCTTATGCAGGGGGAGAGACATGTACCAATTTCAAAAGCAATGAAAAGGCTTATAACAGGGCAACTCGGCCGCATTGTCCCTGAACACCCATTCTCAATTACAAATGGTATGGTCCTTAAAATGGCTCCCAAAACTCCCTCCACATTTTCCCATTGTTTTACACTGTGTTACAGAACAACAGGTATTTGGCATTTAGCTTTCCATTAAACCAATAAACAAATAAACTTGTGTCAATGTGTATAGACATAAATGTGTGTATAAATGTATATGTATAAAAGTCCAAAGTAAAAGTCCAAGATGGTCATTTTGTGACCATCACACTCCCCCCTGCCTCTTGTCAAACCGGCAGGCGAGAGAGAAAGTCTGCTGTAGTATTACTTCTCCCTGGTACATGGTGGATCGTGAATCGATAAGGCTGCATGGACAAATACCACAGAGTAATTTGTGCATTTGAATCTCTCATACGGTCCATCCATTGTAATGGTCGATGATCAGTTTCCAGCCGAAACTCTCGTCCCAAAAGGTAGTATCTGAACGTATCCAAGGCCCATTTAACTGCCAAACATTCTTTTTCAACCGTAGAATATTTAACTTCTCTGGGATACAATTTCCGACTTATATAGGCCACTGGATGCCTACTTCCGACCTCTCCTTGTAACAGAACTGCCCCAATGCCTGTATTAGATGCATCAGTCTGTAACAAAAAAAGCTCTTCAAAGTTAGGACAAAACAACACTGGATTGTTACACAGAGCATTTTTGATATCCTGAATGGCGTTCTTTGCTTCCGCGGTCCACTGAATTTGGACAGGACAGTTCTTTCGTGTCAGGTCAGTTAAAGCTGCAGCTCGAACAGCAAAATTAGGTACAAAGCGTCTATACCACCCAGCCATCCCGAGGAAGGCTCTCACTTGGGTTTTTGTTTGAGGAAGAGCACAGCCTTGGATCGCATGCAGTTTTTGAGCTTGAGGTCTAATGACACCTCCACCAATAACATACCCCAAATAATCAGTTTCTCTCTTGGCTACAGCACATTTACGGGGGTTGATTGTGAGGCCAGCTGATTGAATACGTTGGAAGACCTCTGTGAGATGTTCAAGATGTTCTTCCCAAGATGAGCTGAAAATAACAACATCGTCCAAATATGCCGCTGTATATCCCTCCATTCCAACTAGCACCTGATCCATCAATCTTTGAAATGTCGCTGGTGCTCCATGCAGGCCAAACGGCATCGTACAAAAATGGAATAAACCCCAAGGAGTTCTAAAAGCTGTCAGTTCCTTTGCATTACCACCCAAAGGGACTTGCCAGTAGCCCTTACATAAATCAAGAGTGGTTAGCCATTTAGCATTACCCAGATTACCTATCAAGTCGTCGATTCTTGGGGTAGGATAAGAGTCAAATTTGGACACAGAATTTAAATATCTAAAGTCTACACAAAAGCGTAGACTCCCATCCTTTTTGGGAACTAAGACTACAGGGCTACACCACTCACTTCTAGACGGTTCGATGATACCCATAGCTAACATTTGATCCACTTCTTGTTTCAACGCTGGTAACAGACACTCAGGGATACGATAGCTTTTACGCCGAGATACAGCCCCTTCATGCAAGGTGATGTTATGATGGATTAACGTGGTCCGCCCTGGTTTCTCTTGGCAAACTGCCATGTTACAAATTGCCTGAAACTGTGTCTGCTGACTAGGAGAGAGATGGCTTATATCCAGAGTATGCGTTAAAGGCAGTGGAAAATATTGTTCCTCCACCTCCTCCTCATCTTCCACATGACGAACCATAAGCACATCCAGCTTTTGAGGCGATCTTTCATGCCATTTCTTAAGTAAATTAATATGCAGAACCCGACTTGAGCGCCGCTTTTGAGGGTCAATGACTTCGTACGTAGTAGACCCAAGCTTGTGGACGACTTCAAAAGGTCCCTGCCACTTGGCAAGCAGCTTGCTAGTTTCACTGGGTAACATTACTAAAACTTTCTCTCCAGCCTCAAAACTTCTGACTTTAGCCTTTTGATCATAATATTGCTGCTGTCGTTGTTGTGCTTGGGCTAGATTCGCCTGGGCTAGCTGTGTCATGTTCTTTAACTTCTCCCGCATCTGGAATACATAGGAGAAAATGTTCTGAGCCT
Organism: Oreonectes daqikongensis; assembly: GCA_026939265.1. Classification (NCBI taxonomy): domain Eukaryota; kingdom Metazoa; phylum Chordata; class Actinopteri; order Cypriniformes; family Nemacheilidae; genus Oreonectes; species Oreonectes daqikongensis. The sequence goes on from JAOTQM010000428.1 coordinate 2,559,059, forward strand.
GCGGGGCATCCTGTCCCCCCATCCAGCTCTCCTTCAATAAAGACAAAGGGCCTCGCACTTCCCGGCCTTACAGCAATTCAAAAGGTGAAAACCCTGTAGAAGACTGAGGGACCTCCCGGTAGGCAAATAATAGATAGGGAATCCACTGATCCCAATCAGCTCCCGATTCACTCACATACTTGCGCAGCATTTGTTTTAATGTTTGATTGAATCTTTCAGTCAGACCGTCAGTCTGCGGATGATAAGGTGTGGTTCTGATGCCCTTAATCCCTAGCAAACCATAAACTTGTTGCAAAAGTTTAGACATAAAATTTGAACCCTGATCCGTTAAAATGGTTTTAGGAAAACCCACTCGCGAAAACAACTGCATAAGGCACATTGCAACAGTTTTAGCCTTAATTGTTTAAAGCGGGAAAACTTCCGGATACCGTGTAGCATAATCTGTAATTACTAACATGAAGCGATTTCCAGCCTTACTTTGCTCTAAGGGTCCGACCACATCCATTCCCAACTGATCAAAGGCCACACCTATTATTGGGAGTGACTCTAGCAGGGCTCTGGGAGGACCTCTACAGGCAGTCTTCTGACATTGAGGACAGGTTCTACAAAATTCTGCCACATCTTTGTTCATATTTGGCCAAAAAAAATTACGACTAATCCTAGCCAAGCCCAGATGGCCCGCCCAGGGAACCGAATGGCCCAACTCGAGTACAATATACCTTACCTTCTGGGGAACTACTATTTGAGCATCTACATCTTTCCCCCTACACAGTATGCCATCTTTAATAACCATCAGCTTTCCCAGACTACCCACTGTTGTCATACTATTTTGAGTTTCCTCCTGAACTTGCCTAAATAAGGGGCCAATCACTGGATCCTCCTGCTGCATCACACTAACCAATAACTGTCTATGTTTTGTTCAATAAAATAAATGTTCAGGCTAAAAGTGTTGGTAGAATAGTAGAATACTTTTGAACGCGTTCCATATCACTCCACCAAGCTACAGAAAACTGTAATAAAAAAAATATTAGGCTGTAGCCTACAGTCCATCACAGCACACGGCTTGTGCTTGATCTGCCGTTTTAAATGTCAAACTTTTTACAATGAATGGAAAAATGCAGTTTAATTTTAGACACGATACACGTTACATAAAACCTCATTTGGGAATAGTGTAGGCTATATTTAAAAAAGTCATTGCTGAAGAGCATTATTAACTGGGTTAAGACTCATGCCGAATCTCTGGATACGAATCCAATTGAGATGGTGTGGAACGCTCTGAAGGCGTGCAATATTCAATATTCCATTTTCATTAAACATCTTCATTTAACATATATCACCAAGAAAACAAAACGGTAAACATTTTGAACACACAGCATGACGTTTAAAGCCAATGCGGGCATTACCTGCCTTAATATAATATTTATCTTTAAAGTGTAAAATAGTTTTTATTTTAAATGGTACACTCATTAACAAACTTTACCATGCGCTGTCTTTTAACACTAAAGTATGCTTAGCCTCATCATTAGAGCGCTCGTCTATTATACCGGATTGACGTTGGTTGGTTGGTTCGAAACTCAGTCAGAGCGGGCCGAGTAAGAATTTTTTTTTTTTTAGAAAACCACTAGCCACAGTATTAAGCCCTGTCTATAGGTATACGTTGATCATTTCTAAAGTTTACTTTACTATTCACTATATTGTAGCGTTCTCAGGCCAAGACTAGTTCCACCCCCACCCGGTACCCACACAAACAAAACAAGAGGCGCAGTGCCCTCACTCCAACTACATCAAATAACAGCTGTAACCATTTGACATAAAATATAAATTAACCACATTAACCATAGTATTAACCACTGTTTAAACATGTTACAATATTTATTAAAGTTCAATGATTTATAGCATTTATTGTTAATATTATGTATAATTATTACCAGAAGAAATATTGTCATAGTACCCTAGGTTTGGTGAAACGCCACCACTGCATTTAACGTTACTTACCTGACGTGCAGATAGCATCTGCTGGACAATTCTCTTTACGTGTTTGACCATACAATACAATATACAGTGCTTACATGAACACAAACACATTCAATATTACATTTTATTGACTTAGTAAACTTTTATTTAAAGTAGATTTATGACCCAAGATTTGCAACCTACTCTTAATCTTTAGATGTTCTCACATTCTTTGTTCCAGCCGCTTCACAACATTCCACACTGATAGGCCAGTTGGGTGTTGGGCCTGTTCTGTGGGGAGACATGCGGCTCGGGCGCTTCCGCCTTTTGCCGCGTGTTTTCATGTCGCGCGTCTAAGCCCCGCCCCCTCGTTCTCAGGTAGTCTTCCCTGTTAATGTTTCTGATGATTCACACCTGTCCCCGTGTCATTATCCCTTGTTTGTTCCCCTATTTAAAGCCCTTGTGTTCATTTTCCTGTGCTGGTTTGTTTTGTAAAGAATTGTGAAATTTTTAGTTCGTCTTGTCTTTCCTGTTTTCACAGCTCCCGTGTTTAGTGTTTCTAGCTTTTGGTTTTGCCCCCTCGTGGGAGGTTTATGTTTTACGGTTCTTTCAGTGTGTTTTTGGTTCTAGTTTGTTGAGTTCTGTTTTCCCCCATTGTGGGTTTTTGTTTAGTTTTTATAATAAAAGTATTTTTGTTGGAACTGTTGTCCTGCACCTGGGTCCTCTGTCCAAAACCATGACAAAATATACACAGATATCCTGATATCCTTCACTCTGCATAATTTATTGTGAAACAACTTATTTTAAACACATTTACAAAATACTGCATTTCAATTTAATGTTCATTAGTGCAAGTAAGCAAGAAGGTTCAAGAGGCTGTGCTGTATTGTAAATAAGTCTTGGCTGAAGAGTTCTGTTAGGTACAATGCAAAATGGAGTGCTTGCAACCCCTTAAGTAGTGAAAGTGAAAGTGACCTATTTTTTGTCAGATATGGTGACCCATACCCGAAATGTGACCTCTGCATTTAACCCAACCAGTGAATAGTGAACACACACACTTCAAGTCGTGAACACACATACACCGGGGCAGTGGGCAGCTAACACTGCAGCGCCCGGGGAGCAAACGGGGGTAAGGTGTCTTGCTCAAGGACACGTCAGTTGTTACCTGCCGGTACTGAGAATCGAACCAGCAACCTTTTGGTTACGAGTCCGACTCTCTAACCATTAGGCCACAACTGCCCTAGTTTGGTGTATGTCTCTTTAAATGATAAAAAAAGCTGTTGCACACCCCCAACCAACCAACGACTCTGACTCCACCTCTCTTTTGTCCGGCATATCAACACAACACACGCGTAGTGCTCACATGGCAATCCGGTAACACTATTTTACGGTGCCCTTGTTACACATGTTACATGTACTTACTATAGTATTTATTATAAATTATGCATAATTACATGCATAAGTACACTGTAACACAGACACCTTAAAAAAAGTGTAACCGGCAATCCTGTAGCTAAATTATATTTCCCAAACTCCTCCGCTGTTAGTTTAGGGTTACACTTTACTTTAAGGTGTCCGTGTTACAGTGTACTTGTACGTTTAAGTACTGAGTAATAATAATTAACTACATGTACTTACTAGGGTTAGGGTTAGGATGAGGGTGTGGTTTTAGGTTAGTTGCGTGTCATTTATAATAAATACTATAGTGAGTACATGTAACGTGTAACAAGGGCACCGTAAAATAAAGTGTTACCTAGTTTTGTTTAAAATGTCTCAAATCACTCGTTCTCAGACTAAAAATCTACTCCTCGAAACGGCTCGATTTCTCACATGCTTGCAGGGAAAGGCTCAATAACACAAACTTACTGGGATCTTATTTTTCACGTTTGCTGAGTTGGTAGATGCACTGGGGACACGATTATAGCACTTAAACACGGAAAAGTGTCATTTTTATATGATGACCTCTTTAAACAACTGAACTTCCATGAAGTAAAATTACTTCACTGGCCGATTGTGATCGCTGGGTGCAGTGGTCATACAGTAGCTGTGTTTTATCATTAATTAAGGACTGGAACTAATTGTTTTACAATTTTAAATAACATTTGCTTGGCTTCTTCCTTTTGTTGTTTTTTTCAGCTGAGGTTTTTGATGTTGAGGAGTTGATGACAATAGCTCTTGCTGTTCTGCGATATACAGAAATAAATAAAAATACATTATTTTAGGGAGATATTCCTTTATTTGACTTCAGTAGGAAATATTTTACATGACAATTACTGTGGTATTAGCTAACCTGTTAGCATGTAGCGTTTTTTTTAATAAAACTGATCGTTTTGATTCAGATGTCCTTCTCTAGCATCAAATACGTAATTTTAAAACAAATTACATTTAATTTTAGAGTAACAATAAAGAAAAAAGCATTTTACCTATACAGAATGGGAAAACGTGCTAATAAAGCGGACAGCTAGTAAAAACACTTGAGTTGGTATATGGTTGCCTTGTTTATATTGTTTAAATTGAGGTACAACATACATATCTACATGATAAGGTGAAAGTCGGTCCCTAGCCCAGTCTGTTTACAAGAACAAAGGTGAATAAAAATGTTGTTAATTAAAATTTCTTTAATTTTAATTAATAAAACCATTGACAAAAAACTGGTGATTGAAGATGAGTTTTAATGTGTTTAAAAGATCATTTAACCCATTCAATGTCCTTCCGTGCCATACAGCAGGGGTTCTCAATCTTTTTTACTACAATGATCTCAAGACCCATCAACTTTTTAATAGAATTAGGGGAAAAACGCACATTCATTCCCTTGTTTTATAACTTTCTGTGAGACAACTGTGTGTCATATAAACATCAAAATTCAACCGCCCTTGAAATACTTGATAATAGTCTCAAAGATCATCATTGATTTTAAACATTAAAACACATCAAAATGAATAACTCGTTATAACAGGAATAGAACATAATTAACAAAAATTATTTGTGACCAACAATCCGAAAATGAATAAAATAAAATAACCCTAAAGTCAAAACTTTGTCAAATACAGACAGCCCTTCCCAGGCACAATATGGAAACTCAACACATGATGTCCATATATTTCGTGTTTGCTATAATAATAAAATAAAAATGTATAATAATAAATTAAATGATTATTTACGCACCCTCGAGTTGTTCCAAATCTGTACATTTCTTAAGTTAAGTTAAACTTAATTTGTCCCCCAAAGGGGAAATTCGTCTTGGGCAACATAATACAGTGTTGTTCTACACATACAACATATAACATAAAAATACAATAATACATAAAATACAAAATATTCTTTGTTGGGTTGAACACAGAGAAAGATATTTGGACAAATGCTTGTCCAAATCAAACAGTTTTTGGGTCCCATTGACTACCATAGTAAGAAAAACCATTCCTTAAACTTGTACTCAGTATTAAGTATAAGGACTTCTAATTAAACTGTTTTAAGTTGACTGTTTTAATGGAGCTATACACTTTCTAACATTAATTTTGTTTGCCTTTCAGGTTTCAGGTCAATATGATTGTGCTAGGTTGTGCTCAGCTTCTTTTACTGACAGATTGCAAATATTTAAGCACTACAGACTGCAGCACAGCTACTTTTCCAGTGCTAGCCCTCCCATGCATCTATAATGATTGCATGTGTACACTTATTTGTCAATGAGAACTCATTTGTCAAGATATCATACTCACCAATTTGGCAGTAGTGCAGAACACTCTCAGCAGGCTCTGTTATTTAAATGCCCATTATGCTCATTTCAGCAGCGTTTTTCTGAATCTGTTCTCTTCTGCAATCTCAGAAATCATTTAACAAATCATGAAACAGTGCCCTGCCCATATAAGGATTGTAACTTGACCACAAATGTGTACTCTTCATTCAATTCTTTTAGAAGTATATCACACCAAGCAAGTGTTTCAGATGATATTGTCAGTGAAGATGGTCAAGCCAGTATCCCTGAAGTTGGTAGTGATTTGTATGAGGAACATCCAGGCACAGATGAAGATAATGGTCAGTGTGACACTGACAAACTAAAAAAATGAAGAATGAATTTATCTTCCTTATTTCTAAAAATCAAGCTATCCTCCATATCTGAAACACAGCTACCCAAGAAATAGTGAAGCATTTAAATCAGAGCTGCTCCTTATCTCAGCCATTGATCAAGGAGGCAATTAAAGATGAAGTTGTCATGATTCACATGAAACAGAACCCAGGTGCAGACAGCTCTTAACAGAAACACTTTATTTGACATTACATAACTCAAAAATCCCTCGAGGGGAAAACAAGAACAAAATACTTAAACTAAAACTTGACTTAAACCTAAATTAGGACAGACCAGGGGAACAACAAGACAAAGACCTGACAAAGAAGACAAACAATCCAGCAAAGGACAGCAAACACAAGGGCATTAAATAGGAGAGGAACAAAAGAGACATAACGAGGGCAACAGGTGAAGGGCGTAACTGATAACGGGATAATGAATATGGAAACAAGGGGCAGGGCTTTAACAGAAGACAGGAGAGCACATGGCACACAAACACAAACAATGGCCATGTCCTTCCAACACAGACACAAGACATGAGGCTGTCATGACCCTGCCAGCCAAAACTACAAGGAGGACAGGATCATGACAGAAGTTGTAAATGCTGTCATGGACTCTAATTTTATATTTACTACTACTTCTAAAGGTGCCAAGTTATCCTCATCCAAGCGCAGAAAAGTCTTTATTGAGCACAACTATCCCTGTGTAATGCCAGTAGAGCAATGCCAACCTGGACATACCATAATGTATGTTCCTATCCTTCAAATGATTCAGGAGTTGTTTAAAAACACAGACATTCTAAACATGATTGCTGAACCAAATACCAAGCCTGGTCAATATGCATCATGCTACAATGGCTCTTATTTCCTTGAAAATGAGCTACTTTCCACAGGTGATCTTATCCTACCCCTCCAGCTATATATTGATGATCTTGAAATTGCCAACCCGCTTGGCACATCATGTAAAATTCACAAAGCTTGTGCTGTTAACTGGGCACTTGCCAATATGTCTCCAAAATACAGATCAGCATTACACAATATACAACTAGCAATGCTTGCAAAAGTGACAGACCTTGGGTATGCAGCTGTACTTGCTCCATTATTACCTGATGTTCATATTCTTGAACAGGATAGTGTCTTCATTGAAAGAGTTGGTCGCAATGTCAAAGGCACCATATTTTGTGTTTCTGCTGGCAATCTAGCAGCCCATGGATTAAGTGGCTTTGTGCAGTAATTTAAAGCAGACTATGTTTGCAGATTCTGCATGGCCACAAGAGAACAGTTTAAAGCAACTGAAGCTAGACAGTTTTCTCAGAGAACCAAAACAGCCATGACCTTCAGGAACAAAACATTCAAGAAAGTGACACTTCGTCCAGCCACTTTGGTGTTAAAGCTAGTTGTGTCTCACGTGACTCCTTGAACTACTTTCATCCAATCACAGGCTTTCCTCCAGATGTAGTTCATGATCTTCTGGAAGGTCTCGTTCCTGTGGAGCTTTCTCTCTGCATTAAGACCATGATCCGGATGAAGTACTTCACTTTAGAGTATTTGAACCAAAAGATTGCATCATACCCATATCAGCACACTGATAAAGTGGATAGATGTCAACCAATTCCCAAAACATTTTTGTCTCGAGGATCAATGGGAGGTAATGGACATGAAAATTCTACTCTGCTCCGACTGCTTCCATTGATTTTAGGCAGTGTAGCAACAGAAGGGGGTGGTGCATGGGAGTGGAATTAGCATTATGCCCATCATTGACTGATGAAACCTTAGACTATTTTCAGTCCAAAATCAGTGATCATAAGCAGGTACTGCTAAATATGACTACATGGAGCATTACCCCACCCTGTGTTGAGCTCATTTGCAACGAACTGCACATAAGTAAAATGTCTAGCAAATCACGTAGGAGACAAAACCTGACGACACATAAAAGTCAGGGGGAGCTCTGTGAATAAAAAGGAGGAAAGATAAGGTTTTTGAGGGGGTGTGAAAGAGGAAGTTGTACATGGTAAAGGGGTGGAGCGCTGTGCTGCTTACCTTAGCGTTGCCGCTGATTGAGTTACTGTGTGAATCGGCTGCATGAGAGGATTGCTAACATAAACAAAGGAATTACTTTGGACACTGGCGGATCCTTCTTGATGCTGATTGCAGAACTTGGCCTGGTTGTTATACGGAAAATCCCCATTTCCTGTGCTCGGTGAGGGCGAATGGTTTGGCTGACTCGCAAAACTGCATACATTTAATTTGATTTGTATTGTTTAAATGGGGGGAAAATCACATTGTGAATTTTTTTCTCTAATACACCCTGGCAACAAATATTGGCACCCCTAGAAGTTCTTATGAGTGAAATACACTATATTGCCAAAAGTATTCGCTCATCTGCCTTTAGACGCATATGAACTTAAGCGACATCCCATTCTTAATCCCTAAGGTTTAATATGACGTCGGCCCACCATTTGCAGCTGTAACAGCTTCAACTCTTCTGGGAAGGCTTTCCACAAGGTTTAGTGTGTTTATGGGAATTTTTGACCATTCTTCCAGAAACACATTTGTGAGGTCAGTCTTTGCTCTAATTCATCCCAAAGGTGTTCCTGACCTCAGGTTTCGATAATAACAAGCCCATTCACACTTCCCATTGTAAAGAATAATTATGCCAATGGAATGTTATTGAAAAATGCTATTGACTGTAAACTGCTGCTAATTATTAGGCTATTTGTCTCTATTCTTCCTATTGATATATGTCTCTCATGTATACACACATCTTGCATCTATGCATAATATTCTATTATTAAAAACAACCTGAAAAAATCTTTTCTGTGATGTTGTCGGAGTTTTATGTGCCAAGTCATCTATTTCTTCTGAATCCGACTGCTTTGTTATTGCTGGAGATTTTAATATTCATGTAGACAAGACAGAAAACAACACTGCAAGTGAACTCTTAACTGTTTTAAACACTCTTGATCTGACCCAGCATGTGCACGGCCCCACACACAATCGTGGACACATTCTGGATCTGCTTATTAGCAAGGGTCTAAACATTTCATCCACCTTTATTAGAGATGTGGCATTGTCTGATCATTTCTGTATCTTCTTTGATATATCAATCTGTCCTGCCACTGAAGATAGACATGTCTCTGTAAAAAAGAGGTTCATAAATGAGAACAACTGTGAGCTATTTATGAATGCTATGTTTTTGTCACCAACTATATCTGCAGACTCTGTTGATGTTTTCCTCGATAGCTTTAATGCAAAAGTTAAAAATGTTATTGATGACATTGCTCCAGTAAAGGTCAAGATGATAACCGGTAGGCGTGAAGCACCCTGGAGAAACACAGCAGCAGTACAGAGCATGAAAAGAACATGCAGAAAAGCTGTGCGTATGTGGCAAAAAACTAAACTTGAAGTTCACTCTAATATCTATAAAGACAGCCTGCGTGCCTTCAATGTCGAATTAGACAAAGCTAGACAGACATTTTTCTCTAAAAGTATTAACTGCAACATAAACAACAGTCGCACTCTTTTTGCTACTCTAGAGAGACTTACAAATCCACCAAGTCAAGTTCCCAGTGAAATGCTTTCTGATGACAAATGCAATGAGTTTGCAACTTTTTTCCTTGAGAAGATCAATAATATCAGAATGTTGATCAGCTAAGCACTCTGGTCAGTCCGACTTCATTACAACAACCTCAGAAATTAGTAACTTTATCTGAATTTCAGACAATTGATCACAAAACCTTGGAGGAAACAGTACAGCATCTTAAAGCCTCAACATGCAGCCTGGACACACTCCCCACATCCTTTTTCAAAAGAGTGTTTAACTGTGTAGAAGCGGAACTCTTAAAAATAGTAAATACCTCACTGCTTTCAGGAACTTTCCCAGAGTCCCTGAAAACTGCAGTTGTCAAGCCTCTACTAAAAAAGAGCAAAGGTAGACAAAACCTTACTGTCTAACTACAGACCAATTTCAAATTTTCCTTTTATAGGTAAGATCATTGAAAAGCTTGTCTTCAATCAGCTGACCAAATTCCTAAACTCAAATGGCTATCTGGACAATTATCAGTCTGGTTTCCTTCAGCATCATAGCACAGAGACAGTGCTCATAAAGATAGCTAATGATATTCAATTAAGTTCTGATTTAGACAAGATATCAGTTCTGGTATTACTAGATCTCAGTGCTGCCTTTGACACGGTAGATCACACCATACTCCTACATAGGCTGGAAAACTGGGTAGGGCTTTCTGGGTTGGCCCTTAAATGGTTCAGGTCATACCTTAAATGGAGGGGTTACTATGTGAACATAGGTAACCATAAATCTGAGTGGACATCCATGACGTGTGGTGTTCCACAGGGCTCAATCCTTGCACCGCTCCTGTTCAATGTGTACATGCTCCCACTTGGTCAAATAATGAAAAAGAACCAAATTGCTTACCACACCTATGCAGATGACACTCAGATCTACTTAGCCCTCTCACCCAATGACTATAGCCCTGTTGACTCCCTTTACCAGTGCATTGATGAAATTAACAGCTGGGTGTGCCAAAACGTCCTTCAGTTAAATAAAGACAAAACTGAAGTCGTATTTGGTAACAAAAATGAAACTAACAAGGTAAACACATACCTTGACTCAAGAAGTAAAGTTAAAAATCTAGGTGTCATTTTAGAGTCTGACCTTAGTTTCAGCAGTCATGTCAAAGCAATAAGCAAATCACCGCACTACCATCTCAGAATAGCCAGAATCAGATGTTTTGTCTCAAGCCAAGATTTAGAGAAACTTGTTAATGCTTTCATCACCAGTAGGGTGGATTATTGTAATGGACTCCTTACAGGCCTTCCCAAAAAGACCATCAGACAGCTGCAGCTCATACAGAACGCTGCCACCAGGATTCTGACCAGATCTCTACACTGGCTACCAGTTACTTTTAGAATTGATTTTAAAGTACTATTAGCTGTCTACAAATTGCTCAATGGCCTAGGACCTAAATACATCAGATATGCTTATTAAATATAAACCAAACAGACTTCTCAGATCATTAGGATCAAGTCAGTTAGAGGTAACAAGGGTTCACTCAAAACAAGGCGAGTCAGCTTTTAGCCATTACGCCACTCGTAACTGGAATCTGCTTCCAGAAGACATCAGATGTTTACCAACAGTAGCAATTTTTAAATCCAGATTAAAAACACACAGCATGTTTAGCTGTGCATTTACAACCTGAGCACTGTGTTGCCTTTGTATTTCTCTTTTCTTGTTTTTATTCTCATTATATGTGCAAACATTTTTTTATCAATTTTATTTCGGTCTTTTTATTTGCTATTTTTAATAATTTGCTTTTTAAAAATGTCCTATGCATTTTGTTCTATTTTGCCTTCAAGCATTTTATGTAAAGCACTTTGAATTACCTTGTGTATGAAATATGCTATATAAATAAACTTGCCTTGCCTAAGTATGTTTTAAAATGTACGTTCTCCAAATACAAATAAAATGTATCTGTGTAAATGTATATAGGTAATCACACTGCTGTGATGCTATGGGATAGATCAGAAGACCACTTCAAGAAGTTTAGTGCAAAACATATTTATTGCGGTAAACACGAACATCCAAAGGGTGAACTCAGGTGAGCATCAGACAGGTGCACACACAGGTGAACATATCCACAGGTATATTCCAGAAATAGAAGCAAACATGGGTAAGTAAATCCACAGGTATGTTCCAAACACAGATACAAACACTGGCAAGTAAATCCACAGGTATATTCCAAAACCAGCACAAACAGACCATAACAGACAGAATCCCATCATGTAACATCAAGACTAGAGAAAGACATGGTGAAAAAGGGTGTGCTTAAATAGTGTCCAGGTGATGATGTGCAGGTGCGGGATAATCATGATATGGTGGGAAGTGCAGAGGATTGTGGGAAATGGAGTCCAATGTTAAAGTTCCAGTGGAAGTGAGCGGAAAAAAGGCAGGGGAACAAATGGGAGTGTTACAGTACTCCTCCCCTCCCGGAGGCGTGTCCTCACGCCCACTACAAAACCAGGGAAAGGGGTGGGCGTCCTGGAGGCTCGTGCGGGACACACAGAACAAGATTGGACGGAACAGGGAGCCTCCAGGACGGTGCTCCCAAAACAGATATCAGGGCTGGTCAGGCTCGGAGGTCCCTTCAGGAAACTCGGAGGGTCCTGGGGACTCGGAGGTGGACCCATGGAGACTAAGAGGCGGATCCTGGATACTCGGAGGCAGACCCTGGAGACTCGGAGGTGGACCCTGGAGACCCAGAGGTGGATTTAATAAAGTTAAATCTAATCTAATATAATCCGTATCCTAAAAACTGAATAATAACAATCACAGTAACTAACAAAGAAGCACTAAACATTAATCTAAAACAGACATATCACAGTCACATATATTTGAAATAAGCACTAATTCAAAAAATAAATAAGCAAGCAAGAACTCTTTTTGGTTTCGCTTAGTAACATGTAGACCTTGTAGGTTTAAACACTTGTAAGTTTAACAAAACTCTGCTGGATGTAAACAGTAATTACACCAATTCTTCTAAAACCGTAAGCTTTTCTTTAACCAGCAGATGGAAGAATTCTGCATATATCATCTAATATCCAAAAATGACTCAATTTAGTTTTGATCATCATAAGAACTTTTTTTTTTCAAACAATGCAATTTGATTTTATATTTCTATGAATTCTTAAAATATGTCTCTATAGCAAAGGAGTTAGTATAGGTCATGACTTTGGCATGAAACAGTAAAACAACTTCAAAAATCACCACAGTGGTTCTTACTGGATTCACGCCATCTGCACGTCAGTGATTAATTGTTTGGTCAAAATTATTGGCAGGGACAATTTAGTGTTCCATGGATATTGGTAGGGACACGTAATGATCCAAAAGCAGGGTTTAAAAACTAAGGTTAGTTGTTCTTTCCTATTCGCAGATACTCGATAAAATCGCTGATGAACAGGAGGTGAATCTCCCACATCTATGTCATGTGTAATCAAATTCGTACAAGACGGAGAATCAGGAAACAGTGTAACATAATCAGAAATCAACTTAATTAAGGTTGTTACTCTGTCTTTCTGTCAAAGTACTTAATCGATCGTGCAAAGAGTTTAACGCCTCCAAATTTCTTAACCGACCCTGAAGAATAGTATCTCCAGGATCAATTTCATCCTGGACTCCAAACAACAAAGGCAAAAAGGACGACCCCTCAGCATCAGAATCAAATCCAGTAGGACCTACAAGCAAAACAGGTTTAACACAGGAATCAGTTTCATCAAGATTTACTTGTTTTGTCTTACCACCCACAAATTCTTTAGAACCATAAAACGGTTTTAACAAATTTACATGGCACACTCTAGTTTTCTTTCTGCGATCCGGTGTATTGATCAAATAATTTAAATCAGCAATTTGACGAGCCACAGTATATGGACCTGCAAATTTAGCCTGGAATGGTGAACCCACAATAAGTAACAAACCAAGAATTTGATCACCAAATTGAAACTAACGCAATTCTGTACGTCGAGAGTCTGTACGTCGACAGTAATTTAATACATGTTAAACAAATAAAACACAGACACAATCCAGATAAAAAATGTATACGACTCGGTTTGCTAAATATTAGATCTCTCAATAATAAAGCACTTTTTGTTAATGACATGATCACAGATCATGAAATAGATGTGCTCTCTCTGACAGAAACATGGTTATAAGACAGATGTAATGGCAGGCCGTCACCTGAATACTGACCGTGTTCCACTCCCTCTGCTTCCTCATGAGTCACTTCCTGTTGGGTGGCTTTATAACTCAGAGACCATGCTGGATCCCATTGCGAAGTATTGCCAGTTTACCTGCCTTACCAAGCGTTTATTCTGAGTTACTGTTTGATTTCATGTGTATGATTCTGCCTGGTTATTTTGGTTTATCGATTATCTGGATTACCCCTTGGTTTTGGATGCACTATTGTACTGATGTGTTTGGTTTGACCCTCTGCCTACTTATTTACTATTGCCTTGTGGATTTACCCTTTTGTACTTTTACGGATTGGACCGTCACCCTGGTGTTGATCTTCTACCTGTCTAACAGATCTGTTTCGTGTATACTGTCTTCAATAAATCTTCTGTATATGGATTCAAACTCCGCTTCCGCGTCCTCGTTACAACAGATTATTTTACTTTAAATGAGTCTATTCCCAATGATTACTGTTATAATCACACGCCTCATCTAAAAGGCAGAGGGGGAGGTGTCGCTGCACTTTAAAATAATACGTTTAGCATTACTCAAAAGTCTAATTTTAAATGTAATTCTTTTGAAGTGATCCATACTTCATATTGTCACAGTCTTGTTTGTCTCCTTGCCTGTTTCTCCCGAGTTTCCCCCATGGACTACACTTCCCAGCATCCTCCACGCTCCCGCACCTGTCCCTCGTTTGTCATCACCACACCTGTCAGCCATCACCCTCATTACCTGGACACTATATGTACCTTGCCTGTTCCTTTGTTCTGTGTCGGTGATTGTATTGTCATTTTGTGTTGGCAACCCGTGTTTTTGTTTACCTGATCTGATCTGTTATTAAACATAGTGTTTGTCCTTGAAACCTCGTTTGGGATCCGTTACTCCAGAGCCGTGACAGAATCACCGACCACAAAAATGGATTATAACACCATCCCTCCAGAGGACCTCATTATGAATCTCCACCAGAACGGCCGTCCTCTGGAGAGGTACGTGGAGGAGTTCATCGGGGTGTGTCGTCGGGTGAGTTGGGGCGATCCCCTTCTGAACCGTGTGTTCGTGACCGGTCTGGATGACGATCTGCTCGTCTCCGTCTTCTTCCCCGTCGTGGACGAGTATCCACTGGAGGAGTTGATTAGTCAAGTCCTCCAGGTGGATGGCTCAGCATGCTGCGTCGGGGGGACAGGTGGGGACTTGAGCGGTGGTCATCCGGTACCGGTCACTGGTGAGGGGGTCGTTTCGTCTCACTCCGAGCCCACACCCCAGTCCTCCACAAAGCCTCACCGCCGTAAGCCAAGACGCTCACCCGAGCCTGCGCCACGCCGCGGGAATATGGAAAGCCAACAGGGCCAAAACCGCCAGTGTCTCCGTCAGCCGGTGGTTTCTCCCCTGGATCAGCTCCTCCAGGAGTTTGATCCCCTGTACGGCCTCCACCCTACCCTGGATTACACTCCTGTGTCTGTTCCCCTGGATTCCGCTCCAGAAGAGCCCGCCCCCGAGCCGCCAGAGCCCGCCCCCGAGCCGCCAGAGCCCGCCCCCGAGCCGCCAGAGCCCGCCCCCGAGCCTCCCGAGCCGGCCCCCGAGCTGGCCCCCGAGCCTCCCGAGCCGGCCCCCGAACCTCCCGAGCCTTCGGATCCCGAGCCGCCTCCTCCAGTCTACAAGCCTCCCAAGCCTCCGGACCCGGACTTGCCCCAAATAATTTTGGGGGGGGAGCAGAAGGATGTGGCCGGCCCTGTCCCTGAGCTCCCGGACCCTTCATGGCCCCTGGACCTCTGAGCCGGGAGCTCCGTCCTGGAGGCTCCCAGTCCTGTCCTGTCCTCTGTGTCCAGCACGAGCCTCCAGGACGCCCACCCTCCCTCCCTGGATGTTTCCTAGGCGCGAGGACGCGCCTTCCGGGAGGGGGGGAGTACTGTCACAGTCTTGTTTGTCTCCTTGCCTGTTTCTCCCGAGTTTCCCCCATGGACTACACTTCCCAGCATCCTCCACGCTCCCGCACCTGTCCCTCGTTTGTCATCACCACACCTGTCAGCCATCACCCTCATTACCTGGACACTATATGTACCTTGCCTGTTCCTTTGTTCTGTGTCGGTGATTGTATTGTCATTTTGTGTTGGCAACCCGTGTTTTTGTTTACCTGATCTGAGCTGTTATTAAACATAGTGTTTGTCCTTGAAACCTCGTTTGGGATCCGTTACTCCAGACCCGTGACACATATAACATCACCTAATGTTAATGATAAAACATTGGTGAAATTTCTTTTGGCTACTGTATATAGGCCTCCAGGGTACCACACAGACTTTTTTAAAGCATTTGGGGACTTTTTATCAGAATTACTACTGGCTGTGTATGCTCCACTTGCCTATAGCTGCAAATAAAACTCCATGTTACAAATATGGTAAAACAATAACTTATACTACCAAAGACTCGTTTCTCGATAATCTGCCTGAATTGTCTCTTTTTCCTAGCTAGCATATCTGATAATTTAGAAGATCTTGATATCGTCACTGAGAATATTAACTCCGTCCTCTCAGAAACACTAAACACAGTTGCTCCCCTTCGCCTTAAGAAGATTAAAGATGGCAGTCCAACACCGTGATGTAATGAGCACACGCACGCTCTAAAGAGAGCTGCCCGGAAAATGGAGCGCAGCTTTAAGAAACAAAATTAGAGGTATTTCGTTTAGCTTGGAAGGATCCACCTACTTTTCATCATTAATAGAACAAAACCAGCACAACCCTAGGTTTTCATTTAGCACAGTGGCTAATTTAACAAACAATAAATCATCAGCATCTTCAGATATTGGACATCAACATAGTAGTGATGAATTTATGAATTTTTTTCACAAATAAAATGTATAATATTAGGGAAAAAATTACAACTATGCAACCTGAGGCTGCACAAGCAGATCAGACAACAATTTACAGATCACCTAAGGAGCAATGTTTAAAGTTATTAGATCCTTTAAATCAACAACATGCATACTAGATCCTATACCTGCTAGTTTACTGAACGAGATGCTACCTGAAATTATAGATCCTTTGCTTAGTATTATCAACTAATCTCTATCTTTAGGGCATGTCCCTAAAGCATATAAGGTGGCGCTATTAAGCCCCTTATCAAAAAACCTCAACTTGATCCCAGGGAATTGGTTAATTTTAGACCTATTTCTCATCACAGCTAGGCTCCTTCCTCCAAAGGAACAACATCTATGAACAATTCCAGTCAGAATTTAGGGCACATCACAGTACAGAGACTTCTAGAGTTACAAACAGTGTTGGGCACATTACTTTAAAAAAGTAATTAGTTATAGTTACTAGTTACTTC
This sequence comes from Oreonectes daqikongensis, assembly GCA_026939265.1. Taxonomy (NCBI): domain Eukaryota; kingdom Metazoa; phylum Chordata; class Actinopteri; order Cypriniformes; family Nemacheilidae; genus Oreonectes; species Oreonectes daqikongensis. Next base: position 2,576,139 of record JAOTQM010000428.1, read on the forward strand.
TCACAAATAGTAACTCAGTTACATCTTTTAAAAGTAACTAATTACCAGGGAATGTAACTATTGTGTTACCTTTGAAAAAAATTAAAATATGTCAAATATCTTGGATGCCCCCAATATTAAATATGTTAAATGAATAAAACAAAATAAAATCAATTATTTTTAAAACACATTGTACACTAATCTACACTATTTTAATGTTGCTGTTGGACAATTTGAGATATTTCAATATTTTATATATTAATATATGATTATTGTAAATATTATCATTGCTATACTGGAACAATAAAACACTTTAGAATTTTTAATATTTATTACACAGCAACAAATAAGTCTAAAAATAAATTATGCTTTATAATACATATGTACCAATAATAATAATAATAATAATATAGACATATGAACTCTTTGTAAGGCAAATTAAAATGATAAATCTGTCACACAACTGCTAGACATACTGTAGTATAGGAAAGTAAAACTTATGGACAACGTAACGTTAGTGGCGGCATGTGACGATGTGAGGTGCTTTTCTAGTTTGTTAAAGCTACATTTGAACTTGTTGCTCTTGCCATCGCTCTCTCTGACTCATAGGCGTTAGTGTGTGCTTGTGTGCGACTGTGCTTGTGTGCGAACACCCGGCCTACTCTGCCTCTGGTTGGCAAACGATAGAAATTTACTCCACCTAAGCCAAGTCAGTTATGTGTCCCAGTCCCAGTCCCCACCCCACCCCAACACACACACACACACACACACACACACACCAGAGAAAAAACTTTGCAGGTCCTTTGGCTAAGAGAGAGTCTATACTGCTTCAGTGAGCTCAATTAAAGTAACACTGCATGTTATTGTCAGTAACGGTAACGGTGTTGTAAAGTGGGAAAAAGTAATTCGCTTGATTACTCGTTACTGAAAAAATAACACCGTTAGTAACGCCGTTTATTTATAATGCCGTTGTTCTCATCACTGGTTACAAATGAATTGCTTTTGGCGTCTGACTGTGGCTGCATCTCATTACTTGTGCTATTAGATCTTAGTGCCGCATTCAACACCATTGACTATAGCATACTTTTACTAGGGCTGTGCAATTAATCAAATTTTGATTTTGATTTCGACACCCAATGATCACAAAAACTATGTAATCGATAAAACATGATTATTTAGTAATATTACGTTTCTGAAGTTATTTTGGCCGATGTTCTGTTCTGAATGACACGCATGCGCATTTTCGCATCCCATAGCCGGTTTTCTCTCAGTCTATATTGTCAGCGAACGTGTGTGTAGTTTCTGGTGGCATTTAAAAATCAGCGCGAGTGAAGATGGCAGAAAGAGAGCAGCCACAAAAGCATTTGGTCAACAAAAAAGGTAAAAGCATTTCCGTTGTTTGGGAACATTTTGAATTCGAAGAAGCGGACGAGGATCAAACGCACATTGTGCAAGATTTGCTACACGGTGGTGTCTGCACCACTTGGTAACACCACAAATCTGTTTAATCACCTAATGTTTAAGCACAGACCGATATATAACCATTTATTGGTAAAGAAATTCTAAAAATATATATATATGATCTTCACTCAAAGAAATATTGAATCAGACTACCCTATTATTACATTACAAGGAGAGTGTATAGAGAGAGTACATTATTATAAATATTTGGGTATATGGCTGGATGAAAAGTTGGACTTTCACGTACATATTGAAAATATTTTGAAAAAGCTTCGACCTAAATTGTTTTTTTTATATCGAAATAAGAGATGTTTTCCATATGAAGCAAGAAAACTAATTATACAAAGTTGTTTTATTTCAATCTTAGATTATGGAGATGTTCTATATATGCATGCAAGTTTAACTCTATTTAAAAAGTTGGACTGTGTATATCATGCTATGACTAGATCTTCTGCTAAATTGCTTTTGCATGTTCCAAGAGTACATACGGAGTTTGGTGGAGTTTGGTTTTCATGCACCTTATTTGTGGAATGAACTGCAGGGTATCTTAATGTTGGAACAACTTTCTTCTTTGAATATTTTAAAAACCCTTTTATGGACTAAGCTGAACGAAATATGTAAATGTTTTTAAATTATTTTTTAAAATCTTTTGATCTTCTGTATGCACTAACTGTTTGTATTGTTTTTATGTGTAACTCTATGTGCTGCCTTCTTGGTCAGGACTCCCTGGTAGAAGAGATTTTATATCCCAATGGGATGTTCTTGGTAAAAAATAGAAAGAAAAAAGTGCAATAAACGACCCCCACGACATCCTCCGCAATGCCTGAAGACCATACCAGGCAAAACATAGTGCATGGACCGGGGGAAAGCTATAGCTGCATGAGGTTTAAACGTGGAAAATCTTGTCTGCATCACTACAGACAATGCCTCAAACATGAAGCTGGCAGCTGAGGTAAATGGATGGAGGCTTCAGTGTTTCGGACACAGATTCCTTTTTATAGATTTTGTGTAATGTGGTGATTTGATTAAATTTAATAAAGTGATTTAAATTTTTTACAAAAGCAACAACAACATTAGGCATAAGCAATTATTTCAGTTACTGTGTGTGTGATGTGCCAGACGAGGGAAAATAGGAGAGCAAATCCAAATGCAGTTTACAGTATTTAATATAAATTCAAAAGGAAACAAAGTAGCCAAAAACACAGAACACGGCGCACACATCCCCATAAAACCAATTAACGACTGACAAACCACAAGAGAAACACAAGGGCAATTTATACAGAGGATAACAAATGGGATAACAAGGAACACCTGAAACTAATGAACACATAACCAATGGGAAAAGGGACTACAAAGAACTACAACACTAGATAGGAAACAGGAACGAAGGCATACAAACTCCACAATAATCACAAAGTCCACAATAATCGGGGAAACAAACTGGAATCGTGACAGAGCCCCCCCTTAAGGGTGGATTCCAGACGGCCCCCAAAATAAAAGTTCAGGAGGGCGGTGAAGTGCCGGAACAGACATCTCACGTTCTCTTGATAGCACATTGATGTACTGGAGGCCATCAATAAGTGTCTTAGCCCTCTGGTTGAATTCACAGACGCACTTTCTGGAGAGAAATATATAAGTGTGTCTTTTCTGAAACCAACCCTCCACCTGTTCAACAGTTCAATACTGGAAGTGCAGAAGGATGACACAGAGCTTGCTAAAAGCATCAAACAGAAGACAGTAGACTACCTCAATGACAAATACAGTCGCCCAGCAACACAAGAGCTACTTGACATGGTCTCTGCCCTGGACCCAAGGTTTAACCTAAAATATGTCAGTGAAGACAACCAAGGGTCTATTTAAGACAAACTGACAGCAGAGATGAAGAGTTTGATAAATGCCATGGTAATAATAATAATTATAATAATAACAACAACAACAGGTTAAGTAGATTAATGTGTTGACAAAATTACCACAACCTTCAGATTTAACATATAATTCTTATTTTCCTTATATGTTCCCTCCATGGAGAATGCCCCTCTTGAGAAAGCAGCAATGCCTGCTGATGTTACAGAGGATGCTGCTGCTCCAAAGAAAAAGGAACAGACAAAGTTGCAGGACCTCCTCTGCAACAGGATCAGGCCACTGCTCTTGAGCTACAGTCGTATCTGCAGTCAGGGACACTAGATGCTGAGGAAGACCCACTGAAGTGGTGGAAGGAATCTCAGAGGCGTTATCCACGGCTTTCCAACCTGGCAAGGAAATATCTGTGTATTCCAGCCACAAGTTGTTCTTCAGAGAGGGTCTTTAGTACTGGTGGAAAAATTGTCTCCTGCTTGCATTCATCTCTGAAACCAGATCAAAGACAGGCTGGTGTTTCTGGTTAAAAACCTTTAAGTGTTGTATATGTATTAGCCTGAAGCATGTTTATTCAATCTGAAGTTGAAGTTTAACTTGTTTTTTGTTAGTTCTAAGCCATTATGGTGGGCCAGCCTTAAATATTATTGGATTGAGTTACTGACTGGAATTTGATTGTTGATTAAATTTCAGTTTGTTATGGCACATATGTGAGCAAACTTATTTATACTTTTTTCTAATTTCTAATTTATTATCTGTAATTTAAATTTGATTTATTGTTTGTTTGAAGACATTCTTTAAAAGTCTTATTCGTGTTTTTTTATTTTTTTATACAATTAATATATTATGTAAGTAGAATTCCCTGTTTTGTTTAATAAATACAACATATTTCCAAAGTCGATGAGTAACTGTGTAAAATAATCGTGATTTCAATTATGACCAAAATAATCGTGATTATGATATGCTCGATTATTTCCATAATCGAGGAGCCCTAACTTTAGACTTGAAAATTATGTTGGAATTAGTGGAATAGGCTTGAAATGGTTTAAATCATACTTATCCGATCGTTTTCAATTTGTAGCAATAAACAATGAGGTGTCACGCAAAAAAAAACCCAAGTCCACTACGGTGTACCCCAGGGCTCAGTTATTGGGCCTCTGCTCTTTGCACTATATATATGTTACCCCTAGGAGCTATAATTAAGATATAATTATAATTATTACTAACTATAATTAAGTTAGTTTTCACTGCTACACTGATGATAACTCTATATTTCCTCAAAGCCTAACGAAACACAGCAGTTCAATAGAATAATGGAATGCATAGTCAATATAAAAAACTGGATGAGTAGCAACTTTTTATTGCTGAACTCTGACAAAACAGAAGTGTTACTCACTGGACCGAAAACCACCATACATAACAACCAAGAATACCGCTTAACTATTGACGGATTTTCCATCAAACCCTCATCGTCAGCAAGGAATCTGGGCGTTTTATTCTATAGTAATCTGACATTTGAAAGCCATGTCACCAATACCTGTAAAACTGTTTTTTTCCACCTTAAGAATATATCCAAACTACGTCATATGCTGTCACTATCAGATGCAGAAAAACTAATTCATGCATTCATGACGTCAAGACTAGATTACTGTAACGCACTATTAGGTGGCTGTCCTGTGAGATTATTACAAAAACTTAAGATAGTTCAGATTTAGCAATTGTTATAATTTTTATTTGTTCTAGGCAATTATAAACAATATGAAATAGCAAAACTTCAGAGAATTGGGTGGGGCCCAATTTGAGTGGCTCCTCCCTTAACATGTAATCTCACTCCAAACTTTTGATAAAACTTGAGAGCCCTGCTTTCAATCATAAACATTGTAATCAGGAACTTACATTTGGTCATAGACACACTCTTGTTTGAACTACTTTACCATAAAAGGTTGAAATATGCAGAAACCAAGGGATATACATCCAACTCCCCATGTGGTTCAGCCATTTTGTCTAATGCAACTCAATCTGCAACTGATGCAATACCTGCATTAAACTAGGGTATGCTGCCCTCTACTGGACATGACTAGGAACATGCATTAAAACTTATACATAAACTAGGTACACAGAAGTACATAGGGCCTTTTGAACAATGATGTTTAGTGCAAATTTACAAAGCCTCTAAATAAATTACAACAGAACACAGCAGATTCTAAATAAAAATTAAGCCATTAGGCCTATATTTGTGCAGCAATACAGTTATTGCAAAACGAATGCTGTCATGAATTTCGATGAGGACCCAATTGCAGACAGCGGTGCGGGGAGAACAAAAACACTTTATTAAAAGGCACAAAACAAAAGACCCACAATGGGGCAAAACAATACAAATAGACCACAAAATAAAAAACATTAAAAAGGCAAGACTAAGAAAACAAAAGACAACCCACAAGGGTGCAAGAACTGAAAACCAAAAGCATAACAAAACACAAAAAGCTCAAGACTTGGGCAGGGCAAATCGAACCAAAACAAACCAGCAAATCAAACCAGCAAAGGACAGCAAACACAAGGGCATTAAATAGGGAACACAAACGAGGGATGATTACACAGGGCAGGTGCAAGGCATGAGAACACTGATGGGAAGATTAGACGGGAAACAGGGGGCGGGGCCAAGACACGCAACAGGAGAGCACATGGGGCAAAGTAACAAACACAAAGGCCATGTGCTTCCACACGTACCACAGACACGAATACAGGACCCTGTCCGCAAGACTGAGAATTTGCATCTTGACAAGGAGGACAGGATCATGACACTAACCTGGGGGTGTGGACGAGAGATGTGACAAGCAAGCCCCGCCCAGGTCATAAGTTTCCACACAAAACATACACACAGACATGGCACTGTCACGATCCTGACCACAAGACTCTAGGAATTTACAAGGCAAGAAAGGCAGGACCATGACAGAATGCGACAAAAAAGCGCTGAATATTAAGATAAAACATTTTGAGTAATATATCATTTGACATATTATTTAAAAAAAGCTATATTCACAACAATCTTGCATTATTATCCTCAGTGTCGTACTCGAAAATATGCAGTGTTTGAGTAAAAGGGTAAAGAACAAAAGCATTAAAGCTTAAGCTCAGAGCGAACGAAAATCCCTTAATAAAGCAGACTGTCCATAATAATAAAGAGAACACACATAAACACGCAAGTGAGTTGGCATATAATCGTCATGTTTATTTACATTTACATTAGTCATATAGCAGATGCTTTTATCCAAAACAACTTACAAAGAAGGTAAACAATGGAAGCAATTGGAACAACATAAGATAACAAAATGCATAAGTGCAGTAAAAACTGGTCTGCTAAAGCGTAGCACAGTATACAAAGCTAAGGAAACCCAGCAAACATTGGCCCGACGGCAACGTCATGTCCCTGGCCCAAAATAGTCGCGTTAGGACGTCATAAATCGGTAAAAAATATGTGACACAGAAGATTTCTTAAAAATGCATTTAGATACATTTGTATACATCTACAGTTATCTGGGGTTGCATGTATAATTGTTACTTTAACTTTTAGCTACGTGTAATTCAATATATACTCGGTTGTAAATCTGTTGTCAGAGGACGTCCAACAGTGACGTCCTTTACGCGTGCATTTATAGTCCATCACGACCCTCTATAAAATCCTTATGAAATATGCAAAAGCAATTGTGCTTATTCTGCTTAAACATTGATATACAGTAGGCTTGTGCTGGTGTTCGGTAATACAATCACGGTAGTGAAAATGCACGGTAGTGTTACTGCGGGCACGTCAAATCACCGTGAAGAAGAATGTGCCTTCTCTTTTCCTTTGACTGGTTAAAATAGCACTCTAAACGTATGCGCACGTCATACGCACCCGCCCTCTGATGTAAACAGCCTCACGTGGATTAGAATGGCGGAAGGCGGAGCTCTGCCGAACTAAGACGAAATATGAGTTGTCACGCCACTTCTCATATTTATGTGTTTCTGAAGACTACATAAAAACAAATAGCTAAACTAAAATGCCCAAATTGCATGGATTATTGCCATTTGCGTTCCTAACAGTTGAAGAGTTAGCTTGGTCCGCTAGCTACGCTAAAGTTTGCGTCTCGTAATTTAGCAAATAAAGTACAGAAATCCGCTAATATAAGTTATGTAGTTAATAATGGCAGTGTGGCAGAACAATTATTTTGACTTCAAGTTGAAGATGGAACGCAACACAGTCGTATCTTGCCACAGAGTGCTGCCTTTAAATGTCTATTAAGCTATATAATTTATCCTACTGCTTGCTATACGGATAAAAACATGAATTAGCACTATTGTTGCACTGACACTGACAGGTAATTATTTATAATGAAGTGATGTGTCAGTAAAAATGACCATTTAAATATCAATTCATGAATATTATGTTACATATGTATTTGACTATGTATGTTGAATACACTATTGTACAGCAAGTAAAGTTTATCTTAATCATCACTGTGTTCACTTATTAAGATAGTATGGAATAAAATATATTTTATCATATTTTATTAAACACCTGACAAATGATCAATAAGCTGTAGGCTACTTTTCATTTTTTATTATTGGTTAATATTTGAAAACGTTATTAAACTTGTTATTTACACTATAACACTGAACTTTGCTTATGTTTTCGACCTGTTTTTGTAATGCATTTCATCACCGTAATAATACCGTCCACCGTAATAAAAGCTTCATCAATTACCGCAACATAAAAATGTACTACCGGCACAAGCCTAATATACAGCAATAATTAATTTGAGTGTCTCAATTAGTTTTTAAAATGTTGTGAATAGACGTCCACTGACGTCCTTTATACGTCACGCAAGACCTAATAAAGCAGGACATTTTTATTACTAAAAAATACACGATGATTTGTATTTACATATCTTGTTTAATGTCAAATTATATTTGCCCTGTGTTTAAGTGATTAGAAAGCCAATGCATTAGTCATTATTCGACCCGTTTTCTGTACATTACAATTGTATTACTTTTATGAAATGTATGCATACATATAAATCAGATATACATATATACTCTTACAATTTGAAGTGGATGTGGTGGAATCGGATAAATATATAATATTTCTCGCGATGTCATAGATTATCTCGTGAGAGAGCGATGACCATTTCTGTGGCCAAGACTGAGGAGGACGGGTTTGTTTTGTTTCGAAAAGTGACGGCATATTACAAAACTATTGTTGGGTAAGTACATTTTCTATTGTTTTATTAATATGGTTTAGTTTTACTTGTTTGACAAGAAGGAACGGAAAGAAATGATGCGCACATTGTCAACTGGCATGTAATGACATGTAGTTTCTAAAGTTACCTAAAAGTTAACGTTAGCAGGGTTAACGTTAGACTTCAACCTAAAAAGAAACTCTGCTGGCATGAGTTTGCAAGTATAAATGTTTTTACACTTGAGTTGTGTTAATGCTTCTTTCTTGGAAATTGATAGCCAAAGCATCACGTCCGCCTCCCATTGATAGGCCTCAAGTAGACGCCGAGCCTCCACTACCACCTTTTCAGGGGAATGCTAATTCCTGTCGAGGATTCCTCACTCAGTGTTCTTTGACATTTGAACTCCAGCCCTCAAGCTTTCCTACTGACTGCTCCAAGATCGCCTAAATCATCACTCTCCTTGCAGATAAGGCGCTTTCCTGGGCCTTCACGGTGTGGGAATCTCAAGATGTATGCTGTGGCAGTCGTGGCCCAGTGGTTAGAGAGTTGGACTCATGACCAGAAGGTTGCTGGTTCGATTCTCAGGTCTGGCGGGTAACGGCTGAGGTGCCCTTGAGCAAGGCACCTAACCCCCACTTGCTTACTATACAAAATGTACAAATGTATAGTACAATGTAATGTAAGTCGCTTTGCATAAAAGCGTCTGCCAAATGCGTAAATGTAAATGTAAATGTGGCACATACGCTCTCTTCGTGGAGGAGTTTGAGCGGGTGTTCGACCACCCAGTGAGTGGTCGGGAGTCTTCCAGGCAACTGCTCACCCTGAAGCAGGGATCACGTAGCACTGCAGACTTCGCTATAGATTTCCAAACCACGGCAGCTGGTAGTGGATGGAACGACGAAGCTTCACGAAGCCTGCTTCTGGGCAGGATTGTCCGGTCCTATTCTGGACAAACTAGCTACTCGCGAACCCACGACTGATCTCAAATCCCTGATCACCATGGCTATCCGTCTGGACAATCGGCTAAAAGAGAGAGAGTTAACCCGTCGCAAGACGTCTCCTCCCCGGGAAAAACAGGAAACCCTATCCTGCACGCATCTCCACACCCAGTTCCGAGCAACTCGAGCTCGGGCATGCAGTTTGGGAGTTCCAAACTCTCCCCTGCCGAGAGGGATTGCCGCATGAAGGAGAGTCGCTGCCTATATTGTGGTGCATCTGGGCACTTTTGTCTTTTCTGTCCCGAGCTTCCGAAAAATGACCGTCCTCACCCAATTACAGGAGGGCTGTGATGGGGAAGATTAGTGCTCCTCCTCCCAATGCAGTGCTTTTCGTTCCCGCCACTATCTCCTGGGAAGGTCATCAACATCAAGTCCTAGCCGTGATCGACTCTGGCGCTGCCGGTGACTTCCTGGACCGGTCCCTGGCTAGGAAGCTTGGAGTACCTACCCAGTTACTTCCTCGACCCCAGGCTGTTACGGCTTTAGACAGCAGACCCTTGGAACCAGGTTGCATTACAGAGATCACTTACCCTTTTCGTCTCACCGTTCTCCAGCACCAACATGAGGAAAAGTTTTATCTGATCGAGTCCCCCGAGTTCCCTGTGATCTTGGGTCATCCCTGGCTACACCAACACAACCCTCACATCGATTGGCTAGCTGGAACCATCCTGAGTTGGGGTTCCGTATGCCAGGTTACCTGTCCCCTCTCGAGTCCCCCAGTCCCGAGTCTCAAGAATCCCTCAACCTTTCTCGAGTCCCTAGCCTCTACCACCGCTTCCAGGCTGTTTTTAGTAAGTCCCGAGCCACCTCCTTACCACCACACCGCTCCTATGATTGCATCATCAACCTTCTCCCTGGCACCTGCCCCACTAGAGGTCGGATTTTTTCCCTGTCTCCTCCCGAGCGCACCGCTATGGACACCTACATCAAGGAGTCCCTGGCAGCTGGCATCATCCATGCCTCCACTTCCCCAGCTGGAGCAAGCTTCTTTTTTGTGGGGAAGAAGGATGGAAGACTCAGGCTGTGTATCGATTACCGGGCACTTAATAAGATCACGGTCCGGAATCGCAATTCCCTTTCCTCTGATGGCCTCCGCCTTCGAGCTGCTACAAGGGGCTTCCATTTTCTCCAAACTGGATCTATGCAACGCCTACCATCTCATGTGGATTCAGGGAGGAGATGAATAGAAGATGGCCTTCAACACTCCTATGGGTCACTATGAGTACCTGGTGATGCTGTTCGGGCTCACCAACGCTCCAGCAGTCTTCCAAGCCCTAATTAATGACGTACTCCGGGACATGCTAAACAAATTTATTTTTTTTATATTTGGACAACATTTTAATTTTTTCGAGGTCTCCCAAGGAGCATGAGGGGCATGTCAGTGCTGTTCTCCAACACCTCCTGGATAATCACCTCTATGTGAAACCCGAGAAATGTGAGTTCCACGTCGCCCAGGCTCAGTTTCTTGGTTTCATCATCACCCCAGGCCATGTAGAGATGGATCCCAAGAAGGTTGAGGCAGTCCTGAAATGGACCCTACACCCTTAACTGCACTGACTAAGGGAGGCGTTACCAAGTTCCGCTGGTCCCCAGAGGCAGAAAGAGCCTTCTGTGACCTCAAAGGTCACTTCTCATCTGCTCCTATACTCTCGGTTCCTGATCCTGAGAGACCTTTTGTGGTAGAGGTGGATGCATCGGACGTGGGCGTTGGGGCCATCCTGTCTCAGAGAGGGGAGGATAGCAGGGTGGACCCTTGCACCTTCATGTCTCATTGCCTGTTGGATTCTGAACGCAACTACCACATCGGGGATCGAGAACTTCTTGCGGTGAAGCTTGCCTTGGAGAAATGGCTCCACTGCCTTGAGGGGGCTCGACACCCTTTTCAGGTTCTCACAGACCATAAGAACCTTGAGTACTTGCAGCAGGCTAAGCGACTCGCCAAGCTCGATGGTCCTTATTTTTTAATCGTTTTCAGTTTCTTCTGTCCTACAGGCCCGACACCAAGAACGTAAAGCCTGATGCCTTCTCCCGAGCCTACTCTCCCGAGTCACAAGAGAAGTCACTAGAATTGATCATCCCCAAGGCTCCGATCGAGGCCTCCAGTTTTCATCTTGGTTCTGGGGGGCCTTTTGTAAATTGGTCGAGTCGTCTGCCAGCTTGTCATTTAGGTTCCATCCTGAGTCTAATGGCCAGACAGAACGGGTCAACCAGGACCTTGAGACCACCCTGCGCTGCATCGTGGCCAACAACCCCGCCTCCTGGTCCACCTTTATCGTGTGGGCGGAATATGCCTGCAACACCCTCCGGTCGTCTGCCACGGGACTGTCCCCCTTCGAGTGTCAGTTTGGCTATCTCCCTCCATTGTTTCCCGAGGAAGAGGCACAGGTTGGCGTCCTGTCTGCCCGGCACTTCGTCCGACGCTGCCAGTCGACCTGGAAGAAGGCTAGATGTGCACTTGTCCAGTCCTCCTTGAGGTATCAGTGTCAGGCTAACCGCTATCGACAGAGGGCTCCCAGTTTCCGGGCCGGCCAACGGGTCTGGCTGGCCACCAAGAACTTACCTCTTCAGGTCGAATCCAAGAAATTCTCCCAGAAGTTCATTGGTCCTTTCCGTATTGCCTGGAAAGTGAACCCTGTGTCTTACTGTTTGTGCCTTCCTCGTTCCCTTAGAATTAACCCTACCTTTCATGTGTCTTTGTTAAAACCTGTTTTGTCTTCTCCTTCTCCTCGTTTGTGTTATTATGTTCACCTGCACCTTGTTACCATTAATTATGCAATTTATGGTGTAAATAGATCAGGGGTTCCCAAACCTGGTCCTGGGGGCAGTTGTGGCCTAATGGTTAGAGAGTCGGACTCGTAACCAGAAGGTTGCCGGTTCGATTCTCAGTACCGGCAGGTAACAACTGACGTGTCCTTGAGCAAGGCACCTTACCCCCGTTTGCTCCCCGGGCGCTGCAGTGTTAGCTGCCCACTGCCCCGGTGTATGTGTGTTCACGACTTGAAGTGTGTGTTCACTATTCACTGGTTGGGTTAAATGCAGAGGTCACATTTCGGGTATGGGTCACCATATCTGACAAAAAAAAAAAAAAAAAAAAAAAAGGTCACTTAAGGACATCTGATCTAATTGTTTGTAAAAACAAAGTGTCACATTGAGTTTACAAGTAGTCATGTGTCCAGGTGGGTGTGTGTACACATTAATGTACATATTTTTCTTTTTAGGATTCCAAAGGAAAATTTTCCATGCTGTTCAGTTTAAAAGATGAACCTCAGTGAATAACTGGAACATGGCACGTCTACATCTTCTATTAAGAGTCTGGATTGTTACAAAGTGTGTGTGCGCATGCATGTTTGTTTCTCTCTTTCTCTTTGTATATATACATATATATTTGGGTAGTTGACAAATAAACCATACTATGGTGTGACAGCAAAAAAAACTAACTGTAATTTTTCAGAAGTAATCCCGAGTAACCTCTTTTACAGACTTCTTTTAACTTCTTATTCTTATATATATGTGATTTTCTAGTGGTCATGTAGACCTTGATTAGCTTGCTCAGGTGTGTTTGATTAGAGTTTGAGCTAAAGTCTGCTACCCTTAAAAAAAAGTGTATTCTAGTGTGTTATTATTACTAACCTTTATTGACATAAATTTATTCTAGAGTAAGATAACATAATTTTCTAATGCTTAATTTATGAAACAGATGCTAAATCTTCTATGTATTTTAAATGTAGTCAAAGGATCATAAAAACATTTTCAAAATAAGTAGCAGAATGTAATTTACCTCAAAGTTTGCATTTGATTTTTTTTCTACTTTTTAAAATATTCATATTCTCTTCCCTCACTCAGATGCTGTGAAGAGGTGGAGTCCAAATGCAACAGATTCAGACTTTGAAGCAACAATGGTGGAACACCCAAAGCACGCTTGGGGTGGTGGATGTAAAAAATGAGCCATGAATAACATTCAATAACTCTAAAGACTAGGGGTCGACCGATTATCGACCTGGCCGATTATCGATATTACGCATTTTTCCGATTATCGACATCGGCAGTTTTAAAAGCCGATTTGCTGATAATGTAATTTCATTTTAAAATGCGCTATTTGGTTCTGATGCAGCCAAGGAGTGAGAGCAGTCGGAACACGGAACAGGGCACTTTAGTCAGTAGAGCAATGCCCGCCCACCGCCCCTCTGATTTGTTGGGAGTCACGACTCCGGCCAATCAACGCGGGAGGCTGAAGACCCTTGAAATTTGCACTCACACCAAGAGCACATGCTTACTGGAGATGCAAGTTCGGATTAATGCCTCTCAAAGGTAAGGCAGTATCAGACGTTGCAATAAATCACAATTCACTACACTTAAGTTGCAAAACACCTCAATATAATCAGGGCCTGAATTTCGCGCAGGATTACGGGTTTCTTGCCGGTTTCGCAGGATTTATGATTATATTCACATAGTAGGCTATGCAATAATTTCGCTCTGCAAGCGAGCTGGACGCTGCAATACAAGAGTTTAGCACGCGTTTCGGGCTGTTGACCGAGCTGGCATTTGCATGTCATTGTCATGCCATTTCAAAAATACGAGCCATTTTAAAGCATAAAGAACTCAGACACTTCGGTCTTCAGTCAGTGCTCTCGTGCACGCGCACACAGCCGCATCTCAAGATGCTCGCAACAAGTGACAGATTGACTTATTTTTCGCGACTTATTTATTACACATAAATGTTCAGATACACACACAGATATGCTTAAATGCCTGTCTTGGCGACTATATACTTAAGGAATAGGCTATTGAACTATTAAAAGTGTGTCTATAATATGGTATTAATGTTATAGTTTCATGAAAACATTTTGTATGCAAAGTTTAAGTCATCAAAAAAATTATTCATTTATTCAATTCATTTTTTATTTAGTGCTTTTTACAATGTGTATTGTTTCCAAGCAGCTTTACATGAGAAAAGAAAACACAGAAAGAGGCAAAATACACTGCAGTGCAATAAATAAGCAAGGGTCTAATAAAGCAATGTTTTAAATGTTAAAATGAACATTGTTTTATTGAAATTTAGCAGCTAATCTAGAAAAAAAAATTATGAAAGATGTTATTACACATACTTAACATAGAAATGATACTTACCATTCGCAAGCTGTTTAACTACAATACAGGACATAATTTTAAATTTTACACCAGACTTATATATCGTTTAAAAATATCGGTTATTGGCCTACTCAGTCTGTAATAATCGGTATCGACATCGGCCCTGAAAAACACATATCGGTCGATCTCTACTAAAGACATTTACTTATGTTAACCATAATCCAGTATTTTGTTGTTTACCTGTTTTATTGCTGTTTAATAGCAGTTTAAATGCAAGACTTATGATTTATTTTTATTGCCATAGCTCTGACTTCCATGCATCAATGGTGGAACACACTCCTGGAAGAGCTGGCGAAAATGAGAGTATACATTTCGGATAAAAAAGTAGAGAGACTAAAAATAGTTACATATGTGTTAACTATAATACTGTACTTTAATGACTTCTTAACATTAATGTAAAACTGTTATGAGAAAATGCCATTGACATTCTACTATTTTTTTTATAAATGTTTAACAAATGGAAGACAATTCATAAATGTAATGTTCACAATAAAATATTAAATTTAAACACTCTTTTTGCGTAAGTCCACATATAATGTGTTATTATTTGTGATGTACACGTGATTAAAACATTTTATTGACGTTCAGGTCAGACTGGACCGGTTTTGGACCTTTTTAGAACCTGTCAATTTAAGATGAAAACCTTAAGACAAGACATAATTGGTTGCCTTTCACGATGTTACACAATGGCTGTGTGATTATTTTAAACGCAGACTTACATATACACTTAAATTAATCGTCCACAAGATGACAAATTTGGATGTCCAAGGACGAGCAGAAAAAATTTTGAATTCACAGCCAGATGATGTCAACTTTCATTTTGAAACAATTTTTCAGCCGTGACGGGACGTCTCGGAATGACGTCTTTTCAACGGTCATTACACGTCCAAATGTTTGCTGGGAAGTTTTTACTTTAATTTGTATAATCGTCATGTTTATATTGTTTCACATGCTTTGTAGACTAAAACCAATCATATCTAAATGCTCAGGTAAAAGTTGCGTCTTTACTGGCTGTGGAGAAAACACATTCCTTTGCAGGCTGCAGGTAAAGCCTTGTTTTAAAGGTTGCTAAGCAATCAGCTTGATAAAAAACGCTTCATTATTTCTTACTAGTGAGACACTTTATTTCCACTTTTACATTTTCTTTATTTGTGCTGAAAAAAGCATTTCCAGCCTGATGAGTAATGGGAAAAGGAGAAGACGACATTCGGTGGATTTGAGCACCGGTCGATCGGTGCAAAAGCTTTATTACGGCATCTTAAACGCCGTAAGTGATTGTTTTCTATGTTATCTGTAAGCACCTGGGGTCTGAGAGTAACGCAATTTCAATCCTCCATTTGTATGTACTGTACTTGTGGCAGAATTGACAATAAAGCTGACTTTGACTTTGACTTAAACCCTACACCACTGGAGCTGTTAAGCAATTGGCGTCTTTCAGTTAGTTAATGTACAAAGCCTCTGTCAACGTTGCAGGTTACTTGCACTTAGTATTTTGTATTATAGCTTACACAGAAGCAGGAGAAAGTCAAATTTATTTTTAAATGCGCTTTTTACAATTTGCAAATAGCGTTTTTGAGCCAATTGGCATTCCATAATCCCCTAGGCCTACAGTAGTGGTTTAACCCTACCGCTCAGCAACCAATAAGAATTTATCTCGCTCACTGCTCAAACTGGTCAAGTGGCCGGATGGCTCAAAAACACGCTAAATTAACATCCGACGTCACGCGTCGAGAACGCGTTGCTGACGTATTAAAATTCGCGCGTTTTTGAGCCAATTGGCTTTCCATACCTCCGCAATTACACTAGCAACGACTTTCATCCGCTCATTATCCAGCAGCTGATATCTGATGGACACTCAACGCGTAGTGGCTTGTTTCCACCATTGCAAATGATGAAAAAAAGTGAATATCAGCAAATAGATCCTCGGGCACTCGCGACACCCACGCCAACACCTCCATTGCGAGCTCTTCCCGAGCAAAAAGCCAAACAAGACCGAAGAAAATGGGAGGTATTTCCCGGGAAGAACCGCTTTTACTGTGATGGACGTATCATCGTGGCGCGTCAGAGTGGCGTGCTGCCTCTCACACTGGGGCTTATACTGGTCACAAGCGGACTGTTTTTCATATTCGAGTAAGTGATTGTTTTTGGTTGGTGTCTTGGGGATTTTGGTGGTAGTTGTTGTGTGATGAGACTTTAGGGTTTGGTGTCTGAAAGCATGCCAGCTCAGAACATATCAAAATTACACCGGCCTTATATTACACACTAAAAATGCTGGGTTAAAAACAACCCAACTTGGGTTATTTTGTCAACCCAGCGCTGGGTCAAAAAGGAACGAACCCAGCGCTGGGTTGTTTTGACCCAGCTGGGTTGGGTTAACTGGGTTATTGCATGCTGGGTTATTGTTTTTACCCAAAATTGGGTTAAAAATGAACCTACTGCTGGGTTAAACTTAACCCAAAATGGGTTAAAAATTACACAAAGGTATTTTAAACAAAAAGCATCCATTTTAATTTTTTTAATATTAATAGTCTAGTCTATTTGTGAAAAGTCAACATTGTGTGTGTGTGTGTGTGTGTGTGTGCTTGGATCTGAGAGAAGCGCATGGCAAATCAAGTGGGGAAAAATGATTTATTTTTTTCAACCTGCCTGTTCAGCATGCTTTAAAATGTTAGAGAACAAAACTTGAGCATTAAAACTTGATCAACACAATGCACCTTTCCACAATGTCAGAATCACTTAATATTCAGCCAAAATAACAAACTACATAAATTCAGTTTTTCTTTAGAAAAATGGTCACAGTAAAAACTTACAAGCAAAATAAATGGCATAAGATCAGCAAAGTGATGAACAAGAACTACTGTTTAGCAGCAGATATAAAAGCACGCAGAATTCTTATCGCTGGCGTTTCATTTCCAGGAAGTCCAAACACCACAGTCTGTAGAAACCGCCAGACAGGGGAGCACAGTTTGGGGTAATTGATATCGAAATCATAGAATGCTTTAAAGCAAATATCTACTGCTGCCAACAATGTTTTTTGCTCAAGTGCTTCTCCATTAATTATAACAAATGCCTGAAAGCACTGGTTGTCTCCCAGCATGAGAACATAGGGAAATTCAATCGT
Organism: Oreonectes daqikongensis; assembly: GCA_026939265.1. Lineage (NCBI taxonomy): Eukaryota > Metazoa > Chordata > Actinopteri > Cypriniformes > Nemacheilidae > Oreonectes > Oreonectes daqikongensis. The sequence continues at coordinate 2,593,916 of JAOTQM010000428.1, forward strand.
TTCTTTTGATCGCAGGTAATCAGCCATGTTGGTACCAATCTGGACAAAAAAAAATTAAGATTAGAGCTCAAAACTAATGTACAAACCAGGGTACATAGCATGCAAGTTAACCTAACATTCCTAAAGGAATAAATTAAAAAAACTTCCTGAAATCGTTTATGGTAGAACCCTATTATAAGTATTTTCCCATATTTGATTAGGGCTCAAACTAATTAAAGATTTTCTTGTGAAGTGAGTGATTGATTGCATTTTTCACAAGATTTATACGCTGTAGCTCACATTTTAACAGAGTGCTAATAAATATTGTTTAACCATGTTTTGTGACACCTTGATGTGCTTTTAGCAATGGCTGTTTACTTACCGGTTGTTTGTCTATGAAAGCCTTCCTGGTTTTGATGCAAGTTGGTTTGAACATTTTCCTTCCAATCTTATAAACAGATGTTGGAAGGACTACAGGTAGGACAAGTAAGGCGATGTCACTCTGATGGTCTACAATTAAAATAAAATGAGTTAATGTAACATAACCACTCAAAATGTCTTAAAATTAGACTCAAAGGGTTACATTTTTAACTAAGGGCAAAATAAATATTCAAAAATTTGTTTGGAATGACATGGAGAATAAATAATTTGGGGCTGAATTATTCCTTTAACAACTACATCTAGGCAGTCTCAAAAATAAATGCCTGACAAAATTGTCATTGTTCGATAAACTAACCACTTTAATTCCAATTACCTGCTGATATAGTTTCTATGTTGGAAAGTACATGAAGAGCCTGCTTTTCTCGGCTGGTGAACTGTAGGATCTTATGCTTAAACACAGGAACCCAATTCTCGGTGAGCTTTGAGGCAGAGTCAGGATTCAGAATTGAAAAGTCCTGGAGTTTCTAGAGAGTACAAGAACAAGACACAAAAAGTTATTGTCTATAACTATAAAACTTTAAATTTTACCCCCACCATGCCCGGAGTGTCGAGGAGACGAGGATGTCCATGACTGCTTTGGTTTTATTATCTCGAATCCATTTGGCCCTATGAATGGCTGTCTCTTTCATGTATTGCTCAACCTGACTTGGTGGCCAGATATTATTTTTAAGCCATTCAGTCATTTGGCTGCTCGTTCTATGTCCAGAGGTGATTTTGAGCAAAAATGTAACCACAACAAAATTAATTTATTTAATAAATCTTTGAAATGCTCCAGTAGGTGCAGGGGCGTGTCCAGCATTTTTTACATGGGGTGGCAAGAGAGGGGCAAAAGCAAAAAGAGGGGTGGTGTCAATGCTAGGTATAAAACACTCAAGTAAGTCTGTCTTACTGCAGACAGTTGTATTGTAAGGCATAAGACCATTAATGAGCAGGAATCTGCTGTGCTGTTTAAGTGAGAGTAAACTGCTTTAAGTTTATTTCAAGGGCTAAATGAATTAAGCCAATTTACAATTCATTGTATGTTAGCTATAAAATTTCTAAAATGGTTTAAAAGAAATTACATGATTTTACTGTATCATCACCTCACATTCAAATCACTTTACCTTGTTACCTAGAGATCTTATGTTTCTTATGAAAAGCACTACAATACAATGATTTGATTTCTAAATTTGCACACAAAGTGCTTTTATTTTTAAAGTTCAAGATTTTTTAAAGAAATAGCTGTCTATAACTCCCTTCCTCTTCATATCGACGTTCTGTCACACAGCATAATAAGCAGCCACATTAAAAACACAATAATGACTAGTAATATACTTCAATACATTTATACATAATTATATTGTAAGTTTAAAGAACATGATACTAATAACAGTTATATTAAAGTCTAAAGAACATGCTAGTATATAAAAAATACATAGGCCTATCCTCCGCTCATGTTTAACTTTAACATTAGACAGCTAGAAACATGATTGACTTTACCTGGTTCTGTGCATCTAAATCGCAAAAAATGGAGTGTTAAATATCAGAAATAATTATTCGGTCACAGTGATTGCCAGAACTGTTTTTAGCGCCAGAACAAATAGAGCTGTGGGGGAGGGGATGCGTAATACGTGCATAACGACGTATTGAACGTATTGACGTTAAAAACACTGCCAAAAGTAAAATTATATAGTTCACGTTTGAAGGCCATTTTATCATTTACTTAGACATTTTAATATTTCAAATGAAATTAATTATTAAATACAAATGTTCAGCTAGGTGATTTTAAAACTAGTCAACTGTTTAAAAAGATCTTAAAATGTTTTGTTATTAGGCTATAGATAACAAATGTATATTATATATAAATTGTTATTATAGTGAGTTTATTTTTCCACGTAATTTAAAATCAGTAGTTTAATCATTACCTGTCTCTATACGATTGCTTAGGGATGCCAGATTACGTTATATGTGCAACTAAGATTGTTAAGCAATTGTTGAAATGATGACCTTAGACCGAATACCAAAACTTTTAAATTAATTACCAAAAACTAATTCTTAAGAAAGACAGCTGATGAGCAAAATACTTCCAGCTTTACCAGCGGAAAAAAAGAACCAGCAGCTACAGTTTAAAATAAGCCCCGGGAAAACGAGGACTTGGCAACACTGTGCGGCTCCAGCCTGCAGATACGCGCAGGCTGCTCTGTCTGACGATAAGCAAGATAAAATAATGTTTTACAATTGATCGCCATAAGCAAAAAATAAACGTATTTATAATGATATTTAAATATATTTATATCAATATGTCTGTTGTGCCTATAAGTCAAGCAATGCCATTTGGGGTGGCAACCGAGGTGGCAAAGCTCATTTCTAAGGTGGCAGCTGCCACCCGGTGCCACCCCTGTGGCCACGCCACTGGTAGGTGTCTTCTAAATGATCTGATAAGACTAAATGAGCGATGACATCCAACTTGAGCACACTGAAAGAACCTTGATGTAGAAAATACATGATGTACAATTCTTAACTGTGCAAAAAAACTCTGATATTAGGCCCTAAAGACCTTTTGCATTTAAAGCAGATGTACCTCATGCTGTCTACATCCAATACCTTGTACTTACATCAAGCTCATTCTTGAGGTATTTCTTAAATTTTAGACGAATTTCAATAACAGGGATAAGAGAAGTCAGCGTGGAGTCGTCTAAAAGGAGGAGTGTCTCTTGGTCAATCTTCTCAGCTGTAAAAGAGGTGACATGCAGAACATGTAATATTCTGATAGGGATAATTAAATGCTCTATACTGTTTGTAAGTCTGACATTTGCTAAATGAATATAATTGATATAATGAAACAGACCAAACTGAAATAAACATTTAAAAAACCCATGACACGTTTTAATGCTATATGCAGATGATGGTTATCTGAACTAAACTGTTTACTTGGGAATGAAAATCTTTCATATTTATTTGCTTAAATCAATAATTGTCATGGCTGTACAGTGTGAAATATAGTATGTGCTAAGAAAAAAATCTGTGCAAAGAATAAATGTACCAGTGTTGCATTTTTGGAAAGTCATGGAACTGTTAAAAACCCATTAGACATCACTTACACGCTTTAAATGAGAATGTTTTACTTTTAGTGTCAATCTATTTGCATTTTGGCCATTAACAAAGCACTGTCATAATTTTTTTTAGCTAACCTAGAGCCCTGATAATTATACACTTCCAAACACAAATAAGCATGTTACAATTATGTACATTACTTAACTATAAGTTTAACTGTTTTAAATAAAACTTTAACATTGAATAAAGCAGTGCATCACACTTGAATTGCTATAAACAACACTGTAAAATATTATACATTCACACTTACCTTCAAATATGGGAATTAACTCCTCAAGTTTCCATTCTCTAAGCTTATTTTTTACATATTCATCCATCTGAAAAAAGTTACAAGACATCTTATAATTCTAGACACATTTTAATATAAATCCTCAATTAGGTAAAGTGGCATATAAATAATTATCATGATCGTGGTCGCTGGACAACAGGTTTATTCGGCACAATCTTTTAGAGGCTTGTCACGGTCGACAGGGTGTGACAAAACTAATGTTACCTAATGAGACCATGCGTCCTCATCTGAGGACATACGTTTTGGATCTGCTGCAACAATACTTAATTCTTCTTAACTTAGACCGTTGTCCTCATTTGTAGACACTTTTTGTCTACAAACCGTTTATATCTTATCAGATCCCAACAATCCCAAATAGCTAGAAGCTAGAAAAAATGCATATGAAATCAAAGCTCGGGTCTTAGGAGGTTAAAACTTATTTGCATCGAAGCACTGCCATCGAAAGTTATATTAAACAAATAATTGATAATGAAGTACATTTCTGATTTTAATGAAGTTATTCGGGAGGAGAAATGAAAATGACAGTCATAAAGTTATCTTAATGGGTCTAACTTACTCATTGCCGTTTGCTTAAAATCAGGGTTACGTTACATGATTAAAGACAGCTAAAAATTCACTGAACTCAAACTACAGTATGCTTTGTGTGAACAAATAAGGTTTGATGTAATGAATGTATAACTACAAGAAAATTGTGGAAAACTGAAAACTTGCTGGGCGGGAAAGTAAGTTAACGTAACGTTATCGTTCTGACAGAATCAGGTCAGTATAAGGACAAATTTACCATATCGATAACATCAATTATAACAAACCATTAAGTATACGATTAACAAATACTTAAGTAATTTTAAAGAAACTTACATTCTGGCCTCAAGACTCCAACGCCGAGCGTCCGTTTTCGCGCCCTCTCGTACACTGTGCAGAATGCGTTTACTGATTGCGCAATAAATAAGTACTTGTCTCTGGCTCTGGTTTCGATTAAAAACAATATAATTGTAAAACGAATCCAGCTAAAATCAATAACTAAAATAAAAATATAATTCGTATTTCATACGTATTATCCAGCAAACACTGTACGTTCCGACGACGTTTGTCTTATTTGGTCACAGTGACATTACTTCGTGACCACGTTCTGAGGATGTCTGGCAACCTTCCGTTTCTTAGAATTTTTGCTAACAATTTACTAAACATTATACTATTAAATACTCCTTTAAATATTTTTTAAACATCATTTTGCTTTTAGAAAAACTTACAAAATCCAATGGTAAATTATTCCATTCGTTGCCTTGCTTTGGTTTTTGAGACAGGAAGTGAAAAGCATCCTTTTGATGCATGCGCTGGTATTGAAATTATGACGAGTACTGCTGTATAAACGTTGACAATGCAGGATATTAGGAATTCTAGACAGAATATTTTTTGACTAGACAAAGCAGAGACATGATCATCCTGTCATTCATCAATAGCCAGCCTAAAGTTTTATGCATTCCTATTGTGTTATGATCTACTATTCTAGCAATAGTTGTATTCGCCATATGTTTTCATATATCACGCAATCTCCTGTATATTTTGTTGTAAATTTACATATTAAATTGTATTCAGATATTAAACCGATTAAGCCCATCAGTTGTAATGGACCATCGATAAAATATCTGCTGTAGCCGATATGAATGTACTGAACGAATACCCCCTTTCTTGAACAAGTCAATTGAGTCTAAATGAGATTGAATGAATGCATGTGGCATAATATCCTCTGTGTTGCAACATTGCATGTCTAATTAGGTTTTACCTATGGCTTGATTTAATTTCATTTTAATTTGTTAGACTGTTTTTTAATAAACTATTTAAAATATATTATTTTAAATACAGTTTTTAAAATTAATTTTATATAGAAATAAATATTGTTATCGATCAATATAGAAAAAATTATTTTGCTTTGTAATTGTTTTGCACTTTCAGTGGCCTGCACAGACCTGCTAGGGCAGGGGTGGGAGGACAAAAAAAGAAAATCTTTCATGCACTATTTACATTTACGCATTTGGCAGATGGTTTTATCCAAAGCCTTGCTCAAGGGCACCTCAGCCGTTACCCACCAGACCTGAGAATCGAACCAGCAACCTTCTGGTTATGAGTCTAACACTCTAACCACTGGGCCACGACTGCCCGTATTTCTGTAATATACATTAACAATTGTGACCCTGGATCACAAAACCAGTCTTAAGTAGCATGAGAACATTTGTGTAATAGTCAGAAATAAATGTGTGGGTCAAAATTATTTTTTTTTTTATGCCAAAAATCATTAGGATATTAAATAAAGATCATTTTCCATGAATATACTTTGTAAAATTCCCACCGTAAACATATCAAAACTTTATTTTTGTGAGTGGATGCTGCAAAATCACTAACAACAATACCTGGAAACACACCAAAAACTTTGCTCGCTGCTGCCCGTACTTTGGGAATAAGTCACTCAAGCTTAGAATTTTAGCTTTCAGGTTCATCTACTCTCAACAACGTCATTACAGCGGTAAGCCAATAGAGAGCGTTAAAACATACCTGTTTCTTAGCAGCGGCCTGCTACAGCGCCTCTGATTAACAACTTTAAAGGTGATTTTTCTCAATGTTTTGATGCTTTTGCTTTTGCACCCTCAGATTCCAGAGTTTTAAATATTTGTATCTGGATCAATATAAATCTTATTTATTCAGCTTTATGTAAAAATCTCAATTTAAAAAAATTAACCTATAAAACTGGTTTGTTTGTACAGAGTCACAAATGTGTTTTAACGGTGTCTAAATAAGTGGAGTAATGATTTATTAAATTTAAAAGATAAGAATTCTATATAATAATAAAATAAGTTAACAATACTTATTTTTAATTAAACATTTTATGTATTATTTATATGAAAGTGCTAACTATAATAAAATATTTGAAATATTTATTGCCATATATGTTAGAGTTGACTTGGACGTTTCATTTCACTTAAATGCATTTTCACAAATTAACTTTCTTTAAAGCCCAATACTTGGAATTCATTTGACAAAATTTCATCCTGACGATCCAACGGTCTCTGCGCGCATCTCGGCATGCCTGAGTGACATTTCATTAATGATAAAAGATCATCACCTGCAGCTGAACCTTGCAAAGACGGACTGCTTGTGATCCCGGCTGCCCCAAAGATTCTTCACAACCTTTCCATTCAACTAGGCTCATCGACTATTACACTGTCTAGGACAGCCAGAAACCTGGAAGTGGTAATTGATGATCAGCTTAACTTCACAGATCATGTTGCCAGCATCACCCGGTCCTGTAGGTTTGTCCTCTACAACATTAGGAAAATCAGACCTTTCCTGTCCGAGCATGCTACGCAAGTCCTAGTCCAGGCTCTTGTCCGGATGGCACTATTGCAATGCGCTGCTGGCTGAACTCCCAGCCTGCATAATCAAACCACTACAGATGATCCAGAATGCAGCGGAGAGAGTGGTCTTCAATGAGCTGAAGAGAGCACTGGTCACTCCTCTCTTTGTCAGGTTACATTGGCTCCCTATAGTTGCTCGCATCCAATTCAAAGCTCTGCTCCTGGCCTTCAAAACCACCACTGGTTTGGCACCCCCTTACCTTCACTTGCTTATACAATCTACGAGCAACGTCTTGTGGTGCCATCCCACAAAGGGAAAAAATGACTCGTACCTTCTCTGATCTGCAAGATCTGCAGATTCTGTAGCCATCCTTAAGAATCGGCTAAAAACATATCTTCCACCAACACCTGACTCACTAATACAGAGTTCCATGTGTCTCTCTACTTTTTTCATCTTTTCTATAAAAAAAACTATTTTGCTTCGTGTATATTGCTTCGTACATTGTGGTAGGCTTACTGAGACCAGTTTTATTACACTTATGTATTGATGTCCTTGTGTTGTTCTAATTGCTTCTATTGTTAACCTCATTTGTAAGTTTCTTTGGATAAAAGCGTCTGCTAAATGACTAAATGTAAATGTGTCTACACCGGATGACGTCATTCTCAACGCCACAATGCAAAGCGACAAACGACATTAGAGAAACGCATTAACACGATATAATTTTACATTTTGTCCACACTGGATGCGGTGTGGTGCCAAAAATGACTCCTGCCAATTTATGACGCCCCATTCCCCACTAACATTAGGGTTAGGTGTGGGAGAGGGGTTAGTATTAGCTGATCCCACAGCAATATGAGTAGAATTGTCAGGGGCTTCAAAAGTGGTGGGGCAAAATTTGTCATTCTCTGCATTGAAAGCCAGTCTATGCGTCAGGAAGGAAAAAGGTGAAAGAGACTTTTTACTGTTTAAGTGGTAAGATGCTTTATTGCATTCCTTATTTACATGCAGTTAATAAAGTAACTTTATTGCTAGTTAATTGGTAATGGATGTGCTGTATTCCCATTTGTAAAAAATATCTAGTAGTTAAAAATAGTTTTAAGGTGAGATATGGTCTAGTAAGGAAAATGTCCATTCATTTTACTATTTGTGGATTTTTTTAATAGCCTATTGAAACATCCCCTGCAATTCTGACATTTTTTCTAAACGCATATATTTTGGTCATTGTGACATGATTCTGGCTTAATTAATTTTTTATTTATTATAAAGCTATTTGGTAACGCTTTAGATTATGTCCCACAATGTACCGCATAATTAAACATGTACACATGTAACACATTAAACATGTACAGCATAACTATATATATTTATTCATTTGGCAGACGCTTTTATCCAAAGCGACTTACAAATATAGTAACAATGTACCTCTACAGTACAATACACTATATTGCCAAAAGTATTGGATCACCCTATCTATTAAACAGGTTTGATGACTTTAGTAATTTCCATGAGTACAAATCTTAATGCTGCAGCATTATCATGATATTCTATGGAATTGTGTGCTTCTAATTTAATAGCAACAGTTTGGAAAGGGGTATTTTCTATTCCGTCATGACAATGCCCCTGTGTATGAGACAAAAGCAAGTCCTGAACCCAGCTGAACACATTTGGTGTGACTTTAAATGCAGTCTTTGAGCCAAAAACTCATCACTCCACATCAATGACTTGTACACAGGGGTACAGCCAATTTGGAACAGAAAAAAGGTGCTTCCAAAACTGTTGCAACAGAGATGAAAACAAAATGCAAAATGGAATTTAAAACTGTTTCAAAAGCCCATTTTCCTGCCCCAAAATGACGACTCCTGTGCACAAGTCATTGGTGTTTGGTGATGAGTTCTTTGCTCAAAATCTGCATTTAAAATGACACCAAAATGTGTTCAGCTGGGTTCAGGACTTGCCACACTGACTGAATCAATTATTTATTTCTGAACCTTGTCTTATACACAGGAGCATTGTCATGATGGAATAGAAAAGGGCTCTTCCCAAACTGTTGCTATTAAATTTGAAGCACACAGTTCCATAGAATATCATGATATGCTGCAGCATTAAGATTTGTACTCATGGAAATTAAAGTCATCAAACCTGTTAATTAGATCAAGTGACTAAATACTATATAGTGTATTTGTAGGTAAAAGGGAACAATATGCAAAGTTTGTGAAATAAAGTGGTAAGAGTTAAATTATCTTTTAAACATTAAATCTCATCTTCAATCGCCAGTTCTCTGCCATGGTTTTATTAATTATAATTTAAAAAATGAGCAAAAATTCTAAGGGGAAAGATGCATTGTGTTTCTCAGCAGGTGATCTTACAGACTTGGCTAGGGACCGACTTTAACCTTGTCATGTATGTTATAGCCTACCTCAGTTTAAGCCATATAAACAGGACAACCATATACCAAATCAAGTGTTTACAGTATATGTTCTTTAAGTTACGATGAGCTGTCTGCTTTATCAGCACATTTTCCCATTCTGCATGAGGTAAAACATGTTGGGCACAGCCTCATAATTACAAGAAAAAGCTAAACATTGGGTTGCGTGTAAACTTTTATTAAATTGTTGTTAAATTGTACACGTTTAAACATTTTCCTCACTCTTACCTCTTTATTCCCCAAATTGTGCATCTTGTTCCCCTTTACCTACAGAATATGTACTGTGGAGGTACATTATTGTTACAATTAGTTACGCTGTAAATTCTTTTTAATTATGCGGTACATTGCGGGCTGTAATCTAAAGCGTTACCAGGTATTTTGTTCTAAACTAATTCTGTAAATTCATGTTTTAATGGTTTTCGTTGCATCAATGTTGCACTGTACCCTTGTTTAACTACCTTGTGCCATCCCCACATGCACACGTGTGTGATTTGACTACAGGCAAGACGTGATAATTCTGATTGGACTATGTAAATCCTTAGTCGGGAATACCCCTACAAAGTCAGATGAGGATAATTTCTTTTGATTGTTTTCATGAATATACATCTGTAACTTCTAAATTAAATGAGATGATGTCACCAAATTTGACGTGTTGTATGGATACACTCCGAGAACACACAAAAAAAGGTGGTGGGACTATGCCACTTTGTGAACAAAACATGAATTTGTCTCTAACTATAGTGTATAGTGTTGTTGGTCTGATTGACTTTGAAATTGACACTGCGAAAGTTTGTGTATAGACACAAAAGTTTAAACGTATCATCATTGGAACATCTTGTTTGCCTCATAACTTTTAACCAATAGGTGGCCACCAAATTTCTTTTAAGTAATTTTATGGTACTTGAAGTGTTTTTAGCTATGGTTTTGAATAGAGCCCTGCACGGGCCTCAAATCTAGGCCCGCGCCCGGCCCTGGCCCGAGACGCTCAGGCCCTAGCCCGACTTGTGTCAGACAGCTCATCAGAATTATCAGCCCGAGTCCGACACAGCCCGTTTTTTATTTATTTTTTTCCTCTTTTTTTCATTACACAGCGGCAGCCTGCCCTATTTGCAGCCATTAAAATTTGTCAGTTTTGTTAATTATGTTTCTTTTCATTTCTGTATTAAGTTAATTTAGACAAATGTTTGGAGCATTTGTTTTAAATATCGGTTAAGCAGCCGAGCTGACAGCGAGTAAACATGTTTGATCAATTTATCTTCTCAAATCAACGCTAATACTTTACTTGGCTACAATAAAATCCATAGATTTAAAACACTTCAAGCATATCACACAGACAGTTAGTTAAATAAATGTTTATTTATTAAACCACAGTGAGTAAAACAACATTTTTTGAAATATTGAGGCAGGCTCAGGCTTCTCGCAACAGCGCTCGCAAACGAAATGAGCAATAGCCTACAATCTAAACAAATTAAATTAAATAAATTAAAAACAAACTTGCAGGTTATCTTACCTCAAAAATGCACCACAGACCATGGCCATTCTTTTTTCCATTAGTTTACAACAATAAAGTCCAATCAAAATAAAAACATCAGTAGTTTCCAACAGTTAAACGAAAATAAAGTCCAATCAAACGAAAAGTTAGAACAATCTCTTACAGAGCATTGTGGAGAAAAAGAATAGCATCCACAGTGGAAGGTTTTAACCCAGTCCTTCTCTCTTCTATCACTCTGCCCGCTGCGCTGAAGACACGTTCGCTGCTGCTGCTGGCGGGGACACTAAACACAGAGCGAGTCTTGACAGTTGCGGTAGCAGGTCTCGTGCTGTTTCCAGCAGAGCAGCACATCTCGTCCATCACCTTCCTTGTTGTGATTGAGGCGCATGTATTGCTGTACTTCATCGTCATCCTCGTCCTGCTCCACAATGTTTTCCCTCTCTTCCTCAAATTCGGCCAGCGCTCTCTTCTTTCGCAGCAACAGGTGCAGACACAGAAATGCTCGCCGCTGCATGAATCATCATTATTTTATAATTATTAGTTGGCCAAGTAGGCTATGATTAATACATTAATTTAGAGGCCTATAATAGCTACTACTATAATAAGTGACTTGGTATGGTTGCAGGTGCAAATAAAGTGAAATAATAATAATAATAGTAATACACACACGTAAAAGAAAATCTCACCGGCTGCTTGATCCGCCCGTTGCACTGCCGTCCCCTCCTCTCTGAAGGGGGCTATCTGACGTTTGGCCAGCTGAAAGATATCTTCTCTCTCGGCGTTGGTAAACATCCTTAACTGACTGAACTTTGGCCATAAGAATATGGCCAGTTTGTGAAGTGGCTGGATGTGGACTTTCTTTATTATCCACTCAAGGTGTCGTTGGCGGATAATTGCTTGGGAAGGAGTGTCCGACACATCTGGCTGGCAATGGTGTTTCAGCTTGTGAAGCCAGGGCATGACGAGGTTCAGTGTTGGGTATTTATCCCCCTCCAACTCCCTTTGTGCGTCGTAGAACGGGCGCAGAAATTGCACCAGGAAAGCCAGCACATCAGGGAAAACATTGTATAGTCACTGGCTCTCGCCAAAACTTGTTGCTGACAGACGTCCATGGGCTGCGCCTACATTTATTAGCTCTTGCGCTAACTGGATGAAACAATTCCCTGCTACCGTTTCAAATGACCGAATGTCCATAGGGGAGACCGGGTATGGTTGTAACACTTTTTGCTTCAGAATCTGTATCTCAAAGAGTTTTCAAGCTGCAGGGCTAAAATGTTTATACAAAGTACCCACATTTGTTTACTACAAAAAACACCTATTGAAACCTCTGCAAGAATAACACACAACTTATAAGGTTTTGTCAAATTCATGGAGTGCCTTTGTTACAATCTACCCCACTACCGGGGTAGGTTGTAACACATACTGGGGTAAGTTGTAACAGTTTGTCAAAAGAAGAAAAAACATAGGCCACACCATGCAGTATGCTTTAAAAACATGTTTATTAAAACAATCCAAAAGAAGAACCCAAAACAATGTCTTTCTTTCAGACTGAACATAACTCCGTTCCACTTTCTAACTCACTAGTTTGTGCATTTTTGTTTAAATTGGTCTGCTAAAAAACTTGCTTTTATTTTTAATGAAAAATTGATAAGAACATGTAAACAAAAACTTAAAAGAACATATAGATGTAGATGTGTAAATGTTTGTGTAACTAATTTCTCAATCAGTGTCACAGTGGTGACAAATGAATGTCATTAATCCTGGAGTGCAGGCTTTGTGGGCCCAGAAACTGCATAGAGCACATTTTATCCACACATCCTTTGGCTTCGAGTTGGAAAAGGGCTCCACACAGACAACACAGAACTGTTCATCATCTGAGCTCTCTGAATCATTACCCTTGGCTTTCAACATTTTCTTGGTAGGCTTCCTCTGTTCTTTCTTATCCGTGCCTTTATTCTTTCCTAAAAATTTTATTCCTCGTCTCTGTTCTTCTTCCATCAGTGCTTGCTTCACTGGTGTATCAGTGAGTACTGCCGCCTGCCTCTTTCTCCTGCTATTGACCGTTGATTTTGAAGTCTCACCTAAAGTCATTGCTCCCACCTGCTTGGCTCCACGACGTGCAATAACACGATCTGGGGATTGCACTGTTGTTACTCCAGTTTCATCAACATTCCATATGTCGCTCCCGTCAAAGTTGTATTTCTCAATGACCTGTACAAGGAGGGTGAAGAAACGCTCTACATTTGTGCGGTTAAAACTTGTAGCTCGCGAAAGGCTGGTTGCCTCTGGAGTCCTTATTGTCAGTCTAGGGTTCCGCTTCATAAAGAATGTGAACCAGTCAGGCCCTGCCATTTGTCATGCCATGTTTGTGGATGTGTGATGGTATATGTAACTGCCAGTTGATATGCAAATTTTCTAACCTAAAAGAAAGTGCAATAGAAAACCTGAGTACATAGCCACAAAAATTATTGGCTTGCTCACTGTCGACATAATAGCACATTTAAATGATTCATATTATATTAAGATTATATTTTTACAGATATATTTCCCTGTAAACTGATTTGAAGCATTATAAAAATCACTATAAAAAAGACATAATAATTTTTAATTTATCTGGCACCCATGCTTTTTATTAAATTCTACACTGATCTTCAGTGACTACCCTGTCATTTGCTTACCTCACGTGGAGTCAGTCCATAATAAAGGTCTGCTGCATGAGTCAAATAATCAGCTAACAGTTTCTCCTGCTCCTCAGAGAAAACTTTGTTGCTGCTCCGGTAACCTACACTGGGAAGATCACTGGAGCCTTGGTCTCTCAGCTTCTGCAGTATTTTGCAGTATCTGCATAGTGTTACATGGCAGATCCCATGCTCCTTTGCTACTGATCTCACTGACCTGCCCTTCTTTGTGACCTCATCAGACAATTTTTTTAAAACACTGGCAGGCACACCTCTCTCAGTCTTTCTTTTCCACTGTCTAGCCATGCTGTGATATGAAAAGTTTAAAGAAAACTTAGTTTCATGTAAGGGGATGGTTGTAACACTTTTTAGAGATGCGTTACAACCCACCCCACCCCTGTCAGCCATGGTTTAGCTAGCTGTATTAGCATAATGGTTTGGAATTAGCAAGTGAAAAATACATTACATTTTGCCTGAGAAACTACAATTTAATCTAATATAAACTAAGCTACTTTGTCAGCAATAGTTTAAGTACTAAACAAAATATAGTTTGGTAAAAAAAAAATACATTCTTACCTCAAAATCAGTTTTTTTGACTCAAAAATGTATGTATGAGGATTTTCAGCCTTGATATGAATTCATGTGTGTCTGGGGGAGGGGGTACATGCTGATATGATCACATGACTCCTATTTTATTCCTGATTGGTGGAACTGATGGTGTTACAACTCTCCCCATGTTACAACCATACCCGGTCTCCCCTACAACAGAAATTCACGCATTTATCTGTGATCAGTGATTTCACCCTAGAAGGAGTTGGTTTGGCAAGGAAATCACTTACACTCATTTGTTTGCTGCTGCTGGTTGGTCTGGTACCGATACATCCACCATTCTCAAAATGTCTTTGTAAATGAGATGATCCCGTCTTCTTACTATCGTAGCTTAGCACAGCCTTGCAAATTGTACATTGTGCATAACCAGTTGGCTCATTTAAGGTTGTCACGATTTGAAAAACAGCCCAGAAGTTTGCCTTTCCTCTGGTGTTTTTTTTTACCGTTTTAAGTTGGCCATCTGCGATTTTTCTCTTAATATTCTCAATTATTTGCACATGAGGTGAAAAATAGTTAAAATTCAGTTAAAATAAAGTGCTGGAATTTGTTTATGCAGGATAAACTTGTTAGTGTGTGCTGATACTTTTTTTTTTAAATAGAAGTAATCATTTAAAAAGACACAGATGCAACTACAGAAACATACTATACAATCCTCAATGTTCATTTAAGCATGTTCATTAAGGGTTCTATGACTGTTTGTATTAGGGATGCCACAATACTCAATATAATATTAAACCGTTCGGTACGACCTCCACGGTTCAATACGCGTAGCCTATGTGAATTGCAATTGTTTTGTGTTTATGCGTTTAAATAATTTCCATGCATTTTATTACTCTCTGAACTTGCTCTGTTCTGCATGCCTACATGCCAGATAAACGTCTCTTCGTAAATATCCAATCAGTGAGCGATAAAGTTATGCTGCATGTATGTCATGCGCATGCGCACACTGATGTAAACCGCCTCATGTG
The DNA here is from genome assembly GCA_026939265.1 of Oreonectes daqikongensis. NCBI lineage: Eukaryota > Metazoa > Chordata > Actinopteri > Cypriniformes > Nemacheilidae > Oreonectes > Oreonectes daqikongensis. The sequence continues at coordinate 2,609,241 of JAOTQM010000428.1, forward strand.
GAGAAGAACGGCGGAAGGCGGAGCGCCGCCGAACTAAGATGAAACATGAGTTATACGACACTTCATGTTTACGTGTTTCTGAATACTACATAAAAACAAAGAGCCGAACTAAAATGCTAAAAATTCAATGGATTATTGCCATTTGCCTTCCTGACAGTTGAAAAGTTAGCTTGGTCCGCTAGCTACGCTAAAGTTTACGTCTCGTAATATAACAAATAAAGTACAGTTATCCGCTATTAGTAAGTTATGTAGTTAATAAATGGCAGTGTGGCAGAGCAATTATTTTGACTTCAAGTTAAAGATGGACGCAATACAGTCGTATCTTGCCACAGTGCTGCTTTTACATGTCTTAAGCTATATAAGCAACCCTACTGCTTGCTTTTGGAAAAAAACACAGAAATTAGCACTATTGTTGCACTGACAGGTCATTATTTATAACGAAGTGATGTGTCTGTAAATATTACCATTTACATATCAATCCATGAATATTATGTTACATATGTATTTGACTATGTATGTTGAATACACTATTGTACAGCAAGTAAAGTTTAGCTTAATCATCACTATGTGTTCACTTTTTAAAATCTAGTATGGAATAAAATATGTTTTATCATTTTTAATTAAACACCCGATAAAATATCAATAAGCTGTACTTTCCATTTATTTCTTAATATTTAAAAAAGTTATTAAACTTATTGACACTAACAAATCAAGAGAATTGCAAACAAAACCTTTTTTATTTTTAACATTTTCATGTTCCTGTCACCTAAGCATAGAACAATGAAAAAAAAGAAAACTTTATTTTGCCAAGCCATCAGATACGAACTGAACTGAAAACCGTGGTTAAAAAAAACGAGGTACGTATTGAACTGTGGGTTTACTGTTGTTGCATCCCTAGTTTGTATTTTAATGGTGCTGATCAAACTCGTTTTATCTGTATTTGGTGCCACCTACTGTTGCGGCCATATTATTAATACAGAAAAATACACAAAATTACCTCAAATATAAGATGAGCAGAACGTGTAAATGAGGGAGAAGTGATTGAGATTTATGACTGAATCATTCAATATCTCTAGCATGATTGGTGAATTAACAGTGTTTTGTTTTACATTAAGTGTGACCAATAATGCGTGAATGCAGCATGACTGAATACAGGTAAGTACATGGAAGTGAATCGCCAGGGGTTGCCTAGATGGTGTAATGCAAATGCTTGCTTCAGTTAAGTACATCAAATTTAATTTAAACTCTGATTATTAAACAACAGTTAATAATAACCAGGCATACAGAAATAAAAAAACAATATATACAATATTACAATTACAGTTTCAGGTGTTTGTTCTAAGATATTGACCACATGTGTTAAGGTTGATTGTCTGCAGCTTGCCTCCCTGTGGGCCATGATGTAGACAGACGATGACCACTTTTGATCACAAATGGAGCTGTAGGTGCATGGTCCATTAATGTCAACAAAAAGAAGTAAACGCAAGCTTTTTGATTGAAGCCGGTTACAAAACTTGGTGTTGGTGTGATTTACTGCAGAGAATCCTCTCTCACATTCTTCAGAGGTAGCTAGGTAGGTTTTACTTGCAATTAGTAGTTTCTTGAGGGTTTCTCTGTTCTGTGTCCCCTGAAGTTTAAAGTCTCTGAATTCATTTATTGCCTATCTGTTCAATTCACCAAGGAGTTTAGCCAGCTTGTGCACCTCAGTTTCCCCAAACAAGACACATTGTTCTCTGTTCTTAGGCCAGTTTGACATCTCCAGAGCCATTAGTAACTCGACAAGTTCATCACTTGGCAGACATCGTTTTAAGTTGTCAATTACTGCTTGAAAAAATTGAGGCCTGTTCATCTTTCCCTCTCTCTGGTCAGTAATATCCACACCTTTAAACTGGCCAGATGATGCACTTTGTTCAGCCTTTTTGGTAGATTTACCTCTGTGGACTTTGAGCAGACCATTGAAGTTCTTCAAGCACTTAATGTAGCGGCTCCTGTCAACAAGTGTTGTTCCTCTTCTCTGCAGCTTGAGTGAGAGGCTCTGGAGCTCCCATAGAACATTCTTCATACATGCCAAATCAGACAGAAAACCTGCAATAGTTAGGTGTTTCAACACTTTAAATTGACTGCAGCCAGACACAGTTTTTAGTGAATCATGAATGCTAACTCCAACCGTTGTGCTAAGCATGAATGGATTTGAATCTTGTTGTAAATGTTGTAATGCTGTTTTCCTCAATTGTATGTCGCTTTGGATAAAAGCGTCTGCCAAATAAATAAATGTAAATCTAAAAAAAATTCTTCAACATTCAACAGTGCTCTCATCAATTGTTATACTCCCATGGAAGTTAATACATTTTATATGTGACAAAACTTTTCTCTTCATTTCGTTTGATATGTGTTTAATTATCTTAGCATATGAGTTATCTGGGGCCCGTTTCAATAAGGAGGTGTCACCGATGGTGACTAGATCTACAATTCACTGCTAACTGGTAACTTAATAGAAAACCATAGACACCAGGTAAAACATGCTATGAGTAACATATGGTCTCATTTTATATTTTGTTGTCGTAAATTATATGTTTAAATTCAGTGTTATATGCTATTTTAAGCAATAGCCTATTTTAGCAGCTTGATTCATTCACACAAGATGTAATCACTTCATGACGGTCTGTAAATATCCTTTTAATTTCTTCATCTTATTATGATGAATTATGCATAAAATGTTTAAATGTGGTGCACTTATGTTGATTAACACCTGTTTGCCAAAAAATATTCTCTGTCAGACACTTACAGTATTTCCCGATTCCCGCTGCGATACTGTTGAACAGTGAATGCGTGGTGTTTCTCACATTAGCTTCCTGGGCGCGCTCATGCAGTTGACAATGGTATGACCCATTTTATAGGTGCAGGCAGCTCATATTTATATTTACATTTACATCTTTACATACATAGAGCAATGTGGTCTGTTTTTACTAAATGCTAACCCTTATTTGGAATGCATAGTGTGTTGCTTTTAGACAGCAAGTCTTGCTTAGACCCTTTAGCTGGCTCCTACTCTGTACTCTGTGCTAACTATATCAGGCATTTGTTTCATGTTTAACATGGGATTTGCAATTCACTAGGACAGGAGGAATGGAACATTTTATTGGGACACAGGATTTTAGACCATTTTTCAAAATCAATGTTTTCTTGACTGAGCTGTTCTGTCATTATAGCTGCCCATTCCTGGTAAAACATCTGACTGGCTTCATTCCAGCAATCGGAGGGGTCCTATTTGTGTTTGTGATCATCTCTCTTCTCCAGACAAGCTTTACAGATCCAGGGATTCTGCCCAGAGCAACATCAGAAGAGGCTGCAGACATTGAAAAACAGATTGGTGAGGGAGAATACATCTGATGATAAACATTTCAAATAATACTAAAAGAGATCTGTTATCATTTAGTCGCTCTTATGTCGTTTCAGAACCCCTATCATTTTCTCTTTTCAGAAGATGATAATTTAATCTATAGCTCCTTTCACACATATGCCCTAGCATACACTCTGCAAGTGTTTTTTGCTCATTTCAGCTCGACGCAGTTATCATTTTCACATCCAGTGGCACGTTGTTTAAATGGCAAATTCACTCGTGCCCATCTGTTCGCCCATGGATGTACTGGTGTTAAGGCACATTGTTGGCGCGTTGCTATTTTGAGGCAACTGAAAACAATTGTGCCATTGACCAACTAAAACCTAAAGCCATTTTTTATCTATTTAAAAGGTGTGTTAAGGCTGGAACACTCTTCACGACTGAACAGATTTTAAAGGGGTTGTGACATCACGGATCAATTTTCTTTGATCGGTTCACATATAAGAGGTTTTGGTATAATTTATATTATCCAGGCAAGTTTCATATCATAAAACGGCCTCGTCATTGATAACGAAAGCATTTATACTATTTCTCAGAAGGAGAGATGTCTGGATAAGTGATGTCATGAAGGACATTTGTTTTCATATGACCTGCCTACAGCAAGATATAGGGATGTCAAACGATTAATCACGATTATTGCATCAAGAATAAAAGTTTGTGTTTACATAATATATTGTCTGTGTAGTGTGCATATTAATTTTGTATTTATAAACACAAACAAATACGTTTGTGTGTGTATGTATATTTTTAGGAAATATTTAGATGTTTTTATTTATATTTACCTCCACTTGCGTTTCCTCTGGTTTCCTCCCACAGTCCAAAGACTTGCAGGTTAGGTTAATTAAAGACTGTAAAAGGGCTGCAACAACTAATCTATAAAAACAATAATTGATATTGAAAATAGTTGTCATTTAATTTTATTATTGATTAGTTGGTCTGTGACATCACTTGCAAGCTGCACAGTTATAAATAAAGTGCATTGTCTTTTGTTTTAAAGTTAGACACAGGGTTGTGGACTCATGACTCGGACTCGACAAAATCAAAGACGACCTGCGACTTGACTTAGCCTTGGACACCAATGACTCGTGACTTGACTTAGACTTGAGCCATAAGACTCAGATATTGTGGCCATTGAATGCATTTATGTAGCTAAGATAATTGCTCTCTAAAATTACCTAACACTTGCTATCATGCTTATAATTATATTATTAATCGCCTACCTTACGGTTATAAATTGTGAACTAGTACTGCACCTATGAACAACCTGAAAACAGCCTAATAACAAATAAGCTCAAAAGTGCAGGAAAGTAAAAAAAATAATGTAATTATGACACTTACAAATCCAGCAGCAGGAAGGCTAGGTCTCCTTCTGTTTTGCAATCCTTTGCCTCTTTCAGTTCGCGCCATTGAGAGTAAGCCTGTCCAATATTAATTTGTGATCGGGCTTGTATCTGATCACTCTTTCTTTCTTTTCTTCGGTTCCTCAGACAAAACCCTCTTTTGTTTCTTTGCTGGCTCTGCTATTGCGTTGGTTTGGAGACTTGCATCGTATAAGCTTAATCCTCCTAGTAACATGGTCTTGTACACTATCGGTATTATACAACTTGTTGACAAAATGTTTTATGCTGTCCTACTTTAGGTTGCTTTGACTAAAAGCATCTGCCAAATGAATAAATGTACACTGCTTCGTCTTATTGTTAGCTGTTTGCTAAGAGTAAAACGTGACGTATGCCGCAAAGCAGGTCAATGTCTGGAGATGGGTGGGGCTTGGTGTACCTACCCAAAGTTCCAGAGTCTGGTTTTGGCCGCTAGGAGCCTGCTTTTGGTAGCAGCGCCAGTCAAATTTGTCCTGTTAAGAGTTCTTCTACCACTCAAATAATTTGAGACATTATTTTAAGGTCAAAATCCTACATAGTGCTGCTTTAACACCCAATAACAGCTGGGGACATGACTTGTTTTGTTAATCACTCAGCCAGTTAAAGCCTTTGATGTTAAATGTATACGATCAAGCACAGGTTTTATCAGCTGGCATTTTTTTAATGCACATTTGTTACATCCGTGAAAACCCAGCTAAAGTAATTTACGATGATATACTGCAGTATTTTACATTAACCCACCCTGCTATAAACAATTGAAACCATCACAGAAATTCTAATGATATTTTAATGGAAACCATTAGAATTTCTGTGATGGTTTTAATTGTTCAACTATTTCCATCAAAACCATTAAAATAATTTGTAGTGTGTTTTGGGCATTATTCCAATAAGATTTAATGGTCTTCTTTTGGTTCCCATCTGTCAGATAACATCCCACCAATAGATTCCATCACATACCAGTGTACACATTGTAATTTCTATTCAAACCAATGCTATTTTCATTATAAGATTAAATCCATTTAATATTCTATTATGTTTTGGGCAGAGTTTTATAATAATTTAACAATGAACATTTGTGCTGTTCTATCAAGCTCCTTTTGTACTTCTATTGTTGGTAGTGTCTCCAGCCTGACTTTTAATTCAACAAGCCTGGCCAGGACTTCTCATCTCTCTCATCATCTAAAACAAGGGGATATGAACATTTTCATGTTATCCCTGCTGTTACACAGTTGTTAATGGTAACGTTAATGAAAAAAGTATATGGTATTTTTAGCAGTGGTTCTCAAAGAGGAGGGCGCGTAATCCGCAGAAAAAGAGAAAGTATAGTACACCGGCGAACAGAGAAACGTGATCGCGACCCAAAACGCGAACCCGGAACCGAAAAATGAATGGACCCCACATCAGCATCTTCAGGCTCATTTTCTGTAACGTTAACGTTCATGTCATCTGCAGTTGTGTCACCTGAATAAGCGGTAGCTTCAGAGACATGCTTATGAAAACAGTGTAGGGTCGGGCCCAAAACCAGGATGATTAGAATAGCTATTATCTATAAGCAATATCTTCAGTCAGGTGTGTAAAGTTAATTATTACCACAGTGAAAGTGTGAAGTGAAAATAGTCTAAACTTCATCTCACAGAAAACACTGAAGTTTTTCTGACATAAATGAATATGAATTTACTATACTATTTAATACAATAAAACTGATTTGGGGAAAGAGCACTAATGACTTGTTTAAGACTTGAAGTTTAAACTTGAGGACTTAGACTCGATCGTCTTTACTCGGGACTTGCATGCAAAGACTTGGTCCCACCTCTGGTTAGACGTCTCAGAGGCCAGCGATCCTGCGCCGAGTCATAGCCAGACCTTGCCCTCATATGCACTGGGGGTTTTGGTAACGTTATCCAACCCTAAAAATGTCCCATTTCTTTACATCATAAATTATATTTGTTTGCGCCGCCATGATGACAACAGACGTTTTATACTTGTTTGGCCTTTGTAGCACCAGTGCTATGTGAAAAAGTTAAGACTGACACTAATAATAATTATTGCCTGCTTTTGTTCTATAGCAATCATGGAGAGTATTGACAAATTTAGGTGGCCGCAGCGGACACTAGGTAAAATGCTTATAATAAGCAAACTTGACCAATCACGATCTGAAACGGTTATATTGACACTTTTTGTTTACCTTCAGACAAGTGAATGACAAATTTACTTGTCTGAAGGACAACCACATGACAATGCTTAATGTCAAGCCCGGTATACTACTAAAAAAGATCTGTTATCATTTAGTTGCCCTCATGTTATTTCAGAACTATAATTTTCTTTTATTTGCAGAGCTCAGAAGATAATGTAATCTATATGCCCTCTCACATACGCCCTAGCGTACACTTGGCTCGATGCAGCGCCACACACGATTTTTTTTGCTAATTTCAGCTTGTAATCATTTTCATGTCCAGTGGCACATCTGTTCGCCCATGGATGTACTGGTGTTCAGGCGCACATGGATGTACTGGTGTTCAGGCGCACATGGATGTACTGGTGTTCAGGCGCACATGGATGTACTGGTGTTCAGGCGCATTGTTGGCGCGTTGCCATTTTGTTGTTAAGTGCATTTACTGACAGAGATCGTGTTTTCAGTTTTTATAGATATGACGTGTTTGTCCTGTGAACTTCACTGATAGAAGCAATGTACTTGTTGTAAAGACAGATAATTTGTTTGTCCTGTGCTCTTTCATTTATTAAAGGTGTGATCTTACGCGATTTCAAGTTTGATGTGTTTTAAGTTGTTCCTGTATATATTAGGCAAAAATTAAAGTCTATGACCAAAAGACAAAGTTGAGTCTCTCCAGACTTCCCTAAAATGTCTTGTCAAACACACCTTTGCTTTTCTACGTCACATGATGTTTGAATAACAAGGTTCGAGAGGAGCCGGAGAAGATAATCAGCCAGCTGCCCCGCATTTATAATCAACACATCACCCTATCAGCGCAAGCGAGCTATCTAATAAATAGTTGAATCGCTTCACTCACCTCATCCCTCTGTTGCATCGTCTCTTCGGAAACATGTCCCAGATACAGGATTCCTCCAGCACTCCTCCACGTGCGAATTATAATGCGCAGACCAGCGCTCAGCAGCAGTCAAGCCCCGGCTCGGACTCCCCAACTGAATCCCCGGCTCTAGCGAGAGGCAGGCGGCCTCTACGCTCAACGCATCGTTCTACGGGCGAGCGCTTCACCTCTTCGCCGGGTAATGCAAGGCAGCCGATCCCATCACCGGCGTCGTCTTACGCCTCGGCCAGCCACGACTTCCCGCCGATCGGGAGATGGACCGTCGCGGGGCTCCACCAGGCCCTTTCGGAGGCTAACATCGGCTACTCCAATAAGATGCTAAAAGCGGACTTGTACGGCCTCCTCGCTTCCCATCAGGAAGCACTTTCAACACCACAGCCGTCCACCCGCCTGAAGCCGGCATCAAAGAGAGGGAGGGCTCGCGGTTCGCCGTATTCCCGGCCCGATTACTCTACCGAGGCTCGGCACCGCCACCCGCACCCATCTCCAACAGGCCGCAGACCTTCCGCGAGCGCGGGTCGAGCTCCAGCCGACCCTGTAGGGCACTCTACACCGGTGGTGGCAGTTCGTCAACCCCGCCCCGCGAGCACGCGGCGGCAGGAGGTTCCCTCCCACCAAATCCCTTCCGCTTCCAGCCCCTGGCCCGATCCGCCGCCCGTGTCATCCAGCGCGGAAAAACTTCGGCTGAACGCTTAGGTCCCGGTTGCTGAGTCTTCCCCAGTTCCCGATTCCCTCGTCCCGTTAGTGACGGACGGAGTGAGGCCGCTCCGGTCTGCAGTCCCAGTAGAGGCTATCCCTTCCATCCTCACCATGCCCATAACCAAACCCAATTTCTCCCTGGCCTCAGCTACAGCTTTGCCGACTCCGGCAAACGCCCCGGCCATGGAACCACCACCGGTGTCCAACGCCGTCCGGCTCCAGATTTTGGCAGGTGCGGACGTCGACTTTTTTACTTTGCTCTCCCCTCTCTCTCCCACCTCCGCGGATCGCCAGATCACTTACGGCGATCTTTCTTTCACGTTTAGACCCTCCGCACCCTCCCACTCACGCACGCTGTCATTTGCCGAATTTACCGTAGCTTGTTCACGCTTCACCGACGTTATTTGTTCCGCGTTCCCCCTCAGGAGGCGCGAGCTGAACGATTATCTGGCCATCGTGGCTGAGCTCGCACTTTCCTACGGGGGAGCACACTTCTATACTTATCACAAGCTTTTTTCGGCAAAGTGCGCAATCCGGGTGGCTCAGTGGAATCAGTGCCCCTATTGGGGGGCGCTGGACACCGAGCTGCACAACCGTGTGTTTTTGGGCATTCGGAACATCTCTTGCGCAGTTTGCCGATCAGTGGCGCATTCAACCAATTCATGTCCCTTAGTCACTCCCTCCATTCCCCCGTGCCCGTCTCCGCCCCACCCTTCTACTTCTTACGTCCCGCGCCTGTCAAACCGACCAGCTACATCCTCTTGGCGAGATGCCTCGGCTCCCAGCCGGAGCAACGTGTGCATCAATTTTAACACACTGAAATGCACAAGGCAGCGTTGTAAATATCTCCATGTGTGTGATTATTGTGGCGGCGCTCACGCACGCGTTATCTGTCCTGTGTGGTCTGCTAATAATAAAAAATCTAAACAGAACTTTCGCAGCACCCAGACGAGCGGTTTCGTGAATACCTCATTTCCGGGTTCTCCGAGGGTTTCGACCCTGGTGTCGTGAGCCCCCCCGCCCACAATTTAATATGCCCTAACCCCCCGTCAGCGCTTGCGGAACCGGCGATCGTTGATTCGCTCATGGTCAAGGAAGTTGAGTCCAATTTCATGATCGGTCCCTTCGCTGCTCCGCCATTTCCCGTATATCGCATCAGCCCAGTAGGCGTGGCTACGGGAAAATTTTCGGGGAAAAAGCGTTTAATTTGCGATCTCTCCTCGCCGCACGGATCCCCTTTCCCCAGCATTAACAGTCTCATCCCGCTCACAGAATTCTCTCTACATTACCACACCATCGACCAAGCCATCGCAATGATTATTAAAGCTGGCCGCGGAGCCTGGCTAGCAAAAATCGACATCACTTCGGTCTTTAAAATCGTGCCTATCCGTCCCGAATTTTGGCATCTTTTCGGCGTTCGCTGGCGGGATGAATTTTACTTTTCAGTCTGCCTCACCTTCGGCTGCAGGAGCAGTCCCAAAATTTTCGATATGTTATCCGAAGCCATCTGCTGGATTTTGATCAACAACTATGCGATACCGCTTGTCATACACTTTCTGGACGATTTTTTGATCGTCTCGCCTCCCGACGCCATCCCCGCGGCGCACCTCTCGTCGGTCCAAGAGGTGTTCTCGAGGCTAGGCGTCCCCCTCGCCCAAGACAAGACAGCAGGACCTAGCACGGCCATCGAATTCCTGGGCATCCATTTGGATACCCTCGAATTCCAGGCTTCTCTGCCAAAGGAAAAAATCGATAGAATTATATTCGTCGCCTCCTCCTTGCTCAGCGATCCTAGTTGTTCGAAACGAGAGCTTCTTTCCATCCTAGGTCATTTGAACTTCGCCATGCGAATCATACCACAAGGTCGACCGTTCATCACCCACCTCCTCTCGCTCGCGTCTTCCGCCTCCGCCTTGGAAGAGGTCATATGCCTGTCCCGCGCTTGCCAAGCCGAGCTACGCTTGTGGATCGCGTTTCTCGAGCGATGGAACGGTATACCCTTCTTCTATAGCGTATTGATTTCCGATCCCGTCGATATCCAATTGTTCACCGACGCAGCTCCTTCCGTCGGTTTCGGCGGCTACTATCGGGGTCGTTGGTTCGTGTCCACATGGCCTCCCCAGCTGGCGGATTTGCCGCAGCCCGTCACAAAAAGAACCTCCAGGCTAGCTCAATTAAAGGGTACCTGAGTGGATTGCAGTTCTTCCACAAACTGATATTCAACTCCCCTTCTGCAGCCATAGCTAGCCCCCAGACGTCTTTGTTGTTAAAGGGTATCCACAGGACTCAGCCCACCCGCCCCAACGCAAGGCAGCCACTGACGCTGGAGCTACTCACCAAATGCATCTCCACCCTGCGCACAGGTTATCACTCGAAGCATACGGCCCATACACTCGATGCCATGTTCATCCTGGCTTTCTTCGGATTCCTAAGATGCTCCGAGATTACAATAACGTCACTTTTCGACCCCCTGATTCACCCCACCATCTCCGACCTGGCGGTAATAGATACGGACACCATGACGTATTTTCTCAAATGAAGCAAAACAGACCAGACCGGGCGAGGCCACTTCATTTACGTTTTCAACCTCCTCTCCCCATCCAACCATTCCAGACCCTGTCGGCGTATCTCCGCTTCCGGAAATCAATTTCAGCAGCCCCATCCGACCCCCTGTTCATCACGGACTCGCACCGCCCGGTCACCCGTTTTTGGTTCCAGAAGCATCTGACGGCCGTCCTGTCCCACTCGGGCATCCCTGCAGACAACTTTTCCAGCCACTCCTTTCGCATCGGAGCAGCGACGACGGCTGCGCAAAACGGTATTTCCCAGCCTCAAATCCAGGCTCTGGGACGGTGGACTTCGGAAGCCTTTAGGCGTTACATTAGGTCCGACCGTTCCCTCATCAGAGATGCCCACCGCACCCTCATCGCCAAACTGGCCTCCCGCCAACCCCAACTTCCAGCGGGCCATCCTCTGCCTCGACCTTCCGGCAGTCATCAAGATCCCGTTCCAGCTCCCTCCACACCATTGATGACCACCGGATTCCGCCGCATTCCCTTCGCCAGCGACCACCGCCACCATGCCGCATCCAGCCACCACGGTAGCTTTCCCAGCAGATGAGCCACCTCAGCCGCTTAGTCAGAACCCGCCGCCGTCGCACCCAACGTTAGCCACGTAACGCCACGCCCAATCATTCCCCGGCACCCGCTGTTTCATCAGGGTGCCGCCGCAACAACTTCCACCAAGAAGCCAGTATGCCACCGCAGTGTCATCCAACAAGGAGCCAGCAAGCCGCCGCAGTGGCTGCCTCCGCAGAGGCCCGTGCTTCCATCAACGGTGTTGCCGCAGTGACATCCACCAAGGAGCCAGTGCGCCGCCACAGTGGCTGCCTCCGCAGAGGTCCGTGCTTCCATTAACGGTGTTGCCGCAGTGACATCCACCAAGGAGCCAGTGCGCCGCCGCAGTGGCCGCCTCCGCAGAGGCCCGTGCTTCCATCAACGGTGTTGCCGCAGCGTCACCCTCCAAGGAGCCAGAGTGTCGCCGCAGCGACCGCCTCCGCAGAGGCCCGTGCTTCCATCTAGGAGCCAGAGTGTCGCCGCAGTGGCCGCCTCCGCAGAGGCCCGTGCTTCCATCAACGGTGTTGCCGCTGTGACATCCACCAAGGAGCCAGTGTGCCTCCGCAGAGGCCCGTGCTTCCATCAACGGTGTTGCCGCAGTGACATCCACCAAGGAGCCAGTACGCCGCCGCAGTGGCCGCCTCTGCAGAGGCCCGTGCTTCCATCAATAGGGCCAACGCAGTGACATCCTCTAAGCGACAAGCGCGTTGCAAGCACTCTTGCCGTCGCCGAGGCTCTAGCAGCAACCACCTCCATGGCGGCCAGCGCTTCGCACGTCCACCGCATCCGGCCTTCTCTTGATCACAGGTCACCGCCTCAGCAGCTTTGCCTGGCGTTTTGGGGGGTATGCGTATTTCGGCGGTTGTCCCACGTCCTTGGCGTTTTGGGGGGTAGGCTCGGGTTCGGCCGGCTCAGGTACCGGAGCTCTCTTCCGGACAGGGGAAGAGAGCTTCGGGTCGACCAGAGCCAGCGGGCTCGGAGCCGGCGGGCTCGGAGCCTTCTCCCCGAACAACACGCCAAATACGCATATACCAATAATACCGCTAGGCTTTAATCCGACATCACCAGTGGTTATCTGCGCAGACGAACTATTGAAATGATGTTTGAATAACAAGGTTCGAGAGGAGCCGGAGAAGATAATCAGCCAGCTGCCCCGCATTTATAATCAACACATCACCCTATCAGCGCAAGCGAGCTATCTAATAAATAGTTGAATCGCTTCACTCACCTCATCCCTCTGTTGCAACCCTCCTCCACCCCTACTCCTCTCCCTAGTTCTGCCTTCCCGGGGGGTAGGCTCGGGTTCGGCCGGCTCAGGTGCCGGAGCTCTCTTCCGGACAGGGGAAGAGAGCTTCGGGTCGACCAGAGCCAGCGGGCTCGGAGCCAGCGGGCTCGGAGCCTTCTCCCCGAACAACACGCCAAATACGCATATACCAATAATACCGCTAGGCTTTAATCCGACATCACCAGTGGTTATCTGCGCAGACGAACTATTGAAATCGTTAGAAGCGTTGAAGAACACCGCCCAAAATGTATACACAAAGAAAAAAGGGGTGTCTATTCCCGCTGTAGTGTTGTTGCTGCCGCCATGTCATGGAGACGCTGTGTGTTTCATTACTAAAGACAAACTACTTCCAAATGAGGACTCAATTAAAAATCAATAGTTAAGTTTTATTGACAACACCGTTTCAAAACCGTACAACTCCAATATCTGAGTGTGTACAGTGCATTAACACATGGTTGTGCACAAAGGCTAAAAACTAGGGCAAATCCAACTTTGCAAGGACAGTCTGTCACTTCTCACTCACTTTAATAATGTAAGTACATTTTCATTATTTAACACTTTGCAACTGACTTTTTTTAAACGTGAGCTTTTTGTCGGTCCCACGATCACAAATGCAGAAATGGTTTTATATTTACAAGGCTGAATCCCTCAGGAGCTGGATTCAGCCTTGTATCCTCTCACTCACTGTTCTCCCCTGCAGTGTGATGCTACACGAAAAAAAACTTAAATATAAGTCATTATATCAAGTAACTATGTTACCGCTGGATACAACAAACGTCTCGTTTATAATATGATTTATTGTTTGTTTATTTATTGTTAAAATGGACACATAGGGCACAGTATAATAAAATATCTGTGGTGTATTTTGAGCTGTAACTTTACAGACACATTCTGGGGATACCAGAGACTATTTTTACATTGCGGAAACAACCCAGGTTAGCTGCCCTTTAATACATTCTGCAACCTCAGTTTGTAAGAAAAGCAGCTTGGAGTCTTCTTTTCAGTCTGGTGAGGTTTGAGAATACATTGAGAGTCCTCCTAGTCCATTCCTCCTTAAAGAATTGCTCCAGATCCTTTAAATGTTGGTTCTCCCTCTTCTTCAGTTCATCCCACTCATTTTTTATAGTGTTCAGATCAGGGAATTTGGATGGCTATGGCAGAATCTTGATGTGCTGATGGAAGATCTAACCATGACCCATTATAATATTTTTAGCAAAGCAAGTCAGGTTTAGATTTTTTTATCTGTTGGTATTTGATATAATCCATTATGCCATGTATCTAAACAAGATGTCCAGAACCTCTGGTATAATAGTAGGTCCACAACAATGAAGATCTGGTGATATATTTAACTGTGAACATGTGGCAATTTTTATCCCTGTGTGCACCAAACCTATCTTGTGTTATTGCTGCCAAACAAACTCTTTTTTTCATTTCATATGGCCATAGACCCCAGTTCTGTTTAAAGTAACAATATGGCAGATTAATATGGTGGAGTTTGTTTTTGCATGAGAGCTGAAGATTTGTTTCTTGAACAGTGTCCCAAACAACTTGTGCTAATGGAGGTGCAGTTTCACTTTTTTTTTCTTTTTCTTTTTTTCTGACACTTAAAACTAAACTAACTTTTTTAGTAGCAGAATTGAAACATCATCCATTAAAACGTCTTAGTTATATCCCTAAAGTTGGAAATAGGAATTTTATTGTTTCAACCATTTAGTTGTAAATCCACTTTCTATTTTGTGTAGCTCAACAATCTTTTGGACATCAGAGCTATATTCTTTGGTTTTACCAATTGTAATGAATGATTAAGGGGGTTTGGGCTTTGTGTTATTTAATATTATTCACCTGTGCAACAAGAAGTTGTGACTGGACATCATCGTGTTTCTAGTCACCTTAGTGTGCTCAGAAAATGTTAATGGGAATATACTTGGGGAGATATTTTACTCATAAGAATTTCTAGGGTTGCCAATAATTGTGGCCAATATGTATGGGAGAAAAAAATATTTTCACGATGTGATATTCCTCCACTTCAAATAGTTTTACTTGAATGAAATGTTGGAATTTTGTAGTTTTTGTTTTTTAAATAAAAGATCAAAATGAAAATAATTCAGATTTTTTTTTTACAGCCGCCTTTGCTCATTTTTAGCAAGAATGCCTATATTTTTGGCCGTGACTGTATAGGGATGTCAAACGATTCATCGCAAATAATTGCATCCAGAATAAAAGTGTGTGTTTACATAATATGTCTGTGTAATGGCATATTAATGTTGTATTAATAAACACAAACGTGTGTGTGTGTGTTTGGTTTTTATATGCCGGTGGGGACGTAAACCTGAATGCACACCAACTCGTGGGGACCAAATTTGAGGTCCCCACGGGCACAAAAGCTTATAAATCGTACAGAATGATAATTTTTGAAAATATAATAATGCAAAACGTTTTCTATGATCTAGAGGTAGGGATTTACCTCTTTAGGGGTTGGGAATAGAATACACAGTTTGTACAGTATAAACGTCATTACGCCTATGGACTGTCCCTACAGAGTAGTAAAACCAGCGTGTGTGTGTGTGTGTGTGTGTGTGTGATTAGATGTTTCTATTTATATTAACTTAATCGTGGGGTTTACTCCGGTACTCCGGTTTCCTCCCACAGCCCAAAGACAGGCAGGTTAGATTAATTAAAGATTATTTGCCCTTCTCCTGTCTTTTGTACAGATTGACAGGTTCTCGCCATGAATATAGCATTAGATGCTGGAATAGTGTTAAGAATGAAATAAATAAATACACACACACACACACGCACTTACCAATTGTAACAAACACACTGGGGAGGCAGAGACATGATGTACAATCACAGATAAGTTCCACTGGTTTAATGCAGGTAATAATTCCACAAGGTGAAGAGCAATAACATCCACAGGTAAACAGATAAACTCCAGAAGAACATTGTAACAATGTTCGTTGTGTAAGGAGGAAAGAGGCAGGGTCGGCGTGGTAAAATCCAAAGTATATTTATTTAACTGCAAAATAAGAGTGGCTTCCAAAACGCCAACCAAACATAAATAAACAAAAACACAGCCACGTGGTAGCCTCTCGCTACCCCAGTCCTCTCGGTCTGCCTCGGCTGCGCTGCTCATAATCATGACCCCCATTGCGCCCTCTGCGGCGCCTCTTATGCGTCCTCTTGCCAATCACTGTAATACAAGACAGCAGGTTAGAAATCACACCTGACCCACTTACCACCCTCCGTGCTCCGGACTGAAGCTCCTCCCTCCCAGACGGAGCGTGACCACACCCCCCTTGCCACAAACATCCACAGGTAAACATGTATAATCGACCGCTGCACCAGGCTCTGTGGAGTGAAGGGAGACAGGGTTAGTGAATGGTTTAAGGAGGGAGACATGAAAAGATGGAGAAATTCTGTAGTGAGGAGGAAGTTAAAGGCAGAAGGTCACTGGATTTATCTGGTGTAGGATGGTAAAGGGTCCAATGTATTTAGGGCTGAGCTTCTTGCAGGGCTGTTGTAGGTGGAGATCATGGGTGGAAAGCCAAACCTTCTGACCTGGGGCGTAATGGGGAGTGGGTGATTGATGGGTGTCTGCACTGGATATCTGTCTGCGGATGGCCTGTTGGAGGTGGTGATGAGCTGTATCCCAAACCCTCTTGCTCTTCCGAAACCAGTGGTCCACCTCTGGCACCATAGATGGATCGCCGACCAAGGAAATAGAGGGGGTTGGTAGCCAAGTATACACTGAAAGGGTGTTAGTCCAGTAGAGGTTTGACGCAAGGAGTTCTTCGCATACTCGGCCCAGGCCCATAACTGTGCCAGCTGTGTTGATGGTCGTGGAAGTAGGACCTCCCAACATCTTGGAACTTTTGCTCAGCCTGAACGTTGGCTTGGGGGTGGTATCCAGAGGTTAAACTGACAGTGACATTTAGGTGTTTGAAGAAAACCACGAGGATACAGGTAAAGGTGTCAGACAGGGAAAGGTCGGTTAGAAAGTCTATGGCCAGATGGGACCAGGGGCGTTGGGGTATGGGCAAGGGCATTAGTTTGCCTGCAGGCAGATGACAGGGAGTTTTGGATATGGCACAGACTGAGCATGCCTTCACGAATTGGGAGATATCCTGAGGCATCTTCGGCCACCAGTAATGGGCGGCGAGGAGCGAGAGGGTCCGCTGACTGCCTGGGTGGCCGGATCCCGGAACAGAGTGAGCGGAGTCCATGAGGGAAACACAGAATTTGGGGGAACAATTTTTTTTCCTCGACCTCCCGGCAGAGCTTGGTGGTTGCTGGTTTTGATCTCTTTATTAATGGACCATAGAATGGGGCTCAAAAATGCTGCTGAAGGGAGGATGGGATCCGAGGAAGGGTAATCTGGAGGGGTATGGTACTGACGAGAGAGCGCATCGACCTTCACATTCTTGGTCCCTGGTCGATATTTAACTGTAAAGTTGAATCAGTTGAAAAACTGCGCCCATCTTGCTTGTCAAGGGTTCAGCCGTTTGGCATTTCTGAGATATACTCTAGGTTTCGATGATCCATGATGACCGAAAATGGTGTTTGCTCCCTCCAGCCAGTGTCACCATTCCTCCAGAGCCAATTTCATGGCCAGAAGTTCCTTGTTGCCCACATCATAATTTTGCTCCGCTGGGGACAGCTTCCAAGAGAAATAGGTGCATGGATTGAGGCGTGGTGGACTCCCCTGCCGCTGAGAAAGTACTGCACCCACTCCTGTGGTGGAGGCATGTACTTCCACAATAGATGGGAGTTCTGAATCAGGGATACAGAAAGTGGGTGCAGAACAAAAGGCCGCCTCAAGAGTCTGCAGGGCTCGTAGGGCTCCAGGACAGAGATTTGGACCGTTTGCTGATAATGGAAGTGAGAGGTGAGGCGATAGTACTGAAATTAGCAATGAACCTGCAATAAAAATTGGCAAATCCTAGAAAGTGTTGTAGTTCTCGCACAGTGGTGGGTTGAGGTCATTTACAAACTGCATCCACCTTCTTCTAGGCCATCTTGACTACGTTTTTGTCGATATGGGGTTGATGGCGTTGAAGCCATGGGAGCACTCAGGATGACGTCGGCGGTGGAACCCTCCAGAACCCAGAAGGAGATTTCTTTGGAGTGAGATGATCTGATTTGAAGAGTAATTGTGGGGGAATGGTAGCAAATCCGACAACGACCCAGCAGTTTTCCCAGAATGTTGTGTATTAGTAGAGTTTCACTGTTCCGCTTACATGTTGCTTGTAGGGCCTTCAGCAGGGAGTGAGAGATGAAATTCCCTGCTGCCCCAGAATCTATGAGAACTTTGGCTAAAACAGGTTAAGAAGGAGACATCACCATAACATCAATAAGCAACAGATCAAGTGACATGGCAGGAGTTTGAATGGTACTCACCGCAGGTCGGACGAACAGGGCAGGTGGCAATCATGTGACCCGATTCCCCACAACACAGGCACAACAGTAGTGATATGCAGCGAGCTTTTTACTCCATGGGAGAGGCGAGATGTGTCCACTTGGATGGGCGTTGGGTCTGGAGGGTTCATTGGGGAACTGATGGAATTGGGCGGAGGACATGCAGCTGGTTCGGCCATAGGGCAGGCAGCGAGATGTTGGGACAAGTGAACAGAGTATTGGATCAACTTTTCCAATTCCACGGTGTCATTGTGAAAGGCTAGATGCAAGCGTATGTTGGTGTTTAAACCTTGACAGTAGTCTGCTAGAAGGGCCAGGTTCGTTCCAGCCACTGTTGGCAGCAAGGGTCCTGAAACGAATAGCATAACCCACCACTGAGGCATTGCCTTGTTTCAAATGAAGCAATTTATCTTGAACCGAGAGGAAGTTAGCAGACTGACCAAATACTTCTTAAAAATGTTGGACAAATGCATTAAAAGTGGCGATGAGCGAACCCCGGCTTCCCGAATATTTTTTGCCCAATCCAGGGCCTTACCAGACAGGAGAGAGATGAGGTACGTCACCTTAGCGGATTCCGTGGGGAAAAGGTTGGGTTGCATCTCAAAAAATAGCCGACATTGGAGGATGCTACATTCCGCCGTCAAGCCAGAGTATCTATTAGGAGTGGCCATGGGACTGGAGATGGGTGTTGGCCGCACAGAGGTTGCTGAGGTGGTGAGTTGCTGGCGGAGGAGGTTTCCAGTTTAACGAGGGGATCCGGGCGAGGCTGTGGTGTAGACATTGTGCGTGTTGTTGGTCAGGTCTTCTGTAACAAACACACTAGGGAGGCAAAGACACGATGTACAATCACAGATAAGTTCCACTGGTTTAATGCAGGTAATAATTCCACAAGGTGAAGAGCAATAACCACAGGTGTAAACGGATAAACTCCACAAGACATCCACCGGTAAATGTGTGAAACAACTAGACCTGACAAAGACTGTGAAACAAAGGAAAGTATAAATAGAGTCTGGTAATGAGTAGCAGGTGCAGGTGTAAACAAAGATTGCCGATGGGGCAATGCATACTGGGAAATGAAGTCCATGGTTCTAAAAGTCCGGTGAAAGTGAACGGTGAGAGTGCTGGTGCGAGAAGCGTGGTCAGCAGCGGAGCTGTGGTTGTTGCACTAATAATTGAAATTATATAAACATTTAGTTTTTATATTTTTCTTAAATGTATGTGTATGTATTTAAAAGTACAACATTAATATGCACTGTAAACAAACATATATTTTGTAACCAAAAACTTTTATTGTGGATGCGATTTGACATTTCTAGCAACGCCCACTACTTCTACATCATCGCATCCATAGCTGGCATTCAGTCTGAGGAGCGAGTGCATTGCAAGCAGAACTTGTTTACATTCACCAAATGCTTGTAATGCCAGTAAGATTGAGATGTCACACAAACGTTGTGCTGTTCTTTGCTGTGAAAACAAGCGTCTTTGGAGAGAAATGTGTTGTTTATTTTTAGCCAACATCCAAGTAATGTCAGTACTGACTTGCATGCCAATTGTAATGGACCAAATAAGAATCCTGCAAACTGTAAGTAATGTATTTCATTTATGATCTGTATATAATGATCTGTTTATTTTTGAGATTTTTTTATATTGCACAAGACAGAACAGCGTGCTGACGTATAACAACACATTATATACATTGCATGTGTTAGAAACACCTTGATATATAGTGTTGATAATCTGCTAATTGTTGTTATTTTTTTAGGGTAAATGCACCATTTAGGATGCAGACATCTGTTTAAACTAGTAAACGTGACACACAGTTTCTGTGGACACAATAGCCGCCTTTCCACTATCAAGCCAGAAGCGGGCGTGCTAGTTCGTGTCAGGGCCAGGGCTAGTCGTGTTTCCTCAGTCACTTCTGGAGCTTGATTGTGCCTTGCCGGGGTTTACTTTGGGCCAAAAGCCAGGTTTTTTGGCCTGCTGAAGACCTTGAGCCAAAGTGAGCCAGCTGGGGCTTGAGAAGTGGTTAAGTTGAAAGGCAGAGATTGTCTGAGTTGGAGGAACTGCAGCAGCGGCAAGACGCACATCTTTATAAAGATGAACAAATAACTGCATAATAAATTAAGTTTAGAGAATTGCAAGCACTGATTTAAACTTAATATGCAAAAAAAACTTTGCTATAATCTTAGAGGCATATGGGCCATTATAAATAGTAAAAATTATTACAAACAGTGGGTTATTTAAAGATTGAAGGATTTAAGAAAAAAGCTTCATTCTTAATGGTCACATATTCTGTAATGAATGTCTGATAAGGGAGGTTCACATCAGAACAATAACTATAATGATAACTAACTGTAACTATATTTGCATCCACACCAGAGGACGATAACGTTATGTTTGTTTTAAGCTTGCATGCTGCAGTGTTTCCAGTCACTAAAATAAATGTAGATGATCTGCTGCTGATGCTTTCGTTTTCATTCCCGAACGTCTTTTCTCCAAAACAGGAGAGCAAGGCTGGATGCTCTCTCTGAAGGATAAAGGTGTGCTCGTGTAAGGCATACATTTTGCAAGCTTGCTCAGATTTATATAATTGTTACATATGAAATATCCTGCTGTAAACACACCAATTTCCGTTTTTAATTCGAGGTCTTTCATTCTGACATAAAACCTGCGTTGCGATTATCAATAGCAAACATTATTTGCCAGAAGCTCTTGACAGTATGTTTTATCGGTCACCAAGAGGGTCCTACCAATTTGGAACACGCAGACGACGCCTAGAAGCTGGTGCAGAAAGGCCCTTAACAATCTGGGACATGCATATGAAGGTACCTTGAGACAAAAGTTTGCTCTCCTGATGAGCTCAACCTCAGTACAGAAGTTTGTTGCTGCCTCACTTGATGGGAGACTTGGAACGTGGTTGATCTGTTGCAGTCTCTGGGTACGTAAGATGGAGACCCAGAACTTTGTTGTGCTGCTACGTCTCGGCGGAGACTCAGAACTTGGCCGTTACTGTTACAGTCTCTGGCGGGGAGACTCAGAACCTGGGTTGATCTGTTTCACTGGCTATTTACATGATATCGTTTTCAAATGAAAATTCGAAAGTTTTTATGCGTTTTGGCCATTCGTTTACATGGAAACAGCGTTTTAGGAGACTGAATACTTTATTGCATTTCTTCCTTACATGCGGTAAATAAAAAGTCACTTTATTGGTAGTTAATTGGTAATGGTTGTGCTGTATTCCCGTTTGTAAAAGAAATTCAATAATATCTAGTAGTTTTAAAAAGAGTTTTGAGGCAAGATATGGTCTAATAAGTGGCACGGCATTGTTACGTGGTAGTTTATGGAAAAAGTAATGAACGTGATGTTTAAGGAAAAAGTTAATTAATTGTACTATTTGTGGCTTGTGTTTTGAATATACAGTTGGGGACAAAAATATTAGCCCCCTTAGTAAATATGAGCAAAGAATGCTGTGAAAACAAATGGGTGGGGTGGGGGGGGGGGGGATGGGAGTCACATTATAAAATAAATGTTTTTTCTCAAATACACCCTGGCCAAAATTATTAGCCCCCTAGAAATTCTTGGAAGTAAAATATCCCATTGAGTAAAATATATTCCCATTGATATTTACATTTTCTTAGCACACCAAGGTAACTAGAAACATGATGTTGTCCAGTCAAGACTTCTCGTTGCACATAGAGAATAATTATTCTGTTACACAACTCCCAAACCCCCTTAATCATTCATTGCAATGGGTATAGTTCTGGGCCCGTATTCATGAAAAATCTTAGTGTAAAGAGTTGCTCCTAGTGGCAAAATTCTTAGAAATGTGGGTGTATCCCTCTAAAATTAATGAAAAGATCTTCGTAAAGAATAAAGTAATTCATAAAGCATCTTAACCCTTAAAAGAGCTCTTACGGTCCAAAATTGTTAGGAGTTTAGCAGCAGAGAAAATGGACGAAAAGTTAGAAATGTGTTGCCATGCATGGCAATTTCCATATTACTTTTAAGGTTTATCTGAATTTTCTTTGTTTTTGTGTGTGTTCAACTTTTGTTTTTCTTGGTTTTGTTTTTATTTCACAGTTGCTTTGATGCAATGCAAATTGTTAAGCACTATACAAATAAAATAAAATAAAATGAATTGAATGATAGTGAATTAATAAGACACAACACATTAAATTGTGCAGGGTTCATGTTTGTGACTAATCCTATTACAGACATGCTAACATCTTCAAGATGTTACTATAAGTAATCACTATATTAACATATATGACCTATATATGTCTTAAGGGTCAATTATTCGAAATTGAGATTTTTACATCATCTGAAAGCTGAATAAATAAGCTTTATATTGATATACGGTTTGTTAGGATAGGACAAGATACAACCGTTTAAAACTCTGGAATCTGAGGGTGCAAAAAAATCCATATATTGAGAAAATTGCTTTTAAAGTTGTTGGTCAGAGGTGCAATAGCAGGCCATCCACACACAAAAATAAAGTTTTGATATATTTATGGTAGTAAATTTATCAAATATCTTCATGGAACATGATCTGTGCTTAATATCCTAATAATCTTTGGCATAACAGACAAATCGATAATTTTGCTTTATTTCTTTTAATAATTATTACTTATAATGTTCCTGTGCTATTTAAGACTGGTTTTGTGATCCAGTGTCACATATATGTACTACTTCTTATTAATTGGAATTTAGATTATTCTATATGTGCTATAAAAACAATAAGAGGTATTTATGATGTTCAAGAATATTTTTGTATGTTTAAAGCGTGTTTGTACTTGTATAGAGTTAATTAACTTGTTTGTTACACTAGTTAATCTGTTACGGTGAATGATTACATCATCAATGAGTATGTAAATGCAAACTAGTAAAAATAAAAGATACTGTACTGTGAGATGTTGCATATTTCAATAATTTTACTGGTTTTAAGGTGGGGTAATCGATCTCTGAACACGGCTGTTGTTATTTGAAATCAACAACAAAACGCACTATACTACGCAACAGGAACACATTCCTGCTCCGCTCTCAAACAGGAGTATTGATGTAGAATGTATTGATGTAGAATGTAGAATGAAGATGTAGATCCAAGATGGCGGCGCGATCACATCGCGAGGCTCAGGCTCTCTCCAGATTCTGCAATTTTGTGGTATTTTTCTTGCTCATCTCGGGTCTGTTCGTGCAGAACAGCTGTGCCTTTACATCGTACACCCGACATGAGCTTTGGGATATTGGTTTGCGACTTCCTGACAGTTTTATCGACAACCTTCAACTCCTTCCTGAGATCGCCAGAACAACCGAGGCCGCTCACTCTACCCGGCCGGGCGGAAGTGCTCGCAGGCGGCGTCGAGATCGTAAACAAAGGCGGGGGAAGCGCGGAGTACTAAGAGCTAAGCTAAAGCTAACACCACATCGGCTCTCTTTACCCAGCATTTTCCTCGCCAATGTTCGGTCACTGGTGAACAAAATGAAGGAGATTCGACTCAGCATCACTTACAGCAAGAGACTTTTTAACTGTAATGTTATGATCTTCACGGAAACATGGCTACACAGCGGCATACCGGACAATGCTATTGATTTAGCAGGACGCCACACACTCCGGGCGGATAGAACGTTAGATGGCTCCGGTAAGACCAGAGGTGGTGGATTGTGCATTTACATTAACAAAGCTTGGTGCACGAACTCTGTTATTGTCGGAAAACATTGTTCAGCTAACCTTGAGTTTCTCATGGTTATGGTTTCTCATGCCACAGGAGTTCACTTCCACCATTATAACTGCAGCCTACATTCCCCCGGATGCTGATGCCAAGCTTGCTATGAAAGAACTTCATGCAGCCATCAGTAAACAACAGACTGCTCACCCGGAAGCTGTGTTTATTGTTGCGGGAGATTTTAATCATTCAAACTTAAAGTCAGTTCTCCCCAAATTTCACCAGCATGTTTCCTGTCACACCAGAGGAAACAAAACCTTAGACCATGTTTACACAAACATGGCTGAAGCTTACGTTGCGACCCCCCCTCCCCCACCTGGGACAGTCAGATCACCTTTCTTTGTTCCTCACCCCCAAGTATTCACCCCTCATCAATCGTGTGAAGCCATCAGTGAAGACCATCAAAGTGTGGCCTGTGGGGGCAGATTTCACACTCCAGGAAAGGTTTCTACACACAGACTGGAGTACATTTGCTTCTCAGGCCACCAGTGGCTCTCACACGGACATTGACTGCTACACCTCCTCTGTACTGGATTACATCAACACCACCATAGACAATGTTACTACTCAGAAACAGATCATCACGTACCCAAATCAGAAGCCATGGATGAACAAGGAGGTGCGCCTCCTGTTGAAGGCACGCAATACTGCCTTCAGATCAGGTGATGCACAAGCCTACAGCACATCCAGAGCTAACCTGAAGAGGGGCATCAAAGAGGCCAAGCACTGCTACAAGCTAAAGGTAGAGGAGCACTTTTCCAACTCCGACCCTCGACGCATGTGGCAAGGCATCCAGGCCATCAGTGATTACAAACCCACCCACTCCACCCCCGCAGCCACTGATGTCCTCTTCCTGAACGAGCTTAATGACTTTTATGCTCGCTTTGAGAGGGACAATAGAGAAACTGCCACCAAGCTCAAACCCTCAGTTGATCACCCTCCAATCACACTCTCCTCCATAGACGTCTGCAATGCACTGAGCCGGATCAGTGCGCACAAAGCCGCTGGACCAGACAACATCCCTGGACGCGTACTCGGGGCATGTGCTGAGCAGATTGCTGGGGTTTTCACTGACATCTTCAACCTGTCTCTTGCCCAAGCAGCTGTGCCAACATGCTTTAAATGCACCTCCATTGTGCCAGTGCCAAAACACTCCAGCCCAAAGTGCCTGAACGACTACCGCCCTGTAGCACTGACACCCATTGTCATGAAGTGCTTTGAGCGGCTGGTCCTGGCACACCTGAAGGACTTTCTGCCATCCTCATTGGACCCACACCAGTTTGCCTACCGCAGCAATAGGAGCACAGAAGATGCAGTTTCCATGGCACTGCACTCTGTGCTCACACATCTGGACAATAAGAACACTTATGCACGTATGTTGTTTGTTGACTTCAGCTCAGCATTCAACACTATCATCCCATCCAAGTTAATATCCAAACTTGAAGACCTGGGCATTAACACCTCCCTATGCAATTGGATTATGGACTTTCTGACCAACAGACCACAGCATGTGAGATCAGGCTCCATCTGCCCCACCACTATCACACTCAACAGTGGTGTACCACAGGGCTGTGTGCTAAGCCCCTTCCTCTACTCCCTCTTCACCTCCGACTGCAAGCCTGTGAACGGATCTAACTCCATCATCAAGTTTGCAGACGACACTATGGTGATTGGTCTCATCAGCAACAACGATGAGACGGCCTACAGGGAGGAGATCCAGCACCTAGCCACATGGTGCAACAGCAATAACCTGCTCCTTAACACCTCCAAGACAAAGGAGCTCATTGTGGACTTCAGGAAAGAGTCAAGAGGCACACATGACACCATCCACATCAATGGGATGGCTGTTGAACGTGTCTCCAGTTTCAAGTTCCTGGGGATCCACATCTCGGAGGACCTGTCCTGGACTACCAACACCTCCAGCCTGGTCAAGAAGGCTCACCAGCGCCTTTTCTTCCTGAGGACACTAAAGAAGAATCGGCTGTCCTCGGCTATCCTGGTGAACTTCTATCGCTGTGCAATAGAAAGCATCCTGACCAACTGTGTCACAGTCTGGCATGGGAGCTGCTCTGTTGCAGAGCGCAAGGTACTGCAGCGGGTGGTGAAAACCGCCCAGCGCATCACAGGGACTCCACTTCCATCCATGGAGGACATCCAGAAGAAACGCTGTCTGCGTCGAGCTCGCAGCATTCTTAAGGACTCCTCTCATCCCGCTCACAGACTGTTTTCTCTCCTGCCCTCCGGCAGGCGCTTCAGGTGCCTCCGGACCAGGACCAGCAGACTAAAGAACAGCTTTTTTTCCCAGAGCTGTCTCTTTATTGAACTCTGCCCCTCACTGATCCCACTGCCCCTCATATACTACTACACTCTTCTCTCCCCCCCCATTGCACACCTGACTTCACTTGTTATTTGCACTAATGGACTGTCTATACATAACATTTATGTTCAGTTGCACTACCAGATTGCTCATTTGCACTGCCAACTGTTCATTACAGTACCGACTGTTTACTATGCATCTTGCACTCCTACACTTTAACTGAAATATGCAATAACTTCTTCCATTGCACTGTTACTTAGATGGCTTCTGTCCATAATTTATTTGCACTACTCTATATCCATCGCACTGTTGCTCACCATAGCCTAACTATTGTATACATCCACCTGTAAATTTCTGTTTATAGTAATATCCATCTGTACATTATGTTCATAATACATATCCATCTGTAAATCTCTGTTTATAGTAATAGCCATCTGTATATTATGTTCATAGTATATATCCATCTGTAAATCTCTGTCTATAATAGACATCTGTATATTATGTTCATAGTATATATCCATCTGTTAATTTCTGTCTATAGTTAGAGACATCTGTAAATCATGGTCATAGTACATTTCCATCTGTAAATTACTTCTGTAATATTTATTTATGTAACTTATGCAACCACTGTATATCCTGCACTTGCTGCTATTGCACTTCTGGTTAAACCCAAACTGCATTTCATTGCCTTGTACTTGTACATGTGTAATGACAATAAAGTTGAATCTAATCTAAAATCTAATCTATTGAGACTTTGTTTTATTTCTGGACTTGATAAAACGTTGGACTAAATCTTAAGCAACTTTTCCAACCTTGTTTAAGGTGTTGAGTGTGAACCAGCAAATTGTGTATTCATTTAAAACTTGGAAAATGTTTTTATCTTTGTAATAAAAAAGTGCCAGCTGTTAATTGGTTTACTGTAATTGGCCCAAAAGAATTGTTATTAAATCCTTTTAGAGTCGAACTACACAGAATACTTCATCTGTTGCCCCGTGTTTAAAATGGTAAAACAAATTAGACAATAGTGGGCTGTCATAGTCTAATAAAGCAATAAACCCCATGAAGCAGTGGGTTACAGTGCAACCATTTGTAAATTGTGATGAAATCGGCATTTAACCAGTAACAATGAATGTGTCTGGCAGTCACCTGTCAATGGTGTCATATCTGCATTACCACAGACACTTTGGAAAGCCTGCAACCTTTAGTCAAAAAAAACCCGTGGCTTTCGCAGAAGGCAGGAAAGGAGCCTAGAGGCTGTTATACGATTGGCTGAGGTGCCTAACGTTATCCATGTTTGCCGTTACGCATTCTCCAATTGTAGGTATTACAGACCCTTACATCTCCCTATAATAACAAAATCTCTGGCATTACCCTTGGTTTCTGCTTTTGACTAGACAGGTGAGCAACTGTTTAGATTCCTTTACTTACCAAAATACTTATGATTACTATAGCAATCAACAAGGTTACTCTTATTGTTTGAATGTATTTTTCTTAACTTAGCATGAGTTTCATGTATATATTTATTGAACAAGATCAGATCATCTGACTAAATAGTAATACATCATTTTATGATTTACATTTAATGCGTCGAATTCATTATATTGAAATAAAAATCATATCATCAAATGCAACGTTTATAAAACTTTAATACTTTAGCTTAAACATGAACATACATAAACATGATTTATCATTCATTGATTACCATCAGCGGTGGAGTTAAAAAAAGGCGAGAGTTCCCATTATTCAATGCTCATTCAACTTCACATTAAGAGACGCCGTTGTTTTGAACATCTCTGCGCCCTGTAGCGGCAGATTCTACATATTGTAGCTTTAAAGAAATTAAAGTGGACAAATGCAGGTTGTCTTTTTTCTGTATAGAGCATTTCGATTTATTTTATTTTTATGCTTGTTCTTGTAACACGCCTGTCTGCTTCCCGTTCATGTCTATGGACTACACCCCCCAGAATACCTTGCACCCCGTCAGCCACTTTTGATTATCTTCACCTGCACCTTGATTGGACTCACACCTGTTGTTTACATTTACATTTACATTTATTCATTTGGCAGACGCTTTATCCAAAGCGCCTTACAATTGAGGAAAACAGCAAGCGATTTGTAAGCAATATTCACTAGAAGTGCTAGTAATACAAGGTTTCAAATACAACGTCAAGATAGTATAAGCAAGTATATAGAGAACATTAGGAAAGGAAAAATAGAGGTAGAATGTTTATTTTTGAGACAGTTGGGTCTTCAGCTGTTTTTTGAATTGTGAAATTGATCCAGCCGTCCTGATGGAGACAGGAAGATCATTCCACCAGCAGGGAACGGAGAAAGAAAATGTCCTCAAGATGGATCTCATGCCTCTCTGTGAAGGAACAATGAGGCGCCGCTCGTTTTCAGACTGCAGACTTCTGGAGGGGATGTAGGTCTGTAAGAGAGAGTTGAGGTAGATGCGTGCTGTGTTAGTGGCTGTTCTGTAAGCAAGCACCAGTGCCTTGAACTTAATGCGTGCTCATCTCTCTGAGCCAGTGCAGAGAGATGAGCAGAGGTGTGACATGTGCTCTCTTGGGCTCATTGAAGACCAGGCGTGCAGCAGCATTCTGGATCATTTGCAGAGGTTTTAAGGCACAGGCTGGGAGACCGGCCAGAAGAGCATTACAATAATCCAGTCTAGAAATGACAAGTGCCTGGACGAGAAGCTGTGTTGCATGTTCTGTTAAGAACGGTCTGATCTTTCTAATGTTGTACAATGCAAACCTGCATGACCGAGTTGTTTTATTAACGTGATCCTTAAAAGTCAGCTGATCATCCATGATTACCCCAAGATTCCTGACTGAAGTCGATTGGGGTTATCTTAGATGGACCAAGTTGGATGGTAAGCTGGGGCTGTTCTGACGGGGTGGCAGGAAGGACGAGAAGCTCAGTCTTGGCCAGGTTGAGTTGTAGGTGATGATCTTTCATCCAAGAAGAGATGTCAGCCAGGCAGTCTGAGACTCGTGTGGCTAGCGTGGAATCGTCTGGATGAAATGAGAGGTGAAGTTGAGTGTCATCAGCATAACAATGGTAGGAGAATCCATGTGCTTGTATGATGGAACCCAGTGATGTGGTGTATATGGAGAAGAGCAGAGGCCCAAGAACCGATCCTTGTGGGACCCCGGTGACTAGTTGGTGTGATTTGGACACTTCACCTCCCCAAGCTACCTTGAAGGACCTATCTGCGAGGTAGGATTTAAACCAGGAGAGTGAAGTTCCAGTGATGCCCAGTGAAGAGAGGGCAGACAGAAGAATGTGATGGTTAACCGTGTCGAAGGCTGCAGAAAGGTCTAAGAGAATGAGAACAGATGATTTGGACTCAGCTCTTGCCCTCCTTAGGGCTTCTGTAACTGTTAGTAGGGCAGTTTCGGTTGAGTGACTGCTCTTAAAGCCTGACTGGTTGGTGTCCAGCCTGTTGTTTTGGGTGAGGAAGGTAGACACCTGATTGAAAACAACCCGTTTAAGTGCTTTTGCTATGAGCGGAAGGAGAGAAATGGGTCTATAGTTCTCCAGTAGGGAAGTGTCAAGTGTCTTAAGCAGCGGGGTTACCCGGGCCTGCTTGAATGCAGTGGGGAAAATTCCTGTATTAAGAGATGTGTTGATGATATGAGTGAGTGATGGTAGGAGTGTGGGTGAGATGGCTTGTAGTAGATGTGAGGTGATGGGGTCTAACGGGCAGGTGGTTTGGTGAGTAGAGAGCAGAAGTTTAGAGACATCATCCTCTTTAAGAGGAGAGAAAGAGGAGAGAAGATGGTCTGCTGTGTGTATGTGCGATGTGAGATCATGGATGGGTGGAGCTGAAAATTGTCTGCTGATAGACCTAGTTTTGTCTGTGAAGTAGCTGGAAAAGTCATTAGCCGTTAAGGAGTTGGACGGAGGTGGTGGAGGGGGACAGAGGAGAGTTTTAAATGTTTTGAAAAGCTTGTGGGAGTCTGAGGCGCTGCTAATTTTGTCATGGAAGAATGCAGATTTAGTGTCAGAGTGTCAGTGTCATTTTATGTCAGAACTATTTTATCTCAGGAATGTTATGTCTGTTGAAAGCAGCCATTTTGCTGAATGTTTTCCTCTCAAGGGGGCATGTTCCTGCGTGTTCACATGGGAAAGTGACGTCAATGCATACCTTCTATAAGATGTGCAAAGGGAAACAAACACATTTTGTGTAGTTGTGCAGTCCGTCTGCCCAGATCTCTCTTGCAGACATGTAGCAGTGGCGAAGACACATTAAAGTGTCTTTAATCATAGTGGTGTTGCCAATATTTAATAAAAGTTAATTTTTAGTAAGTTTAATCAAATGTAATTTATTAAAATCCTAGGCTGTTATGGAATAAATTACTTTAGGTGCGTCCCATTTTGTAGTATAAATAGTGTGACCCCCTCTGTCATTTTGAATTTTTATATTAATAAATCACTTAAAGACCAGACTAGAATTGTGCGTCTGCTGTATTCAGCATAAGTGGAACAAGTGTCACAGCAAAGATCAGCAGTAGGACTAGATGGTTGACTGCATAGTACATAGTTTAAGTGCATAGTGTATAGTTTCATTTGGGACACAGCTTTTGTGTTCTAAAAACAAGTATGTTTTATGACCATGACCAGTGCTATTTTTGATCTGCAGTTTAGAGGCGATAGTTTATTTTTTAATATATGAGTTCAGCGAATAATTATTGTGTTCACTTGAAATATGGGTGTCTCTTTGCTTTATTAACTGCAACAAGATGTGTAGCAGTATATAATTGTCTAACTTCTAAAGACTTCACTTTTAACTTTTTTCTATTTGGTGAATGATTAACTGTTAGGATAAATGCTCATAATACTCTAAAGTGTTCATTACATGTTGTCATTTACATTTTTGTGGCAGATATGTATTTAATAAGGCAGGCTACATAAATTGTCATAAGTAATGTACTTTTTGTCAAAGTTAAAAAATTATGAGTTTATTGCTTTCTTGTTAAATACTTTGTGTGGTATTGTTACTGAACGTATTTTTATTCAGCTCAGCAAATTAATATAAGCCATAGGCTAATATATAATTTTGTACAAATAGATTTGTACAAGTATTTGTTGTGCCTAGTGTTTAACCTTAAAATTGTGATATTTTATAGTTGTCAATTATTTACAGCACCAAAAGTTAATGATAGCTTTATTAAAGTTTAACTTGCCTCTTTATTGCCATCTCTGCTTAAAACATAAAATTGTTTATAAGTTATTTTCAATGTGTAAATTTAAGTTAAACTGAAATTACAGCTCAAAAAAATATAAATCATTATTATAAGCTTACTGTAGGGAATCAGGGTAAAGAAAGAAAACCATTTTGAACAATGGTAGCCTATTTTAAGTACTTTTTTAGTAATACATTTCAACAACTTAATGTTGTTTGTTTATTCATTTTAACCAGAAAAATATGGATTGTAACTGTATTAATAATCTGTAGTTTTTTTTTCACAGACAACCCAGATAGCTCTTCTTCATCCTACCGCCCCCCTCCGCGCACTAAAGAGGTTGTCATCAACCAGCAAGTGGTTAAACTCAAGTACTGCTTCACCTGCAAAATCTTCCGTCCTCCTCGCACCTCCCACTGCAGCCTGTGTGACAACTGTGTGGGTTAGGAGAATTACAGTACAAATTAAGTACAGTGATTGTCTGATGGCTAAGCTTGTAGCTTAGTTATTAGGTTTCGCTCTAGTAATAGGGATGCTTTGTTGAGGCAGACCTGAGACATATTTAGAGCCATTTATAAGAATGTACAACATCTAGTTTAAATCATTATTCAGACTTGTAATTTTCTATCTTATTTTGGTACCACTGTCTTGTTTACACCGGACGAGACCACCGTGATGCGACACAACAAAAGACATTACAATGCATTTTTGTCCATACTGAATTAGGCGCAACTCAACAATCCCATTAAGAGCAAGCAGGTTGTTGTGTCGCGCCAGTCGCGTCTGGTGTAGACACAGTGTTAGACATTGTCTTAAAATCATGCCTATGTTTATGCAACCAGCCCCAGATTTGAATTGTTCTTTATTTGGGTGCTTCAGGTCTTCACTTGCTTCGTGTTTGATCCTATGTCAACAGCATATAATATTTCATAAGTAAATGCCTCATTCTGACAGCCAGTTATTGTCTGTGTTTAATAGAGCGGTTTGATCATCACTGCCCATGGGTTGGGAATTGCGTGGGAAAACGAAACTATCGCTTCTTCTACACCTTCATTGTCTCGCTCTCTCTCCTCACAGCCTTCATCTTTGGTTGTGTCACCACACACCTGGCATTAAGTATGTGCACTTGCATATCACTGTTGGCCTGCTGGACCTGTTAAAAGTCTGGTTAAGATATGTTTTCAATGCTGTCTCTTATAGGGTCACAAGAAGGAAATGGGCTGGTCTTTGCTCTCCAGGAGAGTCCTGCCAGATATCCTTTTTTTTATTTCTATTAGAAAAAAGCTACATAAAATGTGTCATTCCTTTCAAGGAATGTTTGGGGGTGCAAAACTGGCTAATCTCTATAAAATGTCAAAGCAAAGCATTTCACAGTCATAAACGTTTATTATTTTTATTATTTTTTATAATATTAGCATTTTAACCGAAACGTATTATCTATATTTGATGATCTTAATTGTGCCCTTGACTCCAGCTCACTGCTCTTGAGTTAGTGGTCTGCTTCTTTTCTGTATGGTCTATTTTGGGCCTCTCAGGCTTCCATACATACCTTATAGCTACAAACCTTACTACCAATGAGGATGTAAGTGTTGCTAATTTTAAATTTTAGATTAACTTTTTTCAAAAAGACTGCTTTATTTTCTCTAATGGCAGCACATTTTGTGTATCTCAGATTAAAGGTTCATTTTCAGGAAAAAGTGGAAATGAGGATGTTGGAAATCCTTACAGCTACAACAGTATAATCAAAAACTGTTGTTCTGTCCTCTGTGGTCCCATGCCGCCCAGGTGAGATGTCTGGAGACTAGGAATGTGAATGTCTAAAGTGACAAATTGGCGGGTTGCTTTAATGGAAAAAAGTGATAAATTATGAAAATAATAAATACTTTCATACCATATACTCTCTACATTTCAGAAGACCAACACATGTACATATAATGTTCTATACTAACTGTGAAAAGTTTACAGCAGCATGTATTTGAACTCCTTTTTTTTTTGTCAGTTTGATTGACAGGCGAGGGTTTGTGCCAGCTGATGATTTTGTTCAGATCAGCCCTGTGGAAACTGAATTGCCAGCTGCTAAAAAAGATGTAAACATGGTAGGACAAACCAAACTAAGGCTTCCTCCTCCCCCCTCTGTCTTAACCCTTCATCAATCTGACATCTCAGTTCAAAACCACCCAACAACCTGACGACTTGTGCATGCATATGTGGTGGTGTGGCTTGCATGTGAAATGATGATTTCCCTATGGGATTTTAGGTATGAATGGGTTGATATCCCTAATCTGTTGCTGAAAATGTACAAAATGTGTTTGGGAAATTTTCTGGATATTTTGCATTTGTACTTATGTCCACAATGCATTTTGATGTAAAATAAATAATAAAATACCCCAGAATTCTTCTGCTGCATGTAAATAGTTTTTTACTGCCTTGTTGGTTTGTTTGTACGAAGGGACCGATACTGTTCATTCTCTGTTTACAAGTACTGTCTCTTTAAGCATCTGTAAATTAGGGCACCCACTCACTAGTCCCCACATATTTTTAACCCTTGATCTCTGTGTGTGTGCATGTATGTCTATGAAAAGATTGCCTGGATTTTGCCCTGTCTTGTGCCAGCTGATGGTTCAGTGGGCAGAAGCAGTGGATTATAGGGAGGTGTTAGGGGCATGTTCGCATGCATGTCGCCTGGCTGTAACTTTGCTGCTGCTATGCCAGAATTACAGTGACCGTACACAATGTTTGCTGATGTCTTCAAAGAATCAGCATACAATCTGCCCCATACCCATTCTTCCCAGTTACAACTATTTAATGAATACAACTACCAGTTTGTTTACAACTAAAAAATGTTGGGTTATTTCTGTAACCCAATAGTTGGGTTAGAGATATTGGGTCATTTTGTTGTGTTATTCCTGACGTTTGTTGGGTCATTTCGGTAACAACCCAGCTAGTTGGGTTAAAATTGAGCCATGTGAGCGGTTATTTTAAATTTCATGGGTCGACTGGTGCCACCGCTGACAGACGAGAGGTAAGTTCATATTAATTATATATATATATATGTTTGTATTCCATTACAACACAAATGTACATCTCTGTCGACTTTTTTGTGCGTTATAATCTGCATGACTGTCGACGCTAACACTTTTTAATATATATACCCCCTTGCATAGTTTTACTATGTCCGGAACACTACATAAGTCATAAACTTTTGTGGAAATCATATTTTATATATATGGCGGCACGCTCGGGTTTTAGGACCCAGCGGCAGAGTTTTCATCTGCCCTGCGACTGCTAACATTATGCTAACATAACAAAAGCACCTGATTCAAATGACGAGTTTAGTTCATTTTAATTCTTTACTTTTATTACGTTTAATACTTAAATAGCAGCTTGCTTCAGTCGCAATTTCATTTTCCGGTAACGTTAGTAACAGACTTGCAGTAATGGCCTTAACTAATTGCTTTTTATCTATATTTTAGAAAGATTTAAATGCGAAGACAACTGGGACCCTGAAGCCTTAACTGACAAATTTGCAGGTAAGAGATGAATGTCTGGAAACTTCCTGTTAGTCCAGTCATGTGAAAAAAGGACCTAAAGTGTTCACTTTTTGACATTTAAACAAGCAAACATGCGATCCTCTTGGCAACATATGTCACATTAAATTAACATGGTGTATTAATTTCATTGTATTAATTTAACTAATTAGTCAATGGTAAAAGTGTGACCCCTACAGTTCATCAGGGCATAAAGATTTATGAATTCTTCATAATATCAAAGTTCTCTTGTACTTTTTTCCACATGACTGTACAACATTTTTGACAATGCAGTATAAATAATTATTGTAATAATAATAATACTGTGTTTGTTTGCATATTTACCAATTTAGAATATCTGTTTATAGGTTGGAACAAACATTATTCAGTATCAGGAGGAGACATGGAAGTCAGATAAAACTCTCAAGTCTTCATTACTGTGGGAAGCATGATGCTGGACTGGAGCAAGACCGTCTTTTACAAGCAGTTGAAACATGTTATTTTACATTTTGGAGCATGCCAAGGCTGATGGTCCTGCTGTTTAGTAGCTTTTGCTTAGGCAGTTTGTAATTGTTTAAGCTGGACTATAGCCTCTGTTCTGTTTATTTATTTGATTTTTGAAAATGTATACTTAATAGTAACTTTATGAAAGAAGAGGTACAGTAATACAACTGCAACCGAACTTGTGGTATTGGATATTTCTATGTTTTGCATTACTTGTGTACACTGCAATAAAATTATAATAAATAGGAAGGGAAAATAATAAAACATAACAAATATAATAATAATAAAATAATAAATAACATTTTGGCAAAAATAACCCAACAATGGGTCGGTGCTATAGTAACCCAGCATTGGGTTATTTGTTGGGTCAATTTTAACCCAACTGTTTTTAGTGAGTGAATATGTTTCAAGCTTTGTTTTTTTGATTTTGTCTGTTGTAAAATTCAGACAATCATGCTGTTGGTCAATAGTGAAGGTATAGTTTATCTAAAATGTAAAAAATTGTCAATTAGTTGCCCTTATGTTGTTTATATACATGTCATGCATAACATGTTTATTGAAGATGTAAAGTCAAGCTTTAACAAAGACCAAAAAAGCACAATAAATAGTCACCCATGCGTTGTTAAGTGTTTTGAAATGCTAAAACAACCGATTGAACGGATCACATTTTAAATCAGGACACAAGGGATTCACCTCTACTCTTTCCAAAAAAAGTGCCATGGGATTATTGACTACGAGTCAGGTCTTCGGTTTACGGTTTCATCTGAAGGGGGGCACTTTATCACAAAATAGCTTGCCTGTCACCATATTGGGGTATTAGTTTTTTTTTTAACCCAACCACTGGGTTGAGCCTGTTGGGTCATTTTGTTGGGTTATTTTCTCAGTATTTGGTAGTTTTTTTTGTGTAACCCAATTGCTGGGTTACTGGTTGTGTCAAGTTCAGTGACAGTTGAGAGAGTAAACCTCTCCCTCTTCGACACCTCAGACAAAATAACCCAAATAGTTTTCCCAAGAGGTTTTATATCCAGGTGCTGACCAGGCTCAACTCTGCTTAGCTTCAGTGGGCAAGTCTTGGGCTACAGGGTGATATTAGATTAGATTAGATTAGATTCAACTTTATTGTCATTACACATGTACAAGGCAACGAAATGCAGTTTAGGTCTAACCAGAAGTGCAATAGCAGCAAGTGCAGGATATACAGTGGTTGCATAAATTACATAAATAAATATTACAGAAGTAATTTACAGATGGAAATGTACTATGACCATGATTTACAGATGGCTATTACTATAGACAGAAATTAACAGATGGATATATACTATGAACATAATGTACAGATGTCTATTACTATAAACAGAGATTTACAGATGGATATGTATTATGAACAATGTACAGATGGCTATTACTATAAACAGAAATTTACAGGTGGATGTATACAATAAGTTAGGCTATGGTGAGCAGCAGTGCGATAAATATAGAGTAGTGCAAATAAATTATGGACAGAAGCTATCTAAGTAACAGTGCAGTGGAAGAAGTTATTGCATATTTCAGTTAAAGTGTAGGAGTGCAAGATGCATAGTAAACAGTCGGTACTGTAAATGAACAGTTGGCAGTGCAAATGAGCAGTCTGGTAGTGCAAATGAACATAAATGTTATGTATAGACAGTCCAGTAGTGCAAATAACAAGTGAAGTCAGGTGTGCAATGGGGGGGGGGAAGAGTGTAGTAGTATATGAGGGGCAGTGGGATCAGTGAGGGGCAGAGTTCAATAAAGAGACAGCTCTGGGAAAAAAACTGTTCTTTAATCTGCTAGTCCTGGTCCGGAGGCACCTGAAACGCCTGCCGGAGGGCAAGAGAGAAAACAGTCTGTGAGCGGGATGAGAGGAGTCCTTAAGAATGCTGCGAGCTCGACGCAGACAGCGTTTCCTTTGGATGTCCTCCATGGATGGAAGTGGAGTCCCTGTGATGCGCTGGGCGGTTTTCACCACCCGCTGCAGTGCCTTGCGCTCTGCAACAGAGCAGCTCCCATGTCAGACTGTGACACAGTTGGTCAGGATGCTTTCTATTGCACAGCGATAGAAGTTCACCAGGATAGCCGAGGACAGCCGATTCTTCTTTAGTGTCCTCAGGAAGAAAAGGCGCTGGTGAGCCTTCTTGACCAGGCTGGAGGTGTTGGTAGTCCAGGACAGGTCCTCCGAGATGTGGATCCCCAGGAACTTGAAACTGGAGACACGTTCAACAGCCATCCCATTGATGTGGATGGTGTCATGTGTGCCTCTTGACTCTTTCCTGAAGTCCACAATGAGCTCCTTTGTCTTGGAGGTGTTAAGGAGCAGGTTATTGCTGTTGCACCATGTGGCTAGGTGCTGGATCTCCTCCCTGTAGGCCGTCTCATCGTTGTTGCTGATGAGACCAATCACCATAGTGTCGTCTGCAAACTTGATGATGGAGTTAGATCCGTTCACAGGCTTGCAGTCGGAGGTGAAGAGGGAGTAGAGGAAGGGGCTTAGCACACAGCCCTGTGGTACACCAGTGTTGAGTGTGATAGTGGTGGAGCAGATGGAGCCTGATCTCACCTGCTGTGGTCTGTTGGTCAGAAAGTCTATAATCCAATTGCATAGGGAGGTGTTAATGCCCAGGTCTTCAAGTTTGGATATTAACTTGGATGGGATGATAGTGTTGAATGCTGAGCTGAAGTCAACAAACAACATACGTGCATAGGTGTTCTTATTGTCCAGATGTGTGAGCACAGAGTGCAGTGCCATGGAAACTGCATCTTCTGTGCTCCTATTGCTGCGGTAAGCAAACTGGTGTGGGTCCAATGTGGATGGTAGAAAGTCCTTCAGGTGTGCCAGGACCAGCCGCTCAAAGCACTTCATGACAATGGGTGTCAGTGCTACAGGGCGGTAGACGTTGAGGCACTTTGGGCTGGAGTGTTTTGGCACTGGCACAATGGAGGTGCATTTAAAGCATGTTGGCACAGCTGCTTGGGCAAGAGACAGGTTGAAGATGTCAGTGAAAACCCCAGCAAGCTGCTCAGCACATGCCCTGAGTACGCGTCCAGGAATGTTGTCTGGTCCAGCGGCTTTGTGCGCACTGATCCGGCTCAGTGCATTGCAGACGTCTATGGAGGAGAGTGTGATTGGAGGGTGATCAGCTGAGGGTTTGAGCTTGGTGGCAGTGTCTCTATTGTCCCTCTCAAAGCGAGCATAAAAGTCATTAAGCTCGTTCAGGAAGAGGACATCAGTGGCTGCGGGGGTGGAGTGGGTGGGTGGGTTTGTAATCACTGATGGCCTGGATGCCTTGCCACATGCGTCGAGGGTCGGAGTTGGAAAAGTGCTCCTCTACCTTTAGCTTGTAGCAGTGCTTGGCCTCTTTGATGCCCCTCTTCAGGTTAGCTCTGGATGTGCTGTAGGCTTGTGCATCACCTGATCTGAAAGCAGTATTGCGTGCCTTCAACAGGAGGCGCACCTCCTTGTTCATCCATGGCTTCTGATTTGGGTACGTGATGATCTGTTTCTGAGTGGTAACATTGTCTATGGTGGTGTTGATGTAATCCAGTACAGAAGAGGTGTAGCAGTCAATGTCCGTGTGAGAGCCACTGGTGGCCTGAGAAGCAAATGTACTCCAGTCTGTGTGTAGAAACCTTTCCTGGAGTGTGAAATCTGCCCCCACAGGCCACACTTTGATGGTCTTCACTGATGGCTTCACACGATTGATGAGGGGTGAATACTTGGGGGTGAGGAACAAAGAAAGGTGATCTGACTGTCCCAGGTGGGGGAGTGGGGTCGCAACGAAAGCTTCAGCCATGTTTGTGTAAACATGGTCTAAGGTTTTGTTTCCTCTGGTGTGACAGGAAACATGCTGGTGAAATTTGGGGAGAGCTGACTTTAAGTTTGAATGATTAAAATCTCCCGCAACAATAAACGCAGCTTCCGGGTGAGCAGTCTGTTGTTTACTGATGGCTGCATGAAGTTCTTTCATAGCAAGCTTGGCATCAGCATCCGGGGGAATGTAGGCTGCAGTTATAATGGTGGAAGTGAACTCCCGTGGCAGATAAAACGGTCTACATTTAACCATGAGAAACTCAAGGTTAGCTGAACAATGTTTTCCGACAATAACAGAGTTCGTGCACCAAGCTTTGTTAATGTAAATGCACAATCCACCACCTCTGGTCTTACCGGAGCCATCTAACGTTCTATCCGCCCGGAGTGTATGGCGTCCTGCTAAATCAATAGCATTGTCCGGTATGCCGCTGTGTAGCCATGTTTCCGTGAAGATCATAACATTACAGTTAAAAAGTCTCTTGCTGTAAGTGATGTTGAGTCGAATCTCCTCCATTTTGTTCACCAGTGACCGAACATTGGCGAGGAAAATGCTGGGTAAAGAGAGCCGGTGTGGTGTTAGCTTTAGCTTAGCTCTTAGTCCTCCGCGCTTCCCCCGCCTTTGTTTACGATCTCGACGCTGCCTGCGAGCACTTCCGCCCGGCCGGGTAGAGTGAGCGGCCTCGGTTGTTCTGGCGATCTCAGGAAGGAGTTGAAGGTTGTCGATAAAACTGTCAGGAAGTCGCAAACCAATATCCAAAAGCTCATGTCGGGTGTACGATGTAAAGGCACAGCTGTTCTGCACGAACAGACCCGAGATGAGCAAGAAAAATACCACAAAATTGCAGAATCTGGAGAGAGCCTGAGCCTCGCGATGTGATCGCGCCGCCATCTTGGATCTGTAATGATCTGGCTGCTGGCCATTGATTATGAGGTGACAGGTTTTAAAATGTCAAAGTACAGATGAACTTTATGAAATATATACAGTCATGTAAAAAAATTAGGACACCCTTGGTAAATATGAGCAAAGAAGGCTGTAAAAATAAATCTGCATTGTTTCTCTTTTTGATCTTTTATTAAAAAAATCTACAAAATTGGGTTGTTTTATTTAACTCATCTATTGATTAAAAATGACTACATTGCTAGTTAAAAACAAACCCGAAATGTTTGAAAATAATAATAATAAAGCAAAAATCAAAAGGTGAAGATTTATTGATAAAGAACATTGAAATGCAAGAAATTCATAAAAAGCATGCTATATTTTAATGCTCAATGAACACAATGAATACAGCATACTCACTAAAAACAGTTGGGTTAAAATTGACCCAACAAATAACCCAATGCTGGGTTACTATAGCACCGACCCATTGTTGGGTTATTTTGCCAAATCATTATTTATTATTTTATTCTTATTATATTTGTTCTTTATTATTATTTTGCCTTCCTATTTATTATTATTTTATAGCAGGGTACACAAGCAATGCACAACATAGAAATATCTTTAAAATTCTTTATTTCCAATACAATAAGAATAGGCTACAATAAGTTTTGGTTGCAGTTGTATTAGCCTACTGTACTTCTTTCATAAAGTTACTAGTTTTAGGGTTGGTTTCCCAGACAGGGATTAGCTTAAGCCCTAATTAAATTGAGATATTTAGGTAGTTTATACAAACATGTCTTATAAACAAATAATAATGGTGTGCATTTTGAGACAAAACAATCTGATATATTTTAAGATCTGTCAGTGCAAGCAGTTTTCAGTTAAGACCGCTCTAAAATGTATTTTAGTCTGGGACTAGGCTAAACCCTGTCTGGGAAACCACCTCATAAATCAATTTACAAAAACAAATAAATAAACGGGACAAACTGCCTATAAGCAAAAGCTACCAAACAGAAGCACCAGGCTTGGCATACTCCAAAATGTAAAACAACATTTATCAACTGCTTGTAAAAGACGGTCTTCCTCCAGTCCAGCGTCATGCTGCCCACAGTAATGAAGACTTGAAAGCAACTGGTTTTATCCTCAAGCTGCAGAAAATGAAGGACTTGTCTTCCATGTCTCCCCTGATACTGAATAATGTTTGTTCCACTCTATAAACAGAAATTGTAAATTGGTAAATATGCAAACACATACACAGTATTATTATTATTATTATTATTATTATTAAATAATTATTTATCATTTATACTGCATTGTCAAAAATGATGTACAGTCATGTGGACAAGAAAACTTTAATATTATAAAGAATTCATAAAT
The DNA here is from genome assembly GCA_026939265.1 of Oreonectes daqikongensis. Classification (NCBI taxonomy): domain Eukaryota; kingdom Metazoa; phylum Chordata; class Actinopteri; order Cypriniformes; family Nemacheilidae; genus Oreonectes; species Oreonectes daqikongensis. The sequence goes on from JAOTQM010000428.1 coordinate 2,650,943, forward strand.
CTTTATGGCTTGATGAACTGTAGGGGTCACACTTTTACCATTGACTAATTAGTTAAATGAATACACAATGAAAATGAATACACAATGTTAATTTAATGTGTCATATGTTTCCAAGAGGATCACGTTTGCTTGTTTAAATGTCAAAAAAAGTGAACAGGTTAGGTCCTTTTTCACATGACTGGACTAACAGGAAGTTTTCAGACATTCATTTCTTACCTGCAAATTTGTCAGTTGATGCTTCATGGTCCCACTTCTGAAGTTTTCTTCGCATTTAAATCTTTCTAAAATATAGATAAGCAGCAATGAATTTAAAGCTTGTCAGTTAAAGCCATTACTGCATGTCTGTTACTAACGTTAACGTTACCTGAAAATGAAATTGCGATTGAGGCAAACTACTATTTTAGTATGAAATGTGATAAAAGTAAAGAAATAAAATTAACTAAACTCGTCATTTGAATTCAGGTGCTTTTGTTATGTTAGCATAGTCTCGCGTAGTCTGAGGCTGAGACTAATACTAGCGTAACAAATGTTAGCAGTCGCAGGCTCACAGCAGGGCAGATGAAAACTCTTCCGCTGGGTCCTAAAACCCGAGGGTGCCGACTAATATCTAAAATGCGATTTCCACAAGTTTATGACTTATCTAAAAGTTCCGAACATAGAAAAAGGGAATAAATGTTTTGAAAGTGTTAGCGTCGACAGTCATGCAGATTATAAAATGCACAAAAACAGTCGACAGAGTTGTACATTTGTGTTGTAATTGAAAAATACTGCATACATTTATTTTGTACATTTATACATATTATTATTAATATGAACTTACCTCTCGTCTGTCAGCGGTGGCACCACTCGACCGTTGAAATTTAAAATAACCGCTCACACAGCTCAGTTGTAACCCAACTAGCTGGGTTGTTACAGAAATGACCCAACAAACGTCAGGAACAACACAACAAAATGACCCAATATATCCAACCCAGGTTAGATATATCTAACCCTAAACAAGGTTATTAAAGTGGCACAAGTAAAGTGCTTTATGTATACCAAGGAGTGCATTTGGCTATGGTGCCTGTTTGCCAACAACGTTACGATCCAAATGGGATATATTGCCCTCCAAAGGGCAATTCAGAAAGATGACACCCCACAAAACATCGCTCCAAATAAAGAGAAATGTCTATTGTTTTTGATGCTCTTTTTGCCAAGTAAATTTTAAACAGACACATTAGGAGATAAAATTGTGTTGTTCCCTCCAGAGTTCAGTTTACACATCAAGAGCTTTACTTAATAGGGCATAGGGATGATCACTTCAGAATGGAACACAGAGAAAGGCTTCATGGCACTGACGGTCATCCCTAAGGACAAAGGGGAAAGGTTTTGCAAGCTCAGCCTTTTGTTTTTAACAGGTTGGGTTCAACATGGTTAAATACTTGAAGTATGTTAATAACATACAACTTACTATACATACACAATGCAGCATTATATTTAAAATCAATCATTATTGTTTTATATCATGCATTTGACTCAAAGACATTCTACATTAATTTGCATAATTAGTCCATATAATCCATATATCTTTTGTTGAAACCTCTTCTTCACAACATGTGTGGCCCATGCTTACAACGGCAGATGCCAGGAGAGCGCAAGCTACTAGGAGCTTTGGAAAAAGAAAAGCGAGTTTACGCTCTCAATTACCCAACAAAATGACCCAACAGGCTCAACCCAGCAGATGGGTTAAAAAAAATAACCCAACATTTTTTAGACAGTAGGAGTATGGTTTACCTTTTGGACTAATTGACAGTAGTGTAGAGCAGTGGTTTCCAAACTTGTTCCTGGGGACCCACAGCTGTGGGACCTACATGTCTCCCTTATTTAACACACTACCTTATCGGACTGAAATCATTAGCTCATTAAGGTAGAAATCCTGAACAGAAGTAAACGTGCCAGTTAAGGGAGACATACAAAATGTGCAGAGCGTTGGGTCACCAGGGACAGGTTTGGGAACCATTGGTTTAGAGGTGAGAATGGCAATGAGTGAGTTATATTTTTATTCTATAGAAATGAAAATTCAGCTTCCATTATATGTCTGAATAATGAGGGTGAGCTAATTTATTGACAACCATTTCTTGTTTGTTTTAATTTTGGTTAACTGTAACTCTTTGTTGGTAAAATTAATTCTATATTTGATCATTTTTGTTTGAGTCTAAATAATTCTGTATAACAGAAGACAACTCGTTAATTATTACTATGACATCTGCACGACTTTATTGCTTTTTACTTAGATTTTACTTTTTACTCCGCTTGAACGTTTTGCTTTCCAATTCATCTTCTGACTGGAATTTGCTTCCTTTTCCTTTTTTTGGGCTTTATCATAACTACAGTGCACGCAGGGTACTAAAGGTCTGCTAGAAACTGCCTCTCACTCTCCGCTACTCACAAGCTCCTTTCCACAGGTCAAGCCCCAAGCATTACCATCTGTGCTGGATCCACTACCAGAGTCTTTCCAATCTCCTGCCTCACATATCCCCAAGGTCACTGGAGGCCGCCTATTAAGCAACACTCCTCACAAGCACCATTCTCATCACAGATCCAAGGGAAAACATGCTATTTCTCACTCCCACAACCCAGCCCACAAGTCTTCCTCTCCAAGACCCCTCCAAAAGCACAGAGGGCATAAAGACTCTGTGCACTGATCGCCCGGACTCCAGGAAAATGTGAATGTTCCCCTCATTGTGGATGATGTACTTTTTGGATTATCTCTTTTTCATTATTTGCTTTTACAAGATTTATGAATAAGAGGATGGCTCTGGTTGATGACTAAACATTTGGAAGACTCCAGACCTCTAATTCTAATATACTGACAATGCTGTCACTTTAGGTCTGTTACTATGTAGTGGGGATATACCATTAATTGTTGAATCTGGAGGTTCTCATCTGTGGATTAAGAAGCATGGACATCCCTTGTGAGTTTAAAGGGAAAACATTCATTTGCAGGTTGTGTAAATGACATTTCAAGCACAAACAAGATTTTCATCGAGATTTTTATCTAAAATAATAATATTCATTATTAAATTAACATGGACACTGACGAAGCATTATGTTAAAAATAAAATTAACTTGAATAATATGTTATGTGTACGATCACAGGACAGCAACTGCACTTTTTGGGGCGACGACAACAGACATGTATGGCCAGCTTTGGGAGAATTACTTTAAAAATACAATCATTTACAGTTACAAATTACTTCCTAAAAAAGTATTCAGTAACTTAGTCCAAGAAGCAAAATGTCCGATTACATATCTAATTACTTTTAGATTCCTCCAATACAGTCAATTAAAAAATCTTAAAAATCTACTTGCAGTTATTAAAGATTTAGTCCAAAATGTAAAATATTTGATGCAAAATATAACCTTTTTAAGAAAATGTCATATAGTTATAACCTTTGATAAAGTGTTTTTTTTTTAAGCAGGAAGGCATAGTTTGCACTGTTGTTTGCATTTTCTTCTTTGAAAACAAAAGCGCTAGAGAATTTTCTTGAATTGGTAGTGGGTTTTTTTCCGCAGTCAGCATTGTCTCAACTATCTATAATTTAATCTGCATATGAAATTGTTGACGTGTTAGTTGCGCATGCACCAGTAGGTGGCTCATGTGGGTCATCATCACTTACAACAAAATCAGGGGCTGGATTCACAAAACAGTATTAAGAAAATTCTTCTTAACTGCCATATTTTTTTTTGTATTAAATTCTAATTTAAGAAAAAAAAGCTAGGAATGTTATGTATTCCCGAAAAAACTTCCTAAGGCCGTTCTTAATTTTTTTTCTCAAGATTTAAGAAAAATTAAGAATCCAAATTCTCGAAACATAAGCTGTCATAAATATCATTTTAAAAAAATGTAAGAAGTTTTATACATGTATTTAGTTGTGTCACATTTTGACGTTTAGTTGCCATTGAGGAATTCTTTTATTCAAATAATATTAATGAGGGCTAGCTCCTTTTACTTTAGCTTACCTTTTTAAAAACGGGGTGCTTTTAACATTTATTCTGGGACAAAGCAACTCGAATTTTGTAACGCTTGCTAACGTTTTAGCTAACATGCGATTGTAAATGCTGTTTAACACACATAAGAATGTGAGGCGCTTGTTACACAAATAAAGTTCATTGTATATATACAGTTACCACACAAGCAGTGGGAATCATTAATAAAGCATATGTCATTTATTCATATGAAACAAAATGAGATTAACTTTTTAAGAAATGTTTGAGAATCGCACTTCTTACACAAAATTCTTACGAACTTCCTATAATTTCTCTTAAAGGAGCACAATGTAGTTTTTCGACCTTAAAATAATGTCTCTATACAGGGTTTTGTGTATACAGTATTTATGTATTTATGATACATGTATTTTTGTAGTTTCCTCAACTAGTGTTCCTCAAATCTATACCCTGGAGGTCCGGAGCACTGCAGAGTTTCACTCCAACCCAATCAAACTTGCCTACATGTGATTTTCTAGTGATCCCGAAGACCGTGATTAGCTTGCTCCGGTGTGTTTGATTAGGGTTGGAGATAAACTCTGCAGTGTGCCGGACCTCCAGAGTAAGATTTGAATTTGACTGCTTTAACCATTAGGCCACGACTGCCCCACAGTCTCTTGTTGTTGGGAGAGGAACAAAAAAATTAGAAGAAGGTGGTCAAGGTAAGAAATGTGCAGGCTGCAAGATTTCCATCATGAATTGCTTTAATTTTTAAGAGTTTATGTTAAGTTTTGGTCTTTGTGCTAGTAGCCTAGGCTAAATACTATTATACCGAGCAGCAGCCACATGTTAGTTTGCTACTTTCAGCCTATGTTATGTTCGTCGGTCAGCAGCATTTACTGTGAGCCACTCTAAGACACAGATACATACGACCCCATGTGAAAATCATAGCAGAGCTGCTCACGGCAGCTTCTTGTAACACCGATTTTTCACAATTTATGCATTTAACAAACTTCTTTGTGCGTAAAAAAGTAAAAAATTTAAAAAATGTAAATATAATTTTTGCTACAATGCTTGTTTTCAGCTCCCAATGATTAATAGGCCTACATAAATATTTGCTGAATAAATTTGCTGAATATTGTAGCTTAATTCAAGAAGCTGTTCAATAGAAGCATGATTTTGCAGAACATTGCATGAATGACTGCCTGTCACACGACATATTATTATATGTTTTTATTATTTATGAGTAACAATCAAATGATTAATCAATGAAAAACTAGTTGCTATGAATAGGTGCCATCAGTTGTCTTCTTATGAATGACTTGTTTGTCTTTGAGTCAGTGTTGCTGATGTACAGAAGGCCCTTTGTTACCAAACACCAAGTAACTAAAATAGGGTACAATTACAAGTAATTTGCAAACTGTAAAACATTAAACTGTTGGTAACTTTAAAACTAACCTTCATCTGGGAGATCACAGCCAGTCATGTGTGAATATTTGATCTGTTAACTGATTGCATAAGTCAGATTTATTGCAGGACTTAGGCAAAGAAAAGCTGTTGCTATCAAACATGGTTTAGAATCAGTGTAATGGTGAAGGAATAGATCAAATACGGCAATTGATGGAGGGTTTGTGAAGAAATTTCATGCTCCCTTGTAAAAGTATTTTGTAGTATTTTTTAAAATACAAAAATACAGTAGTTTATTTTGATACATGGTGTGGTCCCTGTATTTTGTAGTTTATTTTGATCACTTAAAAGTAGGGATGCACCGAATCTTTTTGACGGGGTTCGGTTTCGGCCGAACCTTAGATTTTTTTTCCACCGAACTGAATCCTAGGCTTGCGCTACGCTGGTCGACGTCACGCGGACGTTGATTACGTGAAGGTGTTTACATGTGGACCGTTCAAATGTATTAGGCTGTGAGAATCTGAAAATGGAACTCGTAAGCAAAAAAGTTTTGTTTGGCAGTACTTTCAACCAAAAGGCGGCGATTCAAGTCGAGCTACATGTTGTTTACTTTATTAATGTGTTTTACTGTGTTAATGGAATAAAGATGTGAGTAGGATTCGGTATTCGGTTTCGGCCGAATCTTAAACAGTGTATTCGGCCGAACCCAAAAAATCTGGATTCGGTGCATCCCTATTTAAAAGTAAGGTATTTGGTATTTTATTTTAAAATACATTTTGATGTATTTTTGCCCAATCCTTGTCTCTATAATTATTCAGTGGTAGAACAACTCCTAACTGGATTAATTTTACTGCCGCTGCTACCTGAGCAGCCTCCTAGCAGCAAAAACCAGACTCTGTAAGTTCTGTGTTCGGGTTGGTACACACAGCCCCGCCCATCACCTGCCTGCGGAAGAGTGCAATATGGTTTCCAAACAACGTTTCTGTATGCGCCGGTTCCATCGGCTTAGTAAACAAATTCACGTGTATTGTGCTGCCCACAGGGAAACTTATACAGTGACATTATTTGCAACATTAAAAAAAGACAATTGCGCTTATCAACCACATGGGGGAACCTGTGAGCAAAAGTTTATTAGTGCCGCTTTAAGAACAGTCTTCTATAGTTTCATGAATCCAGCCCCAGGAACAAGTCTATTCAACACATTCTCACTCCCAACTCGTCACATATTGACGCTTGGTCAGGACCCTTTGGCGTCACTTTTCGACATGCGGGGATTCCCACAGACTTCTATAGAAATGCCTGCGGCGTTGAAATTTGACGTGTTAAACACGGGTTGAAATAGGAATAAAAATGATAAAGAATAGGCTACAATAAATCAAATTAAAATAAAGCGTGGCAAATGTCCTACTGAACAATTAAACTATGCTGAATATTGGGATTATAACACCTAGTCCTAATCAATTGATTGATTGATAATTTATTTTTATTTATTAATAAATCAATCAATCAGTGGCGCTGACGTCATTGTATGGCGAGATCCCAAGGTCCACTGCGATTTCCCGCTTGGTAAGTAGAACAGTTCATTAATATAGATGGGAACAATCCTTACATGTACGGAGCCAAAACTGTTCAATCAGGTCAAGAAATTGTGTTTAGAACCTTTAGAAGTGCAAGGTAGCAGTTTCGTGATGCAGCAAATGACAGCAGACATTATAAAAATATAACATGTTGCCCCAAATGTGTATACGCTAACGTTAATTAAATTCAAGTTTGTTTATTTTTTTCACATGTAATCATGCAAGGCAAGGCAAGGCAAATTTATTTATATAGCACATTTCATACACAAGGTAATTCAAAGTGCTTTACATAAAATGCTTGAAGGCAAAATAGAACAAAATGCATAGGACATCTTTAAAAAGCAAATTATTTAAAATCACAAATAAAAAGACTGAATTTAAAAAGACAAATAAACAGAAATAAAATTTATTAAAAATGTTTGCACATATAAAGTGAATAAAAACAAGAAAGAGAAATAAAAATGCAGCACAGTGCTCAGGTTGTAAATACACAGCTAAACAAGTGTGCTTTTAATCTGGATTTAAAAATTGCTACTGTTGGTGAACATCTGATGTCTTCTGGAAGCAGATTCCAGTTACGAGTGGTGTAATGGCTAAAAGCTGACTCGCCTTGTTTTGAGTGAACCCTTGTTACCTCTAACTGACTTGATCCTAATGATCTGAGAAGTCTGTTTGGTTTATATTTAATAAGCATATCTGATGTATTTAGGTCCTAGGCCATTGAGCAATTTGTAGACAGCTAATAGTACTTTAAAATCAATTCTAAAAGTAACTGGTAGCCAGTGTAGAGATCTGGTCAGAATCCTGGTGGCAGCGTTCTGTATGAGCTGCAGCTGTCTGATGGTCTTTTTGGGAAGGCCTGTAAGGAGTCCATTACAATAATCCACCCTACTGGTGATGAAAGCATGAACAAGTTTCTCTAAATCTTGGCTTGAGACAAAACATCTGATTCTGGCTATTCTGAGATGGTAGTGCGGTGATTTGCTTATTGCTTTGACATGACTGCTGAAACTAAGGCCAGACTCTAAAATGACACCTAGATTTTTAACTTTACTTTGAGTCTTTAGACCTCTTTAGTCAAGGTATGTTTACACCTTGTTAGTTTCATCTTTGTTACCAAATACAATGACTTCAGTTTTGTCTTCATTTAACTGAAGGATGTTTTGGCACATCCAGCTGTTAATTTCATCAATGCAATGGCAAAGGGCGTCAACAGGGCTATAGTCATTGGGTGAGAGAACATCTCGTTTTAGGAAGAGCATTACTGAAAACAGTGTCATCTGCATAGCTGTGGTAAGCAATTTGGTTCTTTTTTCATTATTTAACCAAGTGGGAGCATGTACACATTGAACAGGAGCGGTGCAAGGATTGAGCCCTGTGGAACACCACACGTCATGGATGTCCACTCAGATTTATGGTTACCTATGTTCACATAGTTACCCCTCCCTTTAAGGTATGATCTGAACCATTTAAGGGCCAACCCAGAAAGCCCTACCCAGTTTTCCAGCCTATGTAGGAGTATGGTGTGATCTACCGTGTCAAAGGCAGCACTGAGATCTAGTAATACCAGAACTGATATCTTGCCTGAATCAGAATTTAAACGAATATAATTAGTTATCTTTATGAGCACTGTCTCTGTGCTATGATGCTGACGGAAACCAGACTGATAATTGTCCAGATAGCCATTTGAGTTTAGGAATTTGGTCAGCTGATTGAAGACAACCTTTTCAATGATCTTACCTATAAAAGGAAGATTTGAAATTGGTCTGTAGTTAGACAGTAAGGTTTTGTCTAGATTGCTCTTTTTTAGTAGAGGCTTGACAACTGCAGTTTTCAGGGACTCTGGGAAAGTTCCTGAAAGCAGTGAGGTATTTACTATTTTTAAGAGCTCCGCTTCTACACAGTTAAACACTCTTTTTAAAAAGGATGTGGGGAGTGTGTCTAGGCTGCATGTTGAGGCTTTAAGATGCTGTACTGTTTCCTCCAAGGGTTTGTGATCAATTGTCTGAAATTCAGATAAAGTTACTAATTTCTGAGGTTGTTGTAATAAAGTCGGACTGACCTGAGTGTCACATGGGGCTTTGCTGATTAACATTCTGACAGTAGCAAAAAGAGTGCGACTGTTGTTTATGTTGCAGTTAATCATGTTAGAGAAAAAAGTCTGTCTAGCTTTGCCTAATTCGATATTAAAGGCACGCTGGCTGTCTTTATAGATATTATAGTGAACCTCAAGTTTAGTTTTTCGCCACATACGCTCAGCTTTGCTGCATGTTCTTTTCATGCTCTTTACTGCTGTTGTGTTTCTCCAGGGTGCTTTACGCCTACCAGTTATCATCTTGTGTTAACTCTTATGTTGCGTCAGGATGTTGGACAGTTCCTTGTTTACATCAGCAATCATTGCTTGAGGAAAACAGTATACAGGTGTAGCCCTGCTACAAAGGTTTCTGAAAATAGAGTCCCCCGCTATCAGAGTATTGGGCTCGGCTGCTTCCTGAGCGGAGCGCCATTGCCTGTTTGACACAGAGCGTCTGCCAGCTGCAGTGTCCACTCTTGATTGATGTGGTTTTTGCCTGACCACATTTGGGGATTCTTCACCCACACTGATTAGTGCCTCTAATCTATTTAAAGATGCACAGGGGGTGGTAGAATACCAACATTGGCTAGTCGAGTCATAGCCATATCTGGGGTAGAGGAAGCTAATGCAGCAATTTGTGAGACTCGTGACAGTCTGATGTTACGAGCACCGTTAGGTCTTGCGCCCTGTTTTTGCCATTGATTTGTTTCCCTCTGTACTGCAGGTTTGTCTGAGCTCACAGTCTGATGAGAAGTATTAGATTCACAGAACTCACTGGCTTTATGCTGAAAGGGTCCATGGCGATCTGTGTGTTCCGGTAGGGATGGCAGTACCACAAGTAACTTTGTTTCGAGAACTGCAATCTTTTGTAAAAGTTTGTGGCAGTTTGAGCAGCAGGTGGCTGTTGATCCAAAAGAAGGCATGTTCTCGCCTGTTTGAGTGTGGATGGCTGTGTTATCCTTAAAAATGTCAACTGTCAGCAGTAAGCTGGTAGACTATCCCAAAAGTCACTGGTTCCTGAGTATTCCAAAAGTTTTGAAGTAAATCCAAGATTCTTTACTTTTAGTGCCTAATTGTTTAGTCTGAGCACTGTGCTGAACTGCTGGTGTTTAAATAAGATAAAGCATAAAAGCAAGTAAAAGCATCTGAACAGCAGCAAAGCCGGACGAAGTTCAAGGTAAAATATCATAGAAGATTGTATGGTTTATAGTTATGATGTGTTTTCAGTTACCCATATTACAGTATTTACCCCACGTAGTACAACTCAAAACTAATCAAAATCTGCCCAATCTGCCAACACTGATGAAGAAAATACTGGTAAAAGAAATGTAAGGAGTTCAATTCTGAATATATATGTTTTTTTTTCTCTTATCAGGTCCTTTACATTTGCCAGCTTCCAACATTCTCATGAGCTAGCAACATCACGCATTCACACCACGTGATCTATGATATACACAAATGCAGTCTTTTCTTCTAAATCTAAATAGAAAGCCAATAATCTTAACTTCAAAGTAACTGTTAACATAAACCCTGCACATCCACTTTAATGTACACCTCATGTGATTAATCAGGGTTTGAATTCTTTAAACAATTTTTACATTACTGTGTACACTTTTTAAACATTACTCAAAAGTCATGTGAATATTTTATATACAGACCTGTGCTCCCCTATGGGAGAAGAGCATGTATAGATTTTTATCTTCACACACTTACCATTCATTGTGATCAGAGCAACAGTCTACCCTGGGCTAAATCTCAATGACTCCATTAAGCAACCGCAAATTTTGTCAGGAATCTCCACAGGTACAAGCCACACTGAAAAAGATCAAACACGTGAATTAAGATCATTTGTATTGACTGAGTAATATAACATTGTAATGGTTCAATGGTAATGAAAAACATTGCTGAAAAAGTATACAAGAGTTGCTCAAAAAGCTGACTGACACGGAGTGTCCTCATAAATTCAATATCAAACAACACGAGACAAACAGGCATTATTTAAATAGTAAAGCCTATGAGGCCTAACGATTCTCAGAATGATATTTATGTTGTACAGTCATTAACCAGAACTTACCACAATGGGAAAGAGCCTCATCTACAACAAAAGTTGTTTGAGGCAATGGCTGGTAGAATCCAGCAGTCACGGCATCTCGGTTATGGAGAACATGTCTGGTGTGCATGCTGATGTCACATTCAGCACAGAAGAAAGGGTTTGGTCGACAGTCACAACATCGGACAGCAGCTGGATTGCTCCCACACTGTTGGCAGATGTGTATTGCCACATTTTCTTGTGCTGCAACGGTGTTCACCAGGCGCGGTCTCTCTGCCCTTTACCTCTCTGAAAAGAGACTTTGCCGTGTGCTCCAGTTCGAGGAAGCTAGGAGAGGATCTCTTGCGGTTCCAGGAGGTGATGCATCTTCATCATCTGAGGTATCGCTCAGTGAGTGCTGGAGATCTTGCAGAAAACACTCTGTTAAAATAGTATGGAACATTTAAAACAGCACTCATATATTAAAGTGTACTGCATCGAGTGCTTTTGGCTGTGAAAAGCCAGTATTCTGGCAAATTCTGAAAATGTAATTTACATAATTAAGTACACACCAACAGTCTCTGGAGCAAAGGTCACCTCACAGTTAGTGTCAGGAACATTGATGGGAGGATCAGTTTTCCAAACGTGATTAGCTGTACCAGACAAAAACAACAAAAAACAACATTTATTGTCCCAAGGCTAGTGGCACAAATTTACCTCCCTTATTATCAGCCTGAAATGGCATAAGCTTACTATTTAACTTTAGCTAGAGAGAAGGACTAGCAGACTTTTTAGTTCCCAAAGGTACTGTGTGTAAGTTTCTGGAGTCTCTATTAACAGAAATGCAATATAATATCCATAACTATGTGTTCAGAGGTGTATAAAGACCTTACACAAGGAAGCGTTATGTTTTTCTTAACTTAGAACAAGCTATTTTTATCTACATACACTGCGGGCTCACCCTTACATAGAATTCTCCATGTTGTGACTACAGTATCGCTAAACGGACAAACGGCTCTACAGAGCGCGTTTCGTAAATACGTTTTCTCTTTTGGGAAAGAAGCGAAAACGTAACGACATCTTAATCCTCTCACAGACTTCGTAGCTCTTAGAACAGAAGGGGGAGAGGTGAAGAGCTGGTGGGTTGCAATTCGCAATCTCACCACTAGATACTACACTTTGGACCTTTAAGGTGTTAAGGTGTCATATAGATGATGAAAGCAAATAAGAATGCTTGCTGTATAAGCAGATCATTTAAAAAGAAAGAAGCTGGTTGGCCACTGACAAGACATTTAGAACAAACTGCTTCAAACAAAGCCTTACCAAGACCAATAATTTAGTGTAGTTTTACTACTTTACACAAATACTGTATGCAATCAATTTATTTTCATGTCAAAAATCAAATGAGTTGTTCTGGTTTGATTGTTTCCCTGACATATTCCTTGTTTGATACATTCATAAGTGGCTAATCAATGCAGATATTCAATATATGTTGAATAAAAAAATATACTGACCCTTATTTGACTGATTCCTGTTTGACCTTGGTCTTGCATAGACAATGTTTCCATCAATGTTTCTTTTTCTCCAATGCACCCTTGGTACAGGTGGTTTTACTGGTGATGCTTCCTCCTCTTCCTGCAGCTCACCAAGCAAGTCATCAAGACTTTGGAGCTCATTATTGAGTTCATGATGATCAACCAGGGGCCCGTTGCACAAAAGTAGAATTAAGACATCCAGGAGAAATGACTGAGCTGAGCTCAATGAAGCCAAAACAAGTGCGTCCAGGCTTAATTGGTTGCACAAGGACCAAGTCAGGATGAGCAGACACGGATTTATCAAGCCAGGTGAAATCAATCCTGGATAGGTGCACGCTCACAGCTTACTCAAATAGACCCCGCCACCGATCAAAGATTCACTGATTCACCATGGCAACTAGAGCGGCGTACTTTTCCCCGTCGGAGGCACAAATCCTCATGGAGGCATACAAGGAGGTAAAAGACATAATTAAGAAGCAAGGCAACACCGCCACAGTGATAAAGCAAAGAGAAAAAGCGTAGCAAAGTGCAGACCGCCATGCTTGCGTAAGTAGTGCACAATTACACACTCACCGCTCTGCTGAAACATCACAATTACAATCCAAATAGTTAATTCACATCTCCAAAAACGCAGTTGTACAATGCACAAGCATATATTGTACCCAGAAGGTGCCTGCTCACACATTGTCTGTACTGTTTTAGCAGTGAAAACCAAGGCACGGGTGGTGGGTCACCAAAAGCTGACCTCACCCCAGCTGAGGACATAGCCTTGGAGCTAAATAAAGGCAGGCCCGTGTTGGAGGGGATCCCTGGGGGGGAGAAGACAAGCATAGGTCCCTCCCCAGATGCTACCCGCTTCATACAAGGTATGTCCTTCCATCTCTACATGGGACACAACCACATTCATATTGAATCCATTTGGATTCTCTGACTTTGGTTTGCCTATTGCCTTGCAGTGGCTGGCAGCACTGTGTTACTGTTAGAGCCACCAGCACAAGCACCAGACAATGCTGATCCAGTGAGTACTCCATCAAAGGCATACTGTAGGCCTGGCATGTCTTGTCTACTAGCTTCAATATGAATCCGATTAAATGTGAAGGGTGAAGGCCCCAGTGCAGCAGCAACAGCACATGACGGGCGATGATGATGATGATGAGGAGACCATCTCTTTGGATTCCAGAAGGCATGAGGTATCATGTCAAGCCTGTGAAAGTACTATTCAGTCTACAATGGTGAGTCATCATCATTTGGAGCCCACACAAAATCACAAAATCTAATTTCTGTAACAGGACACAGATGATGTACAGTTGGAAAGCCAGCCTGGCAACATAGTGCGTATTAATGGAAGGACACCACATTGTGCCAAATTCCCGCTGCGCTAATTGTATTGTGTTCACAGAGCTCACAAGCTATCAGACAGTTGTATGGCAACCACCTCTGGCACCAAATAGAACTGGCAGATATAGACATGCAGTAAGAAAAAGATGGAAAATCTTGCACTGGAGTCTGAAATAAAAAAGAGGCCAATTAGGAAACTGGACCTTGAAATAAAAATACTTGAGCGGGAGGTGAGTTATGCCTTCAATGTACACTGTATGCTAACTGTAACACAAATGTATTAATCATTATTCTCTTTTCCTCCCCCAGCTCCAAGAAGATGACACATCTTAAAATAAAAAATATAAGGTAAGGTCAAGTGAGCCATGACATATGAGCTCCCATTGTGAGCGCACAGGACCAGCGGCATCTTTATTTTTAATTTTTTTGTCAGATGTGGTGACCCATACCCGAAATGTGACCTCTGCATTTAAACCAACCAGTGAATAGTGAACACACACACTTCAAGTCGTGAACACACATACACCGGGGCAGTGGCCAGCTAACACTGCAGCGCCCTGGGAGCAAACGGGGGTAAGGTGCCTTGCTCAAGGACATGTCAGTTGTTACCTGCCGGTACTGAGAATCGAACCAGCAACCTTCTGGTTACCAGTTCGACTCTCTAACCATTAGGCCACAACTGCCCCTTTAGTAGGTTTTATTATTTTCCCCAGCAATCAGTACAAATAAGCATCGTTATAAGGCACCCCCCCAGCACCAGATGTGGCCACTAGCTTATATGAAGGCCCAAAATGGTGTGTTCCTTTCTGCTCTGACAATGGCGTGCCCATTCTTGCGAGATGTGGCGGATGAAGAAGCACTTGTGCTCAGGAGAGCCTTCAGGCGAGAGAGGGTCTTCAGGGACCGATTGGACCCACTGGCCTATATGAAAGATACAGGTTTTCTGCAGATGGCATCAGGTATCTGTGCAGACTGCTGGGTCCCAGGATTAAGCACCACACAGCACGAAGCCATGCACTGTGTGTGGAGCAAATGGTTTTTGTGGCCTTGCACTTTTTTGCTAGTGGAGCCTTCCTGTACTCAGTGGGGGATGCAGAACAGCTGAACAAGGCCACAATTTGCCGCACAATAAGGAGTGTGTGTCTGGCTATCAAAGCATTAGCAGATGTCTTCATCTCCTTCCCTGGCCACAGAAGACTCTGTGACATCAAAGGATCGCAGGTAAGAGGATCTACAAATTACAGGACAACTGTTAACACTCATAGTAGGATACTCATTACTTTGTGTGACCGGTTTCCCCAATGTCATTGGTGCACTGGACTGCACACACATAAGGATAAAAGCCCCCTCAGGTGCCCATGAGGCGGATTTTGTGAATAGGAAATCCTTTCACAGCATTAATGTTCAGGTGAACATAACTTTTTGATATTGTCCATTGATGAACACTGTGCATTGCCAGTGATGTGCATTGATTGGTTTAATATTCCTCATCTTATGATTTCAGATGGTCTGCAATGCTGACTGTGTGATCAGCAATGTTGTGGCAAAATGGCCTGGCTCAGTCCATGACTCCAGAATCTTTTGGGCCTCTGAAATCTATCACAAGGTGAGCCACCCAACCCCTATTAATAACCACTTTTTACATCATGGCTGTGTCAAGAATATCACTGTGTTCATGAGGTAGTAATGATGAGATTTTGTGTTGACAGGTGAATTCTCTAGTGTGTTGCTGGGAGACAGGGGGTATGGCTGCCAGCCTTTTCTCCTGACACCTTTCACAGACCCCCAGGAAGCACAGCAGGCCTACAACCATGCCCATGCCAGGACCAGGGCCAGAGTTGAAATGACCTTTGGCCTCCTGAAGGCACGCTTTCACTGCCTTCACAAATTAAGGGTCAGCCCTGTGAGGGCATGTGACATTACTGTGGCTTGTGCTGTCCTCCACAATGTGGCCTGCCTGAGGAAGGAGAGGGCCCCCAGAGTGCCACCAGTCATGGACTGAGACAATCCGGCAATCTTCCCTGATGACGACAGTGGTCGGCTGCTGAGGGACCAATATGTGTTGAATTATTTTAGTTAGTATGTGTGCTTTCAATTTTGGTTAAATATGTCCTGCGGTGGAAGAGGAATTTGGGTTTTTTTGTGTTCAATTTCTTTTTTTCTTTTTTTTATTGATTTGGCCTCTTATGATGTTTGTGCTGTATGTAATACAAGCTTGCAGGGAGGCTACTGCATCCATGCATTTGTCTGTTCAGTTGATGTGTATGGATTTGTCCTGCATTTATTTCAGTGTGCAGACATGCGGGGTGTGTTACATACAGACCTTTGAATGTGTATTTATCCTTTTGTTGTATAATATGCTTTGATTCTGTGCTTTCCATCTTGTAGAGTCACTGTGTGACTTCAGTTTCGAAAGGAGCTGATGGTTTACCTGCTTTGTTTTATCCTTATTCAATAATGTTACACTTTGTGTTTTTATATTTATATGGAATGTGTATTTTATACGACAGAGTATTAGGGCCACACTGAGGAAGAAGGAAAAAGTCATAAATTTACTTTTCTCATAATAGGGTTATTGGTGGAACCATCTATAGTCTTGGTGGTTCTTCCAGGAACTTGCAAGATACTTGAATAACCCCATATTTAGTTCTGAGGTTCTGGAGTCACCTTTTCACCACACTGGAACCTCAAAGCGCTTTGCGGGTTATTGGAGGAACTCAAATTCTAAAAAATGGTTATTGTAAGATCTGTTAACATGTAAGTCGTTCCTGGAGAATCTCTCTTATACAAGACAGCTTCTAGATGAACCCAAACATTTAGCATGAAATAGAAAAGTCCAAAGTTTCTTTGTTGGTCCCTGTTATGCGAACATACATTTAAAAACCATGCAAATGATTAGAAAAGGCTAAACGTTATTTTAAACATTTTTTCTCAGCAAGCTTGAGATTTTACAATTAATTATTCCTACTATTGAGATTATAATAATTGAAGACAAAACATTTTTATTGAAGCCTACACGTAGATCCTAATTCACTGAAATCTGTTGAAAATGTAAACGTTGTTGTGCTTTCCGTCTAAACAAGGCGCAGATTCCCTATTTACTGTGTTAATAGTGCAGTCAGTTCAGCTCTCAGTTCAGCTCACAGCTCACACTGTTGATGTCATCCGCCGATCGGTCTGTGATCAAACATCTGTCTGCGGTACGAGGCAGACGCGCTACATGTGTTCCGCTCGCGCGACAGGTTATTTATTACGAAATAACGGATCTTTCCTCAACGCAACAACCTGTGTTTATGACTGTCCCATAATAAGAGGTGAGTAAAGTCAAAATATTTAAATAAATATACTAACTATATACTATTCATATACATATATAGTATGTAGTGTAGTATAGTATATGATATACTCTGCATGTCAGTTTTTTGATGTTTTAGCTGTTTTTTTTAGTAACAGGACCAGTGTAACTTAGACAGCTAGCGCTTGAGTTAGCCGAGATGCTAACGAACATAAAGAAGCTTTATTGTGACCCTAAATGAGTAACTGTTGGTGTTAAATCACAAACAATGACTTTTAGTCCCTTTTAACTATTATTATGTAGCGCTTAATTGTTTTTATTAACTCATTGTTGTCATTGTTTGTGTTAAATCGTTTCCCCACTGCATGTTACATAAATTGTCTGCCATGTACTTTATATTTTTTTATAATATTCAGTTGTGTTTTTGTCTTTTTTCTCAGAACTTTCAATATTTTTCAGTTAACATATTTCGTTGAGCAGCAAAAAAAAATGTAAGTATTATATTTATTATAATATTGCACATTATGAGTTTTTATTATTATATTATTTGTAATATGTAAAAATACTCTTTGACAATGAAAAACAAATCTGAATAAAGTTTAAAATTGGATTATTACAGTTATTGCTATAAATATTATACTCCTTAACCATAGACCAAAGCAGTGATTTTGTAATATTTTGTTTATTGTTACTATTGTAAACCAATTTGTAAAGTGTTAAATTAATAAATGTGATGTTTTGTGAGATGTTATCTAAATAAATCCCTCTTTTTGTCTCCATGTCTTATTCTTGGCAGGGACACCCAAGGCCAGCAGATCCAGCTCCAGCCCACCCTGATGCTCATCCTTTCACCTCCTGGGACACCTAAGGCCAACAGACGCAGCTCCGTTCTCTTTTTGGCATAACTACATATATATACTTTATATATACTGTATGTAAAGCGGCTTTGCAATAATGCAAAATGCGCTACAGAAATGATTTTGACTTTGACCACACGGATCCTCACACCACCTGATAATTAGTTGGAAACCCATTTGAAGAAGACAGCAATGTGTTTTTCTTGCTAGAAAGGATTACAATATTACCATGGGTAAGGTCTTGCTATGAGAAACAACTTTTTTTACTGGATGTTCAGAAGCAAAGCATCAAGTTATCTTCAGCTGTCTTGAGTCTTATCAATTATGTTAAATGTCCCATGTAAATATTATCATATCCAGTGAAAATGTTTCTGATTGCATTGTATATTGTAGTGAATTTAATTTGCACTTTTTTACAATTGTAGTACCTGAAATATTTCTGTATTTATATTAAAATTATTTGGTTACAATTTTGTTAAGATGAAAATGTATTAATTTATAACAATATCACCTACACAATTTTAACTATGCCTGTGATTTCATGAAGTTAGAATTGTAATTGACTATTTGAATGCTGACTATTTATTCAAAGTAAATTGTTGTTTATCAATAAACAGTTTGCTTTGTATTTGGTTTTAGTATTTCTGCTTATTCAAATATTGTGAATAGGATAAATCATGAAAAGGTGGTTCCAGACAATTTTAATAAAAGGGTTTCTTAAGAAGCCATGAGGGTTCCTCAGAGAACCGCCCTCCGTGAAATGGTGCCTTGAGTTTCCTCTGAGGGTTCCGCCGGTGTGGCAATGTGAGGAACCCCAATTGGTTCCTCAAAGAACCTTTCATTTTTATTACAATCGATTAGATCAACATCTTAAATAACAAAAATTAGTTCATCATTTAAAATCTCACACAGAGCCCCTTTAAAACACCACAACAGTTCAAACTTTGCAAGATCATTCATCATTTTATAACAGTTAAAATCTATCAATATTCTAGACTTAAAGGAACAATACTTTTTTTGTATGATCTATTGAAAGAAATGCAATATAACATTCAAAACGGTTTCTTCAGAGGTGTTTAAAGACCATACGTAATGAACAGTTATGTTTTTATTACCTTAGAATAACCCAGTTTTATCTACATACAGCGCGGGCCTATATATGTGGAGTTTAAGAAACCGAAGAAACCAGTTGTTTGGTAACGTTAGCATTTGATACAAATGGGCATACAAGAGATTAACGTTTTTCCTTATAGGTGTAGAAATAATGTAACTGCATTGTCATTTCACATAAAGTAACATGACAGTGTGGCTAGAAATACAGCCGCTGTCTCAGTTGACAACATCTTTTTTTACTGTTGCAGCCACCGTTGTACTTCGAAAGGGAGGGATGAGTAAATGACTGAGAGATTCGTTACAAATCTATACTGAGACGCTAGTGGCCGCTAAAAATCCGAAACTGCGCCTTTAACAGAGTTAGTAAACACTGCCTTTAGGTCCTTGCTGACCCCATGATCATTGTTTTCTTTTCTTGTAGTGTAAATTGCCATTTTCACATGTCCCAAAATAAAATTTAGCAATTGACACTGATATTTACGACTCTGTGAATATTTAAACCCACAAATAAATACTTTCATTGAAAAATACTCATTAAAACAATTAAAAAAGGTTTTTCACTCTCTTCTAAATGAAGTGTCTCACACAAAGGTATCAATTTTCTTGTCTAAAAAAAATTCTTATTAAAAATTGTTACACAAGTTTTTTAACAGAACTTTCCAGATATAACATTTCATCACAGCCCATCACAGTCAAATTATTAACTTGTAAAATAAACACCCCCACAATCATCCATTTTGGGTATTAAAAGTACATTAGGAAAAGGATAAGAAATATTTGGATTCATGCGCCCCAGTGAATAATCCATTAACAGTTTATATTTATTCCCAGACAAAGCATTTTTCCACTTATCAACTGCTCTAGCAGCCAAACGAGTAGATCTCATCCTTAACTTTTCAATCACTGCATTTATGTCCACAAAATCTGCTCCAGCTACCTTTAGGACTTGCCCAATAGTTAAAAGTCCAGAGTTGAGAAGATTTTCTTCCGTCACAGAGTAGCTCAGCTCACTGGATAAATCCAAACGTCAGCCAAAAAATAAAAAATATCACTGGCTCTTGCAACAGCCAGTACAAAGAGTTTACAGTCCTCTCCTTTGGAATCTTAAACAAAGCCCACACTTTAAAAAGATTTCGACAGAAAACCTGAAAGTTTAAACTTTTGAGGATCAAGCCAAAATAAAGCTCGGTCCAAACCCAGTCCTTTGAACCCTCTCAATATAGAGAAAGATTGTCTTTTTCCAGTTTGGGATCACTGAGCCTGTTAAAAGTCTTTGTATAAACTGAAGTCTAAAAGCAGCTGTTCGACTTTGTAGATGTACTAGAGTCCAAGCCCTCCTTCTTCTTTAGGAATGTCATGGTTTTGCAGAGAGGACCCAGGTGCAGGACAGCAAGTGGCAGCAAAACGGGTTTATTAAATAGATAACAAAAAACAAAACCCACGATGGGGATAAAACAAGACAAATAACTAGAACAAAACCACACTAAGCAAAACTGTAGAACAAAAACTTCCCACAAGGGCGCAAAAACAGAGAAACAAAAAGCTAAGGACTAAACACGGAACAGGCAAAGACTAGACTTTAGATGACAGGACTTACTAGATGAACACAGCTTCACAAGACATAAGAGATTTACAAAGATTTTACAAAATGATCCAGCACAGGACAATGAACACAAGGGCTTTAAATAGGGGAACAAACAAGGGATAATGACACGGGGACAGGTGTGAATCATCAGAAACATTAAAAGGGAAATGCATGAAATGCATTACTGTGATCATGTACATTTTACATATCATTTTACATATCAGCAGCCATATGTGGTAACGTTACAAAGCATTGTTCACTGCTTGCATAATAGCGTAATGTAAATAAACATATTAACTTAAGTGTGTAAACGATGTATATTTTATATGTCCATTAATACTGTTCATGACTTGTGTTGGATAAACAGCGACGATAAACACATTTGCAACTACCTCCACATTTAAATGCAGTATTGAACACATAAATCACAGGGGTAACTTGAATGTTGTTTGGCTGTTACAGGGACAGATGAGCACACTCATGTGCTTATCCGGTGGAGAGTGGCTAATGAAGCCCTCTTCACCGGGAAGAGGAATGCTGCCATTAAGGGCTTTGAGTGAGTATCCAACTAAACTGAATATAAAATGTATTTCTATATTCTGTTGCACCTTTAATTGTTGTAATTTCAAAAAGCTAAATGTTGATTTTTGTGTGTTTGCTGCAGAGATTTTGTGGAGCAGCAGTGCCTTCAGGGGAAGGTGAAAAAAATGGGAAAATCTGAAACAAAAATATAAAGTAAGGCTAATTTTCTTACTTATACACAAATTAAATTACATTGTGCTATTACACTGACTGCTTATGAATTATGTTTGTTTATTTATGTAGGATCTGAAATGTCCACAGAGTGGTGTGAGCACTGAGGATGGGGAGCCCACAGCAGCATCCTGGAAATGGTATAGTGCCATGGATGAGGCAATTGGGGGCAGACCCTCCATCACTCCACCTGCCCTTATTGCCTCATCTGGGCCGGATGCTGCTGTGGCCTCTTCATCCTCAGACACCCCAGAGCCAGCCAGACCACGAAAAAGGCACAGAAATGTGGAGGAAATCATCAGAGACATGGAGGACAGGGAAGCCGAGAGAGAGCGGGAAGCAAATGAGAGGGAGGAGAGACGATGGAGAGACATGGAGGAAAGAAAAGAACAAGAGAAACGAGAGAGGACAGAAGAGAACGTCATGCCCGAGAAAGAGAAGACCGATGGTGCCAGGAAGCAAAGGAAAGATTCCTTCGCCTCCTTGAAATAATTGCCAAAAAATAAATGGAATAATTTTTTTGTCATTGTTTGCACCTTTCCATTTGTATTATAATTGTTATTGTATATTGAAAATATTAAATGTTACACACAAACACATATCCATGCATATATATATATATATATATATATATATATATATATATAATGCACAAACATGCATGCACAAGATTTAAACAGTAGTTAAACTGTTATCTATTATATGCTTTCTGACTACAGTAGTCAACATTTGAAGTGGATCAAAAAGGTGCATCAAAATTGTCCTTGTTCTTAGGATAATTTTGGTTAACTTTTTTGAGTCACTTCAAATGTTCACTTACACAGGAATATTGAAGGCAGGTCATGGAGGTTCATTGCCCTACAGCAGTGGTTCTCAACCCTGGTCCTCGGCCCCCCTCCCAGGATGTTTTAGATGTCTCCCTATTTAGAACACCTGATTCTACTCGTCAGACCTGCTCCGAATGCTGGTTAGTGTATTAACCAGCTGATGATTAGAATCAGGTGTTTTTAATAGGGAGACATCTAAAACATCCTGGGAGGGACGGCGAGGACCAGGGTTGAGAACCGCTGCCCTACAGGCTTCACTTCCAACACACCTGTCTGTAATTTTCAAGTAATCATAATTAATTGGTTTCATGATATTGTTCAGGTGTGTGTAATTACACTATGACAGGAACTCTGCAGGACAGTGGCCCTTCATGACCTAAGCTCAGCTGAGCTTCTTTAAACAAACTACCTGATGTTTTGCATTGCCTGCACAGAATAACAGTAATTACAGTGTTTGTTCGTACAAACATTAGTTTTATTATTATTTACTTCACCTTAAATTTTTCATGTTTTTGTTATTTTATGTGACCACAAAAGGTGTTTTTGCTGAAGTTGCTGGTGGCTGTATATAAAACACAACATCAGCCAATTAAGCCTGACTTTCAGAACCTTCAAAACAATCACCACAATGTCGTGAAGTTTGACAGTCAAGCTCCATTGATTGATATTGTATGAACAGCAAAACAAACCTCATCAAAATCAACTTTTGTCTACCACACGTGGACAGACCAAATAAGATTAACGCAACAAAAAAATAATTGACTGTATATTGTTTGTGCGAGCTAACCCTTTAAGATGCTAAATAGCAATTGAATGAAGTATGAAATGTATGTATGCATTTATAACACTGGAGTAGTTTAAAGTAAACTGCAAGTAAAGTAAAAAATAAGCTGCTTTATTGACATTTGCACAGGGTTTATTGACATTGACATTTGCACCTCTTCATCATGTTGTTCCTCATTGTCTGGCTCAACAATGTCCCCATTGAGAAGAGCCACATTGTGAAGCACAGCACAGCACGCAACAACCTCAGGCACCTCTAGGGCCTTGAAGAAAATGGAGCGCCAGCATGTTTTCATCATGCCGAAGGCTCGCTCTACTACGCATCTTGCATGGGAGTGCTTGCTGTTAAAACGAGCATGCACAGGGTTCTGTAGAGGCTCTCTGTATGGCGTGATGAGGCAAATGGGTGCACTCAGGCAAGGATAGCCACCATCCCCAAGGATGCACTTTCTTGCAGGTGGATATAGGCCCCCAGCATACACAGGGCTAATTTTCAGCACCCTGGAATCGTGCACAGACCCAGGATATCCCACAAAGATATCAAGGAATTTTCCTTGGTGATCAGTGATGGCCTGGAGTTGGATGGAGTGAAACAGCTTCCTGTTGTAGTAACAGTTGGAGTTATTTGCTGGAGGTTTCATTCGGACATGACAGCCGTCTATAGCACCAACTGCTCTACTAAAAGCTTGTGATCCAGCCAGCTGTGCAAATCCTGCTCCCACTGCCTCCAGGTCATCTCCGGTTGGAAAGCAAATCACCCTCCTTAAAATTCCCATGATTGCCTTGCTGACTCTGTGCACAATGTCATGCACAGAGGTCTTGGGGATACCAAAGGATTGTGACACCACTCTGAAGGATGCTGCATGGGCAAGCCAGTGGAGGAACTGTTTCCCATCCATGGTCAGACTGCAGTCTGACTGCAGCAATGAGGGACCTGATGGATGGCAAAGACAGGCGAAGTTGGCCACGGAGGTCAGCTGCTTCATCCATATACAGCTGAAGAATAGGCACAGCTGTGTTCAGATGGCAGTAAAATGTGGTGTGCAACCCCTGTAGATACAGGATAATTTATTATAACAATGCATTGAATTGAATGACTGTTTTGTTGTGATTTTTACTTGGATATGTATTTATAATATTTAATTAAATTTTACTCCAGTTTCTAACATGAAGTTTATTTACGTTTGCTTCTGTTTTAATGTGAATAAAATTTTACTTTATGCGTTGTCATAACTGAAAACATATGCATTCACATTTGTGTAGTCTGTATGAATACATAGATGAGACAGGGCAATAAAATTACATTTAGTAGGCTGTTTTACTACAATATGTAATTTTCTGGAAAATAATATAAGTTATGGTCAGCACTTATCAATAATATTGGCCACAAGTGTAGGTGTGGACAAGCAATGCATTTTGGTGGTACACTTAATTTCTAAGCAGTAATACTTACATTCCTAGACAATAAAATCAGCAGTTCTCTCCTAAGGCGAGATCGTGCAGCAGCTGCCCGACGTCTCCTTTGTGAAGGCATTACAAACATTGCAATTGCTGGGCAAATTCAAGGTAGGTAATGTTGTAGTAGCGTTACTAATACAATTACGTGTTAATGCACCTGTCTTTCATAATTGAAGTTGTTGCGCTTGCTATTACGTCACGTGAAATTTCTGGCCCCATGTACTCTCCAGTACTGTAGGTGGCGCATATGCACCACAACCGTAACTTGCTTCCAACCATTAAAAGGGAAAGAGGAATTACATCACATGATCATGTCGCATGCATACTACACCCAATCAGGCAAAACAGGACGTAGTCATTTAGTCCTCGTTAAGTAAGTACTTACTGAAAACTCATTGAGTATGGGATTCCGAACGCAGCCAAAGACAAGATACTGACGCAATCCTGCCCACTAGATCATGAAAACAAGACATAAACAAGGAGGGCAGGATTGCGGAAGTATTCGCCCAGGCCACGCGCTTCCACGAATAACATAAACACGGGGACATGGTACTGTCATGGCCCCGCCCACAAGGCTCTAGGAATTTACAAGACGAGAAGGGCAGAACCATGACAAGGATGGTACAGCACACTTTTTGGTACCCAATGCAGCTTGTCCCCAAAAAAGTCCACCAAACTGAATTTTTGGAAAGAGATCTGCTGGGGGTTCTAGGCAGCTTGATCGATGCCAGAGAGAGGGTTGAGGCAACTAAGTTGTTAATAACCAAAAGTTGTCCTTTATAAGACATCTTTGGAAGTAGAAAATTCCACTTATCTAGGCACCCTTTTACCTTTTCAAGAACACCTTCAAAGTTTTTTCTAACAACATTTTCATTGCCTAAAAAACACCCAAATATTTAAAACCATGCCTAGTCCATTTCAGACTATCTGGTAAAATGGGTTCACCATGTGACCATGTCCCTTTTCTGCCAGTTTACTTTTGCAGAAGAGACACTTCTAAACTTCCAGTATTTGTAACGTCTTGTTAACATCACTCTGATTGCGAATTAAAACCACCACATCATCAGAATAAGCAGAATAAGCTAAAGTAACAGTCTCACAGTCAGAAATCTGTAAACCACACATGTCAGCATACCAAGGTGTACAGCATACCAGATAACGCACAGCCTTGCCTAACACCCCTCAAAACCTTAAAAGGAGAGCATAAGTCACCATTTATCTTCAATATAGTCTCAATGTCATAATACAACACTTTAGTCATAGATAAAAAATCAGGACTGAGACCAAAAGCCTCTAAAACACTCCATAAATAACTATGTTTAACTCTATCGAAAGCCTTTTCTTGATCGAAAATCTGACAAAACTTTGCCATTATCTAAAACATCTCTTATAAAAGAAATATTATCGGTAATTCTTCTACCTGGCACACAGTATGTTTGATCCATATGAAGATATGTCCATTAGATATACTCTAATTAAGGACTGCTAACAAATCTGGACCAATCTCTGTCCAAAACGTTTCGTAAAAATTGACAGAGGCACTTTCTGGCACTTTCCCATTTTTCATACTTTTCAGGGCCCTCTCAAGTTCCTCTATATTCAATACTTTACTGATTTTTTAGGAACCTGCGGCAGATTTTCAAGAAATACACTATTTAAAAACTGTGAATCCACAAATTCATTTCTATAAAGGTCAGAACCTGCCTCTGGACGTAAAGCATGAATATGTCTATTCTGTCCATTCTTTTTTTTTTTAAAGTTAAAAAAAATTTAGAGGGCGCATCCATGGAATCAATACTTTAATATCGAGATCTAATAATAGCCCCTTGTATAGTCAGATCTAACAATTCAGTCAGGGAAATTTTCTTTTTCCTACAAGACTCTATATCGGTTTTATTTTTTGTTAACCCCACAAGTTCCTGGAGTTTGACTGAATCACCTTCTAATTTTCATATTGACCTAAGCTTATCCTTTGTGACGTTATGAGTATATTGTTGACAAAGTTGTTTTATTTGAACCTTTGCAAAATCCCACAATTGCTGTAAGTTTTGAAAAGAAGACTTTGGGCAGTTGTGGCCTAATGGTTAGAGAGTCGGACTCGTAACCAGAAGGTTGCCGGTTCGATTCTCAGTACCAGCAGGTAATAACTGATGTGCCCTTGAGCAAGGCATCTTACCCCCGTTTGCTCCCCGGGCGCTGCAGTGATAGCTGCCCACTGCTCCCTGTGTATGTGTGTTCACGACTTGAAGTGTGTGTGTTCACTATTCACTGGTTGGGTTAAATGCAGAGGTCACATTTCGGGTATGGGTCACCATATCTGACAAAAAATAGGTCACTTTCACTTTGTTGATTTTACATTAACCCAAAAAAACATCTTTAAAGTGCATATTAGATTCAGATTAGATTTAACTTTGTCACAAAAAAGTACACATGTACAAGTACAAGGCAACGAAATGCAGTTTAGGTCTATCCAGAAGTGCAATAGCAGCAAGTGCAGGATATACAGCGGTTGCATAAGTTACATAAATAAATCAATATTATAGAAGTAATTTACAGATGGATATGTACTATGACCATAATATACAGATGTATCTTACTATAAACAGAATTTAACAGATGGATACGTACTATAAACAGAATTTAACAGATGGATACGTACTATTAACATAATATACAGGACTTAATAGATGAACACAGCTTCACAAGACAGATTTACAAAGATTTTACAAAACGAACCAGCACAGGACAATTAACACAAGGGCTTTAAATAGGGGAACAAACAAGGGATAATGACACAGGTGTGAATCATTAACATTAACAGGAAAAATTACCGGAGAACGAGGGGGCGGGGCTTAGACCCGCAACATGAAAACACACGGCAAAAGCGCCCGAGTGTGTCTCCACACAGAACATAAACACAAAGACGAGATACTGACGCAATCCTGCCCACTAGATCAGTGTTTCTCAACCCTGGTCCTCAAGGAGCCCCTCCCAGAATGTTTTAGATGTCTCCCTAAATAAAACGGACTTGTAACCAGAAGGTTGCTGGTTCGATTCTCAGTACCGACAGGTAACAACTGATGTGCCCTTGAGCAAGGCACCTTATCCCTGTTTGCTCCTGGCGCTGCAGTGTTAGTGTTACAGAGCTCTCAAGTTTCATAAAAAAAGTTTGGCGTGAGATTACATGTGCTAGGGGAGGAGCAACTCAAATTAGGCCCCGCCCACTTCCCGCAAGTTTTGCTATTTCCTCTATTGTTTATATATGAAACTGACTGCATGAAAAACTCCTGTTATAATAAATGAGTCTGACTGACCGTATCTGCACTCGGTTGTTTCTGTGAGCGAGCAAAGCTGTTACACCGATGATGACTCATCTAAACTTCTGATTGGTCATTACGTTCATGCGCTGTCTATGATTGGTTGTAATGCTCAGCGTTGTGAGTAACACGGAAAACTACCTGAAGCACCGTGATCGGAGTTTAATGCTGTAACTGACACTTACATCTTTCATTTTCACATTTTATTTGCCTCGTCTAATTGTATAAAGTGGGACACGTTGTTCTTTACTTCTCAGCGTGAGAAATACAAGGTGTGGCGTGAGAGCGTGTGAACAGGCTGAAATGCATGCGTCTCACACTCAATGCGTGACACTTGAGAGCCCTAGTGTTAGCTGCCCACTGTATGTGTGTATGTGTGTGTATGTCACGGTGTATGTGTGTGTGTTTACTATTCACTGGTTGGGTTAAATGCAGAGATCACATTTCGGGTATGGGTCACCATATCTGACAAATAGGTCACTGACACAATAGTTCATTTAACTAATCAGCCCGCATTCCAAAGGTAGTTAGCTTGTTAATTAGTCTCCCTAATTAACACACTAAATAGTTGATGAGTTGAATCAGGTGTTTTATATAGGGAGACATCTAAAACATTCTGGGAGGGGGTCCTTGAGGACCAGGGTTGAGAAACCACGCACAGGCCATGCGCTTCCACGAATAACATAAACACGGAGACATAGCACTGTCATGGCCCCGCCCACAAGGCTCTAGGAATTTACCAGACAAGAAGGGCAGAACCATGTGATGTGATGCGCTGGGTGGTTTTCACCACCCGCTGCAGTGCCTTGCGCTCTGCAACAGAGCAGCTCCCATGCCAGACTGTGACACAGTTGGTTAGGATGTTTTCTATTGCGCAGTTCACCAGGATATCCGAGGACAGCTGATTCTTCTTTAGTGTCCTCAGGAAGAAGAGGCGCTGGTGAGCCTTCTTGACCAGGTTGGAGGTGTTGGTAGTCCAGGACAGGTCCTCTGAGATGTGGATCCCCAGGAACTTGAAACTGGAGACACGCTCAACAGCCATCCCATTGATGTGGATGGTGCCATGTGTGCCTCTTGACTCTTTCCTGAAGTCCACAATGAGCTCCTTTGTCTTGGAGGTGTTAAAGAGCAGGTTAATGTCATTGCACCATGTGGCTAGGTGCTGGATCTCCTCCCTGTAGGCCGTCTCATCGTTGTTGCTGATGAGACCAATCACCGTAGTGTCGTCCGCAAACTTGATGATGGAGTTAGATCCGTTCACAGGCCTGCAGTCGGAGGTGAAGAGGGAGTAGAGGAAGGGGCTTAGCACACAGCCCTGTGGTACACCAGTGTTGAGTGTGATGGTGGTGGAGCAGATGGAGCCTGATCTCACTTGCTGTGGTCTGTTGGTCAGAAAGTCCATAATCCAGTTGCATAGGGAGGTGTTAATGCCCAGGTCTTTAAGTTTAGCAATTAACTTGGATGGGATGATAGTGTTGAATGCTGAGCTGAAGTCAACAAACAACAGTGCCATGGAAAAGTGCTCCTCTACCTTTAACTTGTAGCAGTGCTTGGCCTTTTTGATGCCCCTCTTCAGGTTAGCTCTGGATGTGCTGTAGGCCTGTGCATCACCTGATCTGAGTGTGAAATCTGCCCCCACAGGCCACACTTTGATGGTCTTCACTGATGGCTTCACACGATTGATGAGGGGTATTTGCATATTTGGGGGTGAGGAACAAAGAAAGGTGATCTGACTGTCCCAGGTGGGGGAGGGGGTCGCAGCGTAAGCTCCAGCCATGTTTGTGTAAACATGGTCTAAGGTTTTGTTCCCTCTGGTGTGACAGGAAACATGCTGGTGAAATTTGGGGAGCACTGCCTTTAAGTTTGAGTGATTAAAATCTCCCGCAACAATAAACGCAGCTTCCGGGGAAGCAGTCTGTTGTTTACTGATGGCCACATGAAGTTCTTTCATAGCAAGCTTGGCATCAGCATCTGGGGCATGTCATCCAATAATGTATTATTACACTTTTTGGTTTTACACAATTCAGAAACATTTTACATTTTACCAAACTGTGGTCAGAAAAAACAGCCGGGATAATTGAACAATCTTTAAAATAATTAATTTGATGCTTAATACTATATAATCTGTCCAATCTTGCTAAAGACACCTGGGGCATGTTCAAGCGCAATTCTCACTTCTGAAAAATTCAATAAATTGTAGGATGTCAGGAAAATATTCTTCAATTCTTACTCTTCTTGCATTTTTGTCACTTTTAGAAACTGCTTAAAGTCATCAACATTATATACTTGACTAGAAAACCCGCCATGAGGCAGACTACCAGTGAGACTGCATTCTGACATCCCACCTTCACTATCCATGTCAGTCTGAATAGCATCACGAATATCAGCTTTTTTATTGACTTGCCAGTGTGTAGTTCCATTGCCTTCCTTTTTTGCGAAGTCTTAAAAAAATAATAATCTAATTCAGATACAGATCCACTCAAATTTGTGTCTATCAACATCTGTTCTCCAGGCTCCAACATATTGCTGTTATTCTCTAACTCGATAGGAGCTATGCCCACGTCGCCCTCTGCGGGTTTTTGACTACTCTTATCCTCAATCAAAACTTCTCCTACACTTGTAGCTAGTAGTTTTGTCGTTGATGTCTCAATTTGCTCCGCATCTATTGAAACTGTAACACGAGCTTCACTCGGCCCCGGTACCTCCGCATCGACAGTAATTCCAGTCCGCAACCCTCCAACGCTTATTTTACCGGTATTTGAATCAACTCTTTTATTAGTTATTAGTTTGAGACCTTTTCCTTGGACAATCACATACAAGATGCCCGTTTTCTCCGCATCCAAAACATTTCATTGAGTTCGTTGTGACAAATCAAGTTGAAACTTTTGTGATTAAAGTTTAAAGTCAAATCCAAATCTTCAGTATTGTCTTTTAAGATAATATAAACATAGCTACGGGAAAAACATCACATATTTTAACAGGGAGGATTTACTCCCCATTGGAATCATCATTATCATTGAGACTAATTTACCATATTGAGATAGCATTTCTGATAAAGTCTCATTTTTTATAAATGGAGGTACGTTAGACAGACTTACGCGTTTTGACGGGGTAGAAAGAGAAAGCACCTGGGTAAAAATGCCATTGATTTCTACAACTGTCTACACCAATTGATTCACCAATTCAATCGTCTTAACAAAAATAACAATAGCACTAATTATCTTTGCAGCCGATCTAACATTCTCATAACCAATTAATGCGCCTAAAGCCAAACTGCATTCCTCAACTCCAAACGTTGAATCAATTTTGACCGCATGTTGTCTTGTCAAGAGGTTAAAAAACTCAGTCTCTGGAGACGCCATGCTCCCAGCCCCAAACGCTGGGAGAAAACAAAACCCACACCAAACACTAACTCAAATTACTCCTTAACACACAAAAACAAAAAAAAGAAAAGCAAAAACAAAAAAAAGAGAAAAACAAAAAACCACTCGTACCTTGCACTACCTGCTTACTCATATCACTCACTCTGCACATGCATAAACAGAGAGAGAGAGAGAGAGAGAGAGAGAGAGAGATTTTTTTTAATAATAACTTTATTTCACACGATCAAATCACCAAAAACAAAAACAAGACAAAACAAGTTCTCACACAGGAAAATAAAATTAGACAAAAAAAATTAATTCTTCTTCCACCACTGTACAGACATTCCGACCCTCAATCCTGTTTTTCCTTGTCATGTAAATAGCAAATTTGGCTTCCCCCAATAAGAAAGTTAAGCTAAGCCATTTTATCCTACTTTTTTGGTTATAGCCCACACCCAAAATAAAACCAGTGGGTGTAAAACTCACACAACAATCTAAGAACACTTGGTTCAGCAAAACAAAGAGTGGAGTGAGTCTCACACACTCAGAAAAACAATGAAAAATAGTTTCCCTTAGGCCACAGAAAACACATGTATCAACAGCATGATGATTTATGACAGAAACAAAGGCATTGATAGCGACAGCACCATGTAATAGTTTCAACTGCAAGTCGCCAGAACGCTTATTCAATGGTGGTTTATAAAGCACCCTCCAAACAGGTTTTGTTTCTTCACTCAATCCAAGTTTATCCCTTTCACACTTTATCAACCCTCCCATTCAGCATAGTCTTGTTCAAAAGTTTTACAAAACATTTATACATTGTTTTACCACAAAAAGTCTCCAAGGCCAAATTTTGTACGCCCTCAATGTTCAACAAAGTACCAGAGACATTTTATAGGTCTGGCATAAAGTCTACGCATAGGAAAAGAGTCTCTTTTGGGAACCAAGAGGACTGTCCCATAATCCAGTAACAGTGCTAGTGTAATGCCCTGTGGCTAGCGCCTCGGGTCGCCACCTGAGGGCGCCTCTTTGTTCAGTGTTTCTGCCTTGTTTTTGTCATGGACTTCATATCCCATCATGTCTTGTGTCTCGTCATTGTTAACCTGTTTCAGCTGTGCCTCATTTCCTGTTTGTCCCTTAATTTGTGTATTTATAGCCATGTGTTTCAGTTGTCTAGTGTCGGTCGATGTTCATGTTATGGTGTTCTTGTTTCTTGGTTATGTTACTTTGGATTACTCTTTGGACAATTATTAAAGAATTATGTGCATTTGGATCCGCTCTCCTGTATTCCCTGTCTGGCACATAACAGCTAGCTTGCTGTCCATAATTGTCCTAGTGTCATTCACCTCTGTCCCAGCAAGGTGGCTACTGCCGCTGTGTTGTCCAGTTGAGGTCTAGCCACACTGATCAAGTTCTTTAAACTAAAAGTTTTACTTGTAGACAACATGTGCATAAGGCTGGGAATATTAACCGTTAAATCCAGACGGGCCCCTTTTATGAGGCCATTACCTCAGACAGTCCATTACCTCAGACCTAACAAAGTCAAAATATCCCAGAATTTTAAAAAGTCCCTTGTAGAAAGATGCTAATCCATTCAGGCTCAGTTTTTTTGAGTCTACCAGAGAAAGCGCGCTCGTGTTACGCCAAACTGGATTATTAGAGCTTGTTAAAAACTTTTGTATAAATTGCAGGCGGAAGGATGCCAGCCTACTTGCAAAAGATGCACCAGAACCTGGCCTCCCTCCTCTTTAGGGAGGAAAAGCACACTCTGAGGAACCCAATGCAGTCTATCCTAAAAAAATCAACGAGGATAGCTTGCAGCCGAGACAGTAGCCCAACAGGTGGGTCTACACACGCCAATTTATGCCAAAGTGTAGAAGCAACCAGATTGTTGGCTATGAGCACTCTTCCCTTGAAAGATAAATGTGGACGAATCCATTTCCACTTAGCTAATCTGCCCTCCATTCTTTCCACAAGGCCATCCCAATTTTCCTTTTGTGAAGTCACGTCCCCCAGGTAAACTCCTAAATATTTAATCCCACCTGTCTTCCACAACAAACCACCAGGCAAAGTGGGAAGGCCTTGCTCCCATTTCCCAATAGCCACAGCATTACTTTTTTCCCAGTTTACCTTAGTAGCTGATATCACACCAAATTCTTTTACAACAGTTTCCAAGTTATTAATATCTTGCTGTCCGTTTACCATAATCATGACAACATCAGCATAAGCAGTGAACAATGTGAGCATGTAAAGGTAAGCCATTAATTTTAGATCTTAATTTATTCAGCATGGGCTCAATTGCCAAAGAGTAAAGCATGCCAGATAAAGCACAGCCTTGTCTTATTCCTCTGGACACATTAAAAGGGGTGCTTAAACCACCATTGATTTTTAATACACTCTCAATTAGGGTTGGCTCGATACCAAAATTTTGGCCTCGGTACGGTACCAGAATCTAATACCGGTAATATCGGTACCAAATCGGTACTATAGGTGATCAATAAACAGCCCCAAAATATAAATTAATTGAACACACACATATATATATATATATATATATATATATATATATATATATATATTAAGAAGACTGCATGAAACTGCAGAAACAATCGCGTTGCTTTAATGCATATATTGT
This sequence comes from Oreonectes daqikongensis, assembly GCA_026939265.1. Taxonomy (NCBI): domain Eukaryota; kingdom Metazoa; phylum Chordata; class Actinopteri; order Cypriniformes; family Nemacheilidae; genus Oreonectes; species Oreonectes daqikongensis. The sequence continues at coordinate 2,684,854 of JAOTQM010000428.1, forward strand.
TTTATAGCTATATTATTATAGCACACTTATTAATTTTTACACTTTTACTTGTAGGCTATTACTAAAAATGCTTTGGTTATATAGACTTATCATACATGACATTTTGAACAACAATTACATTTTTTAAGTAGGTCTATTTAACATTAGGATTCAAGATGAATAGCATTCAAGATGAAATCTGAATGATCAATAAAAAACAAAACTGCACAGTCTTTACTGTATAAAATAAATATGCGTTGACTAATTAAAGCTACAAAAGTTCTTCAGTCAGTGAGTGATTTTCTCTTCAATATAGATTTATTAGGTTACTGTCACTTCAAGACATAATGCTGATACATATTTATTTAAAACATAACCGACTGTGCTTAAATGAAGCTTGTGTTTTTGACATAACATTGTTTGTATTTTACAGAATAAGCACAGGACGCGAAAGAGAACTTCTGTTCTGTAACTTACACGCGCTGCGGGAGACTGTATGTGCGAGCTCAGAGAACAACAGCATTTAAGCAGAAGTAACATAGCTTGAAGGTTTAAACTAGCAAGACGCAAATAATAAACGTTCATGATTATTACTAGGCTAACTGAGATATATACACCGTTTAATGGTTTTGTAAAAACGCATTGCGCATCATGTTGCATGTACATGTAGAATGTACAATGTAGCACAATTTAACAATCTCTCTGTAAAAGTAGAGAGAAAGAGCCAGATTTGCGGGTTGCTCACATGACACTAGTTGTAATAAATCACTCGCACTGTAGGTGTGTAGCGCAATCCATATTGTTCTTCTCCGTTGCCAGTTTCGCGTCAGTTCTGTGCCATACTGCCGCATAGCGGTGAACTTCGGAAAAGCAGCGTATCAAGTACCGAAACGAGCAAAATCCTGGTATTGAACCGTTTGAAATCTAAACTGTACCGGTAATTTTCCAGTACCGGTTTACAGCGCAACCGTACTCTCAATATCCCGGTATAACACCTTAATCATAGAGACAAATTTTGAGCCAAAACCACAAGCATCAAGAGTCCTCCAAAAGTAACTATGTTCAACTCTATCAAAAGCCTTTTCTTGTTCGATAGATATGAGCCCCAAATCAACACAAAGGAGATTAGAGACCTCAAAAATATCCCGTATTAAACACACATTATCCATTATTGACCTGCCAGGCACACAGTAAGTCTGGTCAACATGAATGACCTGCTCCATCACAATCCTCAACCTATTGGCCAATAGGGTCTTGGAAAAGATTTTTAGATCTGAGTATAACAAACTCACAGGACGCCAGTTTTTTATTTCCTGTAAATCCCCCTTTTTTGGCAACAGGGTGATCACAGCTCTCCTGCAGCTCACAGGCAATGAGCCTTCAGCCACACCCTCATTTAGAACAGCCTGGTGTTCCAGGAATCACATGCTTAATTTCACAAGAAACAGGTAAAAAACTCTTTGCAAAAAGAATGGCTGCCCCTCCCCTCATAGAACTCATATGAGTAAACAACACCTCACCCTCCCATTCCTTTTTCCAATCAATTTCATTAACACTATCACTGTGTGTTTCCTGAACATATATCACTTGCAAATTCTTTTGCTTAATAAGCTCAAACAATAAGGCTCTTTTTTCCATTCCTCTGGCTCCATTTAGATTAAGAATACCCACATTAACCGTACTCATGAAGAGAATAATATAAGGGAAAACAGAAAAAAAGCACTAGATAAGCGATAGAGAAAAAAAAAATTCATGTCGTTTCGAAACCATTATCAGCTTGAAGTTCAAATCTCAATTTTGAAACAAATTTCTTAAGTCTGTAGACTTCTTGTGCTGTAAACTGTTCTTTGCCTTCACTCATCTCATGAGTACAACAGCCGACTCAAGAAACATCCTACGATCAGGAAAATAATCCACAATCCTAACATTTTTCATATTGTTTGTCTTTTGCAGAAAATATCTTATTTTTCCAAAGGTATAAGCACTGCGTTGATTCCTTCAACATTTAGAGTCGGCTGCATCACTATCAGAATCTTCCATTGTGCTGCATTCAGTGTCATCAAGCTGCATGTCTGCGGCCTGCTCAGTTTACCCTTTTACAGCACCTGGTTTATACCTCTTCCTTTCAGTTGTGGGTGTTTTAAAGAGTGCCTCATCACTTCCATGTGCAATCCGCCCTCACTCTAGTATTGACTCCGCCACAGCAGCAACTTCATCAGGCCTAACATCATTCCCTCTCGCCTTACATTCAGTACTGGGAGGCTCAACACCACCACCAACTTCAATCACATTTTTTCCAGTAACATCAGGCTCAATTGCATTTTACTCAACGATTAACCAACTAATGAGTACAAAACCAGAAATGCGGCTAAGAAAAGCACTTTGAGATAAGAAAGAAAAAAACTCACTCACACAGCTGAGATATATCCAGCTGCAGTCCTGCAGCACCACACGTTTTCGGACACATGATCCAGCCCATCAGTTTCAGGCCGAAACGGCGTGCGGATTGTGCTACCAACAGCTTTTGTATTTTATGTTCTTAATGATCATAATATCTAACACCTCCCGCACACCTAATCCTAAAGGGCTTTTCACACTGGACGCAATATAGCGACGCGATTTTGAGATGCGATGACGCGCTGGAATAAAAACAATAGATGCCCACGAAGCCTTCACAGTGCACGAGATGAATCGCGCGGCGAGAAAGAGATGCGTTTTCAGTTCAACCAGTGTGTCGATCTCCCCATTTATTTATTTATTCCTATTTGAGAATGTGTTGGTCTATTGTTCAAGCAGCGTAGTGTTGTGTTATGCCAAAATACTGATTTATTTAGTATTAAATGAATCCATTGTAATTCTCATGTAACTGTAGTCTGATACTTTGTTTTTTATGTAAATGTACCAAATTACAGTTACTATTTTTTTATACAACAGTTCTTTCTGGTTCTCAAATCTGAATGGCTGAGATCCATGTGATATTCCACCAGTATCATCACGGGAACAGCTTCAACGTTTGAATCACTCCGCCACTAAGCAATAAACTGAATGTAAACAAACGTAGCGCAGGACTTGAGGGTCTCGAGACATGCTTTACATAACAGAAATTACCATGTCAACTTCCGACTGGTACAGTAGGTGGAGGTGGAGGGGAATTTACAGTAAAGACCTGTAGACCAATTATGATAAATGAGAACAAGGAGTCAGGAATGCAATCAATCAAATTAAATTTACTGAAGAACAATTGTTTGTAGTTTTGCCAGCAGAAGTCAACTTCAGCACTCTCAAGGACTTCCACAGGCCGACCTGCCATTACATCAAAATGCAGTAATATTTATACTAACAGAGCCATCTAACCTACGTCATTACTTCTCTAGGTTAGACAATGGATAAATTTACTTGGATGTTCAGTTCATAGCATATCTTCACTAATTATAAGTATGACACTAACGCACAATATACACATCTCTTTACATCCAGTCTTCTAAATATGGTCTTTCTGCCGCCAATAACTAACTTCTGAAACAATATAATCACACACACACACACAGACACACACACACACACACACACAAAACCCCTCAATGCTAGAGTGCATGCTAGCAAAAGATGTTTTTAAACGTGATGATAAGAGTTCCCTTCTAAAAGCCACGGTCACCTAGCAAAAAGAGAGCTAAGCATTCAGAAACTCAACAAGTGAACTATTTTGATAGCATTTAATCTCTACCATTTCATTGTTAATATTATACTCACAAATAAAAGAGTAAATACTCAAATCACCTATTTCAAATAGGATAATGCGGATTAAAAATGTATTAGTAACAAAACCATAAAAAGGATATATAAATATAAATATATATTGAAGATGGAGCCACGACATACGTCCCTTCATTGGTATGCACCTGAACAAGTTGGTTGCAACCCGCCATATAAACAGACAGAGACAGAACAAGAACTTGCTATTGTAAACAAGCGCATATATACATTAAGTACAATGGAAAGGGCTACATTGCAATGAAAATAATGCATTCTCTGTGAGTTGCCTTTTACAGTCTCTCTCTTTCATTCACATGCACATCCTGTCTCATTGTTCTCACTAAAAACCTAACTGAAGCAGCACAGATGTGACGGTTTGGAATTAGTAACAGAGGTTTGTTAAACTGTTATACTGGGCTGGAATTCGTGGCAGAAGAAAGTAGGGTTTTAAAGACACTCCGATGTTGTTTCTGATTTATCTACACACTTGTGCCATTGAATTGTTGTATAAATGCAATATCGCTCTCGTAGTCGTGTGAACTACAGGGCTCTAAAGGGCTCTATATCAACCTCTGCACCGAAAAAAAGGATTTTTGCTGCTTATCCAGTCTACTTAAATTAAACAAGTTGAATCAACACAATTTGGGGAAGATTTGGTCAAAACATGATTTTTTTCATGTTTAGTTATGTAATTTAATCCATTCATGTCAGGACTACATGAATAATTTGTGTCGCGTTAACATACAATTTTACAACTGGGAGGAGGATTTGCATTTCCCAGCATGCTTTGCATAAGAGGTATTTTCTTAATGAAGTGTTGTTTTATGTGTTTTTCAGTCAAGAGAAACACTTGTTAGTGTTTAATGTTCATTTATCTTTGAGATTTAGAGGAGTTTAAATATTTTTGAGTTTTGTGGTTACCATTGATCAAAAAAGTGTTGCCTTTGGTTAGGTGGATTTGTGGATCTGTTAACATATTATCTTCTTGTGTAAGATACATTTTCTGTAGCATGAACTCAAAATATTTATGTTGAGAATGTGAAATGAAAATCTGAAACTTTAACATATAAAAATCATGTTTGTTTAACAAATGTAAATTGAGACAATGCTGAGTAAGCATAACTTTGTTATGTGCAACCGATGCAGATAATGTTTTTGTTAATCCAACAGATTATATTTTCAATGTGGAGAATTGTTTTAATGTGAAGCTTTGACAAGACAGACGAGAGAGCCACAGCGATTTAAATTTGTAATGAATTCATATTCTACTGACTAAATATAGTCAAACTCAATTTTATTTATATAGCCCTTCTTTTTTTTTTACAATTTTCATTGTTACAAAGCAGCTGTACATGAAACATGATAACTATAAGCACTATAACTATAACATCAAAATTATAAAAACAATGAAAGAAATTAGACACATGTATGAGACACAGAAACAAACACATAAGCACACAACACAGACTCACAGAACACACAGTAACAGAGGAGAGAAGTTGTGCCACAAAATGTTTCGTTTTTCAATGGGAGGAGCAATTCAATTATCTGAGGACGGAAGTTGGAAATAACGAAACATGCGGTGCTTAGGAGATGCGTCATCAGGGAGTTTGCGTGAAAGTGAATGAATGGACTACCATGGAAGGACTGCCGTGTGTTGAACTGCTACTCCTGTGAGTTATCTGTTGCCACAGAGTTGTTTTGGACTCCACCTTAAACGTTGCACTTCAAGATGATCTTCGTGAGCTGTCCCAACAAGTAAAGACTACGTCTCCTCCTGTTATGGTGTCTACTGACGTCGGTGTATTTCACTCAAGTCTCCTTCATTGTTGCAAACCTGGTCAGTGTTTCTACTTGGTATTACACACACATACTCCCTATGAAACTAACTCGCACATACACATACACATAATTCATATCCGCACTTTCTTTTAGCTTCCTATTATCATAATTGTTTCAGTGATTATTTATGACTAACTAATGTTATTGTTAATGTTATGGATGGTTCGTAAAAGCTGAATATTTATCTTTCCTTATTTTATCCTTTGTTTTTCTCTTTAATGAACAAATTATGAACGTGAATCTGCTTTTGTTTGATTTGTATAGACGCTGCTTGATGATGCCGCATCACCCTTATTTATTTTTGCCCTGCACGGAACTAAGTTGTAACACTCCCGTTCTGTCCCTGTTTTCAGTTTTGTTTCTGGACTCCATTTCCCAGCATTCACTGCACCTTCACCCGGCCATTTTGATTTTACTCTCACCTGTGTCTCATCTGTGTGTGCACCTGTTCTGTGTTTGCTGTGTTTTGCTGAGTGTATTTAAGTTCCCAGAGCCCGCAGCTCCCAAGTCTCCAGAGCCCGCAGCTCCCAAGTCTCCAGAGCCCGCAGCTCCCAAGTCTCCAGAGCCCGCAGCTCCCCAGTCTCCAGAGCCCGCAGCTCCCCAGTCTCCAGAGCCCGCCTCAGAGCCTCCGGACCCCGAGCCGCCTCCAGAGTGGCCGCCTCCGGTTTACGAGCCTCCCAAGCCTCCGGACCCCGAGCCGCCTCCAGAGTGGTCTCCTCCGGCTTACGAGCCTCCCAAGCCTCCGGACCCCGAGCCGCCTCCAGAGTGGCCACCTCCGGTTTACGAGCCTCCCAAGCCTGTTTGCCCGGAAATATCTGTTTGCCCAGAGTTACCTATCTGCACCGAAATGCCTGTTAGCCTGGAGCTACCTGTCTGCCCTGAATTATCTGTTTTCCCTGAATTATTTGTTTGCCCAGAGTTACCTGTCTGCCCTGAATTATCTGTTTGCCCAGAGTTACCTGTCTGCACTGAAATGCCTGTTAGCCTGGAGCTACCTGTCTGCCCTGAATTATCTGTTTGCCCTGAATCATCTGTTTGTCCAGAGTTACCTGTCTGCACTGAAATGCCTGTAGCTACCTGTCTGCCCTGAATTATCTGTTTGCCCAGAGTTACCTGTCTGCACTGAAATGCCTGTTAGCCTGGAGCTACCTGTCTGCCCTGAATTACCTGTCTGCCCTGAATTATCTGTTTGCCCTGAATCATCTGTTTGCCCAGAGTTACCTGTCTGCCCTGAATTATCTGTTTGCCCAGAGTTACCTGTCTGCACTGAAATGCCTGTTAGCCCGGAGCTACCTGTCTGCCCTGAATTATCTGTTTGCCCAGAACTACATGTCTGCCCTGAACTACCAGTTTGCCCAGAGACACCTGTCTGTCCTGAATTATCTGTTTGCACAGCGACACCTGTCTGTCCTGAATTATGTGTTTGCACAGAGACACCTGTCTGTCCTGAATTATCTGTTTGCCCCGAGTTACCTATCTGCACCGAAATGCCTGTTAGCCCGGAGCTACCTGTCTGTCCTGAATTATCTGTTTGCACAGAGACACCTGTCTGTCCTGAATTATCTGTTTGCACAGAGTTATCTGTTTGCCCAGAACTACCTGTCTGTCCTGAATTACCTGTCTGCCCAGAATTACCTGTCTGCCCAGAATTACCTGTCGGCCCATAATTACCTGTCGGCCCTGAATTATCTGTCAGCCCAGAATTATCTGTTTGCCCATAATTACCTGTCGGCCCTGAATTATCTGTTTGCCCAGAAATACCTATCTGCCCAGAATTACCTGTCTGCCCAGAAATACCTATCTGCCCAGAATTACCTGTCTGCCCAGAATTACCTGTCTGCCCTGAATTATCCGTTTTCCCAGAACTACCTGTCTGCCCTGAATTATCCGTTTGCCCAGAATAACCTGTCGGCCCTGAATTATCCGTTTGCCCTGAATTACCTGTCGGCCCTGAATTATCCGTTTGCCCTGAATTATCTGTTTGCCCAGAGTCACCTGTCTTCCCTGAATGATCTGTTTGCCGAGAATTACCTGCCTGCCCTGAATTATCTGTCTGCCCTGAACAGCCAGTTTTCCCAGAGCCTGTGCCCGTAGAGCCCGATCCCGAGCCTGTGCCCGTAGAGCCCGAGCCTGTGCCCGTAGAGCCCGTTACCTCAGAGCCAGTGCCCGTAGAGCCCGTTACCTCAGAGCCAGTACCCGTAGAGCCCGTTACCTCAGAGCACGTGCCCGTAGAGCCCGTTACCTCAGAGCACGTGCCCATAGAGCCCGTTACCTCAGAGCCCGTTACCTCAGAGCCCGTGCCCGTAGAGCCCGTTACCTCAGAGCCCGTGCCCGTAGAGCCCGTTACCTCAGAGCCCGTGCCCGTAGAGCCCGTTACCTCAGAGCCCGTGCCCGTAGAGCCCGTTACCTCAGAGCCCGTGCCCTTAGAGCCCGTTACCTCAGAGCCCGTGCCCGTAGAGCCCGTTACCTCAGAGCCCGTGCCCGTAGAGCCCGTTACCTCAGAGCCCGTTACCTCAGAGCCCGTTACCGCGTATCCAGGACCCGCCTCAGCGCCCCACCCGCCCGCCTCAGTTGGACCATTTACGGCGCGAGGCCACGCCTATGTAAAGGGGGGGTACTGTAACACTCCCGTTCTGTCCCTGTTTTCAGTTTTGTTTCTGGACTCCATTTCCCAGAATTCACTGCACCTTCACCCGGCCATTTTGATTTTACTCTCACCTGTGTCTCATCTGTGTGTGCACCTGTTTTGTGTTTGCTGTGTTTCGCTGAGTGTATTTAAGTTCCTTTTGAGTTCTGTTCCGCGTCTGGTCTGGTTGTTATTTTCTCGTCTTGTGTCTGAACTTTTGAATATATACCTGTTTATCTGAAGGTGGATTACTTACCTGAAGACCTGATTGTTTGAATATATACCTGTTTATCTGAAGGTGGAATACTTACCTGAAGACCTGATTGTTTGAATGTATACCTGTTTATCTGAAGGTGGAATACTTACCTGAAGACCTGATTGTTTGAATATATACCTGTTTATCTGAGGATGGAATACTTACCTGAAGACCTGATTGTTTGAATATATACCTGTTTATCTGAAGGTGGAATACTTACCTGAAGACCTGATTGTTTGAATATATACCTGTTTATCTGTATGTGGAATACTTACCTGAAGACCTGTTTGTTGGAGCACTTACCTGTTTATCTTGGCAATAAATCTACCATCCATCATCCCTTGTGACGTCCTCACCTGCCTGTGCACTCACCAGTTCCTTGACATAAGTGTGGAAACTTTATTTTTTTGTAATTGGTGACTTTTTGGACACTAGAAAACGTTATTTTTTTGTGTAACCGGTGGTTCTAATTTTTGGCTATCCTGGGTTTATTTAATTTCTGACAGATTTAATTCTGTCTGGCACCCGAACATTTAATTATTATTATTTTTTTTTTTTGAGAGACAATCTGTCTTGCAGTGTTTTAAGGCAGGGGTCTTCAGCTCAACTAGTGCCATTGGAGGTTAATGTCATGCGCTATTGTGTGGTAGACCCGTGTTTGAGTTGCCACCGTTACAACACACACAAAACAAACAGAAACTTCCACACAGAACACAAAACACACATACACCAGACACATACACATGCTAACTCATACACACATTAGACACACACCACAGTGTATCACTAAGAAGCACAGATGTAATAAACAGACACACACAGAAGATAAAAGTAGAGAAACAGGTCAAATATAATGCAGATTATAAATTCATATATATATATATATATATATATACACACATACACTATATTGCCAGTATTGGGTCACTCTATCTAATAAACAGGTTTGATGACTTTAGTAATTTCCATGAGTACAAATCTTAATGCTGCAGCATATCATGATGTTCTATGGAATTGTGTGCTTATAATGTAATAGCAACAGTTTGGAAAGGGGTATTTTCCATTCCAACATGACAATGCCCCTGTCTATGAGACAAAAGCAAGTCCTGAACCCAGCTGAACACATTTGGTGTGACTTTAAATGCAGAATTTCTTTCTGAACCTTGTCTCATACACAGGGGCATTGTCATGATGGAATAGAAAAGGGCCCTTCCCAAACTGTTGCTATTAAATTAGAAGCACACAATTCCATAGAATATCATGATATGCATTAAGATTTGTACCTGTTTATTAGATAGAGTGACCCAATACTTTTGGCAATATAGTGTATTTTCTTATATTCTTACAATAATAATGTTCAAACATGGCAGTTTCATAGTCTCGCCCCTGCCCCTGGTTTTTCCCCATTCATGCTTTCTCTCGCACTGGTCTTCCATTCTCTCATCACTCGCGCACCTGTTACCACTTTCCCCGCTTCTCTGTCCTGTGTCAGACCGTTGTATGTGTTTTTACCCTATTTTGCTGACTACTTGTCCAGAGCTATTTAGCTATCTTGTCTTGTCCCTGTATTTTTCCTGGTCACATTTCAGTGTATTTTCTAGTCTAGCTTTTTTGTTATTTTTTTCCCAGTCTAGTTCCAGTGATTATTTCTCTAGTCTAGTTTTTGTTATTTTTTTCCCTAGTCTCCAGTGCCTAGCTTTTCTGTTAGTCTTCCTCTGCCCCATAGCTTCCCATTCGCATCCCGGAGCTGTCACCTGTCTTTATCTCTACACCACCAGCTAGCAAGGAACTACTCTTATCTCTGTGTGAGTTTAGTGGGTTGAGTGATCTCCCCACAGAGTGCATCTCCCTTTTCAGGTTCAATGCTCTCTAGTGACAGGCCGGGTAGAGTTTCTATCCCCGTTCCTGGATTACCTCTCCCCCGGATGCTGTGCTTCCCGGTGGTGGTCCGACGTGTCGAGCGTCTCTCCCCGCGGACCAGTGACGGTGTTTTTCTTTATCCCTCTTCTAGCTACTAGTGGTGTTCCCTTGCTCTCTGTTTAAAATATCCCGCATTTGAGTCTCCAACCCTTTGTAATCCATGACAGTAGGAAATGAGAATACAGTAATATTACAGGTTTAGGGGTCAGGCCCAAAACCAGGATGGTTAGAATAGTTGGTGTCCCTTACAGCTACTTTATTATCTATAGTATAAGCAATATCTTTATTCAGGTGTGTGAAGTGAAATTCTACCACAGTGCCCATAGTGAAAATAGTCTATACTTCATCTCACATAAAACACTGTGAAGCCTTTCTGACATAAATTAATATATATGTACTGTACTATTTAATACCGTGAAACTGATTTGGAGAAAGAGCACTAATGACTTGTTAAAGTTTAAACTTGAGGACTTGGACTCGACTTGGACTTGATTGTCTTGACTCGGGACTTGCATGCAAAGACTTGAGACTTATTTGTGACTTGCAAAGCAATGCCTTGTTCCACCTCTGCTTTGTCGCTTAGAACAAATGCATTTCAGTATCTTTGTTTAAAAGAACTAGCAACTGCAACTGGTTCAACTAATTTTTAATTGTCAATGGACTGCTATTCGCTTATTGAGGAAGAATCAACCTGCAAGTTAATGTTACCCGACACGGTTGGTACAACATTTGCAAATACCAATGAAAAATTTCCCCTGAAGAATAACTTGTGTTAATAGCCTATTATTGAAATATTCGTAAATATTTGCTTCTTTCTCCCTCTGAATCCGGTTAGTCCAACAACAAAGTTTTCTCCTGAAGAGGTTCGATGCTTGCGCGAAGGATTGCCAGGTTACGTGGCGTGCTCTGGTCAAATGTAGTTCCGAGCTATGGTCTACCTTCTTTATATGAAAAGTGTAATGAGATAACTTTGTTATGAAATGGCACTATATACAGTAAGTAAAATGTATTTAGTTTAATACGATAGTGTGATAAAGTGAAATAAACTTCCAACTCAGTTTTTGGGCAGGGCACATTATCATTAGCTTAAATGTTGTATTATGCTTAATAATAAGACAATAGTTGTTGAGAATATTGAGAATGCTTTTGATAATGAATCTATTTTTATGTTTTATTTGTATTTGTTTCTATTTTCCCTGTATGTGACACACTTGAGACATTGGAAATTAGTACTTGAATGCAGTGCTCAACAGGAAAGCCAGGGCTCACAGGAGGGCCTTGAGATGATAATAAATGATTGAAAATTTAATTACAGAATGCTTAAATCACAAAAAATTAAGATATAGTTAAATATTTGACTAACTAACACAAAGCAAAGGTAATATATGAGTATTGCCTTTTTATTGAAGTTTGTGATATAATTTTGGTGACTTTGCACACACCTACTGTGAAGTCTCTTATCAGTTTACATTCATTCAAAGACAACAGCTGATCACCATGTTTCAGCTTTCTCTCACCCTCCTTCCACACAATTTAAAGCGACAATGAGTAGCTTTTCGACCCTAAAATAATGTCTCTAAAATTATTTTAGTGGTTGGACAACTTTTAACTGGACACATTTTACTGCTGCTGCTACCTAAGCAGCCTCCTATCGGCTGAAATCACACTTGTAACTTTTGGTGTGCGGGTCGGTACAAGCCCCGCCTATCCCCTGCTTTACTGCATACGTCACAAGTCACATGGTTTACTCGTAGCCTGGTGCGTTAACAGCAGAGCAAACAGTAAAACGAAACGTTTTCAAAACATCACCATGGCAGGGCCAGCTAAAAAAAACAAAGAGGGTTTTGTCAGAAGAAGTGAAGAAAAGAAAGAGAGAGAGTGATCGGACATGAGGCTGGTCACGAATCAATATCGGATGGTCTTAAACTTGGTGGCGTGAGCTGCAAGGGGCAACGGGTTGCAAAACAGATGGAGACCTAGTGGTCCTGCTCCTGGATTAGTAAGTGTTATTTGTACATTATTGGTTACTGTCATGTACACTTTTGAACATATTTGTTATTAGTCTGTGTCATTGGCGCACCACCGGTTCACACATTATAACCGTAATGTTGCTGAGAGATAATATATTGTTGCCGGTGTCGATAGCTGCATGTCATGTGTCTCATCATGAAAGTTGTAGATTCCTTAGTTCATACCAGTAAACCCACGTAATTGTTAAACAGTTCAGTCGTTGAGTAGGCTAATGTTATCGTTATTTATATTATTTATATATATATATATAGATGTACATGCTATGCGCTGTTTTCATAGCGGGTTGAGTGTAGATATTACATATTTTACACAAAACACAACGCCTGTTCACGAGTGTGTTTAGTGACTTCCGAAAAAATAACAAAAGAAAATTACTATAGGTTACAAACACATTCACATCCATGTCCATGCGTTGTGTTTTGGGTAAGTACAAATGTTCTAGCATGTAGCTACATCTAATGTAGCTAGCACACTATGTGCTAATTTCTAACAATCAGCTACTTTGAGGTTGTAGTATAGCCCTGTAAGTCTGCTGGGTCCATCAGCTTTGTAAACAAACTCACGTGTATTGAGCTGCCAGCGGAAAATCTTTGTGACAGTTTTTACAACACTGAAAGCAGACAATTCCGCTTATCAACCACATTGGGCAACAGTGAGCAGAGGTTACTCGTTGGCACTTTAAGCTACAACTGATAGCTCTCAGTTTCCAAATTGTCTTTCTTACCAACACCACCCCATTCTCCACCTCATATTTTAGATGTTACTCCACTTGCATATGTTTGCTATTTACTACAATGTCAAAATGCCTTGAATCACTTTTATGATCCAAGATGGTGGCGCGAGAGCATTGTGAGGCTCAGGGACTCTCCAGATTCTGCAATTTTGCTCATCTCGGGTCTGTTCGTGCAGAACAGGCGTGCCTTAACATCATACACCCGATGTGAGCTTTTGGATATTGGTTTGCGAATTCCCGACAGTTTTATCGACAACCTTCGACTCTGCAGGCGGCATAGAGATCGTAAACAAAGGCGGGGGAAGCAACCTTCAGCTTGAGTTAAATGTAGACCGTTTTATCTGCCACGGGAGTTCACTTCCACCATTATAACTGCAGCTTACATTCCCCCGGATGCTGATGCCAAGCTTGCTATGAAAGAACTTCACGCGGCCATCAGTAAACAACAGACTGCTCACCCTGAAGCTGCGTTTATTGTTGCGGGTGATTTTAATCACTCAAACCTAAAGGCAGTGCTTCCCAAATTTCACCAGCATGTTTCCTGTCACACCAGAGGAAACAAAACCTTAGACCATGTTTACACAAACATGGCTGGAGCTTATGTCGCGACCCCCCTCCCCCACCTGGGACAGTCAGATAACCTTTCTTTGTTTCTCACCCCCAAATATGCATCCCTCATCAATCGTGTGAAGCCATCAGTAAGGACCATCAAAGTGTAGCCTGTGGGGTCAGATTTCACACTCCTCTCATCCCACCCACAGACTGTTTTCTCTCATACCCTCCGGCAGGCATTTCAGGTGCCTCCGGACCAGGACCAGCAGACTGAAGAACAGTTTTTTTCCCAGAGCTGTCTCTTTATTGAACTCTGCCCCTCGATGATCCCACTGCCCCTCATATACTGCTACACTCTTCTCTCCCCCCTCACTGCACACTTGCTTCACTTGCACTACTATTGTTCATTTGCACTACTGGACTGTCTATACATAACATTTATGTTCATTTGCACTACCAGACTGCTTATTTGCACTGCCAACTGTTCATTTACAGTACCGACTGTTTACATATGCATCTTGCACTCCTACACTTTATGGATGTTAATTATTAGCATAGGTTCGGGAGCTAGTCCACGCCTCTCTCCGCCTTGTCGCGCATTATCTTGTCCAATTATATCTCGCCAAGGTTATTTATAAAGGCACTTCCCTTTAGTGCGGTTCATCTCGTTATCTCAAACGAGGCAATGGAACCAGAGATACAGATCAACTCACCAGACGCCGACGCCAATCTGTTCGCGTCCAACAATCCTCAGCCAGGGATCAGCTCTCAGCAACATGCCCCGAGCAGCTCTATTCCACGGCTGCGATCCGCCGTACACAATCCCAGGCTCCGCGAGCACTCTCGCACCAAAACCCCCAAAAGGAAATCTCCTACCTCTGCTCGATCCTCGGCATCTTCATCCTCAACTCCAAGATTCTCGAGTCAAGACCGCTACACCCACCGTAGCCGCGTAAACCGGCTTTCACGCTCTCCTCACACACGGCTACATCCGTATTCCACGCCTGACAACTCTCCTCGTCAATGCCACCACAACTCGTATTCCACGCCTGACAACTCTCCTCGTCAACGCCACCACAACTCTCCTCGTCAACGCCGCCGCGACTCTCCCAGAACCAACGACAACATCAAAAACTGGACCGTGGCTCGCCTTCAGACCAACCTCAAAAGCAAAGGCATCGGTTTCAATCGCCAAGACAACAAAGCTAAGCTATACCATCTGTACATAACATCGACCAAATCTTCTAAACCAACACAAGGTAATCCGCCAACACTTCCGGCTTCCCCAAACCGGCAACATGTCGCCAACCGTGACGTCATGCAGAGTTTTCCCCAGCGACAGCTACAGCCAGCAGCGCTAGCTCCCCCTACCAGGAGTCAAGCCGCTACACACCCCAATCTTAATTTAACCGATTTCACTCAAGCCATGTCTTCCCTCCTCTCATCACTGCGTGCACAAAACAACCCAAATTCCTTTTCTCATGCATCCTTTCACCCAACCATCCACCCTCCTCCTCTCCTTTCAGCCGTACACAGCAATACAGCCCCTGCTTCTTCCTTCATTCCTGTTACAACTCCCCAGGTCCAGCTATGCCAACCAGTGCCTCAGGATGCCCATCTTCTCACTGGCCAATCCGGACTTCCCCAACCTCTAACTCTTTCCCCCCCTAATCTATCCTTCACCCCTCCCTTCCCCCTCCCTAACCCCTCCCCCAATTCACGTTCTCCATGCCAGCTAACCATACCCATTTTTTCCTTAGCCACAGCCACTCCACCCATCAGGCCAGCCTCAGCGGCCCATCGTCCTTCTCCCATATCAGCAGCCCTCCGCTCTCAAATATTAGCAGGTAACTATATAGATCTTGCCCAGCTTCTCCAGCCATCCCTCTTCCTTTATAGCCAGCCTTGAGAATTGCAAACCAGCCTCGGTCCCATGCAACTCAGTAATCCTGTCCCATCCCGTTCCAAAAATCTCACCCCATCTGAATTCGCTCTCGCCTTTTCCATGTTTTGCGACACTATATGCTCTGCATACTCAGACTGCAGAGCCGAATTGGACGACTACCTTGACTATCATTCTCGATCTAGCAGTTCGCTTCGGAGGGACTAGCTTCTACAACTACCACATCCTTTTCTCCTCCCAAGCAGCAGACCGCTTACATCAATTCAACCTGGGAACCTACTGGGGCTCCCTCGACTCTGAACTCTATTGCAGAGTATTCGCAGCCCAAGCATCTTCCTCGTGCGAACTCTGCGGAGCCCCCTCACATCCAGCGTCCGCCTGTTCCATCGTAACCCCCATTCAACCCCAACAACCTTCCCCACACAAATCACCAGTTTTCAATCTCTCGCTGCAAACCCCCCCCCCTGTTTGCTCCCCGGGCGCTGCAGTGTTAGCTGCCCACTGCCCCGGTGTATGTGTGTTCACGACTTGAAGTGTGTGTGTTCACTATTCACTGGTTGGGTTAAATGCAGAGGTCACATTTCGGGTATGGGTCACCATATCTGACAAATAAGTCACTTTCACTTTGTTTGTCACAGCCTCTGCTCGCGGACTGCATTTTTGCATGCAAAGCAGAAATGAGCTCTCGCAAAGATTCTTTTCCACGCGCGGATACTGTTCTGCGCGCTCGCGGAGCATAAATGCGCTCTCGCAAGTGTTTGTTTCTGCTCGTGAAACTGTTTTTCAAGTTTAGGGACTAAATAAACGCCTTATTTGATGAAAAAAAGTTTAGGGCATCCAGGTGAGTTATAGGTGTAAGGGTCAAAATGACTGATGGCTCTGCTTTGACTAACTTCAGAGAATCCTTGTCCTTAATTTCTCCAGTAGAGGTAAGACTAAAAAAATCATCGAAATCCTTGTCCTTGTACATCAGGCTGTAATCTCCAGTTGAAAGTTTAAAAGTTTCTATAACAACAGACAGAAGTTCATCGACTGTGTTGGGAACCCCAGCTGGAATATTAATTTTCGAACGTCATGGTTTTCTAGTATGACACGTAGTTGAGCCGGTCTTGGAGATGACATTGCTGATGTTCACGTTGGACCTGTAAAAAAAAATAGGTAAGAACATAAGATTAGGAAAAACAGCAATCAAATAAGGACTTTTCTTAAAGGTGACTTTTCTTATAGCTCACTCAAAAATGAAAATGAATACCCTTGTTTTTACTCTTATAATAGATTTTCATTATTAGTTTTTATATTTGTGTGTATAATCATTTATACACAACAGTATACACAAGAGTATACATGCAACTGTGTATCTGAGGTGTCTGTAATATAAAAGTGTGTGCATAAAATATAAAAGGGTATAAAAGGTAGAAGGAACTGCAGATTTATGTATACCTATATTACAGTAGTAATTAAGTAATTATGTGGCTTTCCATATCAAATAAAATGTATATAATGCATCATAATAAAAAATGCTTTACCTATGAAGCAAAGCAAATGTTGTGTTTTAAAGAAACCATTTGCTCTCCTGCCATGGTGTATGCAGCCAGTGGGTAGACATCTGATAGTTCATTTTGTTGAAGGACCTGAATGTTATGAGTTGCCTCCAATTTGAAACCCCTAAGGTGTTCACAGTACCATGCACCAATTTTCATGTGCATTGCCGCCAATGCTTTTTTCGAGGCAAAGTTTGATGCAACAACTTGAGGGCGGTTTACGTTGTCACTCCACTTGAAAGGGAATTCTTGGATACATTTGTTAAGCTTAGCAAGAGAAAAATACTTTTTTCTGATCAACAAGTCCAAACATAAAGCTATTTCTACGGGCACAATTCCTTCTAACAAGTCATGAAGCACATCCGGAGGGTATCCTGTTAGGACATTGAAATGACTCAGTCTGTCTGTTATTGCACACTGGCGTTTCACTCCAAAGCACTGGGTAGAAATGGTTAGTGCTGATTGAACATGCAGATCATGTTGCTCTTTTGTTCTAGGAGGGAAGGCACCAGATCTAACCTCAAACTCTTTAAACTGGGTCCGGTTCCCCAAACAAAATCTACAAATGTGTGACCCAGTGAAATTTTCAAGGAACCCTCCAACTGAATGAGCTCCAAGATTGTCTGCAATTAAACATAAAACAGTTATGCCCTTTATAGCCCTTCCCAAGCTAGGAACAAAAATTCCCTCTTCCTCCAGAGATCTTAAATCAGTCAAAAGAGGCTCTAATACTTTAGAAAATCCATAATTCTTTGTATCCTTAGCTTTACAAAGCACAGCCAAATTAATTGACGTCAATGAAGAACGTGCAACAGAGAGAATGTCTGCTAGGACCCAGTAAACCTCAGTGACATTGTGTTTTGTTCTTGAAGTCCCAAGAGGATTACACACCTCAAAGTCATCAATATATAGTATGACAGAAATTCTCAAATCACCTTCTGCAAAGAAACTGTTTTTTTGAAAATGTGAACCATCATAAAATGACTTGAAGCAGATGATGTTATAAATTGAAGTTCATCTACAATTTTGTTAACGCATTTACTAGAGACATTAAAAATACTTTCCAATCTAAGAAAAAGACAACCCAATTTTTTGCTGACAACTTTTGCTAAATCTTCTTCAACAGCAGGCTCACATAAATTACTTTCATCAACATCGTCATTGTCATTATCATCATCTTCTTCTTCAGGTGTTTGACATGGGTATTTCTGAAGGACAGATGGTTTGAAATGGTCTTGCAAATGAGGAGTGTGCTTACGAGTTTTGTGAGACGCAAAAGTTGAATATATATTTGTTTGGAAATCACAGTCCTTAAAAACGCAGGTGACAGTTTCGTGCTTTCTCAAATGTCCACGCAGATGCTCGAAGAATTGCTTTTCTGAATGATAATGGCCTAAATCACAAACACTACATTTAAAAGACAGGATCTGCACTGAGTCCAAAGAATCACTGTGATTTCTGGACAAATGGGAGTACAGGGCACTCCAGGTGCCAAAACTACAAGGACAGTCCAAGTATATACAGGAAATATATATATATATATATATATATATATGGCCCTCCCGACTGAGACCGGTTTTGTCACGGCTAGGGTACATACGGTTCCCTTCGCTCACCACCAGAGGGAGCCATCTCCCGAGTTCTAACCTGTTGCGGACTACAATCCCCACATACCTGGCGCTGATTCCTGTTGCACCTGAAGCTCGTTTTGAGAGCTATTTAATCCAGCTTGCTTCTCCTCTCGGTGCGAAGTCTTGCATCCCTATGGTGATCATTTCCGAGCGTTATTTCCAGTGTTGCCTTCCCGTGTATGACCCTTGGACTGTCTTTTGGATTATTGAACCTTTGCTGCCTGTCTTGGATTTTATTGCTCGGTTACTTGGAATTACGTTCGTTTGCCGCCTGTCTCGACTCTCGCCTGAACCTGGACTATTGAATGTTTGCTGCCGGTCTCGACCCTTGCCTGTGCCTGGACTACCTTCCGCTACATCTCCTATACTGTGTTTGTTGTCGATTGGTCTTGCCTGTACGACTAAACTGCTATTAAAGAAACTGCGAATGGATCCTCCTACTCCCAGTGTTTCATTACAGGTTTCTCCCGAGGTTTTTTCTCCATATATTTATCATTTGGAGTTTGGGTTCCTCGCCACAGGGCCGTGTCAGCTTGCTCACCGGGAGACTGCTTTTATAGTTATTTTATTTTATTAAATTCATTGAAAGGTTTGGCAGTTTTTCTGTTGCTTTCTCCTGTAAAGCTGCTTTGCAACAATAATTGTGAAAAGCGCTATATAAATATAATTGAATTGAAAGTGACTGGTTTCGTGTGGTGCTTCAGTCTATAATGTTTCAAAAGTTGCAAACGTTTTGATGCTGTAAAAGAACACTTTTTGCAAGGCCACCTCATTGTAACGAAGCACCGGGAGTAGGAGGATCCATTAGCAGTTTCTTTAATAACAGCTTAATCGTACAGGCAAGATCAATCAACAACAAACACAGTGTAGGAGATGTAGCAGGGGATAGTCCAGAAACAGGCAAAGGGCGAGGCAGGCAACAAACATTCAATAGTCCAGGGTCAGGCGTAAGTCGAGACAGGCGGCCAACGTAAATCCAACACTGTTATCCCTGAAGTTGTTTCAACTCAAAATGATTTAGTACAATAAACATAAATTTTAACACTTTTGCTGTGTTATTCGCTATTTTGAGTTAAGTGCACGATTTGCCTGTTTTGTAAGTCTACCGATTGCTTTAAGTTCAATTAACGTAAATAAGCGTATTTTAGTCAGTTGTCACGGCAATGGACTGAACACGAGACCTCCGTGACTCTGTCAGAAGATTGGAACATAACACGATTGACTTTGGCGCGTTTCCATCAACGTTTGCCGCATGGTGAGTTGAATTACTTTACGTTTTACTCTAAAATAAATATATGTTGATGAGAGGTAACATACTTTTAGAATTCAACGGTAACGTTACCGACTTGGACTTTTTAGTAACACGTTGGTAAATTTGTTTTTAACAAAAAGTTATTTTCCGCATTTTTTGGGTCAAAAAGCACGCAGACATAAAAATAAAATAAAATGTTCAATGGTGTTCGTGCTAAACATTTGTGAGTGCTCACAGAGACAATATTTCACCAGTTCGGTTTTGTTCATACTAAGTTATAAATTCAGCGCAGTTTCATCAAATTTTTAAATTTTATGTAACATATTTCACAAACTATAGCTCACATTTACAAATCGATCTTTTTATGCAAATGATGGATAATATTCCAAGTTAGATAAAAAAAAGTGCAACCTCGTGGTCATCAACGTGGTGTTAGCCAAGCTAGCTATAGGCTACTTCATATTTTAACAAGTCTGTTCTGCCATGTCATGCTTGATAACTTTACAAGATGTTATTTTGACCACACCAGATCGGTGTCGTTCATTAAGGCTTTTTTTAAATGCAGTGCAACTTAATCAACACTTCACATTACTTTTGTATGTTAAGTATTAATTAGTGTATGTTTACAAATCGATTTTTTTCATGCACGTGATGGATAATACTATAAGTTAGATATTGACAAAATGCAACCTCATGCTCATCAATGTGGTGTTAGCCAAGCTAGTTAGTTACTTAATTTATTTTAACACTAAGTCTGCTCTGCCATGTCATGCTTGATAACATTACAAGATCAAGTTTTAAATACAATTTGCATTGTGTTTAACCTGGTATAATTAATCTTATGTGTGTTTTTATGTTTTGCAGGTTCCAAGAAAATCCAATCAAAAATAAGAAAAATGTGGAACATGTGTGATGTGCACAAATTGTGGGGTAGGGAGAGATTACACCAGGTCCAGACGAATGTCATCCCGAGGTAAGAGATTCCGGACGAACATCTTATGCCCATCCCTAACTAGAGGCTACACTACCCTCCTGTGATAACCTTCGGTCCTACTGACCATCCCAGCTCATGCAACCCCAGCACCAACCAAGATCAAAGACGGACTAATTGTTGTCATATTAATGCTAACAGTATTTATAATGCTTAGTATTAAATGCTAAACTTACATCACATCACAGCAGATTGAAGTTATAGCTGCACTCAGTTACATTATGCCATCACTATTTCCTTGCTTATAACATTTCTTATAACAGATTTAACAAAAGCAATTTCCTTAATCACATTTACTAAGCTCTCTCTGATAATCTTAAACATTTACTCAATAACCGTTAATCAAAGTCACTGAGTACAGCTGTGACACGTCATAGGAGAACTGGCCCTCCGGACTGAGACTGGTTTCTCTTGAGGTTTTTTCTCCATATATTTATCATTGGCGTTTGGGTTCCTCGCCACAGGGCCGTGTCGGCTTGCTCACTGGGAGACTGCTTTTATTTATTTTATTTTATTAAATTACCTTAAAGGTTTGGTAATTTCACCTTTGTCATGTTTCTCTGTTTCTTTCTACTGTAAAGCTGCTTTGGAACAATGCTCATTGTGAAAAGCGCTATATAAATAAAATTGAATTGAATATTGTGCCTATTTAGAGTAAGCAAAGGTGCATATAATGCAAAGTAGGAAAGTTGATATTTCATGCATGTTACTTTTTTTGGAAATGTTGAATTTGTGAATTCAAATAAATCCTTGTAAGATATATTTTTTGTTGTGGCTTATTGTGCATATAAAAAAGTCAATTTAAAAATACTAACTAATTTTGACTACTAAAGCAAGTTTGTGCAATTTAGTATTTTGAGTTACCTACACTGAACAATTTTTGTTATAGTAAAAGATTATGTTAGTTCAAATAACTTAAACTTTCCAATATAAATGTATTTCAAGGTGAAGTACTTTGAACGTAAAATCTCTTGTTTGTTCAACAAGACAAAATTAACATTTTTAGGGGAACAAGTTTCCATAACTTTTTTAGGTTGAATCAACGTATATGGGCTTACAGTGAAGTAACCGGGCAATATAATCCAAGACAGGCAGCAAAG
Source organism: Oreonectes daqikongensis (assembly GCA_026939265.1). Taxonomy (NCBI): domain Eukaryota; kingdom Metazoa; phylum Chordata; class Actinopteri; order Cypriniformes; family Nemacheilidae; genus Oreonectes; species Oreonectes daqikongensis. Next base: position 2,706,964 of record JAOTQM010000428.1, read on the forward strand.
GTTCAATAATCCAAAAGACAGTCCAAGGGTCATACACGGGAAGACAACACTGGAAATAACGCTCAGAAATGATCACCATGGGGATGCAAGACTTTGCACAGAGTGGAAATTCAGGCTGGATTAAATAGCTCTCCAAACGAGCTTCAGGTGCGACAGAAATGGTGGCGAGCGAAGGGAACCTTATGCACCTTCGCCGTAACACTCATGTATAAACAATTGTAAGGTCAGGTGAATTTCTGAATTCTACCTAATACAGTCACTTTGATGTGCTTAACTGACAGCAGCTCTCTGTCTCTCTTCAGTCCTTTTACATTTATGCATTTGGCAGACGCCTTTATCCAAAGTACATTGTACATTGTATTATACATTTGCACAGTAAGCAAGTGGGGGTTAGGTGCCTTGCCCATTTCCCACCAGCCCTGAGAATCGAACCAGCAACCTTCTGGTCATGAGTCCAACTCTCTAACCACTGGGCCACAACTGCCTGTCCTTCAATTTCCTGCAATTGGAGAAAAAATGATGAGAAAACCATTTTGTGCCTGCATACATACACTTACAATTAAACCGTAACTAAAAAATAAACAAAATAAATGTGAACTACCATTGACCTCTTTATTATGTACTTTAGTTTTTTTACCCCAATCAAATATTTTCCCTTTAGGCAAGAAAACTACTTAATATCATAGCAGGTCATTTTTGCAGTATGTAAAAAGCTGTATTTAAGATCATTTAATAGTTTAAGTATAATCTGTGCAAGAATACATAAGCATGTAAGCATGTGGTTAGAGAGTTGGACTCATGATCAGAAGGTTGTTGGTTCGATTCTCAGGTCTGGCGGGTAACGGCTGAGGTGCCCTTGAGCAAGACACCTAACCCTCACTTGCTTACTATACAAAAATGTACAAATGTATAGTACAATGTAATGTAAGTCGCTTTGGATAAAAGCGTCTGCCAAATGCATAAATGTAAAATGTAAATGTAAATGTAAGGGTGCATGTGTAACACTCCCGTTCTGTCCCTGGACTCTATTTCCCAGCATTCACTGCACCTTCACCCGGCCATTTTGATTTTACTCTCACCTGTTTCTCATCTGTGTGTGCACCTGTTTTGTGTTTGCCATGTGTTGTTGTGTGTATTTAAGTTCCATTTGAGTTCTGTTCGGTGTTGGGTCTAGTTGTTATTTTTCTAGTTGTTACTTTCTTGGTGTGATGTTTGAGCATTTGTATATTTACCTGAATGTGGAGTATTTACCTGAAGACCTGATTATTGGAATACCTGCCTGTTTATTTGAATGATGATTATTTACCTGAAGACCTGATTATTGAAATACCTACCTGTTTATTTGAATGTGGAATATTTACCAGAAGACCTGATTATTGGAATACCTGCCTGTTAATTTGAATGTGGAGTATTTACCTGAAGACCTGATTATTGGAATACCTACCTGTTCGTTTGAATGTGGAATATTTACCTGAAGACCTGATTATTGGAACACCTACCTGTTTATTTTGGCAATAAATCAATCCATCTATCTATCCCTTGTGGCGTCCTCACCTGCTTGTGCACTCACCAGTCCCGTGACAGCATGATTAATAGAAACAAATCATGATCTCGATTCGTACATAAATGCGATCTAATTTCTAAACGATAGCGATTCACTTCTGTGTATTTCCCTGCTTTCAGTCACGCTGCATTCACGCATTATTGGTCACACTCACACAATGTAAAACACAACAATGTTAATTTACCAATCATGCTAAAGACAGTGAATGATTCATTCCTTAATCTTGATCACTTCTCCCTCATTTACAGTGTTCTGCTCATCTTACATTTGAGGTCATTTTGCGTATTTAACGCTTTTATGCATCACAAATATAGCCACAACAATATGTGGCGCCAAATACAGGTAAAACAAGTTTGATCAGGACTGAAGCCACCATTAAAATACAAACAGTCATAGAACCAATTTGAACACTCTGATGCTTAAATGAACATGAGGATTGTATTATATTTTTCAATATTTGAATCTGTGTCTTTTTAAATAATTACTTTTATAAAAATAAATAAAGTTTATCCTGCATAAACAAAATCCAGCACTTTATTTAAATTTTATTTTTTTATTTGCAATAAAAAAATGAGAATTGCAATCTCAATTGCCATAGAGAAAGATCAAGATTCACATTTTAGCAAGAATCGCAGCCCTATAAACATGTCCAAATACAAGGCATATAGATCTATACAGATTACAGAACTTCAGATCAGACTGTAAATGTGACAGGTCATAGCTAAACTTTGCAACCAACGAAGTGTACCAATGCACAAGAAACACTTTGTTGCTGCAGTCGGCCAGGGACTGTTTATTCTAGCGGAAGGATGGCCATTATGATTTTACTTCATGAGAAAGCAAAGAAGAGTTCCAGGCAAGACGCGAAACGGGAAAAGCCCTTCAGACATGATTTATTCAAGGTTCAACACAGCCACCCTTACCTTATTTGCTTACTTAGACACACACTTTAATACTGATGCCCTTTACCTGATTAATAGTATTACTGAATGATCAATCAGCACGTGATGTTCCTCTGATGGCCGCTGCCTTGTTTTAAATGCGAGCGTTTTAGACAGATGTAAGGTCAGTCAAATTCAGAACCAGCAGAATAGGCCTACACGCAGGTTACTCCGCACGTGCACACCGAAATTAACTTTAATCTGTAAAAAAAGTTCACCTAGCCTAACACACTCAAGTAATAAGAGGCGAGAGGACGCGGAAGCCCTGATTTAATCACAAATAAAATAGCCTGCCAATGTCATGGTTAAAAAATACAAAAAATGTGACGCCAAATATAACGTTAGGCCTACTGTTACGCATCGCTGTTGTTCATTAACTTTTCCGAGTGAAAATAAAGAAATGCTTGTGAAAAATAAGGCATTTTCCTTATACCCTGCTTGTGAAGTATAAGGAATACTTAAATGCAACTTAAAAACAACCTGTCTGTAAATACGACGACCTGAAGACATTGTCTTGATGTATATCTATTATTGAACGCTGCAAACCGATTCTAAATTACAGTAATATGGGCTTTAACATTAGCTAAACATATATAAACGAGAAATAATCAAAAACAACGATAATATAAAACCTTTAGAAGACAATACAATTTAAAACATACCTGCTTGTGTGGATGATACCGCTCTCTCAGAAACGCTCCCTCAAATGGCACGGGCATCTCACGCATGCGCATTGATGAATGGGAGTATTACTGTTCTGTAATTTATCTGTCTAGAAAATATCAATCGAAGTAAATAAAATACGTTGCCATTTACTTGTCTGAGCAAAAATTTAAAAGTAAAAAAATACTCTTGCTAAATGACGCCATATTGGATTATTCAGTTGCACTTCTAAAGATTATTAAGAAACTTAAATAAATTCTACAACGTTTATTACATTGTTATAAATACTTGAGTAATCAGTGTAAATGTAACAAACTTTATATTATAGTATTTACTTATCTTAATCAATACATGCACAACTTAAATACAGCTTTAATTTTTAATCAACATTTTTAAATTCACACATCAACTAACTTTTTTATGTAGAAAGTATTTTGGGGTTTTTTGTAAAATTTACTAACCCCCCCAAAAAATCATTTTTTCAGTGTATTTCAAGTGCGTCACTGAAGACTGTAAGTGTTTACTTCAAATGTTATTATTGAAATCTGACGCTGTTCTAAATGTAAAGTATTGCAGTGCACTGAAAAAACATTTGGAGTGCATTTTACTTGAAAAAAGCTAGGAAACAATTTTCACCTAAAAAAGTTTAGTAAATGTATTAGGACTGTCCAAGTAAAGGCTACACACAAGTATTAGTAGTTTTAACTAGAAATTCCCAAATACAGGTTCAAGTAAATTTTACTCATTCTTTGTTAGTAAATTTTATTTAATGTAATATAAGTAATGCTTATAAATAAACTTAATATTTCTTTACAAGAATCCTAGTTATCTTTTCCTCAGTAATCTTTACTTGTGTTTTTGTATATTAACTTACTTAAAATTATATATGAGGTATTAATACTGATGAGTTAAGTAAAATGTAAGTTATCTGAACATAAAAAACATTGACAAGCATTTCACAAAAATATGTTTATGCAATATTTGAATTCAAATATTGAACAATTTATTAAAAAAAAACATTCAGACCCATTAAACCATCTTCACGTTTCCTCTGGCATCAGTTAAAATGGTGAGTCCAATACCTGTGGAACAGATTTACAATTAGAATATTTGTCAATAATTTCAATGAATTTATTGACATTAATACATTGAACATTAACGAATGCTAGTTCCGCACAAAGTTAGCTAACACTCATATACAGTACTGCAAAGTTAATTAATATTGTATTGGTTAAGTTATATACAAAGCATAAACTTGTTTTATTTTTTTAGAAATATGCATACATTAACGTTACATGGTTAACCAGCAGACTGAAGGAGAGCTTCATCCACCAGGCAGTCTTAACTCCCTTCCGACCCTGCCGGGACCGAGATGGAATGAAGACGGTTGTGGGTGCTCAGGAAAAATTGAAGTGGGGACGCTGTGTGTTGCTCGAGGCCATTAGGGTCTGTCCTGCAACGAAGATAGGTAGAGAGTCGGGTTTGTTGGGGTATAGACAGATAGTGCGGAAATTTAGGAGCGCCACCGGTTCCTGCCGAACGTGAGTTTACCGGTCCTTCGATAGCTCAGACGCCTATGGACATTAACACGTTATGATGCGCTGGGCAAAAGTTTGTGAAGATTTATGAGTTTCCTCGGACTGTGACTTAATCCTGGTAAATCCAGTTGGGTGCCTTGGCGGATATTCAACCTGCATACCAGAGACTCTTCTAACTCCCCGTGAAGATTGAAAAGTGTTAATTTCCCCTGTGGATGTATTCCTCCGTGGCTGGGTATTTTCCCAAAACCCCGGGGTGGGGACTTGCTTCTTGGAGATGAACGCGGGGAAGTGGTTTTTTTATGTTATTCACTGTGTGTATGAATGTATGAAAGTAGGAGTGTGTGTAATTTTAATATATATGTTTTGGTTATGACAATCATGCTCTATGTGCTGAGCCTGGGGAAAGGCAATCTTATCACTGTGTAAAAATGAATTTTGGTGTGCTCACTATGTCTATTTTTAAATGTGTGTAGTGCGGGGCACTGATTATCCACTAGAGTGTAGTGTTGTGCCGTGTATTTGATTCTAATTGCCATTTTCTTGTCCTGCGAAGACAAGCAAAGCTGTTGGTGGTTGAACCTGAGGCATATATATATTTAAATCAGAGTCTTCTAACTATTCAGAATAAATTACTAATAAATGTGATATTTTTGACGAAAACTCTTGTGTGTGTTGTGCCCTCTGTCCTCCATGAATTAGTTATTCTCTTTAGAGTTTCTTCTCTTTAAGAGATTTACTACAGTATGTACTGTACATGTGGCAGAATTGACAATAAAGCTGACTTTGACTTTGACTTAAGGTTTTTGTCATATGTAATGTTAGACATGT